>JAGSMX010000017.1:0-1250000 GCA_029286785.1 Meandrusa payeni
TGGTGAAGGCACCCACCCTTAAGGTTGGCATCTTCTTCTCCCGGTCAGCTCTAGAATGGTCTGTTTATCTCCGCTGCAATCCATCAGTCCTCCGGACCCACGATTCAAGATCAGGAGGGAGTTCTCCTCCTTCACCTCCTTTTGCAGCCAGCCCTTCTGAGCCGGCTCTCCAGTCCCGCTGCAAAGGCCGCCCCTCAGCCTCTTCTACCTTCCTTCAGAGCCACCCTTGCTTTCTCGCAAGTGCGCCACCTCCTTGAACTATTCCCTTTGGGAAGAGACCTCTCCTTCCTTCTTCTTCGCCATTCTGCTTCCGAATCGGAGTCAGAGCATCAATTCAACAATACTTCGGAGAAGAGCCTCTTCCCGTGGCGTATTTCTGTACCTGCGATCCGGGTCGCCCGAGTCTTCCTAGCCTCTGCCCCCTTCTGCATCTATTCCAAGTCCCAGCAATCCCTTCCACCTTCTGACTCGCTTGAATCCCCCAATAACCTCCTCCCCTTATCGAATTCAAATTATCTTTTCTTCCCCTTTTCGACCGATGATCGACCCCACCCGGATCCCCTTTCCTTCCCGAACTCCTAACCATCCCTAAACTTTAACACAACTGACTAAACAATAACAAAACAACAGAAACAACAGAATTAACACACAACCTTTAAAATGTGGAACGCTTCACGATTTTGCGTGTCATCTGCGCAGGGCCATGCTAATCTTCTCTGTATCGTTCCACTTTAGTTTATGCATCAGCCGAAGCAAGTACAACCTAACCTAACCTTTTTTTTTTTTTTTTTTTTTGTTCACGGGGAGGAATCTTCAAGAAGATACCCCGCCTTCTGGGGGCGGCGGTTATGTGGGGTTTTACCCACTAAAACCTCCCCGGTGGCCTTTCTCGGTGCATGACGAGGGGCTCCGGATCTCCAGTGGAACGCACCGGAGCCCCTCTGCACGTTGCTCGGCTGAGAAAGACGTCCCGGGGAGGTTACCCTCCCCCTGTGCCCCTCACAGCGCAAGGCGACACGGGCCAGCTGATGTCGTTTCTTCCCGGGTCCACTTTGCGGACTCAGGCCCCCACCCTTTGTCGCCCAGTGAACCCGAGGCCCCTTTTAGTCGCCTTCTACGACAGGCAGGATACCGTAGTCTTATTCTGAGAGCCCAGAACTACAGGGTTGCGGGCCGGTCTGCCGCCGGCCCGCCTGCGCTATCTTCCCGGAACGGGATCGGCCTCTCCCGATCCTCAGTTCTGCGGTCTCCTTCTGCGTCATTACTGACTCGCCAGAAGGAGACCAGCGCCTTCCGATGATCTCCCCGCCAGCGCAGCTGCCACTGCCGCCGCGGGGAGAGAGGTCTTTGCCTCGATATGCTGGACCAGGATCCGCCGCTCCGCTCCCACGCGGAGCACACGGCTAGCGTGCTGCGCGGAATCCCGGTCGCAGCCAATGGTGGCATTGCGCGGTCGGTTTGCGCCCTATTCTGTTCAGGTACTCACCGAAGCACCCGTGCCCGGTGAGTACCTGTGTCAGGCGGTAAGGTGACGTGCGCGTCATTCCTCCTTTAAGCCAGGCTCGAAGTTCGGCAGGAGGCACAGACGATGCGTTGGCGCGAGCAACGACGCTCTGAGAGCCGCTCGCGCCAGACCTCCATCGCCCGCCTGTGTTCCTTGCCGACGCACCTCTCCTGCAGGATTCAGGGGCGGCCTGCTCGCCGTCGACGGTTCGACGCGTGTACACGCGTCCAGCTCCGCCAAAATGTCGAGCGGCGGGAACCGGAGCCAGGATAGTGGCCGCCTCAAATGATACCGTTCAGACCTCGTGCGATCCGGCTGCCATCTTGCGCTGCAGGCTAAGGAGCGAAGTTTGCAGCGCCGGACGCCCGTGAAGGTTACACCACACGGGCGCCCCTATAGGCCATGGATCGCACGAGACCTCCGTAGAGGCGGCGGATCTCCTCCCTGGGGCCCCCTTAAGATTAGGCAGCAGTCTGCAGAGCACCCACTGCCTTAGTCGATCTTGGGACCAAGCGGTCGAAGTGCACTTCGAAGCTCCCCAGCGACCGTCCAGGGTGAGGCCGAGATATTTCATCTCCGGACCCCACCCGACCAGCACGTCACCTACGCGAACCGACTGGCTGGCGGTTCCCAGCTCTTGGGAGCTTATGGAACCCGCTAGCGCCTCAGTCTTGTGAGGCGCGCCCGTAGACCCAGCCCGTGGATTTTGTCCACGACGCATGCTACCCCCAAGCTCGGCGAGCCGGATGGTGCTATCGAAATCCTCCCGTCGGATATGATATGTGTCGTCTGCATAGCAGACGACACTCACGCCGGCGGGGAGACCGACCCTGCGATTCCAGGTCATATGCGAGTTCCATAGCAGGCCCCAACACAGACCCTGCGGAACTTCGCACCACCTCCTCCGATGGGAACTCTCCGTCCCGACCCATACTGATGCAGCCTGTTATGCAGGTACGCGTCCCCGACGATGCTGCAGGGGAGGCACGTGGTGAAATACCAATGCCTCCCTTAATCGCTCCTGTGGCAGCGTGTGTTGAACGCGTTGACTACGTCAATGTTGACGGCCAACGCCACGCCACCCCGGGTCACTATATTCGCCCCGACCGTTGACGGACTCCGGAGATCGCGTCAACGGTCGACCGCGCCTGCCGGAAGCCATACTGGCATTCCGACAGGTCGGGGCCTACCTGCCGCATGAAAGTTGAGGCGGGCGGCAATTATTCGTTCGGAATAATTTTGCCCGCCTCATCCAGCAGACATAAGGGTCGGTACGCGAGGAGACTCCGCGGTCCTACCGTCCTTCTTTATCAGCACCATCCTAGCCTCCTTCCAGCCCGAAGGGAAGACTCCGACTTCCAGACAGCTGGTGAACAGCCGTCTAAGCCCCCTCAGGCCGGCGGCGAGAGCTGTGCATCCAAGCCCTTCCGGGAACTCGTCTGCCGGTGTTGCATTGCGGCCCTGAGGCAGCCCCGTGGCTCGATCCACAACTCCCTCGGCAGTCACCCCAGCCTGCCTGGACCAGATGGTACGGTCCGACGGCATCGCTGGGGGTGCAGGGCTGGGTCCCTGATCTGGGAAGAGTGTGTCTACCACACTCTCCACGAACGTAGGATCCAGGGTTTCGTCACCGGAGGGACCCACGGTCTGGAGCTTCTGCCCAGCCAATCTGTACGGGCGCCCCACGGGTCCCTCTCCAGCCCCTCGAGGAGTTCACTCCAGGATCGAGCCTTCGCTTTCACTGATCGCGCTTTGAAGCGCGACGTGGCGCCTCTATACCCCGCATAGCTCGCCGCTTCGTCGGCTGTGGCTCGTCTTCTTCTACGGGCTCTGGGTGTACCGGCGTCGGGCCCGTGAGCAGTCCTCGCACAGCTGCTCTGTGGCGGCCTGACCACCAGTGCACACCGCCCGGAGGCTTGGGGACCCGGCCCGGCATCGCGACGTCGCAAATCGACGTCATTGTGCTCCGGAACCAGGTCGCCTCTTGTTCGGGATCGGGCAAGACCCTTCTGTCCATGCTGCGACGATGGCAGCGGCCCTGGAGCATATCAGCATCGAGCCGCTTGAGGGACCATCGCGGTCGGCTGCCACCGTGCCGGCGGGCAGCACCTGCGGGAGTGACGGAGGGCCATCACTATGATGTGGGAGGTGGTCAGATAATGACCTCCGCCACCTCTGACCTGACACCATGCGTACGGCAGAGGAAGTCGCCCACGACAAGCCGACGACCGACTCCCCTGCCAACGCACGGAGAAGCTGACGGACCCCGGTTTAAAAAAGCCGGAGGTCCAGTCCCGCCGCCCACTTTGCACGGTCTTCTCCCGCGCGCTGTCCCGGGCATCAACCCCCACGCTCTGAATGAGCGTTGAAGTCACCCAGGACAGCACTGGACGCGGCGAGCATCTGCAACGTAGCCGCCCACCGCATCCATGTACGCCTCGTAAGCGGCGAGGGTACAGCTGGGAGAGACGTAGCAGCTCATTGAACTGCCAGGGGACCCCATTGCACTGTAATGTAGCCCCTGCCCCTTAACGAGTAAGGAACAGGGCGGGTCCTCTGCGCCACCACCCCAGTAATGGCGACAGAGCCTCTGTCGTCACCGAACCAAAGCGAGGATGGTCCGGGACTCGGTGGTTTCTGCCACCACGGCCAGAGACACCGACCACCGCGCGAGGGTCTGCATCAGCAGGTCCCGCGACCCTCGGCAGTGGTTCAGGGTTGCCCTGGAGGATCCTCACTTTCACACCCCCGAAGGTGAGGCTCCGCTGGCCTCCGGCGCACTGGGTGTGGTTTCCGAGGGGAGCCTGCCTACCCTCCCCCTTTTTCCCTCTTCGGTGCGCAGCTCCTGGTCCCTCAACCGATGGTTGGCCGGGCGACCAAGGTCTGCGCACAGCGGCACTTTAGGGCGGCTGCCGTGCACTGCCGGGCCTTATGGCCGGGCTCGCCGCAAGCATAGCACTGCGTGCTCTCCGGAAGTTCCTGTGCCTGCAGGTGCACGTGCTACGCACGTGCCCCCTGCTCCAGGCACCGGAAACACTGCAGTGGTCTCGCGGCGAGCACCACCAGCCTTGCAGGCCGTCCACCTGATGCGGATGCGTTCGCTGTCGCCAGCTTACGCACCGCACCGAGCGGACACTGCACTCATTAGTGACTTTAGACGCAAAGGTGAGCGATGTATCTCGCCCACCTTACGTCTGAGGCCTGCAGCTGCCCCTGCTCGGCCACTCAAGCGACCACTCCAGCTGGAGTGATGGACTCGTCTAGTCCATCACTTTCAGCCGTTGAACCACTGGACGCAATACGCACGTCCAGGCCGACCAGCCGCTCCCCATGGTGGCCGCCAGCGCATCAGCCTGGCCGAGCAGCGTCAGCGCCGCCTACCTCGAGGATGAGGGCCCGAAAACAGCCTCCTCGTGCGGGATTTGCTCTATGCCGCAGTCTGCCAGTTTAATCCGCTGCTTAGCGCTGACATGACTGCGGGCATAGACGCCTACCGCTTTCTCCGGCACGGTGACCGTGATGGCTGCCGTGCCTCGGAAGCCTTCCCGGCTTCACCGCCTTGGGCTTTGGCTTTGCCGCCGCCTTCGGGGCCGCCTTCTGGGCTGGGGCTGGGTGCTGGGGCCGCCTTTGGCGGCCTTGCCCGCAGCCCGTTTCCGGCCGACGCAGACCGTGGCCCAGGCCCCTGGTGACGGCTGGGCTCAGCCTGTTGCGCCGAAGGCGCACTGGCCCGGCTGCGGTCGTCGGACCGGTGCCGCTTGAGCGGTTCCTCCCTGCCGGTGGCAGCCGCTGCGGGCGCGCGTGTTCGGAGAGCCTGGTCGCCAGAGCGCTGATGCGCTCCATCAACCGGCTCTCCGAAGACGCCTGCTCTACCAGCGCCGGCGGCAGCGGCTTTTAAAGACCGCTGGCTTGGCACCAGCGGCCTTACTGGCCCCGCTTCTGGGACCCACTGGGACCCCCAGCCCGCTCGGGCCCGCGACTGGCTCAGGGTGAGACGCCCGCGATTACGCAAAGGCGCTCCAACTCCTGCGTCAGCCGCTGACCCTCGCCGTCGTCGGAGAGCTGGTGAACGTAGCTGCGCGTTTTCACGCTGCAGCAAGCGTCCGCAGCCGAGGCTGCGACACTCTCCGAGCGAGCTCAGAGCTCGCCGCCCGCCCCGCGGGCCGCCACGCGCAACGTTGCACCGCAATGCGCCCCCTGCAGGTTCCTTCGACCTGTTGGAGATCTTCCACGGCCAACATGGAGGCCTCTTATGCGACTGCAATGTCCTCCGTTGGTTGCTCCGCCATCTCCCTCCCCTGGCTAGATCTTCAGACCTAGGGAGATTGGCTTTGATCTCCGTTTGCGCTGGGGCCACCGTCGGGTCCCAGATCTCCGCCTCGTCGTCCTTCCCCTCAGTAGAGGGAGGCGGTGGAGACTTCTGCTTCCTCTGCTTCTGCCGCCCCGGAGGTCGAAGACCCCACCGAAGCGACGACATAGCGGGAGGAGTCAGAATCCCCCCGCTTCCTCTGGCACGACTGAGCGCGCAACAAAACGGCCGGATTTTGTGGTCGCGCTGCGACACCCCAGCTCCAGCTCTCCACTACGCCGCTGGTTCTGGGTCGCTCTGCGACACCCCACGACCGGCTCTCGACTCCGCCCCTCACGGGCCACCTCCTCCTGGACTCCCTCAATTGGATTTTGGATTTAGATTCATAATAAGTCCCACGATTATGGAGGAAATAAAAGTCCACCGGGGCAGAGAGACTCCTGTACCCACGGTAAGCCTTGGTATACCTCTCGGTATACCTACACACGGGTGTCGGCTGCGCCCGCGGTCATTACAGTAGCGGCTGACAAGCCCTCAACCATGCATCCCATAGCTGTTTTCTCCGCTTAGACAGGAGTTTTTATAGAGGTATCTCCTCGCGGCCCGGCCACTAAGGCAAGACTTCGCTCCGGGCAGAGCCAGACATGATCAACGACATCACCCGGTTTACGGTCTTTGGGCGGTGGCAGTGCGACTGGTAGAAGTCAGCACCACCCGCCCGGTGACAGGGTTAGTGAACACCGGGCCCGCCTCCGTCCTCCGGCGCGCCCCTCCTCTGCTATCAGAGGGACGCCCAGAAAAACCTTCGAATAGGCCGAAGCCTACCGGCACTTGCTGCTCGTTTAGCACTACCCTGGGGCAATGTAGGGTGTCATGCGGTTCAAGCATCTCCTACGGACGCGAGCAACTCCACCCCCACCTAACCTAACCTAACCTAACCTAACCTAACCTTTTTTGTTAACGCGGGGAATCGAGTTAGTTAACCATCCTCCGGTACCCTGGGTGGGCCTGAGGGATGTGGGACTCCGGCCTGGGCAGCCCATACCCACTAAACCTACCGCGAATGCCATCAGCCAGCAGGAGCGGGTGCCCCGGATCTGTCAGCGACAGGACACCCCAACGACCGGCCGGTCTCGGCAAGACCGGACTTCACCCGAAGGGGACCTCCCGGCACTCTCTCAGAGAAGTCCTGACGACGCCGAGCATGCTGGGGCCAGGTTCCCATCCTGGCCCCGCTTGACATGGGGTAGCGAGGCGTTTGAACCCCTGCGCAATTCCCGACTTCGTCGCCTGTGGAGGGAGGGAGCCCCACGGCTCTCCTGACCCGTGCCAGATTGACAGGAGGCGACCGCCGATCACACTCCGTCGCCCGCTGCAACACCGCAAGTGCGAGGCTCGGAAGCGACAGGTTCACTTCCACCGATGGCGGATGCCAAATCGCAACGCTGCGCTGCCTATCTCGCACACCTCCAGGGTGTGCTGGCAGAGTCCACCGCAGCGCCACAATCATGGCACCGCTCATCAGCCTGTCGGGCTGTCCGACACAGGTAGTCCCCACAGCCATGCCCCGTGAACACCTGCGTCAGACGGAAGGTGAGAGGCTGGCGCTTCCTGCGCATCCTTCCAGGACCGGGCGCAGAGCGTTGTACGTAAAACCGTACGGGTGATGCGCCAGGTCCTCCTCCCACCTCCGGCATAGTTACTCACTCACCGATGGATCCGCCGGACTCCTTTCGGCAGAGGTTCTCTCCGAGGGCCCTCCTATCCGAGACATAGTCGGACACCTCGGCTAGAACCCCCGCCACGAGCTCCCACGGCGGATCGCCGGCAAGCGCAGTAGCTGCTGCCTGACGAGAGACCGGGTATCGGCACCCCCGGATGACCCCTGGATCGCGGCAACTGCTGCGCCTGCGCAGCTGTGCGCGATTGCCGCGAGACAGGTCACCCGCCCAGATGGGGCACTGTACGTGGCCATACTCCGACAGACCCCGGAGTACAGTTGCCTGCACGCCGCGCTGGGTCCTCCGGAGGTCTGGAGGAGTCCCAGCGGCCAGCATTCAGGTCTCTCAGCCTCAACCAAAGGGAAGTGGGGTCCGAAGGTCCATCTCTCCATCGAGGGTGAGTCCCAGGTACTTCATCTGGGAATCACCTCACTCTTTTTCACTCTCCAATGAGAGGGTGGCACCCGGGAGGGGTCCTTACGCCCGGTCCTGCGGAAGAGGAGGGCTTCGGTCTTCCAGTTTTACCCGAAGCCCTAACCTCTATGCGGCTTGGCCCTCACGAGGCCCACTCCGACCTCGGCCAGCCGCGCCGCCTCCTTATACGCCTTTCCCGAATATGAGGGTGTCATCTGCATAGCAGATGACACCCATCCTGGAGGAGACTCCGCAGGACCTGTGTCAAGCGATGTCCCACAGAATCGGCCCCAACACCGATCCTTGGGACACCGCACCGGCTTTCCTCCACCTGACTGATCCCTCCGGTCCTCGAATGCCACTCCTCCTCTGGGAGAGGGTAGGCGCCTAACAGTGCCTTCCTGAGATACAGGGCACTCCGGAAATATACGAGTGCCGCCTGTACCGCATGAGTGGGAGGCTGTTGAAGGCATTGGCGATGTCCAGTGACACCGCCAACACTACCTCCCTGACGCCCCGCCTCTTCCGTCACCGCCCGCAGGCGTCGGAGGGCGTCGACGGTCGACCGGCGGCCCGGAACCCGAAACCTTCATAGAGTTTCGGGCCCGGACCTTCTCCATGCCGGACGAGGCGGCGAGCCACGACCCTCTCTCCAGGGCCTCCTACAGCCTCGTCCAGCAACACGACCGGTCGAACCGCCGAAGCCGAGTCCGGGGCCGACTGTCCTTCGGGAGAAGGCACAGCCGACTCCTCTTTCCAGGCCCTCGGAACTGCCCCGACCGCAGACAGCGGTCGAATAGCTCCTAAGGGCTCCACCGAGGTGCACGAGGGAAAGGGCCAGAACCTTCCGTGCAATCTCGTCCGGACCCGGTGCCCTCCGTTTCACTCTGGCAGGTCAGAACTGCCTCCATTTCGGTATCCGTGACGGTGATGGCGGGACGCTCGACGTCCGGCGCTCCGCCGAGCCATCCTGGGGAGTGAACTCCGCAGGGGCGTCGGGGAAGAGTTCCCCGACTATCTCCCCAGGAGCTCTGGCTGTTACCTGGTGAGAGGGGCCGACCGGGTGCGGAATTTCTCCCGCACCCTTTATACGGTGAGCCTGGCCCCAAGGGTCTCTCTCGAGACCTTCACCATCTCCAGCCAGGCAGTCTCTGCTGGCAGATGGCCAGCTGCAGGATCTTCTTTTCTCCACGTAGACCCCTGTGCCAGCCGACCATCTCTCTCCATTATCTCTAGTCATGCCGCCTGCTTCTGTACGCCCCACGGGCCCCTGCCAGGCGACGCGGAGGTCGGCAATCTCTGTCGACCACTGTGAAGACTGCCTCCAGCTCAGGGGACGCCCGTCAGGCATGGCCGCTCTGCAGACGTTGTGTAAAACGTCGCAGAAGCGGCCAGCCGCACCGTCCACCCCCGTCTTCTGTTGGCGGAGGGCCCCAGCGGCCGACAATGGCCGCCCTAATGCCAGTTCCCGGTTGAGCTTTGTGAGCGCCCAACGCGGGAACCGGGTTTCTGACCCCAGGAATTCGACGCCGACGTCCGGAGGCTGGAGACACCTCTTCGAACCTTATATATTTGTGGTCCGAGAGTGTCTCCACCTCCGACTCAACTCTCCAACCTCCACTCTGCCGTGCGATTTGTCGGAGTGGCGAACGACAGGTCCACCACTGAACCTCCCGACCGCCGCATCGATGTGTGGGCTGTCCCAACACAAGAAGCGCTGACAGCCCGGCAGCTAGCGCCCACTCCTCCACCTCCCTCCTTTCGGGTTCGTGCGGTTGCCCTGCCGTGGACTTGGCATTGAAGTCCCCAGCACGAACACCTGAGGGGCGCTAGCTGCCCCACCACCGGCCCGGAGATGTCGAGAAATCGCTCAAGGGCCGGGCAGGCGGTCGCGGTTCGAGAGAAGTAGATTCCGACCAGAGCCACCTCTCCCCGAACCGCCGCCACGTACCCGTGGCCCTCGCTTTGGGGACGAGGGCGGCCTACTCAGGCCTCACGAGTGATGGCAACGGGAGCTGTCCAGGTCTCACCCAATGAGGAAGGGAGGGGACGAAGTACGGCTCCGCCATCACCGCGAGCCGACGTTCCCCACTCCGCCATGGACTGCAGGAAGAGATCCTGCGCCGCGGCGGGAGTGGTTGGCGTTCGTCGAAGCTGAGATGCCCGCCATCAACCAGACATCTCATCGTCCTCGAGCTCCCGTGGGCCCGTTGGGGCTGGGCGGGAGCTTCCACGGGTGGATGGGGGTGGCATGACATGCCCCCATCACGTGGCCGGCAGGCCTGCCTGCATCGGCGCAGACCGCACAGTGCGGTGGCGCCGAGCAGGCAGCCGCCTGCAGCCCCTTCTGACCGCAGCGATAACATAGATCGCTGCGGTCGACCTGGTGGGGGCACGTGCCAGCCACGTGTTCTCAGACCCAGGCATTCAACAATGCCTGGGTCTTGGCTCCAGGGAAGTGGAGGTGCACTCTGGTCTCCACCTCACTGGTGATGCTACCCAGCTGCAGCTTTTCGCCGCCAGCCGGCACTCCACGAAACCCAACCTAACCTAACCTAACCTAACCTAACCTAACCTAACCTAACTCCAACCTAACCTAACTCCAACCTAACCTAACTCCAACCTAACCTAACCTAACCCAACCTAACCTAACTCTAACCTAACCTAACTCTAACCTAACCTAACTCTAACCTAACCTAACTCTAACCTAACCTAACTCTAACCTAACCTAACTCTAACCTAACCTAACTCTAACCTAACCTAACCTAACTCTAACCTAACCTAACTCTAACCTAACCTAACTCTAACCTAACCTAACTCTAACCTAACCTAACTCTAACCTAACCTAACTCTAACCTAACCTAACTCTAACCTAACCTAACTCTAACCTAACCTAACTCTAACCTAACCTAACTCTAACCTAACCTAACTCTAACCTAACCTAACTCTAACCTAACCTAACTCTAACCTAACCTAACTCTAACCTAACCTAACTCTAACCTAACCTAACTCTAACCTAACCTAACTCTAACCTAACC
The DNA here is from genome assembly GCA_029286785.1 of Meandrusa payeni. Classification (NCBI taxonomy): domain Eukaryota; kingdom Metazoa; phylum Arthropoda; class Insecta; order Lepidoptera; family Papilionidae; genus Meandrusa; species Meandrusa payeni. The sequence goes on from JAGSMX010000017.1 coordinate 10,984, forward strand.
TAACCTAACTCTAACCTAACCTAACTCTAACCTAACCTAACCTAACCTAACTCTAACCTAACCTAACTCTAACCTAACCTAACTCTAACCTAACCTAACTCTAACCTAACCTAACTCTAACCTAACCTAACCTAACTCTAACCTAACCTAACCCAACCTAACCTAACTCTAACCTAACCTAACCCAACCTAACCTAACTCTAACCTAACCTAACTCTAACCTAACCTAACTCTAACCTAACCTAACTCTAACCTAACCTAACTCTAACCTAACCTAACTCTAACCTAACCTAACCTAACTCTAACCTAACCTAACCTAACTCTAACCTAACCTAACTCTAACCTAACCTAACTCTAACCTAACCTAACTCTAACCTAACCTAACCTAACTCTAACCTAACCTAACTCTAACCTAACCTAACCTAACTCTAACCTAACCTAACTCTAACCTAACCTAACTCTAACCTAACCTAACCTAACTCTAACCTAACCTAACTCTAACCTAACCTAACTCTAACCTAACCTAACTCTAACCTAACCTAACTCTAACCTAACCTAACTCTAACCTAACCTAACCCAACCTAACCTAACCTAACTCTAACCTAACCTAACCTAACTCTAACCTAACCTAACTCTAACCTAACCTAACCCAACCTAACCTAACTCTAACCTAACCTAACCTAACTCTAACCTAACCTAACCCAACCTAACCCAACCTAACCTAACCAACTAACCAACCAACCAACCGGAATCAACCAACTGGAATCAACCAACCAACTGGAATCAACCAACCAACTGGAATCAACCGAATCAACCAACCAACCAACCAACCAACTGGAATCAACTGGAATCCAACTGGAATCCAACTGGAATCAACTGGAATCAACCGGAATCAACCAACCAACCAACCAACCAACCAACCAACCAACCAACCAACCAACCAACCAACTGGAATCAACCGGAATCAACCGGAATCAACCAACCAACTGGAATCAACCGGAATCAACCAACCAACCAACTGGAATCAACCAACCAACCGAATCAACCGAATCCAATCCAATCCAACCAACCAACCAACTGGAATCAACCAACTGAATCAACCAACTGGAATCAACCAACCAACCAACCAACCAACCAACTGGAATCAACCAACCGGAATCAACCAACCAACTGGAATCCAACCAACCAACCAACCAACTGGAATCAACCGAATCCAATCCAACTGAATCAACCAACTGAATCAACCAACTGGAATCAACCAACCAACTGGAATCAACCAACCAACCAACCAACCAACCAACCAACTGGAATCAACCGGAATCAACCGAATCCAACCAACTGGAATCAACCAACCAACCAACCAACCAACTGAATCAACCAACTGGAATCCAACCAACCAACCAACCAACCAACTGGAATCAACCGAATCAACCAACCAACCAACTGGAATCAACCGGAATCAACCAACTGGAATCAACCAACCAATCCAACTGAATCAACCGGAATCAACCGAATCAACTGGAATCCAACCAACCAACTGGAATCAACTGGAATCCAACCAACCAACTGAATCAACCAACCAACTGGAATCAACCAACCAACCAACCAACTGGAATCAACCAACCAACCGGAATCAACCAACTGGAATCCAACTGGAATCCAACCAACCAACTGGAATCAACCAACCAACTGGAATCAATCAACCAACCAACCAACCAATCCAACCAACCAATCAACTGAATCAACTGGAATCAACTGGAATCAACCGGAATCAACCAACCAACCAACTGGAATCCAACTGGAATCCAACTGGAATCAACCAACCAACCAACTGGAATCAACCGAATCAACCAACCAACTGGAATCAACCGGAATCAACCGAATCAACTGGAATCAACCAACTGGAATCAACCAACTGGAATCCAACCAACTGAATCAACCAACCAACTGGAATCAACCGGAATCAACCGAATCAACCAACTGGAATCAATCAACCAACCAACTGGAATCAATCAACCAACCAACCAACCAACTGGAATCAACCGAATCAACTGGAATCAATCAACTGGAATCAACCAACCAACCAACTGGAATCAACCAACTGGAATCAACCAACCAACCAATCAACCGAATCAACCAACCAACCAACCGAATCAACCAACCAACCAACCAACTGGAATCAACCAACCAACCAACCAACTGAATCAACCAACCAACTGGAATCAACCAACCAACCAACCAACCAACTGGAATCAACCAACTGGAATCAACCAACCAACCGAATCAACCGAATCAACCGAATCAACCAACCAACCAACTGGAATCCAACCAACCAACCAACTGGAATCAACCAACCAACCAACCAACCAACTGAATCAACCAACTGGAATCAACTGGAATCAACCAACCAACCAACTGAATCAACCAACTGGAATCAACCGAATCAACCGAATCAACCAACCAACTGGAATCAACCAACTGGAATCAACCAACCAACCAACCGAATCAACCAACTGGAATCCAACCAACCAACCAACCAACCAACCAACTGGAATCAACCAACCAACTGAATCAACCAACCAACCAACCAACCAACCAACCAACCAACCAACTGGAATCAACCGAATCAACTGGAATCAACCGAATCAACCGAATCAACCGAATCAACTGGAATCAACCAACCAACCAACTGAATCAACCAACCAACTGGAATCAACTGAATCAACCAACCAACCAACTGGAATCCAACCAACTGGAATCCAACCAACCAACCAACCGAATCAACCAACTGGAATCAACTGGAATCAACCAACCAACCGAATCAACCGAATCAACCAACCAACCAACCAACTGAATCAACCAACTGGAATCAATCAACCAACCAACCAACCGAATCAACCGAATCAACCGAATCAACCGAATCAACCAACCAACCGAATCAACCAACCAACTGGAATCAACCAACTGGAATCAACTGAATCAACCAACCAACCGAATCAACCAACCAACCAACTGGAATCAACCAACCAACCAACCAACCAACTGAATCAACTGAATCAACTGAATCAACCAACTGGAATCAACCAACTGGAATCAACCAACCAACCAACTGGAATCAACCAACTGGAATCAACCAACCAACCAACCAACTGGAATCCAACCAACTGAATCAACTGGAATCAACCAACCAACCAACCAACTGGAATCAACCAACCAACCAACTGGAATCCAACCAACCAACTGGAATCAACCAACCAACCAACCAACCAACCAACCAACCAACTGGAATCAACTGAATCAACCAACCAACCAACCAACCAACCAATCCAACTAACCAACCAACCAACCAATCCAACCAACCAACTGAATCAACCAACTGGAATCCAACCAACCAACTGAATCAACCAACTGGAATCCAACCAACCAACCAACCAACCAACTGGAATCAACTGGAATCAACTGGAATCAACTGGAATCAACTGGAATCAACTGGAATCAACCAACTGGAATCAACCAACCAACCAACCAACCAACTGAATCAACCAACTGGAATCAACTGGAATCAACTGGAATCAACTGGAATCAACTGGAATCAACTGGAATCAACTGGAATCAACTGGAATCAACTGGAATCAACTGGAATCAACTGGAATCAACTGGAATCAACTGGAATGGAATGGAATGGAATGGAATGGAATGGAATGGAATTGAATGGAATGGAATGGAATGGAATGGAATGGAATGGAATGAATTGAATTAAATGGAATTGAATGGAATTGAATTGAATGAATTGAATTGAATGGAATTGGAATTGGAATTAAATTGAATTGAATTGGAATTGAATGGAATGGAATGGAATTGGAATGGAATGGAATGGAATGAATGAATTAAATTGAATTGAATGGAATTGAATTAAATGAATGGAATGAATGGAATGGAATTGAATTGAATGGAATTGAATTGAATTGGAATTGAATGAATTGAATTGAATTGGAATTGAATTGGAATTGGAATTGAATTGGAATGGAATGGAATGAATGAATTGAATTGAATGGAATTGAATTGGAATTAAATTAAATTAAATTGAATGGAATGGAATTGAATTAAATTAAATTGAATGAATGAATTAAATTGAATTGAATGAATGAATTGAATTGAATTGAATGGAATTAAATGGAATTGAATTGAATGAATTGAATTAAATTGAATTGAATTGGAATTGAATGAATTGAATTGAATGAATGGAATGGAATTAAATTGAATTGAATGGAATGGAATTGAATGAATTGAATGGAATGAATTGAATGGAATTAAATTGAATTAAATTGAATTGGAATTAAATGGAATGGAATTGAATTAAATTGAATTGAATTAAATTGAATGAATGGAATGAATGAATGGAATTGAATGGAATGAATGGAATTGAATTGAATGAATGGAATGAATGGAATGGAATGGAATTGAATTGAATTGAATGAATTAAATGAATGGAATGAATGGAATTGAATTAAATTGAATTGAATTGAATTGAATTAAATGGAATGGAATTAAATTGAATTGAATTAAATGAATGGAATGAATTGGAATGGAATGGAATGAATTGAATTGAATGAATGGAATGAATGGAATTGGAATGGAATTGGAATTGAATTGGAATGGAATGAATGGAATTGAATTGAATGAATTAAATGAATGGAATTGAATTGAATGAATTGAATGAATTGAATGGAATTGAATTGGAATGGAATGGAATGGAATTGAATGAATGAATTAAATTGAATTGAATTGAATTGAATGGAATTGAATTGAATTGAATTGAATTGAATGGAATTGAATTGAATTGAATTAAATTGAATGGAATTGAATTGAATTGGAATTGAATGGAATTGAATGGAATTGAATGAATGGAATTGAATGAATGGAATTGAATTGAATTAAATTAAATTGAATTGAATTAAATTGGAATTGAATGGAATGAATTGAATTGAATTGAATTGAATTGGAATTGAATTGAATGGAATGGAATTGGAATTGAATTGAATGGAATGAATTGAATGGAATTAAATTGAATGAATTAAATTGGAATTGAATTAAATTAAATTGAATGGAATGGAATTGAATGGAATGAATTGAATGGAATTAAATTAAATTGAATGAATTGAATTGAATGGAATTAAATGGAATGGAATGAATTGAATTGAATTAAATTGAATTAAATTGGAATTGGAATGGAATGGAATTGGAATTAAATGGAATGGAATGGAATGGAATTGAATCAACTGAATCAACTGGAATCCAACTGGAATCAACCGGAATCAACCAACCAACCAACCAACCGGAATCAACCGAATCAACCAACCAACCAACTGAATCAACCAACCAACCGGAATCAACCAACCAACTGGAATCCAACTGGAATCCGGAATCAACCAACCAACCAACCGAATCAACCGAATCAACCGAATCAACCAACCGGAATCAACCGGAATCAACCAACCAACCAACCAACCAACCAATCAACCAACTGAATCAACCAACCAACCGAATCAACCAACTGGAATCAACCGGAATCAACCGAATCAACCGAATCAACCGAATCAACCGGAATCAACCAACCGAATCAACCAACCAACTGAATCCAACCAACTGGAATCAACCGGAATCAACCAACTGAATCAACCAACTGAATCAACTGGAATCCAACTGAATCAACTGGAATCCGGAATCAACTGGAATCAACCGGAATCAACCAACTGAATCAACCAATCAACCGAATCAACCAACCAACTGGAATCCGGAATCAACCAACCAACTAACTAACCAACTAACCAACCAACCAACCGGAATCAACCGAATCAACCAACCAACCAACCGGAATCAACCAACTGAATCAACCAACCAACCGAATCAACTGGAATCCAACTGGAATCAACCGGAATCAACCAACCAACCGAATCAACCGGAATCGAATCAACCGAATCCAACCAACTGGAATCCAACCAACCAACCGGAATCAACCGGAATCAACCAACCAACCGGAATCAACCGAATCAACCGAATCCAACCAACCAACTGAATCAACCAACTGGAATCCGGAATCAACCGAATCAACCAACCAACCAACCGGAATCAACCGGAATCAACCGGAATCAACCAACCAACCAACCGAATCAACCAACCAACCGGAATCAACCAACCAACCAACCAACTGAATCAACTGAATCAACCAACTGGAATCCGAATCAACCAACCAACCAACCGAATCAACTGGAATCAACTGGAATCCGGAATCAACTGGAATCAACCAACCAACTGGAATCCAACTGGAATCCGGAATCAACCGAATCAACCAACCAACCGGAATCAACCGAATCAACTGGAATCAACTGGAATCCGGAATCAACCGAATCAACCAACCAACCGGAATCAACCGGAATCAACCGAATCAACCGGAATCAACCAACCGGAATCAACTGGAATCCGGAATCAACCAACCGGAATCAACCGGAATCAACCAACTGAATCAACCAACCGGAATCAACCGGAATCAACCGGAATCAACTGAATCAACCAACCGGAATCAACCGAATCAACCAACCGGAATCAACCGGAATCAACTGGAATCAACCGGAATCAACCGGAATCAACCGAATCAACCAACCAACCAACTGGAATCAACTGAATCAACCAACCAACCAACCAACTGGAATCAACCAACCAACTGAATCAACTGAATCAACTGGAATCAACCAACCAACTGAATCAACTGAATCAACCAACCAACCGGAATCAACTGGAATCCAACCAACCAACCAACCGAATCAACCAACCGGAATCAACCAACCAACCAACCAACTGGAATCCAACTGAATCAACCAACTGAATCAACTGAATCAACTGAATCAACTGAATCAACCAACCGGAATCAACCGAATCAACCAACCAACCAACCGGAATCAACTGAATCAACTGGAATCAACCGGAATCAACCGGAATCAACTGGAATCCAACTGGAATCCGGAATCAACTGGAATCCGGAATCAACTGGAATCAACTGAATCAACTGGAATCAACTGGAATCAACTGGAATCAACTGGAATCAACTGGAATCAACTGGAATCAACTGGAATCAACTGGAATCAACTGAATCAACTGGAATCAACTGGAATCAACTGGAATCAACTGAATCAACTGGAATCAACTGGAATCAACTGGAATCCGGAATCAACTGGAATCCAACCAACTGGAATCCGGAATCAACTGGAATCAACTGGAATCAACTGGAATCAACTGGAATCAACTGGAATCAACTGGAATCAACTGAATCAACTGGAATCAACTGGAATCAACTGGAATCAACTGAATCAACTGGAATCAACTGGAATCAACTGGAATCAACTGGAATCAACTGGAATCAACTGGAATCAACTGGAATCAACTGAATCAACTGGAATCAACTGGAATCAACTGGAATCCAACTGGAATCAACTGAATCAACTGGAATCAACTGGAATCAACTGGAATCAACTGGAATCAACTGGAATCAACTGGAATCAACTGGAATCAACTGGAATCAACTGGAATCAACTGGAATCAACTGGAATCAACTGGAATCCAACTGGAATCCGGAATCAACTGGAATCAACTGGAATCAACTGGAATCCAACTGGAATCAACTGGAATCAACTGAATCAACTGGAATCAACTGAATCAACTGGAATCAACTGAATCAACTGGAATCAACTGAATCAACTGGAATCAACTGGAATCAACTGAATCAACTGGAATCAACTGGAATCAACTGGAATCAACTGGAATCAACTGGAATCAACTGGAATCAACTGGAATCAACTGGAATCAACTGGAATCAACTGGAATTGAATTGAATTGAATGGAATGGAATGGAATGGAATGGAATGAATTGAATTGAATGGAATGGAATGGAATGGAATAAATTGGAATGGAATGGAATGGAATGGAATGGAATTGAATGGAATAAATTGAATGGAATGGAATGGAATGGAATGGAATGGAATGGAATAAATTGAATGGAATGGAATGGAATGGAATGGAATGGAATTGGAATGGAATGAATGGAATTGAATTGAATAATTGAATGGAATGGAATGGAATGGAATGGAATGGAATGGAATGGAATTAAATGAATGGAATGGAATGAATGGAATTGAATGGAATTGAATTGAATGGAATGGAATTAAATGGAATGGAATGAATGGAATGAATGAATTGGAATTGAATGGAATAATGGAATGGAATGGAATTGGAATTGGAATTGAATGGAATGAATTGAATGGAATGGAATGAATGGAATGGAATGAATGGAATGGAATGGAATGAATGGAATGGAATGGAATGGAATGAATTGAATTGAATGGAATTGAATTGAATTGAATGAATGAATGAATTGAATTGAATTGAATTAAATTGGAATTAAATGAATTGAATGAATTGAATTGAATAATTGAATTAAATTGGAATGGAATGAATGAATGGAATGGAATAATTGAATGGAATGGAATGGAATGGAATGAATGAATGAATTGAATGAATGGAATTGGAATTGGAATGGAATTGGAATTGGAATGAATGGAATTAAATTGGAATGGAATGGAATTGAATTAAATTGAATGAATTGAATGGAATGGAATGGAATGGAATAAATTGGAATGGAATTGAATTGGAATGGAATTGAATTGGAATTGAATGGAATGGAATGGAATTGAATGGAATGGAATTAAATTGGAATTAAATTGAATGGAATTGAATTGGAATGGAATGGAATTGAATTGAATGGAATGAATGAATGAATGGAATTGAATGGAATTGAATGAATGAATGGAATGGAATGGAATGGAATGGAATTGAATGAATGGAATTGGAATGGAATGGAATTGAATGAATTGAATTGAATTGAATGAATGGAATGGAATGGAATTGAATTGGAATGAATGGAATTGAATGGAATGGAATGGAATTAAATTGAATTGAATGAATTAAATTGAATTGAATGGAATTGAATTAAATTGAATGGAATGAATGGAATGAATGAATGGAATTAAATGAATGGAATGGAATTGAATGGAATGGAATGGAATGGAATTAAATTGAATGGAATGGAATCAACTGGAATCCAACCAACTAACTAACTAACTAACTAACTAACTAACTAACTAACTAACTAACTAACTAACTAACTAACTAACTAACTAACTAACTAACTAACCAACTAACTAACTAACTAACTAACCAATCCAACCAACTAACCAACTGGAATCCGGAATCAACCAACTGAATCAACTGGAATTGAATTGAATTAAATTGAATTAAATTGAATTAAATTAAATTGAATGGAATTGAATGGAATGGAATGGAATTGAATGGAATGGAATGGAATGGAATGAATTGAATTGAATGAATGGAATGGAATGGAATGGAATGAATTGAATTGAATTGAATTGAATTAAATTAAATTGAATGGAATTGAATGGAATGGAATTGAATGAATGGAATTGAATGGAATTGGAATGGAATGGAATGAATTGAATGGAATTGAATGGAATTGAATTAAATTGAATGGAATGGAATTGGAATTGGAATGAATGGAATGGAATTGAATTAAATTAAATTGAATTGAATTGAATTGAATGAATGGAATTGAATTAAATTGAATGGAATGAATGGAATTGGAATTGAATTGAATGGAATTAAATTGAATTAAATTGAATGGAATTGAATGGAATGGAATTGAATGAATGGAATTGAATGGAATTGGAATGGAATGGAATGAATTGAATGGAATTGAATGGAATTAAATTGAATTGAATTGAATGGAATTGAATTGGAATTGAATGGAATGGAATTAAATTGAATTGAATTGAATTGAATTGAATTGAATGAATTGAATTGAATTAAATTGAATGGAATGGAATCAACCGAATCAACTGGAATCAACTGGAATCAACCGAATCCAACCAACTAACTAACTAACTTAACTAACTAACTAACCAACTAACCAACTGGAATCAACTGGAATCCAATCCAATCCAACCAACTGAATCAACTGGAATCCAACCAACTAACTAACTACAACTAACTAACTAAATTAACTAACTAACTTAACTAACTAACTTAACTAACTAACTAACCAACCAACCAACTGGAATCAACCGAATCCAACCAACTGAATCAACTGGAATCAACTGAATCAACTGGAATCAATCAACCAACCAACTAACTAACTAACTAACTACAACTAACCAACTGGAATCCAACTGGAATCAACTGGAATCAACCAACCAACTGAATCAACTGGAATCAACCGAATCAACCGAATCAACTGGAATCAATCAACCAACTGGAATCCAATCCAATCCAACTAACTAACTACAACTAACTAACTAACTACAACTAACCAACTGGAATCAACCGAATCAACTGGAATCCAACTGGAATCAACCAACCAACTGGAATCCAACCAACTAACTAACTAACTAACTAACTAATCAACTAACTAACTACAACTAACCAACTGGAATCAACCGGAATCAACTGGAATCAACCAACCGAATCAACTGGAATCCAACCAACTAACTAACTAACTAACTTAACTAACTAACTAATCAACTAACTAACTAATCAACTAACTAACTACAACTAACTAACTAATCAACTAACTAACTAACTAACTAACTAACTAACCAACCAACTGAATCAACTGGAATCAACTGGAATCAACTGGAATCAACTGAATCAACTGAATCAACCAACTGGAATCAACCAACCAACTAACTAACTAACTACAACTAACCAACTGGAATCAACTGGAATCAACTGGAATCAACCGAATCAACTGGAATCAACCGAATCAACTGGAATCAACTGGAATCAACTGAATCAACTGGAATCAACCAACCAACTAACTAACTAACTAAATTAACTAACTAACTAAATTAACTAACTAACTAAATTAACTAACTAACTAACTAACTAACTAACTAACTAATCCAACTAACTAACTAACTTAACTAACTAACTACAACTAACCAACTGGAATCCAATCCAATCCAACCAACTGGAATCAACCGAATCAACTGGAATCAACTGAATCAACTGGAATCCAATCCAATCCAATCCAATCCAATCCAATCCGAATCCAACCAACTGAATCAACTGGAATCAACCAATCAACCAACCAACTGGAATCCGGAATCCGGAATCCAACCAACTAACTAACTAATCAACTAACTAACTAACTTAACTAACTAACTAAATTAACTAACTAACTAACTTAACTAACTAACTAATCAACTAACTAACTAACCAACTGGAATCCGGAATCCGGAATCCGGAATCCGGAATCCAACCAACTGAATCAACTGGAATCCAACTGGAATCAACTGAATCAACTGGAATCCGAATCCGAATCCAACCAACTGGAATCCAACTGGAATCAACTGGAATCCAATCCAACCAACTGAATCAACCAACTGAATCAACTGGAATCCGAATCCAATCCAATCCAATCCGAATCCAATCCAATCCAATCCGAATCCAACCAACTGAATCAACTGGAATCCAACCAACTAACCAACTGGAATCAACTGAATCAACTGGAATCAACTGAATCAACTGGAATCAACTGAATCAACCAACTGGAATCCAATCCAATCCAACCAACTGGAATCAACCGAATCAACTGGAATCCAACTGAATCAACTGGAATCCAATCCAACCAACTGAATCAACCAACTGAATCAACTGGAATCAACCAACCAACTAACTAACTAACTACAACTAACTAACTAATCAACTAACTAACTAACTAACTAACTAACTAACTAACTTAACTAACTAACTAACTAAATTAACTAACTAACTAACTACAACTAACCAACTGGAATCAACTGAATCAACTGGAATCAACTGAATCAACTGGAATCAACTGGAATCCAATCCAACCAACTGAATCAACTGGAATCAACCGAATCCAACCAACTGAATCAACTGGAATCAACTGGAATCCAACCAACTAACTAACTAACTAACTAACTAACTACAACTAACCAACTGGAATCAACTGGAATCCAACTGGAATCCGAATCCGAATCCGAATCCAACCAACTGAATCAACTGGAATCCAATCCAACCAACTGGAATCAACCGAATCAACCGAATCAACCAACTGGAATCCAACTGGAATCAATCAACCAACTGGAATCCAACTGAATCAACTGGAATCCAACCAACTAACTAACTAAATTAACTAACTAACTAACTAACTAACTAACCAACCAACCAACCAATCCAATCCAACCAACTAACTAACTAACTAACTGGAATCAACTGAATGGAATGGAATTAAATTGAATTAAATTAAATTAAATTAAATTGAATTGAATTAAATTAAATTAAATTGAATGGAATTGAATTGAATTAAATTGGAATTGAATGAATTAAATTAAATTAAATTAAATTGAATTAAATTAAATTGAATGAATTAAATTGAATGAATTAAATGAATGGAATGAATTGAATGGAATTGAATTAAATTGAATTGAATGAATTAAATTGAATGGAATGGAATGGAATTGAATGAATTGGAATTGAATTGAATGAATTAAATTGAATGGAATTGAATTAAATTGAATGGAATGGAATAAATGGAATGGAATGAATTGAATTAAATTGAATGAATTGAATTGAATTGAATTAAATTAAATTAAATTAAATTAAATTGAATTGAATTGAATTGAATTGAATGAATTAAATTAAATTAAATTGAATTAAATGGAATGGAATTGAATGAATTAAATTGAATTAAATGGAATTGAATGAATGGAATGAATTGAATTGAATTGAATTGAATTAAATTGGAATTGAATTAAATGGAATGGAATGAATGAATGGAATGGAATAAATGGAATGGAATTGAATGGAATTGGAATGGAATTGAATGAATGGAATGGAATTAAATTGAATTAAATTGAATGGAATGGAATGGAATAAATGGAATGGAATTGAATTGAATGGAATTGGAATTGAATGAATGGAATGAATTGAATTAAATTGAATGGAATTGAATGAATGGAATGAATTGAATTGAATTAAATTGAATGAATTAAATTAAATTGAATTAAATTAAATTAAATTAAATTGAATTAAATGGAATTGAATGAATGGAATTGAATTGGAATGGAATGGAATTGAATTAAATGGAATTGAATTGGAATTGAATTGGAATTGAATGAATGGAATTGAATTGGAATGGAATGGAATTGAATGGAATTGGAATTAAATTGGAATTGAATTGAATTGGAATTGAATTGAATTGAATTGGAATGGAATTGAATGGAATTAAATTGGAATGGAATTGAATTAAATTAAATTGAATTGAATTAAATTAAATTAAATTGAATTGAATGAATTGAATTGAATTGAATGAATTGAATTGAATTGAATGAATTGAATGAATTAAATTGAATTAAATTGAATTAAATTGAATGGAATTAAATTGAATTAAATTGAATGAATTGAATGGAATTGGAATTAAATTGAATTGAATTGAATTAAATTAAATTGAATTGAATTAAATGGAATGGAATTGAATTGGAATTGAATTAAATGGAATGGAATGGAATTGAATGGAATGGAATGGAATTGAATGAATGAATGGAATTGGAATTGGAATGGAATTGAATGGAATTGAATTGAATGAATTGAATGAATGGAATTGGAATGGAATTGAATTAAATTGGAATTGAATTGAATGAATTAAATTGAATTAAATTAAATTAAATTGAATTGAATGAATTAAATTGAATGAATTAAATTGAATGAATTGAATTAAATTGAATTGAATGAATGGAATGAATTAAATGGAATGGAATTGAATTAAATTGAATGAATTGAATTAAATTGAATGAATTGAATTGAATTGAATTGAATGAATGGAATGAATTAAATGGAATGGAATTGGAATTAAATTGAATTGAATTGGAATTGAATTGGAATGGAATGGAATGGAATAAATTGAATGGAATTAAATTGAATTAAATGGAATTGAATTGAATTAAATTGAATGGAATTGAATGAATTGGAATTGAATTAAATGGAATTGAATTGAATGAATGGAATGGAATGGAATAAATTGAATGGAATTAAATTGAATTAAATGGAATGGAATGAATGAATGAATGGAATGAATGAATGGAATGGAATGGAATGAATGGAATTGAATTGAATTGGAATGGAATTGAATGAATTAAATGGAATGGAATGAATGGAATTGAATGGAATTAAATTGAATTGAATTGAATGAATTGAATTAAATTGGAATTGAATTAAATGGAATGGAATGAATGAATGGAATTGGAATGGAATGGAATGAATTAAATGGAATTGAATTGAATTAAATTGAATTGAATTAAATGGAATTGAATTGAATGGAATTGAATGAATGGAATTGAATGAATTAAATTGAATTGAATGAATGAATTGAATTGAATTGGAATTGGAATTAAATTGAATGAATTGAATTGGAATTGAATTAAATTAAATTAAATTGAATTGAATGAATTAAATTGAATTGAATTGAATGAATTAAATTGAATTAAATTAAATTGAATTAAATTAAATTGAATGAATTGAATTAAATTGAATTGAATTAAATTAAATTGAATTAAATTGAATGAATTGAATGAATGGAATGGAATGAATGGAATGGAATTGAATTGGAATTGAATGAATTGAATTAAATTAAATTAAATTGAATTGAATGAATGGAATGGAATGAATTAAATTGAATTGAATGAATGAATTGAATTGAATGAATGGAATGAATGGAATGAATTGAATGAATGAATTGAATGAATTGAATTGAATTGGAATTGGAATGAATGGAATGAATGGAATTGGAATTGGAATGGAATTGGAATGGAATTGGAATGGAATGGAATTGGAATGGAATTGGAATGGAATGGAATGGAATGGAATGAATGAATGGAATGAATGGAATGGAATGAATTGAACCCGGTCGATAGATACGCGTACGCCACTCCAGCGCATGGGGTCCAGTGGGAGAGGCGTCCGCGGTTCGAGTGACGAGCGGTCGTTGGCCGAGTTGCCCGACCATCGGATGGTTTTAAATTTGTATTAGATTGAATGATTTTTTTTTACAAAAGTTATGTATTTTGTATGAAAATATCGTTTCATTTAGCTGTATTAACATGATGGAGCTTAAATAATGCTATTTTTTTTAATCACGATCGACTTTTTTTCTGACCCATCATCAAAGGTGTCACTAGTACTATCATCTGTCTTCGTTTTCGGGAGCGGTCTCCTAACAACAGTAGAAAAAAAAATGTTTTTGATCTTTTTCCAAAGCAATAAGACTTCGTTTTAGGATATTTGAGACCGGGGCGCGGCGATACCCCCGTTAAATATGTTAAGCAGGCTCTACGTGTCTGAGCGGAGCTCCGGGCGGGCGCGTGTCTTGAATAGCTGATCTGTCGGAACGCTCTTAAGATAGGGCCGCGGTACTCGACGGCACTTTTTCAGCAATAACAAAAATTCTCCTTCCTACACACTGCAAATGTATGGAATCCCTCTGCACATTGTAAAAAGAATTATTTGTATTTTTTGTAGTGAAGTTCCCGGCGCTATCGCCGCTGTACTCACGGCATTGAATATAGATTGTCGACACAATGTCTTATTGTCCGCATTGGGTACATATCTTTTCTAATCTTTTTTATTTTCATCATTTAATTTTTTGCCTTGAAAATATATAACTATAAAGTACTCAACTTACAAACGATTTGATTTTTATCGTTTCAGATCTTTTTATCATTAACACGTGGAACGGGAACCGTGGCTCCTCGTGTGTGTCGTTAGGAATTTAGATTGCGTTGAAGAGTATGGCTATTTTGATTCTGATCGGAAACTCTTTTAGCTCAGAAGGCCGCCCCGAGTGATATGTCATTAGTAGTAGTTCGTGAGATCAACGTCCGTTCGGGGTGCAGCGCCGCGCGGCACACAGGACAGCGCTAGGGTTAGGCGTGGGTTGCGGGGCGGAGGGGGGTGGCGATGTGCGGTGCTGCGCCGGTCAGTCGACGGCGCGCCCCCGGCCGAGCGCCCGTCGGCACTGCGCCGCAGCCGAGTGATAGCGCCCGGCCCCGCCCGCCCCGTATTGCCGACGCGTCCGACTCGGGAGCCCGCTCTGTGCAGTGCTCTTATCAGTGTTGTCTCTTCATTCACAGTCTTTAAACGACTAATCGTTTTGGATTTACCTAAGTGATTCCCGCGCTTTTTGTAAAAGAAGAATAGGTACAAAAATTATTATTATCTTTTCTAATGTAAGCGGAAGTGCTATACATATTTGTGTGACCATTTTTTTTGCATGCAGTAGCCACATTTAGAAGGAAATGTTTAAATCTCCGAACGTAACCTGAACCTACGTGACTCGAGTGGAAACAGAAGCCAAACGGACGGCGTTTGCTACAATGTTTAAATGCCCGCTTGTGTCTGTCATTCGGGTTAGTGATCTCATTTAAAATACATCATATTAAATATTCAGATGCAGTTTAATAATCTGACGGTGATCTCCCATGTTCATTGTCATTCACAACGAAACAAAAGGACATTTCTTAACAGTACTTGGAAATATTAAAAAATGCATCAAAAAAGGGCAAGTGAATCTTTATTTGATAGTGAAATTCTTACAACTTTTGTCTCAAGTAGGATTGGCGGGACAGAATTTATAAGTTTTTAGTAATCAACAAACATTTCAAACTTTAACCCCTCATACCATTTTTATTTTTTGATGTAAATATAATCTTCGTCGCGAGTTTATAAAGCTAATGGCGACCATTTACGATTTTACGAGCGTAGCAAGTGTTTTGGACAGACCGACTTTTATGTGGGCCAGACGTTCTTTGTATAAAATAGTTTTTAATACATTTCAATAGCCTTGATAGTTCAGTGTTCGGGCGGTCGCCTCCAGTGGCATAGTACGATGCAACCCGAGTTCGATCCCTGGCGCTGGCACCTATGAATTTGTTGTAATTCTAAGTGCCGAATTGCCACAACATACGTAGAGTCGGGCACTATAAGCTTAGGCGGTTGGTATTGTATATATAGCAATAGTATTTTTATAATATTTAAGAAAGCTTTAATCGACTAATTATATTTAAGCTTTATAAGTAAAATATTAAATTATCGTTTCAAATTCTTTGTAATAAAACTCCGAAACGTAAAGTCCGTTTATTTATGTATTTGGTAGGTGTGTAAGGTGCGGATATAGGATGTAAACTATTTTTACTACACATTTTCTGTGTCACAATATAGTGCACAAATCTCTGATTGAGTTTCAATGTTGTGCAGAAACCTTCTCTGCGTGTCACAATGTTGTGCACAAACATTCTCTGCGTGTCACAATGTTGTGCACAAACCTCTGCGTGTCACAATGTTGTGCACAAACCTTCTCTGCGTGTCACAATGTTGTGCACAAACCTTCTCTGCGTGTCACAATGTTGTGCACAAACATTGTCTGCGTGAGTCCCAATGTTATGCACAAACTTTGTTTGCTCGTGTACAAACCATCTCTGTGTGTGTCACAATGTTTTCAAAGCCTTCTCTGTAAGAGTTAGACTTTCTGTTGATGTTTTCCTTCACCGACGAACAATTGATATGGACTCTGATGTGTTGATGTAACGTAACTTGAAAGAGGATATTGTGTGGGAAAGACAGTTTGCTAGCAGATGAAAATTATTATTTTTCTAATGTTTCATATCCTAAAAAGTTAGGAATCGAATTAAGTGGAGAAATAAATTTGAAAAATGGTTCGCTCCACAACAAGCTGTAGTCCGCCGGCGCTAACTCTCGCATCACACTACACAAGTGTCCAGAGATGGTACGCCGTGGTATTAAGGACCACGTCCTAAACATTTCATATCTTATTTCTTAAGTTTCGCTCATTGTCCGCGATGGTGACCGTGGTGCGCGCTCACCGCATCTGTTGTGCAGGCGCACGCGGGCGGCGCGGCGAGGGCGCTGAGGGCGGCCGGCGCGCGGCGGGCGATGCGCTGACGCCATGCGCGCGGGATGCGGCGCCGCGCCCCGCCCGCCTGTGCGGCCTGCGCGCTGCTGCTGGCACTGCTGCTGGCCGGTGATCGCTTTTTCCCATTTATAAATTTATTAGCGTATCCAGCCCCGGCTATATTTTGCTTTTATTTTGTTTTAATTTTATTCAAATAATATCCAGATTAAGTGGTGACAGCGCAGCGGCGGCACGACCCGCGTGCGCCTGTCGCTCCCAACACGAGCATTGCAGTCGATCTGTGTGTGGTCTCGATATCGATACACTTTGCTGCCAATGTGGACTACAAAAATACCCCTTTTATAGTGTCGTGACCTTTTCTAAATTCGATCCGTACGCAGATTTTGTAATACTTGTTTGAACATCCCACAAACTATGAATGGAAACTTTAGCCAGCGGCTGGCGGCGACGCCAAGCGGGCAGAGTCCGCAGAAGATAAACCATAAGTTTTCTAATATTACTCGTGGTTCGGGCTATCGGTAACGTTTTTTTTTTAATTTTGTCCGGCAGGTTGCGCCGGTAACCCGGACGCGAAGCGGTTGTACGACGACCTGCTGAGCAACTACAACAAGCTGGTGCGGCCGGTGCTGAACGTCAGCGACGCGCTCACCGTACGCATCAAGCTGAAGCTCAGTCAGCTCATCGACGTCGTGAGTGTCGCCGACCTCCACCTGCGAGTGCTCCCCGCGCTGGCCGTATCACTAACCTTACATTTAATGTTTCACAGAACTTAAAGAATCAGATCATGACGACCAACCTGTGGGTGGAACAGGTACGTGCGCGCTCGCCAGACGGCCGCAGACCTCGGATGTTAAGTTAAACATGTATACTTCTGTTACAGAGTTGGTACGATTACAAGTTGTCGTGGGAGCCTCGAGAGTACGGAGGCGTGGAAATGCTGCACGTCCCATCCGACCACATCTGGAGGCCTGATATAGTGTTATATAACAAGTGAGCATGAAAAGTGTAACATATAAATAAGTAACGGCTCGACGAGGGGATGCAGGCGTGAGCAGACGCATCAGTAATCGGGGAACTGTCTGTCAGTTTGCAATGGCCTCCCTCTCCACAGAGCGAGAGGTCTGGTTACTATCCGGCACCTCGGACTTTAAGGTCCGCGGCGTACGGGTCAGGCCCGTCGTAACGTCACGTGTTAAAATTTTGTCTCATACGTTAGTAAATTACGTCGTGATTCCTAATAAGTAGGAGCACATGTATCGAGCTGGGCGGCGCTGTGTCGAGCCGGCTCTTGCACAGCGCAGATGTAACGTGCCGACGTGTCGCCAGTGCCGACGGCAACTTCGAGGTGACGCTGGCGACGAAGGCGACGCTGAACTACACGGGGCGCGTGGAGTGGCGCCCGCCCGCCATCTACAAGTCCTCGTGCGAGATCGACGTCGAATATTTTCCTTTCGACCAACAAACGTGCGTCATGAAGTTCGGCTCGTGGACGTACGACGGATTCCAGGTACGAGGTAACAATAGCGATGTTATAGAAAATTGTGTGCACACACAACTTGTGTACAAGCGGACGTGTGCCGGCGCGAAGTGGGTTTGGCGACAGTACGTACTCGTATCGTGTACTCCCAAGTCCTTTCCTGAGACGCCGTATCGCTTTTTAAAGATGGGAGCTATTTATACCATATTTATACCATTTTATATATAATATCCATAGTAATATACAATACTACACTAGTCCAATTTGAAATGTCCTTTAAAGATCTGAAAAGAAATTAGTAGGAATAGTCGCTGTATCGTCAGAAAAGATATGAATTTTGCATATTTGCTTCTGACCACTTGCGTCTCGAGTCAGCTCCGCAAGTCACGCAGCAGACTCTGACGTCTATCCTAATTTATTTTATGAAATAGATATGTGAATAATATAGAAGGCTCACATTGATCGTGATGTTGGCAGTATACGCCTTGTAGTAATGTACGCTCCAATTTGAAAATGTTTATATTATAGTAATTATATACATACGCTAATACGGCAACCGGTGAGATATTTTGAGCACAAACAACCTTTTAATAAACCGTCACTACGTCAGGTGGACCTGCGGCACATCGACGAGGCGCGCGGGACCAACGTGGTGGAGCTCGGCGTGGACCTCTCCGAGTTCTACACGTCGGTGGAGTGGGACATCCTCGAGGTGCCCGCCGTCAGGTGACGTAATCAAAGTCTTTTGACATTAGAAGAATTAAAAATGTAATTCAGTCAAGTAAACAAAATTATTCTTTAATTGAGGCGTTTTAAACTGTAGCATCATGGGCTCTGCCGCGCTACGAAGAATGTTACAAACTTAAATGGAGGTGTCACTTTTTTCCAAAATGGTTGCTTCTGACTGATAAGTACAAACTCTCAAGTTAAGTAATAGGAAGTTTGAACTCGTCGCAGGAACGAGAAGTTCTACACGTGCTGCGACGAGCCCTACCTGGACATCACGTTCAATATCACCATGCGGCGGAAGACTTTGTTCTACACCGTGAACCTGATCATCCCGTGCATGGGCATCTCGTTCCTCACGGTGCTCGTGTTCTACCTGCCGTCGGATAGCGGCGAGAAGGTGTCGCTGTCCATCTCTATCCTGCTGTCGTTGACCGTCTTCTTCCTCCTGCTAGCAGAGATCATCCCGCCCACCTCGCTGGTGGTCCCCCTGCTGGGGAAGTTTGTGCTGTTCACGATGATACTGGACACGTTCAGGTGAGTGAGTCATTTATTTGCAAACACGTGATGGTAAAGATATCGATGTAGAAGTAGCGCAGCAGTTGTAGAGAATTAACGCGAGGGTTGCGCAGCATCTGCGTGACGGTGGTGGTGCTGAACGTGCACTTCCGGTCGCCGCAGACGCACACGATGGCGCCCTGGGTGCGGCGCGTGTTCATCCACGTGCTGCCGCGCCTGCTGGTGATGCGCCGCCCGCACTGCCGCCTGGACCCACACCGCAGCCGCTTGTGAGTAGCGCCCTACCGCCTCTCACTAAACACACAATATACTGCTTCTACAAGAAGTTATCCCTGGGGGTGCACTTCATAAGTATATTAAAATTAGTTATTACTTGTACAAAGTGCAGGCATCGTGGCCCGGGAGGCGATGGATCTGGGTTGCGCGGACCCCGGCTCCCCCGGCGCGTGCCGGCTGCACGCGGCGCACGGGGGTCACGCGGCGCCCGACACGGTCGCGCTGTGCGACGCGCTGCGCCGCTGGCACCGCTGTCCCGAGCTGCACAAAGCCATCGACGGCATCAACTATATCGCTGACCAGACGCGCAAGGAGGAGGAATCCACGAGGGTTAGTTTCCTCAAATAAGAATAATCGTAAAAAATCCTGGTATTAAAATCTATCCTCACATCTAATCTAGACACATGAAAATATAAAACAAAATAGCGAACAAGGTTAAAGATATACTAAGATCAGGTTTTCCCGACCACTCTTAACATAATGTTATGTTGTAGGTGAAAGAGGACTGGAAATACGTGGCGATGGTATTAGACCGGCTCTTCCTGTGGATCTTTACGTTGGCGGTGGTAGTGGGGTCGGCAGGCATCATTCTTCAGGCACCCACGTTGTACGACGAACGCGCGCCTATCGACGTGCGCTTGTCGGAGATCGCGTACGCGGCCGCCAAGCCACGCCCGCCCCCGCCGCGCTAGTCGTGAGGCCCGCCGCGCCCCCGCAGACACCCGCCGGCTGATCTCTCACATCGCACATATAATAATTACTGTAAATAAAATATATTAATGTAATAGTTTGTACGACGAATTTCTTTTGATAGAAACGAAATTAAAACGATCGTTTACAGCTCGTACTTTTATTTGTGACTCACTCAACTGTCCCTCTCTCTCCCGTCAGGGCGCAGCTCGGCCGGGAGGAGTTATGCGTAGTGACGGGCAGCCGGATGTGACTCAACGGACATCCGACATCCCGCTCGCTTGCCTATCACATATCCGTCCCGGGATAGGTAGTGCATCTTTATAAGTAGGTACCACAATACTCCCTCGCTCATACGACATCGCTACCGCTTCGCCGACTTCATGACACTGTCGAGTGACTCCAATGTCGTGTAGGTGTCTGCGTGAGCCTCGTGTACGATCGATTTTAGGACATCACGTGTTCATAAAATCAATCAACTTATATATAAAAAGGTCCAGATTACTCATCTGATAATTTCATTTTCAGTTAACGATAATTTCACGATCACTATAACTCTATATATTAAGCAGCAAAGATCGGGAGCTGAGATGTTAAAACATAACGCCGGCAATGATCTCTGGTGGAATGCTCACAAAAGTGCTCCATTTTAAGACGAATTTATCCCATTGTAGCGCGCGGGCCGCTATTGTCTGTTGTCGCCATTGTTCCCATGGCAACAGCCGCCACTAATGGACCTCTTCTTGTTACACCTCCAGATATCGGCTTTAAGTTCCTCGTGACGACGGCGAGTGTTCTATTACCTTACAGAGGCTTTTATTACTGTTAATAATTTTCGCGATGTTGTAATCGATTTTTCTACTTATCCCAGCCGGCCCCGTTCCCTGTCCGCTGGCCACTTGAAACTTTATCATCATATTTTAATAATAAATAGCCACTTCTTATATACACATAGACAAATCATTTCCATCCCGAGTTAGGTCGCGGGTGACGGTGGCAGGCTTTTAAAAAGAAAGACTGACTTTATTTTATTAAAGTATTAGTTTATATATTATCCTTATACAATGGGGTCTTATAATTGCTTGTGGTGGGGTGTTACTAGATATGTTAATTTATTACACTAGAAATGCTGAACGAATTGTGCTTATTAGCTAATGAACAACTTGAACGGTCACGTCACTTATAACTTTATCTCTGGAATTCGATGTCTATATCGGCTTCCTTGTTATGCCGATATAACTCCCGTTATTAGGATAATATATATTAAATAAATATTTTCAAGATTGACCATACACATAAATAATATCGTATGAAAATGTCTTTCACTTTATTTGAGTACACAAACAAGGGATTTCTCTGCTACCACTGTTAACAGCGGATGTGACCCAACGGCGCGCTGCCGTTGTTATCGAGCAATATTAGATCGCCGGGCGCCGGAACCTCTGCGGTCGGAAGGAAGCTAATGGAGATGGATTTGAGTCAGTCCCCCTCAGCGGGAGTGCTACAGCCCGCGCGCCGCACTATATACCTGTGTAGCCCCGAAATATTACATTTTTGTAATTATACTTGTTTTGGCGCATTACGGCACCATGTATCGATTGTTAAAACAATGTATTGTGAAAGTGAAAAACAAGCTATCTTTTCTAAACTTTGTTGTAATCTAATTAATAATATATTAAGTGACAGATCGCTTTTTTTGAAAAATGTTTCAAATACAAGTTGAAAGTTGTAGTGTTTGGTCAGTTGGGGTGACTCAGCACACTACGCAAACCAGTTTAATGAAATAAGAATACGGCCTAACACCTCATCGTCAGCTACCAGGTAGGTGTTAGGCCTACTCTATGTGCCAACGTTTACTTACGAGTTGGTTGCCTCACAAAAAGTTACCAAATCATTTAAAGGCGAATGCTATTCTTTGATAAATAAATTAAGAACTCGCAACGACAATTGGAAAGTTTCGTGAATACAGAGAAATTACAGTAACTGTGGAGCGCGGGCTCGTTGCATCACGTTACAATTCAATCAACTCATCATTCAACAGAAAATTACGTGGACTGAAATAATGATTACCCTCCTACTCATTGTGAATTTTAATTGTACCGACCTAATTCATATTACAGCAAAGTATAGACACATTAAAATCAAAAATAAAGTTAATAACAATCATCTCTGTTACGCGGTGTCTGAACGAGGTTCGGCGCAGCATATATGGTATTCAGAGACCATTTTTAAAATCTGTAGGCATACATTATTACATAAAGGTATTCAAATGAAGAGTAGCGGCGACGGTCCTGGGGACTTATGAGTCGATCAGCAATCGATCCCAACATCGTCGTTACTCTGAAATTGTATTTCTCCGATGGCTCTACCTCAAGTCATAATTGAATTTTGACGAGGCGTATCTTTGACATAAAAACGTTGTCAGTCACAAACGACGCGCGCTACGCTCGTTACACGTGTCGTAGATACCTGCTCTGTCACTAATGAATCGCGCTACGCTGCTACGTAGCCGTCGTCTACGAAGGACGCCCTCGCACGCGCCGCTTACCTGTATATGTTGTATTGTTGACGGAACAAAAGTTCAACTGTTCTTTGCTAATCTGAATTCAATTTTAAAATTAAAGAGATTTTTTTTTGAACATAAAGAACATAGAGATGCGGTACATATAATTATATGTTTTTAATGGATTGAATTATGTCAAATGTAGATATTTCTAATGAGTCCCGATAGATAGGCAGAGAATGATTATCATTTTGTAAGATCGTCGTCACACTTGCCTTGTCCGGTCGTGTAGCACGAGTTCCCTCTGCACAGTGACACATTTGGATGAAGCTGTCATAATGTCGCACTTTAGTGCTGCTTTTTACTTGAAAATTTGACTTAATACAAAAAGACACGCACCCGGTGCTACGATGACGTATTCGTATATATATCAAATATTGTAATAGAGATATATTATTTAAATATATTAATAAAGATGAGGTTACGGGCGGGTAAACGCACGCATGCGCCCATATTTTTCACCATAAACATTGGTTTAATTGGACGCGATTGTAATTTCCATATGCTGTCTGTGTGCAGTCTTTTATGATTTTAACGTTTAAGTAACCAAGGTTTAGTGTGTTGTGTGCTGTGTGTGACCTCCGCATGCAACTTAAAACATTGATGTGTTTATTAGAATTTTTTTTTTCGCTCAGTAACCTCACCCGTATATTGTCGCTGGACACGTCGCGGCATTCTCTTGCTCTGGAATTTGGACTACGCCATTTAGCAAATGATCGAAAAAAATGTGAATCGTGTACACAGAGGAAACAGCGCACAGAATTGCGTCCGTTTCAAACCGCACGAACTGTTGCGGCTTAAAACTAATTCCAACTGCATCCAGCTATTAATTGAAATCCGCCGTCGGTGCAGGTGACGGAGCGGTCTGCGGCCGGTTGTTGTTGTTATGATATGTTGTTGTTGTTGTTATTGCAGTGACATCGGGTTCCTATTGCGTCGTCATACTTTTGCTTTTCGTATCTTAAATTGGTATAAAATGTTGCAATAACATGTCATCAGTTGACATTTTTATGTGCATCCAGTTATAACAAACGTAAACAGTAAATTTAATTAACTTTTGAAGTTTACGGAGTGTCACGAGAGTAACCTAACACGTCCACTTACTGTCAGTTAATAAACATTCATTATTTAATTACTCGTGGGAAGACAAAGCTCTACTTAAAACCTAATAATAAATTTAAGGCGCATTGAGCGGCGGAGGACCCCAAAATATAAGTTGTGTAATATAATATGTCAGACACAGGTCGAGTGCGCAGAGGCCGCGCTCACACCGGGCCGCCGCTCGCTTCTGCATTATTTAAAATGTAGCGGAGGCGGGCGCCAGTCAGTTGTACGCAAATAAAGGAACAACAAAACTTTCACCGACTACTGGGCCACACAGTTCACTCGACTCATAAAATTTCTAATTAAAACGGTCGGTGTAGATTGCGAGTAGCTTTGGATATCACGTCGTGTTATTGTTTATCTTGTAGGTGACAGCGCCGCGGTTACACTTGGCTCCTCTTTTTATTGAACACCAATTAGACTGTACACTTCGTTCTCTGCATAGTCTTCAGCCATGTACTTCACGAGGCGTCTTCAGCCTCCACCTCGTTGCGTCCAACTTCTAGGTACCCCTATTCCATGGGTTACACAAACCAAATACCTTGGTGTCGTATTAGATCCCAAACTCAGCTTCGGCCCTCACGTAGACCAAGTTAGGAACCGGGCGGCCTACGTTATGGGTCGCCCATATCACCTCATTAATAAGAAAAGTAAAATGTCCCTCCAATCTGTGTAGTTCGTCCTAAAAAAAAAAAAATCTGCATAGTCCTGGTCGCACCGCTCTAGTGAGACCGTACTCTAAGGGATCAGGATAATGTCGTGGGTCGACATTTTCATCACAATTTTCTTTTAATTAACGTTTTAATATTTTCGGTCTAATACTCAGTGCAAACCGAAAAATGCGTCAGCGTCGAGTGATATGAAAGAAAGTTCCCGCGGTAGTTTGATAATCTATTGAATTTCAATTCGCTCCTTGACTATCCTATTTTTTGTGGCTTATTTTGCCGCCGGGACAGGCCCGTACTCAACTAGTGGCCGGTTATAGAGATAATTACGTTCTACTACTTTACATTTACATTGGCATAAAGATAATATTCAGCGGTAATTTTTACGGAACAATTAAGTAAACTTAGTTACAAATGTGGAATAATTTCAAATTCAAACGCACCATTAAATGTGAGCGCTGGCGATAAGCCAAGTCTTTAAATAAGTTGCTTTTAAAGTGGGCAGTCCCTCACTCCGCCCGGGCCCGCAGCTCTACTACTTCTATATATTATATTATATTACATTGAACTATAATTCATTTAGGTTTTTCTAGTAATAGAAATCTAATCTAAATGTAAAGAACATCGATACCACGGTGTTGCCGCGAATTATAAAAAAAACTATTACTCATAGAAGATGGATAACAACTAACTAATTCGCTTCCCTTCCGCTTTGTCACCAGACAGTGGCCGCGCATTAGATGTTCCCAGTGCTCAGGGAGAGCACCGAGATTGCCAGAAATAGTACACGGCTAATACACATCGTGACTAATTTGCAGCAGAGAACAATTAGGAGTTCGTTTGCATGAATCAATTATCCAAAGTCAAGAATAAGCCAGCAGTTGGTAGAGCTGGTGCACCGTGGTGCACTCCAGGGTCAACACTGTGTTAGTCACATATCGCCTAGCGGGGAGAATAGGACCCTATACGTGGAGGGCGCTCGGCTATAACACACTGCTGTCAGCTTCCTTACTAGGCTCGTATCAAACATGTGAAATAATTTTTGTATGACTTAAATGTTAAAACGTCTCTTTATATTTTGTTTCTGTTTATCTCCAATATATAAATAAATAATAAGCAGTTGTGTTGTGTAAGATAGCGAATTATTCTTACTTTTATTTTGTATATATCCTCATATGTCTTACTAGCCTCGTGTATACTCTTCTAAATTTCATTTTTACTCAAAAAGCTGACCTGTTACCGCTGAGCTGTTCTTTGAATGTACACAGTCTACAGCGGGTTACGTACCGGACCCCCGGCCCGCCGCGCTGCAGGCCTGGAGCCCTGACCTCCGCCATGTTGTATTCCGCCCCAGCGATCTGCAACAGCACAATACTTTAATACTTAATTCATATGAAAGGTATTCCGCGAAAGCCTGAGTTATGGCGATACCCGGGATGCGGGAACGCTTAAGTTTTGAACTTTATAAATAATTTAATAGTGAGGTCTCTTAACTGAAGCCCGACCGAGCTTAAGTTTTGTTAATTGTTTAAATGTAAGTACTTCTGAGACACAATCGATGACTTTAGGTTTTATTTAGATTATCATGCGTCAACAAAGCTCGCGCTGAATGTCAGCAAGAACGCAGCGAATTGCTGCCGTGTTTCTCCGCCGGGGTTAATGTGCCAAGAGGCCGCATAGGTAGATGCTCACCGGCTGGCAATAATCTCCTCGTAAGTACACCCTGTTCATTCGGCACAGAATGATCTCGCGGTGTTCTCGTGTCTACGATCAGAGATACGAGTAGTTTGCAGGTACCGTGTTATCAGTCTAAATATACATATATAATATATGTATACTAAATAATAATAAAATATTCATAGCTAAGAACTGTATGCAACATGAAGTCCCCAAAGTGGAACCTTCTCCGAAACTTAGTAATAGATACAGGCGTCGCTAGAGCACATTAACAGCGTAAAGTATTCACGAGACATTTAGAGTGCAGCTCGCGCCGCGCATGTAGACTGCATGTAGCGGACGACGCACCTACATACAAGTATCATATTAACAACACATCCGTATTCCGCACACAAACATGTACATTGTCTGTATTGTTAATGACCATCAACGCAGAACGAGCTCATAGTCTCTTAAGGTCTGAATCTGGTGATTGATCTGATCAGTCATCTTTCCTTTTAAAATTTGTTTTTATTTTATTATTTTAGGAGAATGTACAAATCATTTGTTTTTATGACTATTTATGGAGGCTTTTAAGACTATTTATAGAATCTCTCTCTGTTCTACGCAGAACACTCCTCTTTCATTATAAAACAATAACTTCAATAAGAGGAGTGTATCGACAGGTGGAGGGTAGACACGCGATACAATTAGTTTTATTTTATGTGCAATATTCACGTAAATACAAAAAATCACATCTGATAAGTGAATAAGAGACACGCTCTTCTTTCGCCTCTGTTTCAACCCCCAGATACCATTAAGATAGATAAAGGTACCCCAGGCAACAGCTGGTGTACAATATGTACATCAAATTACCAATTTGTCGCTTGAGCGAATTCCGTTTTATTAAATTAGCAATATTTTCTTCATTTCTCTTTATGTAATCCATGTCGGCTGGCTATATATATATATATATATATATATATATATATATATATATATATATATATATATATATATATATATATATATATATAAGCTCACAGTTTATTAGAGTGACGAGTCTCTCGGAAGGCCAGGGGGATTATTTCTGAAATTCTTTTCTTAATTATACAACTTTGAGATGAAATACATTTTTTAATGTCAGATTTTCTTGTGTTTTGAGATGTTCGCCGCACCGAGCTGCACTCTCCTCCTCGTTACGTAGGAAACAGTATGGAGAACCACACCCTAGGTTACTCACCTTCCCTGACTCTACCGTGCGGCAAATATCATATCATCGCGCGCTATGTTCTACAATAGGACGTTAAGCCTTATAATGGAGTCGAAGTTATATTCTATGAGAATGTTTTCCACCGCGACGACAGTGGTTGGTACCTAAAACATTAGAAGTAATTATTGCATTGTTTCAATACGAAAACATTATGAGGGGTACAAGAGACATATCGATTTCAATTCTCGAGTGAGAAGTAGGTCGTCGTGTGACCGAGTTGCCGGTCGAGTCGCGGAGTCGCGGGCCCGGGGGCCGGGGGCTGGGGGCCGGGGGCCGCACGCCTTGTATTTTCTTTGGCAAATGTTGAAATTCAAAACTTCTAACCATTATGCTTTTTGATATATTCCTCTCATGTTTGGCAAACAACAGTTACTCGTCTCAGCCGACTAGTTTTAACAGAATACTTTGAATCGAGCGCTGAAATACACCGCACAGAATATTGGGTGAACATTAGCGGTGTACCGATGCCAGGATGCTTATTGTCCCGTTTTCACACATTAATATGCACGTAAGTGTATGTCGTATTTGAATTTGTATTATTGTCCCAATCTGCGATTGTATTTTGCAGCAGAAGCGGATCTGTGGAAGCGACTGCCCCTGGCCGCGGCCGGGAACCGACCGAGCTCTCATCTGTTGCATCTTCTCTGAAATTGTCTTTCTCTTCAATCAAGTCTGCCACGCTGCCAGCCCAAAGACATGAAATTATGTTTCAGCGATGTCTGTGAACATAGTATGTTATGTCTTCGTATTGAGCGGCGTGCGCTCAGCGATATTTACCCCGCGACCACCTGCACAGGAGTGCAAGCTTGCTGACCGACAGCGTTCACGTAACCTGCAATTGTACATGACCTGCTGTGTTAGTACTGTTAGTAGAGATAGCAATAGAAAAAGGTCAAGCAATTGCTTAACAAGTATAAAAAAATAAAATAAAATTTAAAGAGTACAATATACCCTCACAACGTAAAAAATAAAAAAAACCCAAATTTAAATATGAAACGCGTTTATTCGGTTAATATATCACTCACTACATAATGAATAACAACTTCTCTCCCTCGCAGTTCCACCACAGATCCCCCGGCCGCCGAGGGCCTGTGGGTCTGACGTCGAGACAGCACAGAGCTCGTGACCTCCACTCAGCACAGCTGACAGCTTGTTCATCTTTAAGTCTTTTTAAGAGATGGCGTTATTTTTTTAGATGAAAGTTTTAAAAGCTCTTCCCTTCTAACTTTTGAATGGAACTCGTTAATTTCACTTTAATATGCAAATGGATTATTGAAGTTAGTCCCACGCCGACATCTAGTCAGTTCTCAACCCTCGGAATATGAGAGTATATATATATATATATATACACTCTAAAAAAGATTTAACTAAAAGGACATACAGTTTGTATAATACACGTACCGTACATAATATATATATATATATATATATATTCTATATACTCATCCTAAAATCGCAAACAAAATCAATTCTCTTAATTATTCTCCTAAACAATTACATCGGCAACATAATGTTATGTCTCCGATCGATCCTCCAGAGCGTCGGTGGCCCCGTGCCGTGACACGAGCGCGGGCGACGCGGAGTTTTAACTATTTTGAATTAAGAATGAAATATTCATCGGCTAAGTGGCCGGCGTAATTAGGTGCCGTTGAGTTTGCTCGTTCGCTGAACTCATAAATGTTTTATTATTCTCAATAGACATGTCGCAGGACGTGGAGGTCCCACCGCGTAATTTAGCAGAAACTTAGAATATTAGAAATCTGTTTCTTTGCTATACGATTAATGAAAGACGAAGCAAAGCGCATCGTTCGGTGGTGTGCTTCATTAATCCCCTTGGCGATAGACTTGAGGTGTAAATTTGCATAAAAATAGGGACACGGCTCGACCCGGGCGGAGAGGTTACAGGCTTGATTCTCTTAAGCCTTTCGCAGGAGGCGACGATGAAGCTTCCCCTTTATCGTGCTAATGAGTGTGCGAAGCAGAGGCCAGCGCAAGCCTGGACGCGTGCGGGGTCAATGTGCATCCATAGCACGTTTTTTGATATATAAAATTTCATTAATAATTTTAAATGTTTCAGTAAGAAACATTCAATATATCTATAAATTGAATAGCGTTGTTTAGCGAACAGCCTCGTGCAGAGAACATTTGACGAGCAGCAGTTGACTTGTTTAAATTGTCTCCGGACTCGCCCCTGAGGACTCGCGGGGGACAGCTTCATGTTCACAAATTTAGACCGAGTTTTGAACAATTGCTAGAAATGACATTAAGATTCCCTCGGAGTAAGTAAGCAATAGTGTTGGACAGCTCACGGTGGTACTCGACTCGACTTGACCCCTCTGTCACTAGCACGTATTCCATACTTAAGACATTATACGCGATGTTAAATCATCAAATATGTTTTACTTCCTAATCATTACTTGAGCCCTCTGAAAATAAACGGTGATTGATTCCATTATTTACATTAAGTGTGAAATCCCCTGCAGCCCTACGTCAATCAGTATCGCTGGCCATTAGCGCGCGTAGCAGTTGACTTCCGGGGCGACGTCTTAATGCGTCCTCAGATTTTAACTTCGCCGAAGTTTATTGCTTCTAACTTTAATCGTATTCCGAAAACTTAGTCTCATAAAACTGTTAGTACCTATTGCACATTTATATTAGCGTTATGAATAAAAAACACAACAGCGATACGAGTCAGGGACCTTGAAGAAAAGAAGCCGCCCTTTTAAAACGCCGGCAACGCACCTGCGGCCTCAGCTTGGTATCGCTTTATTTTCCACGACAAACGATTGCTCTGCAATCATACAATGTCATGAAACCATGAAATTTCTTCTATAATTATAATAGCTTTGTGACTTTGTTAAATGTAATTGTTTATTTAACAGAAACTGGAAAAAATATTTATAATAGTATGTAGATTCGTTGTACAATGTGATAAATGTGTATATAACTTATTTATGGTAACGGGGGGAAATCGTCTAGAATATACCGTATTATATGAGGTTCTTACTAACAACCCCCCCTCCCTACCGGTGGGTGCGGTGGAGCGGCTCTGAAATCTCCAGTGGAAAACACCGGACCCCGTCTGCACAAAGCTTGGCAGCACGTCCCAGGGGAGGTTAATCCCTCTTCCAGCACCCTCGCAGCGCAAGGCGACACGGGCCAGCAATTGTCGCTTTTTTCCCAGGTTCATTGCAGCAGACGACAAAGGCCCTCACCCTTGTCGCGCCGTGAACCCGAGGCCACTTTTAGCGGCTTTCTACGCTTTATTCTACGTGCCCAGGACTGAAATGTGTATAACATACGCCAAGCCACCACACCACAAGTTATAGCGACAACAGACGATGAAAGAAAACTTCTACTAGTTAAAACTAACCACTCTAATTGATCAGGTTTTTATAATGAATGTAACGAAATGAAACCCCGTAGCCAGCCTGCCGCGGCACGTTATGGTCCAATGAAGGAAGAATGTAAATATATATTAGAAATAATATACAATATTTACAATTGGAAATGAACGAAGAGTCAATTATTATATATTTCATCCGCACGTTATTTATTTTTTATTACGACGGTTCCATACACGTTAATACCGAGTAGAATGAACGTACATTTGTGTTTTACGACGTGATCGTGACACCTTGCCGCAGCACGCGCCGCGCGGCCGAGACCGCAGTAAGCGGCGAAGTAGCCTTCCTTCTCCTCTTAAATTTATTTTATTGCTTTTTATTATTTTTTTCTAATCTAATATCCGACTTTCCTGGAAACAATTAGGACACTGAAACTTCAAAAACTTTACATTCCACGAAGACACGAAGAAACTAGAAACGATTTTAGTCATCCTTATTAGTAATATTATTATAGAATTATTGTATTAGTGATAGAAGCGTTGCCGGAGTTTCTTCGGCTACTCCTAGAAGCGCCAAGGCTCGGCTATTTCGGACAAAGCTATCTCTAGTTCTACAATCTTTACTAGATCCGATCATCGGATCGATTAAAGCGACTGACTTGGTGTCTCGTGCACGCTCGAATCAGAATGCTATCTCATAATCTCGAGGACCGTCGCGCCGAGTTACTGCGATAGAGGCTGAGGCTGGAAAGTCCTTAGAGCAAGCCTACCTAGTAGCGGCCTCTTGGCAAAAAAAACTTAAATTTTTTCTTCCCAAAAAATTTTAAATTGCTGATTACAGTGTCCTGGTGGCTAAGAGGTACGTACCATGCCGGCCAACAACAAAACAAACGTTAGAATAAATATCAAATGAGTACAGATGGTCAAGTTAACAGGAATAAAGTTTACATTTACTATCGCTTCCAACACTCGGTACGTTTTAATACTGCACACTGTGTGGAGAGCTATTAAAATTAGGTCAATGGAAATTCGTTGACCTCATTTCCCCCGCACCTCGCGCTCGGGTCCTCACTACAATTTATCACTGAACCTCTTCAACTCGTAGCAATTATCAAAGGCTCGAGATGATTCCATCGGAGAGATGGAACTATAATAAAATGTTTATTATGTAATGAATTTGAAACACAGTACGTAAACAATTCAAAACCATTACATGTACAATGTATAAAATTGACAATATCATTAACTTATAAAGACGTTTTCACACGTTAAATGGGGATGTAGCGTCTGAAGCAAGAAGTAGCGGCTGACGTCTGCTCACTGTTCTCTTGCTACTTTGAACAAACAGCGCGTAAACGAGCGACCACGAGCTGTTAAACGCACAAGCTTGTTAGGTCCCATAAGTGACAGGTATTTATGTACTTGTTCCAATCATTTAGGAAAACCGGTACAAAGCTGATGTGTCCATCGTGAAGGATTGTCCAACTTTGTATAGATGAAAGGACAAAAATTGCTTTACTTTAATCCTTATTTTAGCCAAATTGGAAAAAGACCGCCGCCGTCTAGTTGTCAGTGCTTTGGCTCGGCGCCAGGAACGCAACATCTCCGCTTGATGGAATTGCCATCTCATCCACCGACTGCAAACATTTTAGCTAGTCATCCTCTCACAGGACCCGCAAAAAGAGCTCATCAAATTTCAAGGATGTTATAGAAATGACAGTATTGAAAGCAAAAGCGGTAACGTGAGTTCTGGCGTCCGTCCAGGTCAATGCAATGTTCGAATTTGTTTCTAATGATTAGTTCAAACGTAGAAGCATCGTCCCGCTCGTGAGATCACGCGCACGCCGCGTCTACTGCATGCGAGTACATTAATGATGTGAGTCAGTGAATGTACAAATAAAGTAAATACAGAGAGAAATACAAATAAACGAATATTTTATCTCAAATTTAAACTAGCGATGTTGTTAAGGTCAACGACCTTAAAATGTGTACGACGTCCTCACCAGCGCTGGCTGTGCGCCAGGACACGCCGTGACGTGGCGCGGTAAGGGAACGTGCGCCGTGTCAAGGTTTTTCTTTAATTTTATATATCAATATTATATATATTTATTATATCAATCCGCGATATCAAAATCTTCATCATTTCTGAAATGCACACATTGCACACATGAGGCTCCTTTTGCTGTAAAATTTTTAAACCTTGTTTATTGACGTACTTTCGAAACGACCTGGAATTCTTTTTAAAGTTGAAGTCTCACCCAAGAGAATACTGTCATACTCGTGTTTTCAAACTATTAAGCTAGATTGAACATGACACTGACACATTCACAAAATCCTGCGCACGACCAACACCTTTTTATATTTCATATATATTTAAATGTGTACACATGCTGCACCCTGGCGGGGCCGACACGGCTTCTGTCGCCCTCGTGCCGCCAGTAGCCCCCGCGGTGTTTCTCTCGACGTCGGAATAATTTACATTATGAAATTATTTTAAAATTCCTAATTCAAAATTGTATCATATTAATTCACTACAGCTCACGACAACCGAAGTGCGTTTAGGATCAGTGAAGGGATTGACCCTCAGAGACCAAGTAAAGAAACACGGATTACGTATTTTACAAATATAGAATCGGAATCGAACCTACGGCTCGGTCGCGTAGCGTTGCGCTACGAAATAACCAAATGTAATGTTGCCGTTGCGTATCGACCTCGGTGAGAAATGGGTCGTGCGCGTGGCCCAGTTGTAACGCGTACACCCTTTTGTCTTTGCCGAAAGTTTTTCATTCGTTAATAACAATTTTGGTACACACGGGACGACAGGCTGGTCGTGCCGTGTCATCACCTCGCTCAAATGAAGTGAAGACACACTACGCGGGGTCCATTCGCTCACGACCCTGCCCCGTCGTCCCGGTCCGGAGCAACCGCCGAAGCTCTGATGTCACAGTTGCGGTGCCCGCTACGGAGCTACGCCAGGAAGTTCAGCGCCGAGTACGCTTGCATCGGGAGTACGTTACGCTCGTATCCAAAACGTAAGTTTATATAATTGATTTCACCCTTATCTTTAATTTTAGCAACCTTCATAGTAAATTGTTCTCTTGTTCTAAGAGATCCGTTGATCCGGCCGAGAGTGCCTGTACTTGTTTTTTTATTACTTGTATAAATACGAGTATTTAAGTGTTCGTGGCTCGTTCCGCGGAATTGACGTAAGTAACAGATACCGCGCCATAAAAAAGAATTTCCATTACCAGAAAGCAGCCATGTAGAACACAAATTGAAATAAATATACTACCCTGTTTCTTATCTATTTTTCTATTTTTCCACTGTGTAAAACTGAATCGTGTGTTGTTCGCTCACGTAACGCGCGAGGCCGTGTGCTTCACATGTTCTTGTTAAATATACTACAGTATGCTACTTGATTCGCACTTGAAACTGCGCGTCGTAAGGCTGTTGTCTTGCTCCTGCACCAGCGACAACGTTTTACGAGTATATTATCACTAATATATAACAGTCATAGACATGACGTCTCCATTTCTTGTCTTTGTCTTATATTTGTTACATCCGGCCATAGTACATGTTAAAGTATAATAATAAAAGCAATCCAATATATTAAAGTACGTTTGAATGACTTAATATAATATATATTTTGTCGGCTAACCCGGAGCGGCCGCGCGCCCACGTGCCACTGTATGTAAGTTATTTCGGTTTGTTTCGAGGTTGAAGGGCTTAGGGAAACGGGACCTATTCACTTTGCCTTGACACGATTCCGAGATAAACCGACGCAGCCTTGAACACTGCAAATAATTACTTCAGTTAAGTTTCGGCGCGAGGGAACAAACACTAGAGAGATTCGCGCGCTCTTTAACAATCAAACAATTTCTTCGGAATTTATCGTGGCTCTGGTGTAATGTTATTTTTAAATTGCTGAAGTTTCCGTGCCCCGGAAAGGACTGAGGTGTTTTGTCTCCCGGGGTCACACACGTTGTAGGCTACCGTATAATTTTGATTATCTATTTTGTTAATTTCTGTCCGTATCTATGCACGAATACCTAATAGTAGGTATTTAGATATAGATGGAAAATAATTTAGCGCAGCATCCCGAGCAGGCCATATATATGTATATATATATATATAATAGTAGTCGATATATATGTATTTGGTTAGATTATAGAGTAATTAGTGCGTTCTCCAGGGGGCTCTGCAGTCACCACAAGACTGTACCCAGTATCTACGTAATCAAATGTTAAAATCTACTGAGATACTATAGATAATAAAGAAACACTAGAGTATGGTCTCGTAGCCGTGTGCCTCGTGTCCCTGACCCGTCGAGACCCATTTTCCTTTGATCCTCCATTTACACATAAATCGAGTTCGCAGACAACATGATCCTGACAACACGCGGGCTTATGTTACATGGTTAGGGGAAACATGAACGAAATAAATTTGACAGGACAGTATGTGACAGTTGAAGTACAACTCTAATACTTGGCATCTCGAAAAGGGTTTCAACGATTTCCATCAAACTGTGTATTTACTTAAAGTTTTTCCTTTCCAGGTTATCGTTATCTTTTATATTATATCTTTATATATCTCTCATGAAAGAAGCCGATTTTACTCAAAAACATATTTGTATATATTATAAGAACTTGTATACTCACTGCTTGAGCGGTTGCTTGTGGTTGTGATTTTTTTTTTGAAAGCTGGTGTTTCCCGTAAGTGCCAATTTGGACAATGGGATCCATCAGAAAACCATATTAGTCTTAAATTTGCCTCAAGTATGTGCGCCACAAATCGACGAATAACTCAATATCACACCAACCGATTTCGATGATTCATTTTGTATTGGAAAGCATGAACTTCAAGAGTCATTTGATGAATGTGTGGTTCTGATTAGGTATATTTCATAATGTTCTTACGATAATTCTAAAATAAATCTTTAACGTTTGATTCGATTTATTGTTATTTTTTTTGTTTGTCAATATACTTGTTTAATTACTATTACACAATGCGTATAAGCTTATAGTTACTTGCGTGTGAGCTGATAGTTACTTGAGTTCGATTTCCAGCCCGGAGCGCACACAGCTCGCGGCCCGCAGACCTTTCAGCGCACTAAGCGCTACAATTAGGCACGAAAGCATTTATTACATTTTTTTGTGAACAAATCCAAACTGTTGTCCAGAACAAAATAATTGGTCTCATCAATTGGTATAAGAATAATTGAGAATGAATGTAAAAAAATCTTCTGAATCATCTTACCAGAAATTTAGGGATTTTTGTAAAGCTATACAATGAGCCCTCGCCTGCTTCCACCAGATTCATTGAGTGAGAGTCATGAATCAGTCAAATATTACATCTTGCTCGGACAAGGTATTTAATAATGGGTCACAAATAAGCATAACTACCATCTATTACCTGATATGTATAAATGGATGTGAATAAAACAATACATGTAGATGTCTGCTGATGCCGATTTCTGCGTCGTCGTGAGTCACAAACAACAACAACTCACTTTATAATCAAAAACCGAATATAACTTCAAATGATGTTAGCGCGGCTTGGTATTGTGAGCGCACAATGGCTCTCTTTGGCTTTGAGAAAACTTTTGAGGGGCGAACTCTCCACATCTTTGTTTGAATGAATTAGGTCATACATATTTATCACCTGCGCCCTCGCCATACAATACAGAGGTACTCTTCATATTTCATCTTAATGTAATTAATACATTTTTAATAAAAGGTCTGTCTAAACCTACCACTAAAGGTCGATTTAGTGGAGGAAGGTGAGGTAGATAAGGTGGACATTCCATCACTGAATAGGCATAAGCATAGGTGCCTGCACTTCGTACTGGGTTCTGTCAGTTCTGTGTATACAGAATACATCCCCAGTTATTTGGGAACTTTCACAGAACTAAAGCCGTTGCTCACAGCTGATGCTCGCCGACTTAAACTATCATTCCTATTTGAGGAGGATATATTCGTCGTGGTTAACGCTTGCAGAAATTAAACTCGATCAGTCTTCTACGGTACCCACGACTAGGGGAGCAGTTGCCCCTGCATTGATCACGGGGTATTCATAGGTAGTCATTACCCCGACTTTGTAAAGCTCAAGTCCGGTCGTGTGTAGAATACTGCTGTAACATTTGGGCAGGCGCTGCTAAATGCCATCTCGCAGCTCGGTGGAGAGGCGGGCTAAGAGGCTATTTGGTGACGCAGCTCTAACCAATGTGCTCAGTCTTGAGCACAGGAGCCTAGCTAGCCTTTCAGTTTTCTACAGACTGAATTTTTGGGGGGTGCTCAGGAACTACATGATTTATTCCCCCATCCCCGTTCCACCTTCTGACTTCAACACGCACTGTAGCATTTCATCCTTTTGTTGTGAACATCCCTCAAACCCGAACGAAGCGCTTTGCCTTTCATTGTTCGTTCAGCAAAGGACTGGCATAGTTTGCCCTGCGTTTGCTTTTCCTTCCGATTACAATGTGCGCCTTACCATCGAGGACTGCATTGCCACTTAACATCAGGTGGGATCGTGGTCGAGCACTTGCTTAAAATGTATAAAAAAATAAGAAATGTAAAGTCTGCCAACTCACACTAAGCAGGCCCGCGCGGCGGATTACGCCAATGGCATACTCTCTCTGCAGAGAAGGCCTGTGCCCAGTAACGGCACATATATTTACTCGTAAGTTTCTTAATAATTTAAAGTAGTAGGAACAATATGTAACATAGAAACGTTAGTAAGTTCCATTTCCCTCAATAATCGATCTGCAACATCCGAGACGAATGAGATTACCGCAGAGATATCATCTCGTTAATGTAAGCGCAGGCAGCGCGCTCTCCGCGGCGACAGGAAATGAACTCCAGCTCGCCGCGACGTCCGGTCTCCGCGCCGCTAGCTGAGCGCCACTGGAAACCTTTTTGTTAAAAACTTATACAAATAATAATCATTATTACTTATTTCATATCACTAGTATATTGTTTTAACGTTCTCAATTGACCTCTATGCTTTTTTACCTCACAAAATTCGAGTGGCTGAACCGATTTTGATGATTCTTGTTTTATTTCAGGGCTGGCGCTTCCCATTCTAACAGTGACATCCATGAGAAAACCTATGTAAGTATTAACTTAGAACTAAGTATGTACGCCACAAATTGACGAATAAGTCGATATAACCATATATTCATTTCTTATTGCAAATTCAAGAAGAAAGATAAGAGTTTGGGTAGGTTCCCATTAATTTTATTTCGTAATTATTCCTACGATATTTCGGGAATAACAATTTCAAAACAACGAAATAGGCTCGTCCCTGGCTAGGCTTCCTAATTCATGTAAACCAAAAAAACATAAATTTGATTCAAAAAGTTTTACTACTACTAACTCTACTACTACTCTCTTGACAAAGGATGTTATAATATTATGATTATATATTATAATAATATGCACACAATTGTTGTATATCAAGTAATTAAAGAAAAAAAACCTTTTTAAAAAACAAGCTTCTATTATTTGTTATAAAATGAACTAAAGAGTTCGAATTGTATGAGCTCGATGAGGTTGCGTCGTTTAATTCACATGGCCATCTTCCAGCCCCATCATCAGATCAGCTCTATGTCATAATAATATTGCATTGTCATCCCAATTATACAGGCATGCAAAATTTTAGTTCAATCGGAAACTTGGATTTGGATCAAATTTAACTTGAAGGTTTGTTTGATTTTCAGAAAACGGGACAGGTGAAAGTTTATATCACATTGGAAACACACTGCTTAAGAGCAACCAGTGACTCGCTGATGCGGTTTTAATTTAGTAAATTATTTAATTTTGAATTTGTGCACCCGACACCCATGTGCAGCCTGCGTCGCAGTCGACACTGGCCCATGTCATCGTACGAGAGCTGCGCACTACAAGCCACAACATACAACATGAGCAACACCTCGTACCACGTCCTCGCCGCCATTGGACCAGTCCGTGGCGAACTCGTACAAGGATAAAGTTAAATTCAATACAGTAACAAAAGTAGCGAGGCAGCCAGCAGTCCGGGCCGCCGCTGTCTCTGACGGAATGATAGATGACCTATAAGAGCTTCCCCTCCTCTGCCCTAATTTTTACGTCGGCCTGCTGATCTGCTATTACAGCCAACGTTAGTGTTTTACTCGCCCTTAATCTATTTTTCATTGAATACAATAGAAATAATGATGGTACGGCGCAAGTTTGAACGTAATAATATAAGTATATTTAAATACGTACGTACCAAAGTTTGTAATCTACCTTAAATCATTATGTTATTTTTATTGTTTCCAGGACGGTTGTCCATCAATGACGTTATGTCTATAGAATGGGTTTCATTCATTTTCAATACGCGAGGCCGGAAAAGGTGCAAAGTGGAAGCAGGACTATGTTTTGGCGAAAGAGGAATGGTGCTCGGGACGCGAGAGTAGGCGCACATGCCGAGCTGTATACGTTTTATAAAGGATAGTAAATGACAGAAAATGAAAATCAATATAAAATCAAATTTTGTTGGTTATTCAATTTTATTATAAATGTTACTAACATTCTTGTTAACCTTTCCAAATAACTTGAGCTGATGTTCACGTTAACAGTCCAATTATAGGTTTGAATTAGGAGCTAAAATAATCCATAAAATGTAATTGTTAGCATATGCTACGATAAGAAAGGCTAAGCCTAAAAGCGTTTCAGATATTTAAAACACAGACACATCAAAAGAGCGACAACACTACCTACCGGCTAATGGTAACGGTTTTACCCGACGTTACAACCCAATAAACCATAATGTCTACTACAGCGCTGTTACTCTCTCGTCCAAAATTACAAAATCGATTCTTCTCTTTTCCACTTATAATTTATAGGTACTTTCTTGTGAAAAAATTAAAATTCTTCTTCTGCCATACCTATAGAAAGCTTTCGCTCTTCTCATTACCAAATTTACTTAACACTAACCCTTCCATTTAAAACTCCAACTATACTGAACAATCATTTTGCTGTTAGGAATTCCCTTGTAAATTCTCCGTGAACTCATCAAAATTTTTTCCCTTTATATATATTATTACAAAAATCTTCACATATCGTGCAGATGTTTTTGATACTAGCAAAAAATAATTTTAACCAATTTTTTATAGTTTATCGTATGTTTTAACTCCCCCGAAGGGTTCTCGGCTTGTCGTGCCGGAGGGGCTCAGTAACCGTGGAGTGGCCCCCAACACCCACGGTGAAGCGAAGAGGAACCCACACGCCGGCCCGCGTGGAAGGGCCGGCCGAGGCGGCAGCACCTGGCGGGCTTTTGGAGTCCGCCACGAGTGTGTCGGAGGGCTGCGGGGGGCGGTTGTCCGCCCTTCGTGGCCGGGGTGGAGTCGCGGGGGAAGAGGAGTGTTGGTGTTGCGTTGCCACTCGCCCTATCCCCCGCGACTAAGCGGTGCCGCACCGCGGTTGCGGCGTGGTGGGGCTTCGGCGGGAGGGGCGACTCTCCTGCCGCGGCCGTGTGGTCGGCGGCGGAGCCAAACATCTTATCCGCCGCTGGGGGCTGGGAAGGCGAGGTGGGAGCTCGTATTCTCGGCCCCCAAGGCCTCCAGGTGATGGACTCGGGGAGTGCATCACCCGCCTACGGAGGTCGTGGAGGAAGGCGCGTTCTATGTTCCGGCGCGCCTTGCCTGGAGGGCGGTGAGGGGGAGGCTTTTTCTCCCCCGGGACGGGGATGCCGCAAGGCATCCGAGTCGCAGGCGGGGCCGCGGTGCGTGCGTAAGCGATCCCGCAGCCCCGCCAAATGCGACGATGGTGGAACATCTTGTGGGTTTGGTCGGTGAGGGCCCGACATAACTCGTCCTTCCCCCGGGGGACGATTACGCGGTCAGGTACGTTCCCACAAGTAAAACAAAAAAAAAAAAATGTTTTAACTCAGTGAACTTTTATTAAATTCTTATTATTACCTACACATTATTTTGATGCGTCAATTATATTATAGGGCAATTATATGTAAAGGCGTCACTGTCATTTTGCTGTCATCCTTATTTTATTGAATATTTTTTTGAATTGTCAAAGTTACAATGTCAATTTATTAATATACTTGTTGTTTTTGTGTCTTATATTATGCAAAAAAAACACAAAATTTAATACAAAACTGAACAGTTCTCATTTAATTCTATAAGCTAAACA
This sequence comes from Meandrusa payeni, assembly GCA_029286785.1. Lineage (NCBI taxonomy): Eukaryota > Metazoa > Arthropoda > Insecta > Lepidoptera > Papilionidae > Meandrusa > Meandrusa payeni. The sequence goes on from JAGSMX010000017.1 coordinate 53,514, forward strand.
AAATGGATAGTGAACGTGAAAGTAGCAGGGAAAAATATAGCAGACAGAGTCGTGATAGGCTTAGCAGTAGCAGTCGCCGTAGGCATAGCAGTGGCAGCCGCAACAGACGTCGTAGTGGAAGTCGAAGTAGACATCGTAGAGCCAGTCGAAGCAGACATCGTAGTGGCAATCGAAGCAAGCATTGTAGTAGAAGCTGTGACAGGAATCGCAGTCGCGATATAGCAAAGAAAGATCTCAATAAAGAAGATTGGAGCAAAAACCGTCGCCCAGAGCTAAATGTTAACCACCGTAGGGACGGCAGTAAGGAGCGTAAACCAAGAAACAGAGCGGGGTCACATGTACCACAGATTCGAGATTATAACCTTAACCGTGGCCGGAGTTCCTATAAAGATTTTAATGGTGGTGGACTTGGCGGAGGTAATTTTAAATCAACATTAATATCAAAATTAATATTTATTTCACTGACAATAATTGTAATAATAATTGAATATTAAATAACTGTAAGTGTCAAGACAAGAGCAAATGTGGCAGGAATAATGGTCCGGTAGAGTAGCGGTGATTCTCAGTCCCAAGTATTTTTTGATTTTCAAAGGTAGAAGAAGATTTCTTGCAGTATTTTAATTGTTACATAGTTTTTTTTGCTGGGATGCAATTTAATTTTTTGTATTACAGAGGATTCATTTTAAATTCATAATGAAAACAAAAGTTGTCATCATTCCCTATCTGCTTTGTTCTAAACAAAGTTTATAACAACACAACTGTGACAGAAGACAAGATGATGTTCTTCAATTTTTTACTTACAATTCATAAGAAGCAAAGCACATTTACAAAACCACAGTCAATGCAACAATTGTTATGACAACTATGTCACAACCAGCCTAATCAATCACACTTTAAGTGCTCATTAAACGTGTGGGGTCTTATTTCAATAGGTTTACTATTGAAATGTGGTCCCCGCTCGTTTACTTACAAGATCTGGAAATAAGCATTTGTTTAATTGATTTTATTAATTAGTTACAGTAAATTGATAGTTATAGCTCTCAATATACATTTTGTGTTTTGAGAATGCTTCGTTCAACCATAATTGTTGACCTTGATACTTTATTGAAGGCTAAATATTTTAAGTTCCAAAAATTCCATGCTTGTGACTTCAATAAAATTGTCACAGAAAAAATGCTGCTGTTGAATGTATAGTTTACCTCTCGATATGAATTTTATATCTAATCTATTTATAGCCAGAGTTGGAGACTTCTACCCTCGGTTACAAGTATATTAATGACTATTTAGACTCTTATACTAACATAACAGTCACATGATCACCGGCTCAGGGCAATCTCCCAAGTTACAGTTTGGTGTAGCTGTTGCATGTTGCATCAAAGCAACTTCTTGACTAGAGAAGTTCTTTCTAAACAGTCTTTATTTCACTAGGGTTAGGCATTGGTGGGCCGGGAAGTAGAATTTGGTACAAGCCACAAGAAGAAGAGTTTCTTGATGCAAGACGGGAGGAAAGAGAACGAATCGGCCAAGCTGGAGTCTCCTCAATTTGGGGCAAGTCACCCGTGAGAGCAGAGTAAGATTTAAAATATATTTAATTTAAGCTGTCTCCTGTTTAATGAACAATGAGCAAAATGAAGAAATTGAGGGGAAAACACAAGAGATTCATTTTACTACACAAACTGTCTAATTTTGTTGTGGACTCCTCCAGGTTGTTGGCAGCAAACTACTACTATTACTTAGCTGATTTTTGTCTCAACAAATTGCAAAATCAGTATTAACTTCATTATGGTGATGTTTAATTATCAATTATTTGCTCTATAATTAGAAATTTGTAAACAATTATATCTTAATAAGTATTTACAGTTCTGATGAAGAGCCAGTGGAAGCAAACCACACAGAAAGAAGTAAGGAGAAAAAAAGATCTAAAAAATCCAAAAGCAAAGAAGACACAAAATCGAAGTTAAAAAAACTGAAAAAGAAGCTTAAGAAAGTAAAAAAGGCGCGTAAGAAAGCAAAGAAGAAATCAAAAAGCTCCAGCAGTGACACAAGCTCAAGCAGTGAAGAAGAAGTCTGGGTGGAGAAAGGAAGTGAGTAGAACTTATTCTTCTGCTATTGTCTCATTTAGCTAATCATAAACATAGCACCTGTCACTCAGAGGGTAGGCGGAGATACCGAATGGCACTCAGTATGATTCTGACGCATCTATTTCGCCCCATCCTCATGCATACATCAACACTCCACTCACACACATGCATACTCCTCACCAACCCATTTTTCAATACATCACCAATCTGGTTGATGTCTCTGGGAACGGCCTCCCTACCTCCCACTGGTGAGATAAATTAAAGGAAAGCAATCTTAATAATTGTCATGAAAATACCCTTAGACTCTCTCACAGTATCTAAAATATTAAGAAAAATCCCGTATTTTACAGAGGAATATGACATCGAAACCCTGGCGAAATTGTCTAAAGTAAATAAGAAAGGAGAAGAAGACAGGTCTACGGAGACAGTGGGACCCGTGCCGCGCTCCGCCGGGGCGCTGGGGCCCAAGGACTTTGGGCGCGCCCTGCTGCCCGGAGAGGGCGCCGCTATGGCCGCCTTCGTGGCGGAGGGCAAGAGAATCCCGAGGCGCGGAGAGATCGGGCTCACGTCCGAGAAGATCGCATCCTACGAGTCTGTCGGATACGTGATGAGCGGCAGCAGGTACAGAGCTTAGTTGCAAGGTCCCCGCGCGTCCTCTCTGTGTCTCACCCGGCGGTCTGCCGGACCGCTGCTGTTTTGTGATTACACATTTTTAAGTGTTTCTTATTAATTACGTCAATTGTACGTTTGGATCGTACTTTTCGTATTGAACTTTTAGTTAAATAAAATGAGTAGTTATGTTGTTAGTATTCTATTTTTGCCCCAACTGTTATTTGCCGTCCGCAGACACCGGCGCATGGAGGCCGTGCGTATTCGCAAAGAGAACCAGATCTACTCCGCGGACGAGAAGCGCGCGTTGGCCGCCTTCAGCAAGGAGGAGCGCGCCAAGCGAGAGAACGCGATCCTGGCGCAGTTCCGCGACGTGCTGCAGGCGCGGGCCCAGCGCCGCGACAACACCTAGCGCTCTGCGCCAGGCTCGGCCTCACCTCACCTCAGGTGCTCCAACACCCGCCGCCGGTCGCTTTACTTATTTCATTCGCTCCGCTCACAAAGAGAAGGGTCAGAACGAGTATCTCGGAGGTCTCACGTCACGCAAACATTATGCCAAGTGCTCGGAACACCGGAAATTTGAAAACAAAATTAAATCTCTATAAACCATAGAATTTTTTTATTCAAGGAGCAACACTCGAGTAGTACTTATCTATATCTTCTCCGGGTTGTTGGGGGTCGATCGCTGTCTGAATCTCTATGTAGAGTGACTTGCCGCCATTGACCTTGTTTGTAGTCAGCCGCAGTTTGTGGACGACATTTGTGTTTTCTAAACTTAAAAGGTAAGTTTGGACGTCCGGCTCGTCGACGAGATGGGAGAGGCAGTGTAAGAATAAAGGGCGCATTGCTTGGCCAGGGTTTTACAATAATTACTAAAAAAGCGTCCGTGGGCACGCACATATCAGTTCAGACGAGGAAGTGTCGCCGCGCCCGCCGCCCTCACCATATGCGACATTTTTTTTATTTCAGTCAAGTATCAAGTAAAATATGCAAATTAAATTCAACGTGACGGACAGATTGTTACATTCTCAATTAATAAGCATTCTTCCAAACAATTTTTGCCGCTTTGTTTTCAAAAGCGTAATCCAATTGAAAGTAAATCCTGTTAAACAAAAAGAATCTCAAAATCAGAATATAAATGGCGGCGTTTTGAAGACGATAAGTTTTTCATATACTTGAGTTTTTGATTTAAAAGTACGGAGCATCATTACGATTAACAGGTGAGGGCACGTGCTTTGAAACATTAATATAATATACGTTATTGTTTATCAGTCTGGGGGCGCGGTCGCAGCCACGTCTAAATGTTTATATAAAATCAGTTTTATTCATTATTATTATACAAATGTTGTGTGGCTCATTACAAAAGACTTGAGGCGGCGGGTCGGTGCGGGTCAGTGCGGCTCGTACTTGGCGAGGCGCGCGCGCGCGGCCCGCAGCTCGGCGGCCAGGCGCTGCAGCGCGCGCTGTGCGGTGGCCAGGCGCGCGCTGCACCCGCACGCCGCCCCCGCCCCCGCCGGCTCCCTCTCCGCCGCACCGCCCTGACATGTCATCACACTTCCTTACATTGTATAACACAACACACAACCGACAAGCGGAAACATAACGCCAAGTTGGCTCCTAAAAGCCTCGCAGACGATCTCATGCTTACCTCCGATTTCATGATATTATGTTTGTTGGCGGTGGCGATGAGTTTCTCAAAGTTGCTCTTGTTCATGAGGATCTTGACGGGGGGCCGCTGCACCGTTTTTTTCTTCACCCTGAGCGGCACCACCTTGGCCGGCGACATCAGCTTCGCTTCAGACGGCAGCTGCACGATCTTCACTTGCTGTAATTTCCGAGTATATTCTTAAACCACACCAACAGACAAAGACACATTAAAAATATATGTTATCGTATTAATGTTAGCTGAGAGTGCGGCCGAGCTACACTTGGTACAGTATGAAGTGGAAAATACTTGAACACCGTGATGTGTGCACTGTTAACACAATCTCCGGGAGCACTGTTGTTTTGACAATAAATCTGCAACAGGAGAGTCCGTACTCGGTACCTCCTGTGGCACGTCCTTCACTGCGGAGTCGACAGATTTGCTATTGACGAAACAAGTACTTACATATCATGTCACCGTACTTACATGCAAGTCGTGCGGATTGATAATTTTCCTCAAGGGCCCCGCTGGGAGACCCAGCCCGCCGGCCCCGCCCATGCTGTTCAGCGTGAACGCCTTCAGCCCGGCGCGAGGCGGAGACTTCACCGCCTTCGCGGTCACCGCGCCCGGCCCACACCGGGGGCCCGCCCCATCCCCGGAGTGACCCAACACGGCGGAATTGTTAACTGTGCCTTTAGTACTCGTATTGAGCACTACACTCGCTTCACTCTTTGGAGTGGAGGTTATAGAAGAGTTTGCAGATCCGCTCTCTTTTAGCATTAGCTTTCCAGCGTCTGTCAACAGATGAAATTTACGGGAACAATGATTTGCATTTTTTATAACCTCCTGTCCCCTGACCTCCGATGGAGTCCTTTTTTTTATAAAAAAACATATTTACGCGCACACGAAAATAAACTTAAGTTTCTTACGTTATTTAAAAAATGAAACCTTTACAAAAATGTCGCTAACAATACTAACGTGGCTCCATGTGCAGGGAGCTAGCGGCCGGTCATACTTATTTATACTTTTGCAATATTATATTTGAATTATTTAAAAAGCTTGACTTGGCTCAAGGAGCTAGTCAACAAGAGGAGAGTGGGACGCGCGCAGAGGGCGGACGCACATGGGCACTAACCGGAGAGCACGACGGTGCGGCCGCTCTGCAGCGCGCTCAGCACGGTGCTGCCGTCGTCCGTGGGCAGCAGCGTGATGCCGTGCCGCCGCAGCAGCGCCTCTGCGCCGCCGCACCGCGCCTGCGCCCCCACACACTCTATTACACATCTGCCCCCTCGGAACAGGGACCAGAATGTTACAAACTATTTAGAGCTATAACTATGGCAGGGCGCCGAGCTCTCGGGCGGCCGGGACGATACGTACCTCGGCCTTCACCTCTACTCTGATATTGTTGTCTTGGTGCGGGTCCACCTTACTCGGGCTGACTTCCGCTCCACCTGCAACATGACACGCGTCGCTTACAGCAGTCGCCCATACGCCGGCACAGCCGTACCAAAAGAATAATACCCACTTTGTGCCGTTTCCACTTGTTTCTCCTCTGGAATTTCTTCAGGTGAGGAATCTGTAAGATATTTTATATTTATAAAACGAATAGAATGCAAGAATAGAAGAATGCACAATGATATTGTGAAAGACACGCGGTGAGTACCGGCGGCGAGGGGGCGCAGCGAGGCGGCCAGCTCGCTCTGCGCCAGGGCGTCGTCCAGCAGGCGCAGCAGGCGCGGGGCGCACGCCCGCAGCGCCAGGTCGCGCGGCGACTTGCGGAACTTGCAGCGCGCGCGCACGTCCGCGCCGCCCGCCACCAGCTCGCGCGCCGCCGCCTCGTGCCCGCGCGCCGCCGCCCAGTGCAGCGGCGTCATGCACAACATGTCTCTGCCACAACAACCGGACCACGTTACGCCCTCCTCCCCGACACCTGTTCCACTCACATACACGATCACCAACTCTCTCTCCTATCTGAGAATGGCATGTTTCGATGGTTTTGACATATAGAAATATGGTAAACAAGGACGCTCTAGACGCCGTAGCTACTATTTGGCGACGTAATAAAAAATGCAGGTAAGGAGTACCATTGACCGAATGGAGCGAAAGAGGTTTGCCAGGATCGTACTGAGGGTCCACGACCTCTGCCTTACCTTGTAGATGATGGGTGTGAGAGTTTATATTGTATTATGAATACAGGTGGTTTTGACACAGATCAGAAATCTAAATATAATGCCTTCTTTGACCAAATATCTCTAGTTAACTCGCCTTCAACAATTGTCGCGCTAGTAACGTTTTCAAATAATCAGTTTGGCCACAAGTGAAGAGAACATGTGTTGTGCGAGTGACCTGCAGTCGACGTTGGCGCCGTGCTTGAGCAGCAGGCGCACGACGCGCGCGTGCCCGGCGTGCGCGGCGAGGTGCAGCGGCGTGCGCTCCACCTTGGTGCGCGCGTCCCGCGACACGCCCGCGCGCAGCAGCACGGCGCACGTCTCCACGTGCGCGTTGGCGGCCGCCAGGTGCAGCGGCGACGTGCCCAGCTGCGCCACAACAAACGTCTCTTCTCACTCACTCGCTACTTACTATATATATACTTAGCATCCCAATGTTTTTCAAAATAACTTGTTCTAAGCCCATTACGATACACAAACCTTAAGGACTTTCAAGAGCAGTGCCTGCTCGGTTAGCAACAAAATGCGGAATATCTCCCACGACTTGTATTTGCTTGAGGGCGGCGGTGTTCAGAGCCATTTGAGCCAAGCGATTGTTTGCCTTAATGCGATCTTATATACAAGAATCTCCTATTTGTAGAAAACAGATTATCATCTCATGCCGTGTTGTGTACAAATGGAAGCGGGAAACGTTGCTTATACCGAGTGCTCGGACCCCCGGCGGAGCACACGCGGACGATTAAGAAAGTATCTGTTTTACTCTATTCTGTCATTTTTTTGTCAGTATTGATTTTTCGGTTGTTATCTATATATCTATATCTGTGGCCAATTTGAACATTAAAATGATCAACACCGCAACTTGGAAGCGCAAAAGCATAACAACACTAAAATTAAAATGAATACTAAGGTAGACACCCAGTCGGTGGTGAACGGCGCGCCCTTCACCATGAGGTCGAGCACCGCGTGCGTGTCGCCCGCGCGCGCCGCCAGCAACAGTCGCCGGCCCAGCTCGGCGCCGCCGCCCGCCGCGCCGCGCGCCGCCCCCGCCCCCGCACTGTCCGCCTGCCATGATAATATTATGAAGCAGAGCTGCGTGCTGTGTGCCATATGTACTTATTGTGTGTGTTGGAATTTCTTACTATCCAGTGGCAATTAACCCAGGAAGGATGTCATCAAAACAAAATATAATGGCATTGTTTCTAACTGAACTATAAGAGTACAAGATGTGTTTCTGATGTACTCATTGGTGACAGAATGAAGCCTCTGTTCCAACGCCCTTGTAAAATGGCATCATTCATTCATCTATTGCATTTACTATAGGTACAATCCCAGAAGCAAATGTTCACTACTGCCAATGATGAGAGAACTTCAAATTTCAGCAACACATCCTGTTGCTGTCCCAAATTATTGCTTTAGTTTGCTCTCTAAAAGAAGTGAATTTTTGTGTCACAGTATGTTTGCTATTTACAGTGACACAGAATTTAAATGCAAAATGTATTTTGCATTAGCCTTTATACATATAGAATAGCAAGTGGTTGCAGGAAGTACCGCTATCTCAAACCTGCCTGAATTCAGGATTCATTATTTAGCCTCATGACTAAGGAAGCTAGACGCCAACTGTATCCCCACCCACATATCTTCTTGACAGGTCAATAATGCAATTTGCCTAACACTGTATGGTCAAGTCAGGCAGTGATCACTAAACATTAAGTGATCCACTTACTCAATTCTGTAAAAGTGTATGACATTTATATGAAATATGTATACCTCTATCATGTACAAATTGATAATTTCTTTCACTTGAGCAAGTATAAAGTTCCCAACATGAATATGGTTTCTTTAAATCATAACATTGAATGTAAACATTCAAAGTGAAAGTTTTGTAAACATGTTTGGCTACATTCTGCTTGTACTGCACACTCCCGTACATTTAATTGCACCATGTAAATGCAACTAAAAAGTCAATGATGTAAGAAATATTTTTCTATGTGTTATTATATGTTTTATTAACCAATGGATATGTATTGTCCTGTTATCTTACCGATATAATTTGTGGTGAGTTAATTTGTACAATAACATCATCTGTACATAAATCTGATGTCATCGTGGACCACCTGTAACATAATATAATAATTTACATAATAAATATAAAATAATACCTATTGAGAATACATTAGTTTTGTTAAATATTCCTTCATAATAAAACTTTTGCTTATAAAAAAATACATATTTTATTCATAACAAATTGTAAGGCCAAAATTCTATATTATACACTACATAAACAGATGTCTGATGGAAATTGTTTAGGTAATGTTGTAATTTAAAAAGTTAAACCATAATTAATTAAATATCATTTTATATAGAAAGAAATATAGTATAATAATATAATGTATGACGCATTATATATATAATAAATAGAACAAGTTTTATTTGTTTCAAAATCAAGTTTGTTACGCATTAAAACGGAATACACATAAACAACTAATTACCATCGGGTAAAAAAAGATTTTTTTATAAAAAATGCCTTCTACTACACAAGAAGACATTGTCTTTTATATACCACTGAAGTCTAATATCTATAACAAATGACATCTTGTCTTTTGTACGAAAATAAGATTGCATTAACGAAGTTTAGGACTATTTGGCGCTTTATACTGTTTCTTATACATGAACCTTATGGACAGGATAAGGATGTAAAGATCAGAACCATACCTTTTTGATCACCAACCACACTTCCTTTTCCTGTCTTAGCGGAAGTAGTTTAAAGATAGATTTTCACCTAACTTTTTTACAGAAAAATATTACTAATAAGTTATCTTTAAAAACTTAAGAAAATTTCGTCTGTTTTGTGTTTCATAATTAATTATTTATTAAAAGTGTAAACGTCAACAGAATAGCATGTATTCAAAGTGAGACTCATTTTATTACCGCGAAACCAACTGTCAATTCAACATATATAATAACTTTTAATCTACATTAGTGGTTGTAGTATTTGTAAATATTTATTGCTTATATAAAAAGTAGAATGATTCGTTAAAAATTCCTACCATTATAAAATTACGATGGTCATTAGTTGGTCATTAGCAAATTCATAGATTATTTTTATTCATTTTGTTTTTATTATACTGGTACAACTGAAAAGTTGGAATAGACAACGAGATTTTTTTTAATAGCCAGTTAAATTAAAAGGATCATCGCTATAAAAATGGTTGTTCTGGTCACAACACATTTTTTTATATTGAAAATGCACTTTTTTTTTAATATTTTTTTTTAAAAAACGGTAACAAGTGTGATTACAGCCTCGAACGCAAATTCTCTACATTGACTTACATTTAAATGTTCTTTTACAAATTAATAAAATCAAAGATTTTAGCAATACGTGAATCAATTCATAATTGATTATGTAGTATTCATTTAATTTTTATTCATTTATAATATATACCATGGTTAGGATCTTTAGAACTTTTAACACTTCAGAGTTCATTGTAATTATATTGTGACAATTATAGCAACTACAGCAATAAACTTGCATTGAAAAAATAACAAAAGAAATAAACATTCTAAACCTAAATGGTATAGACAGACACAAAAAATATTTTGGGTGTCCCTTTCGATGGTATGTTGCTCGAGGCAAACAAAATCAGAATGGCTACCGTACCCTCAGATGCTAGCAGATGTGTGGCTTTCTGCAATTGGAAATTTACAGGAAATGGGATAAATTTTTAAAAATATTTTGGTATTTTTGTCTCCCTTTGAATTAATGTAGGGAGACAAAAATACCATAAATAATTACTGACATTGACGTTTCCTATGTCATCGTAATATCTTGAGAATGCCACAAATAACGATATTTCAATAGCTACAAGAATGAGGATCGGATTTTAATTTGGTTTGATAAATGTATCAATTATTTGAAGTATGAAATTGTCAACACCAAGATACACATTTTGCTTACTAAGTCAACTTACTTTTATGTTCTGTGATCTGATATTTAACTGCGTAAGTTTGTTTCCGAAAAGCCGCGATGGACTACTTGTGTTATTCATGTAAGTTATTGGCGATATCAGAAGTTATTTTTGTATTATTGCAGGATAATCCTTGTCACTAAAGCGTAAAATACGCAATACATATACGTAATAATACATTGTACTTTTAAATTTTCGACATAATACTCAAATATCTACGGTTTTTCTACACGCATTGTAGCACATTAAACAATCGAAACTGTGCATTTTCCATTCAATATTGATACAGTTGAAAGTTTTAAACGTACCATTGTACATCAATGGATAACACTGGATGACGCCTCAACAAATAACCACTACTCTGTATATTGCAGTTTGTTCTAACTACACGCGTCTATTATACCAAATAGTGCCGTTGCATGAGTACCCTAAATTTATGAATTGAAGATATTTGTCTCATAAATTAATCTAAAATTCTTGAGATAATAAGTTAAAGTTATTCACTCTCTCATAATCTGATGGCTGTGAATTTGAATGCTGGTAAGCTTGTACCAGTGAATTGCCATTTTTCTGTATATGAAGTACAAAAAATCACTTGCTAAAGATTTGTGTATGGTGATGGGCTCACCCCATTATATCCCAAAAGTTGCATTCATGCAAAAGCTATCTGTCTGCCTGGTAAGTGTTAAAAGGATTATAGGAGCTAATATTATTTATTATTTTGTTGTAAAAACTTCAGGTACTTATTACTATGTAAATAATTTACTCAAAACAAGGAAGTGAGCACTAGTCCTGTTATTCTGTAAACCTAAACTTTATGTAACTGAACATGTTGACTTGTTTGTAATATGTGGCTAATTTTATTGTTGTAAATATTTAAATTATAGATTTCAAGATCTATTTCTGGTGCTCTCTGTCACTATGATGCTGATGACTTTTTTCTCCACATATTTATTTCAAGTAAGTGGCACAAGTAAGACATTTTAATTAAGTAGTATTGGTCAATGTGGTAGTTAACATAGCTCTTAAAGTCAGCAAGTTTAAGTGACAGTAGGCCGGCGACATCTGCCAAGTCAGTGATGGCAGATTGGAAAGGAGGAAAGTCTTGGAATGGGGTTGTAGAGGGTTGGAGAAGCATAGGGTACTCACCCTCTAAATGGACCGACAACCTTATAAGGATAGTCTTAAGTGACTGGAAGTGGTTGATTGTGTGTGGTGCAAGGCATTTGGGAAGACCTATTTCCAGCAGTGGATAGACACTGATGATGATGATCAACATGGTATAAGTACAATATGGTATAAGTATATATAAATTTTCATATACAAAGAATCAAAGTGCCTTTTCTTATGGCATATTTTAAAGGCAGATAGTACAAAAAAAAATACCCTAACTATGCATATAATTTTTTTATACTTTACATCATAAGGTGTGCAATTACACCTGTTGACTACATGTTAAGTGAAAATGCAGTCCTTGCAGGTAAGGTGCTCTAACTTAGTAAATGCATATTCACTGTACTCTCGAAAACACCCAAATTGTAATTGGTGGGACAGACAGAGTCATCACTAATAAACATTATGCTCAATAAATTAAATTGGCGAGTTTAATTATTATGAGGTGGAACATGTTCAATAATGTTCTCATGTGCCAACGGTGAGGACTTTTCAATTTCTTTGTGAAAATATGAATATTTATGCATTTTTGACATCACACGGAGCGGGAAACAATTGGAATCTTTCAGCATACCACCATATAAAAAAGCTGAGATCAAAGTCCCAATTGATACTGAAATGAAACATGGCAAGTTGGTATTTCAAATGGTGGGGGAAGAAACCTGATCCAATCAAATAACTCAATTGTTGCTGAGATTTCTATGGTTGTCAGTGATCACTGGCATTTGGTGAACGGGTTGCTTGTGTGCCTTCGTGCCCTTAAAGAGAGGAGCACTTTTACTCTTTGTCCCTGTGAATAATTTGTAATGTATAATTGTTTGCAGGCCGGTCTCATGGAAGTATTAATACGCAAGTTCCGTGCAGCTGGTTCAGTGATTGCTACATACATGTTGGCCAGTGTGACGCTGCACACTGTTTGGTTGCACGAGAAATGGTCTGACCCAGAATCAGTTTCCACACCTGGCCTGATTGTGTTGTTTACCTTCCAAAGGTGTTGTAAGTATTACCAAGTATTTACTGTTTGATTTTCTTCTTGCTGTGTACTTAAGTGGGCACTATGTTACATTCTCTGAACACACAAGTGACTTGACACTAGCACACTCTCATTGCCTTGTAGTGATACAAAAGTAATATTGAAGAGAATTTAACACATTTGAAACAACGAATTTGTATGATGTTGTTTTTGGTAGGCTCATTGGACTTCTATGAAATAATCAACTGCAATTTAAAGTTGTGATTGATGGCACTGATGGCACCCGGCGTGCCGGCCGGTTTAATGTGACTTGATGATGGACGATAGAACTGCCCTAATTTGAGCTGCTTGTTGTGTTGTTGTTTTAGACTGCCTCTTGCGTCCATCACGCAGGGGGCATGTTGAGTAACGGGTGTCGCCGCAGAGTAAAACTCACATGTATGTGAGAGCACAGTATCTAGTTGCCTTTATCCGCGCGAGTGCGTCATTTCGCCATGTGACCGATTTAGAGAAATTAAAAAAACAATTAAATCATAATAATTATATAGAAAAAAACAATTTATCCTTACCATTTCATTTATATACATTTAAAAAAGTTATAATGTAAGTGATCCTCCAACTGCTTCTAATCAAGTTATCGACACATTCTACGAATAGAGAAAGTTACATTCCATTTAGATGTTAATATAAGTTGTTGGTGTCGCGCGCAGTGGCGCCGTGGTACTACTCCCTGCACCGGCGCGCCGCCCTGCGCGTCAGCGACCCGCGCTTCTACGAGGACGTGGACTGGCTCAGCTCGCAGCTGCAGGCGCGCTAGGGCTGCGCCACGCCCGGCGCTGCATGCCACGCAGTAACGTAGGGTAACGCTTTGATGATTGACTAAATGTAGGTGTTTTAAAGAAAATTTGAAGCCAGTGCACACTGCCTTCTGCGCGGAGTTCTACTTAACATCAGGCAAAAATGTTCAAAGCACTGGCTTTTACTAGAATGTTTAAAAAGGGACATTTGAGTTAATTTAACCAGGTATTTGTGCAAATCCTTCCTGATCTCTTTATAATGAACGGATCTAGTCAAAAAAAAATTATTAGGAATGTCACTATTATGAATGTTTAGTTTGCAAACAATATATAAAAGTTTAATATTTATTAACAAAGAAATATTTTATTTTATGTATAGAGCTCTAATTGTTTCCAGTCCTATGATCAGTATATTTACATGTATTTCTTATGAGATTATTGTTGATACATTCCGATGTCGCCATGACTAATAAAATGTTGAATAATTGATACATTTTTGTTTTAAATTGTCTTCATCATGTTTCATTTACGTTACATTAAATCAAGTATATTTATAAAAACAAAACCACTACCAATAAAAACTTAAAAGCTCAAAATCCTCATTTCAATTTACCAAAAACTGGATTAACAAAACAATAATCAGTTATTTTAACAAATGAAATAAACTACGGCATAGTTGTAAAAGAAACCCAGAGAACAAAATGTTTTTGAAGTTTGGAAGAGACATGAATTGTTTACAAAAGGGCAGCGAGGCAAGCGGCCTGCGCGCTCTAGAAGCTGGTGCGGCACAGCGGGCAGTTGGACTTGTTGCTGCTGGTGAACCATTTGCGCTGAAACACAAGTTGCCTTGTTAGCACTACAAAGGGATGACTAATAAAACAATGGATACCCCAGCTCGTTCAGCCGCTGACCTCGACGCCGGTGATCGTTTGAAGTTAGCCCCTCCTCTTACAACGCGTACACAATAAAAAAAAATTAAAGTTGAGAATGTGGCGCGTGTGCTCACCAGGCAGGCCGAGTGGAACTTGTTGCGACACTGGCGGCAGAACACGGAGGGCAGACGGCCGCTGGTCGGGTGCAGCCTGCAGTAGCAGATGTAGCACTGCGGGGAGTTCTCGATGCGGGCGGTCACCGCGCGAATCCACATTTTGAACGTGTTATAAAGCGACCCGTTCTGTAAATTAATTAAATTTATGAAGATATCATTGCTTCGGCAATAATGTCCGCCATCAGCAATTTTAATGAATCATTCGGTACAATCAGCTCGTCAAGAAACAATTGTCAATGTTTTAGATTTCATACTTGATTTAGAAGTTGTGGCGAATCGGGAATTTCTAAGGCGATACGTCTCACTTTTGAGAAAAACCTTCACGCAAAGAGTTACTATGTTTTGTATTTTCGATTGTTTTGATGTCGCTGCTAAGTACCTCGTTAGTGAAAGAGTTGGGAATTAAATGGAAGAAGCGAATCTGCATTATGCTCGAGTCACCTGGTACGCGAGGTAGACTGTGAGCCAGTGCGTGTCGGGCGCGGCGGGCTGCGAGCACGTGGACACGCGCGGGGGCACCAGCGGGTACGCGTCCGGGAACTCCACGCACAGCTCCAGCGTGCGCCCCTCCAGCTGCATGCAGCAGCGCGCCTCGCCGCTCAGCAACACCGACACCTGCACAACGAGCTGTCTTACACACAATACAAATACAACTTCTATAGCAACTTCGTGGTGTTCATTTACATTCTCAGTATAGGTGCAGGTATCGTCGAGTACCTCGGTGTCGGGCAAGGTGCCGGCGCGTCGCATGAGGTCTGCGAGCTGCGCGCGCTGCAGCGGCGGCGACACGTAGGCGGTCACCAGGCGGCGCAGGGCGCGGGCCTGTCGCGCGCCCAGTGCTCCCCACCAGCCGCGCGCGTCCGCTCCTCCCGGGCCCCCCAGCGCGGCCAGCATCGCGCGACACGCCAGCGAGCTGATCGACGAGGCGAGGCAAATATCTGCAAGTTGTTTACACATTCAACTAAAATCTAGATAACTTAGATGGTGAAGAGTCTCGGGGAATTCAATTCTAACAGCCGCTGCCGAGAATATTAAAATAGTTAAGTATGTCGGAATTCACCTTCAACAGTGAAGTCTGGTGTGGCGGCGAAGTGGTCCCGGGGCAGCGCGGGCAGTGGGCAGGTGCCGCTCTCGTCGTACGCGTAGGGCAGCAGCGGCGCCGGCAGCAGGGGCAGGCTCGTGGCCAGCAGGGACTCCGCATACCTGTGCTCGCTGCAACAGGCGGCAGTTCGACACTTTCCACTTCTATTCATACAAATGTCCATCCACTAGAAATGTGCTCCAGCAAAAATATTTCATATGATAAATTATGCGCCGCGCTACCGCGGACTACATCTCCCTGAGCAACAGGTTGCTTGGGTGATGTAGTCTTGTTTGCTTGTCTTGGGTGTTGAACCTACGCTGTGTGGCGAGAAGCCTGTGTGGAAGAATTTTATTTTAGAACTAGTCGATTACTACTTTGGGTAAGCACAAGAAGATGATGAAACGCGGGGCACCGGACACAATTGAGGTTACAGCGCACGACTGACCGGAAGTGGTGTATGTAGTGGTGCACCAGGTCGCCGCGCGCCAGCGAACACTGCTCGTAGAGCGCCACGTGCAGCAGCAGGTACGCGCACGCCGCGCGGTGGCTGTCCGTCCCCGCCACCAGCTCGCAGCTCTCGCTCTCGCTGCAACAAACTTGTGCATTTCTCTTGCTCTTTAGATGCTATCCCATGCACATATGATGACCTGGTAGTCTACTTGAAGCGCCGTTATTTACTCGAACGAGCCCAGAGCGGCGGGCGTGCCTCCCATCAATAGGACAATGTATTAAAAGCGTGACGTGTACTCGTTCTGCTATATATTCATATAGATATAACAATTGTATATAGATATAACATTGGTAAAGGTAATTTTAGCAGTTTTTACTCTTAGCGCCTGCTCTTAAGTACCGAGAGTTAGCGGGAAGAATAAGTTAATGCTGTGTGGTAAGCTCACCTCTGCACAAACATTTTGGAGCAATAAAGGATTTATCCTTCTATCTAGTTATAATTGACTGCCGGACCTGGACCTGCGTACCTTTATAATTCATCGGCAACAGACATGAAACTGATCAGTTCATCTCACCGTTGAAATAGATTCCATCTGCAGAGCTTGACGACCACACTGAATGTTTAGCATGTGTCTCCAGAGCGTGCCCTGCGGAAACTTGTTGCCATACCTGACGTTGGAGAGCGCGGCGTCCACCAAGTCCTGAAGGCCGGCCAGCGTGTCGTGGTACAGCGCCAGCGAGAGCGCGGGCCGCGGGTTGCCCTCCTGCTCGCTCCACTGCGCCAGCAGCGACGCTGACGAGATGTTACATTCGTGTTACGGATATCGAATGGAAAAGAAAATACCGCAGAGGTCGACGTATCACACCCCAAGAGTAGACATATTAAGGGTATTTTTCAGTTCAGGATAGCAGTGGCAGGCGGTGGAAAGTATATTAGCAAAATTCGAATAGACCAACTATTATCCGATACAAAAAAACGAAAAACCTTTTACTTGTAGGACGAAAGTTTCTCTAGTATAAAAATAGATTAAATGATGTGAGAATAGACAAATTATAATTTCCTTTGTTCGAAAGACCCGATAAAATCGAGATACCAGTACGAGTGAAACGATGACGTCTGGCAACATACCGCGCCTTGTGCGGGGAGTGAGTGTACGACGTGGCAGGAGAGCATGAAATTTAAACTAATGCTGCAGACATGCGGTTATTAAGAATGTTGTGCCTCTAAATATTATGCTCCTACTAGAGCAGAGGAAGAGGGCCCACGAGAAAAACATGTAGCGCAGATGTACCGTCGTGAAGCCAGAGGATTTTAAGAAGTGTACAAAATGGAAATCCGTAATCTCCACCTACTCGTCAGGGTCGATGGCGAAAATATATAATAATATTTATATATCGAAATCACGTGGGGACAATAATTAAATGAAAATCCTTACCATCAGCCAATACAAGTGGCTCTGCCAATACGTTCAGCACTTTAAAAGCTAGCAGTTTGACGGAGGTGTGCGTGGAGTCCCGCATGACACCGGCAGCGGCGCTGACCACGTACTGCAGCGCCAGGTCGCCGGAGCGCACCTCAGCCGGCAGCAGCTCCCACTGCAGGTGGGGCGCGCCCTCCGCCAGCGCGCCCACCACGTTGATGTGCTCCACCGTGAAGACCGGCGGCGTGCTCTCTGCCGGCGCAACGTGGTCCGTGACACTTGACACACTATCATACTAACGAGGCACGCACTGTCGGCTTTATCCTTCATATTTGTATGAACTAGGAGAGCGGCCGGCTTGCGAGTGTCCATTTTACACCCGAGTATAACATTGATATTAAGACTTAAACAATTGCACTCACTGAAAATGGTCAGTATAATAGAGAAGAGAGCGGTGTTGATGGTGGGCGCGAACACGTCGGCCCACTCGCGCGCCACGGCGAGCACGTGCAGGTGCGGGCGGCGCTGCTCGCTGCGGCGGCGCACGCTGGCGGCGAACTGCTGCACGCGCGCGAACAGGCGCAGCGCGCTGCGGAACAGCACCGCCATCTGCGCATTCAATCTCTAATTTTGGCAGCGTGTCGGCACACTACTTGTTATTTATTATAGTATTGTTTGCTCGACGATTGAAGCTGGACGGTGCCATGATAAGTTTACTATGCAATATGTTCTCGTGTGTTGACGGTCCGTGTTTATTCTTTCATTATAGTTAATTTCTTTCATATTTCGTCCAACTTCTTTATTCATCTTGCCACGAAGTAGGTTTATTATAAGACTGTATGTGATAAAATCTAAAGTATCAAAGTAAGCCAATAGTGAAATGGCGGTATATATTGTTGTGCTTCCCGTGCGCTCCTTTGCAGACGTCTCTGTGTGGCGAACATCAGGTAGCTGTATGCGCGTTGAGCGCACACCGCCATTGAAAACAGTCAAAATACAAATCTCGATGATACATAGATAGCGAACCTTTGTGCAGCTCCAATTGTCCATGCTGAGCCGCAGAGACTCGATGAGGCAGACGAGCGTCAGAAGTGTGAAGTCCCAGTGATGGGCGGGCTGGTCCCAGCCTCGCGCGCTCGTCACTTCGGTCAACAGGTCTAACACTGCAGCGTTGCTCACCACTTCCACCCACGGAGCTGACAATACTTCCCTGTGTATTTTGAGCAATTTCTGACCCCCGTTTGTAGCTGTCATTATGATAAGACGTGTCTCTTTAGGAATGGCATGCCGGTGTCTACGGTACACAGTGTAACTAACATATCACCGGAATAACTAAGCACAATTTTTTTAATGACCACCCATCTACAAATTTAATTACTTTTTTTTATACTTTCTAAGCAAGTGCTTGACCAGTGAAAGGTACGTAACGTACGGTAAGTTTATGTACTGCCGAAGCAAGTACTAGTGAAAGGTACTACGTGGCGTACACGTACAGCAGTTGTTAACATTAGCTCCCTATCATGTCTAGCTCATACCTTTCACTGAGCAAGATCTCGTTGTACTGGAAGTGCAGGTTTATGAGCACGTCCAGGTTACAGTCGGGCAAGCTGGCGAGCGTGTCCGTGACGAAGTCGCAGGGGATGAGTTCGTGCGCCGCGTACACGCTGCGCAGCACCACTAAGAACTTGCAGCGCACACGTTCATTTTCATCCTCACATTGTTCCAAATTGGCCTGGAACGAACGTTTCTGTATGTTACGCATGTCGGTTATATCGTGAGAGGTCACACATAAAGCCGTCACTTGAAGTAACCACAAATCTTTACAAAGATTTAGTAAATGCCCTGTCCCTAGTGGCAGAGGACGGGTATCTAAGTGAAGTAGACATAATATATTACATAAGATCAGTAAAGCACACCTGCTTGACACAGAATCCCCAGCCGTTGACAATTTCAGTCAAGTTGTTCACGTCCGCCTCGCTCTCTCCCCTCGCCTGTTCCGACGCTTGTTTGTCTTCCTGGCGCTCCGAGGTCGAGACCGGTATTCCCTGTACCTGACCGGCGCCATGCTCCGCTGTCGACTCGTCTCCCTTGGCTTGTATCGCCAGCTCGTAGAATCTGCGCGCGTACGACCAGTAGTAGCCGACGGACGCCGACCGCTCCGACAGCGCGGCGAGCACCCTCTGTCTCATCTCCACTGAAGTCTCCATCATGATCTCGTCGAGGATGTCGTCGAGGTGTCGTTTAGTTTGTTTGATCACATCGTAATTGGCCCACTGAAAGTGTATTGTGTATTTCTATATCATTTTTAAAAGTTTACCTTTTAGAGAAGACTGAAGATAGTAATTTTATAAGACTGCCGCTAAGCCACCCGCCGGCGAGCGGCTGTATGTACTCACAAAAGCGAATCTGTCGTTGAGCGTGCTGATCACCGTGTAGTGGTGGAGCAATGCCAGAAGCTCCTCCCGGAAGTAAATGTCTTGTAAGATGGCGTTGCACCAGGGCTCCTGCACGCTCTCCTCCGCTCCATCGCCGTCGCTCCTTCTCAACAGGATCGTTCTTAGATAGAACGCTTTGAATAGCCACTTGTAGGCGCTTATCATGACATCGTTCCGGTGGAGGTCCGCCGCCTGTGCGTCGGACGATTGCTTGATTATCTTCTTGAGCAGATCGTTGTCGCCGAACGGGCAGTTGAGATTTCCCATGATGCAGTCGCTTTTCAATGCGTAGAACTCCAAAGTGTCGGAATAGGCGGGCCCGCTGAGTGCGAACAGCCGTCGTGTGAAGTCGACCAGCTCGGCGCAGTCCCCGGGTGCCGCCGCGTACTCCGACGGGGCCACCACGTACGACAAAAGGTTCACGATGTTCTCGATTTTGGTCACATCCAGTCTCTCGGGCTGCAAATTCAATAAAAAAGTAGTTGCAGAAAAACCATTAATGTACATGAAATTCTATGATAGAGTATCATAGGTGAGGACTTCTGCGGTCGATGTGTCCTGTCGCGGCAAACATATTGCCGTCGCAATAAAGTCGATTCAATGCCATATTTATTCAAACCGCTAAATAAATATGTCGCAAGTGGCCGCGTGATAATAAGAATACGTACTTTTCGAATAACATCTGATGAACTAGTGAAACGATGTCGGCTAGGAACGCGCTTCTGGTTTCGACGGGCAGCGAGAAGACGGCGTCCTGCCACGACGAGCAGACCTCCTGCCACGTGTCCGGTGGCAGACGGGGGTCCCCGCGCTGCGGTCGACAATCACTTCATTTAATAAATAGCAGTATTTGCTATATTGCAGTAATATATATAATACTGACGGGCACGCGCAGCTGCAGCGCGAAGAGAGCGCGTGCCAGCGACGCGCAGTGCACGCTGTGTGCTGCCGCCAGCGCGCCGCTCAGCTGCGCTGCGATGCGCGCGCGCCTCTCCAGCACCGTCAGCTCCACCGCCGGCGCCCCGGCCTGGGCCAGCGTCCCACCGTCCGACTTAGCGGCGCCCTCCGTAAGCGCGGCGCACACTTGGCACACCAGTACCTCGATCGTGTCAGCGCTCGTCACGCTCTCTGTGCAATGAAGTCAACTTGTAGAAGAACGATATAATACTTGCTGTTATCTCGTTTACTTAGCATGCAGTCTCACCGCCATGGGTGCTGTAGGCGGCACACTGGAGCAGCAGGTGTGCGGCGGCGCTGTCGGATGCGCGGTCGTCCAGGCTCAGTGCGCGCGCACACAGCGGCAGCAGCGCGCGCTGCACACCAGCGCCTCGCAGCCAGCGCGCGGTGGCCGGCGCGGTGCAGTGCGGGTGCGACAAGCACAGCGCCAGGCACCACTCCGTCGTGCTCTCGTCCAGCTGGCCACGTGCAACAGGCAAATATATCTAGTGCAAGCTAACTAGACGCCGTTGCACGAAAATGGCCGTTTTTTACATGGGAACAAATGTGTTTATTCATACACGCCCGTCGTACCCGGGCTCGAACTAGAATGGGTTACCCATGGTGTCACATTGGCATTCACCATCCCGACCCGGCGGCAAATGAGGTTAGAGAACCGGGCCGCGAAAGTGGAGGCAGTGCAAGCCTCCGCTCCAACTCCTCAATCCCACGCCACTAACGAGGTTTAAAAAGGGGGCCTAAGCTCTTCTTCCCCTAAGCATCCCTTGCCTAATAACAGATTGAAATCATGTAAAGTTAATAAATACCTGAGCAAAGGAATCGAACACGCGGTCCTGCTCTTCCTCACTGAGATACTTCAGCAGAAGGAATACAATATCGACGAGCGCTTTGCACCGCATCGTATCGTCTGCCAGCCAGCTTCTTAAGACCTTCTCGTAGAGCCCGTACACGGAGCCTGCCCCGAGGTGGCGCGCCAGCGCTGCGTACAGGTCGCACTCGTCGAACTCCATGAGCACGGTGACGAGGGCGGGCAGCACGGCGCGCGCAGCCCTGGGCCGCGCCGCCAGCTCTAGGTACAGGGAGCACGTGGTGTGCACGACTTCGCGCAGGTTGTGTGCATACCGCAGTGCGTCGGTCGCGTCGCATTCAGTTTTGGGCACCACTTCGGCTTCCGGTTCGATTTGGGCGTCGCCGGCAAACTTTATACTGTGTCTCCTTTTCTCGTCTTGATTGAACGCCGTTCTTAAACTCCTCAGCAGCAAGACATGGTCGTCCATGACTCGGCTAATGCCATCGCCGGCCGCCGACAGGCTGTCTATTTGAGTCGATATGGTCGATCCGACGTTCTGCCAGCAGTTCCTCAGCAGCTGGTCGTACTTGTCGCCGCTTTCTTCTTTCGAACGCTTCAGCCAGAACTTTAAAAGCGACGCAATATGTGTCATTGTGTATTTGATTAAATTGATCCTGGCTTGGTTCTCCTGCACGGCCAGCACTTTGGCCAGCCACGCTCTGTGCACGCACGAGACCGTCTCCGCCGCGAACTCACTCTGCTGTACGGACAAGTATCGCAGACAGTCGGCTATATTTTTGATCCACGCTTGACGTTCGCTCTTCGAGCTCAAAATGTTTTTCTTTTCTAAACTGGAAATAGAAGTTTGTAAATATTTTATTTACACATTCTTTAAAGAGATTAAGTTAAAAGATCTACTTCGACGACGACACCTTGAAGTGAAGGGACACATTCTTGACGGATCTTCTTTGAAATGAAAGTCTTAGCAGCAGCGCCGCCAATAGGATAATATATATATTACCTTCCAAGGTCGTCCGATAGGCTCATGCGGAATAATGCGGAATGAATTTGTAACGAAAAGTTTTACGAATTCATAAAAAAATATTTTATAGTACTCACCCTACAAATAAGGAATTGAAGAAAGTCAAATAGAAATGTTTGGACAGCAGGTCTGGGGGCAGATGTGCCAGCAGCGGCAGGAGGAGGTCCGAGAGCACCTTGGCGTCGCCCCACCCACCTGAAGTGTGAAAAAGACTTTCTTGAATTAAAATATTACACCGACGGCGGACAGGGGAGGTATCCTTGTCAACAGCTGGCGTTGTCATTAATTATCCTGACAATGTATACACAGACATCCAGACGTCTATGTTCAATCAAAGGTTTTTTTCAAAGAAACAAAATTGCAAATCGTCCCGGGTTCTGACACGTGCAACTCCTATCTCCACGTACATCTATACATAGCCACATTGTATATGGTTAGGTCACACTCACCATGTTCAAGCAGATCTAGCAACCTCTTCACGAGCAAGTCCTTATTGTCCACCCAGGAATGCCAATCCTGTTGTAAAGACAAAAAGGTTTAAAGAAATAGTTTAATTATTAGTTATAGCGGCGGAGTCGAGAGCAGTGCACATTAGTAAAGTATTTGAAGAGTATCAGAGCGGGTGGAGCTGCTGCTGCCAGAAACAGTTAAAGGGACAGCACAGGCAGTAGGAGAAACAGAAGCGCTTTCTACTATTTGAGAAATCTCGGCTCGACCGGTGAAGTTGCACCAGCATACAAAATTCTAAGGTGTTCGTAAATGTAGTTTAACCGGGAGTCATGTAACACTGCTCTCCAACAAAGGTAAAAGGACGCGTGACCTTGACGTTGTGCATGAGCAGCAGCAGCGCCGCCCAGCGGTGCGCGGCGGCGGGCGCGCGCTCCGGCACGGCCAGCAGCGCCCGCACCGCCCGCGCCCCGCACTCCGCGCCCACCTGCTGCCCGAAGCGCTCCATCAGCCGCCCCACCGCGCCGTACCACGCCGCGCTGCACAATGTCCACACAAGCCACACGTTCAAGTTGACACCAAAGCAATCATAGAAATTGTCGCTTAAACTATATACTCGCTTTACAATAACTTAGGGAGTAAATGACACGGCGATACGGACCGCACGTGAACTTGATCGCTAGCATTTTGTATCAACTTCCAAAAGGCGCCGCCTCGCAGCAGCGGCAGCACGGTGCTCCACAGCCACTCGTCACTGCTCGGCAGCAGCTGGCGCACGAACAGCGCCAGCGCGCCCAGACTGCTGGCTATTATGTGAGAAATTTGCATTTTTTTCCCGTCTTCATCTTCGATTCTGTAATATAATTGTGTCAAGAAATTATAAAAATTGTCTTCGAATCCTTTTACCACTGGCCAAGTTGACTTAGACAGTTATCAGTATTCCATTTCCACCGAGCCCACAGAGTAGAGAACTGAGTAAACGTAAAAAGGAAAATTGGCTGCTGAAGGAGCCTTAGGAAGATCTCTGGTAGTTGTCGGTCTCGATTAGTAAGCAAGTAGGGAGTTGCGGAGAGTGTTCATGTAAAGCAATAATACATACTTCTTGACAAGCATTCCTTCGGCGTTTCCCGTAAGGTTCGCCAGCAGTAGAGAGCTGATCTCCACCTTGCAGAAGGAGATTGCTTCCGC
This sequence comes from Meandrusa payeni, assembly GCA_029286785.1. NCBI lineage: Eukaryota > Metazoa > Arthropoda > Insecta > Lepidoptera > Papilionidae > Meandrusa > Meandrusa payeni. The sequence continues at coordinate 77,787 of JAGSMX010000017.1, forward strand.
CAACTTGCGTTCAGGAAATGTATTCTGTCAAAAAATTATAAATTAATATGATCTTAATGATAATTTAAGAGCAAAGGCTCGCGGCGGACGTGCGCGGTACGCACATTAACCAATTGAAAACATTGCAGAAAATGACAATATACTAATTATACACACATACCAGTTCAAAGCTAAAGATGTATAGATAAGTAGACGGTGTCGCCTACCTTAAGCGAAGAATGTGCGTGATGATACGCCGGGCCGTGCTCGTCGTGCTGCGCCAGGAGCCAGGCCGGCAGCAACCGTTTCAGCTGCGGGGCCAGCTGCCGCCCGCTCAGCTGCACGATGCTCGCGTGGCACGCCTGCACACACACCGACCACAAACATAACTAACGATAAACTGTTTCTTGGGTAACTTCTGTATGTATGTACTGACTCTCTTTGGTTTATGTCATAGTGAAAATAAAGTAAGAGATTGCAAGGTGTTGAAATTCTAAGAAATATAGAGATAGATATTTCTCAGTGTTCCTCTCTCTAGAGCTATTCAATATTGGAATACAGAATGCGCAGTCAACAATTTTGCTTTATGTAAAGTGTACATTTGTCATATTTTATATTAAATGTTATAAACTATAAGTTACCTGTGTACATTCGCGAACTTTGCGATCAGCATCAACAGTAAGTATTGGATAGAAATGTGCCCAAGCAGGCAGTGCAGCCACTACATTATCTGTGTTGTCATTTTTTGTGATTTCAAGAAGTTCCTGCAGTGCCTACAAATGATATAATAAATACATGAGAGAACTGTCTTACGTACCTACAGTTAATTAATTATTCAAATAATGCAAGAGCCCCTGACCAGAGACCATGACAAGGGCCGTTGCTCTAGGTGCAACAGCATGCAGTCTACACATTAGGAAATATAATTGCAAATAACTGATAATCACATGTGAAATCAATCTGCTTGTTGTTGAGTCTGTAGTATTATTTCGTGGACTTCTCAATGAGTACAATTTCTCCAAACACAAGCAAGACGGGACCCCGAGGATAGGTAAACTTATTTGCATTTCCACCATTCAACGGGCAGCCTTTTTACACCTTATTGATAGAAGTATTAATTATTAAGTACTTTTTATAATTTCTGGTAATCCAATTGAAGGATCTCACCTCAATTGACACAGAGACATTGGAGTTTTAAACTCAGTTGTCAGTGCCTTCTGACACTATCACCACATGATTTGATGATGATCTATTCCTAATGATATCATATCAAGAGTCTCAATCTAGAAAAGGGGGTGCAATATCTAATTCTTTAGTTTTGTATTGTGTAATTATGAACTTATTTTATTATTTTTAAAATGTTTGTTGTATACCTTTGTTTTAGTTATGGGATCTTTTTTGTTGAATCTTTTGAAGCATAACACATACTCCTTATTTAGTCCTTGCTCAAAATTTACAGCTGTCAATGTCGGAAAGAGTGGTGGTAATGGTTTTCCAGTAATTAACCCAAATATTGCTGGGTCTTTTGTGGAACTGATCAGGAGCTCAGCACTCCGACCACTGCTTGATGGCTGAAAATGTAAAATAAATAGTACACCATTTTATTATTATTATTTCATTTATTATTCAACAAAACATGCAGAAAAATAGAGAGTAAAGAGTTGAGCAGAGTATATAACTAGCAGATATCCATCTGTAATGATTAAATAGGTAAAATGAAATGAAGGTAGAATTGTTCTATTTTACTAGTTTACAATTCTGTTAGATGATACAGAAATGGTGACAGGAGCATACTGCTTTAATGTGGGAGAGCAAAGAAAACTCATGTTTTTAAAATAATTTCTTTCTAAAAAACCAAGATTCGCACATTTTTTTGGTTATAATATTGTTTTTGTTTGGCATTTTCTAATTTAGACCAATAATTGTTGTTTTGATAGTCATTAATAAAGATAGTTAAATTATTTTTATAAAACAAAAGGAAAAATTAGATCTAAATTGATCCTTTTTTGTAATTATTAAGTATTGATGATACATTTCCAATTTATTTAGAAAATGCTAAATAGCATTAAGTTCGCATTTGTACAAATTCTTTGGCGCAATAAAGGATTTATCTATCCGTCTATCTATAGAGGTTTATATTATAGCATATCGCCACCTCCTAACAGATATATATTGATGTACCCTTGTATATACATGTTATAACATTTATATACTTACATGTGCTTATTTATTGTGTAAGTTATATGATTAATAGAATAATATAAGTGACCTTAATTTAAAATATAAATGTAAAATTAAAAAAAAACGTTCAGAAATGCTTAGTATCATTATTTATAATGTGGTAAAACATTTATTATGATTACATAAACCAGATTAACCAAATCTTGATGACAAGACAATTGACGGTGATCACTTAACATTAATAGAGGCGCCATACTGGTTCATCATCTTCCTATCAAAAATGGGTTTTCAATTAGGCTTCCATATACAGATAGAGTAAATGTAAGTCCAGTGGAATTTCAATTTCATTTACAAAGCAATTAAAAGCTTTAGAGAGAGTTCTACGTTTTGACAAAATATATAAAAATAATACCTACTCGAGCATTATTTTTGGTACGTTCTCGTTTTGCTTTTCCACCCATTGCGAAATTGTTAGTCACCAATGCGTGATATCTGAAATTATTAAGATATAAGCATATTATTTATTAAAAAATAAAAAAGAAAAGTTTATCGCTAATCGCTTAGAGAAGTACAATAAAACATAATCTTTGTAATTAAGAATTCAATTTTAGTTTGACTTATGAAATAGGCAATGACATTGACAAGTGGCGACTAGATATATACACACAATTATTATTTTCTCACATTAATTTTTCATTTATATTTTTATAATATTAACTTGTCATATAAATTTACTTTTAAATAAATTCTAAGAAATAGATTACAAAGTTTGAAATTCGTATATACATGCATAAAATGTGATTCACAAAAAGAAAATACCGAGCAAATCTCGGTCATCCAGGTCCTATTTATTAAATATAATTAGACATTTTTAAAAGTGAAAAAATAATTTTTTTATTTTCTTTTTTCTGCGTTCATGTTTTTTAATTTAAAATTTAGTTTTACTGTTTAATATTGCCACTTGCTATTTAATCAATTTACGAAGTCTTCATCTAGAAATGCCATGGCATTAAACATTGCAACGGTCTTTAAACCCGAGATTTTAAATCGAACCACTTGGCCGTCAGGCTCTCTGCCAGTAATAACCCAGCGTGGAAAGCATTTTTTTCTTTATCCAACAATCCTCAAGCGGAGTGGTTTTTATAATTGATTTTCTTCTCCCCTCTTATTCCAATTTTTGGTCAGCTGTCATCTTTTTCGATACTTGACTTAATGATCTTTAGGAGAATAAAACCGGCTTTTCAAAAGCCGGTAACACTTCGGCAGTTCTTGCAGTGTTGCAAATGTTCGTGGTGAACGATTACTACTCAAGGTGAGCGGAGACCCCAGCCCTGTAGTTCTGGGCTCGTAGAATAAGACTACGGTATCCCTTGCCTGTCGTAGAAGGCGACTAAAAGGGGCCTCGGGTCCACTGGGCGACAAGGATGGGGGCCTTTGTCGTCCGCTGAAGTGGACCCGGGAAGAAGGCGACATCGGTAGGCCCGTGTCGCCTTGCACTGCGAGAGCACAGGGGGGTAGGGAGCAACCTCCCCGCAAGGGACGTGCTCTCCTAAGAGCACAGTGCAGAGGGGCTCCGGTGCGTTCCTCTGGAGATTCCGGAGCCCCTCACCATGCACCGAAGAAGGGCCTCGGGGAGGTTTTAGTGGGTAAAAGCCCCACATAACCACGCTTTCCCCAAAAGGCGGGGTATCTTGTTAAAGATTTGATTTCCTCCCCGTGAACAAAAAAAAAGAAAAGGTGAGTAGAGACCTATAAATAACAGTTTTCAATTTCTTGTGTTTATACTTGCACAATTTATTGAATTTTTTACGGACTGGGAAACAGTATTTTTGCGATCCGATCATGATGATTTCCAAAACCCCAGTACCATTGAAGTTGAGGACGAGTTGCAGAAGAAATATTGCTGTTAAGGTACGGATGTAAAGGCTATGGTACAAATACAACGAAAAGTACGCTTAGGCTACGCTGTGCAAATCATAAGGTCGTAGGTTCGATTCCATAATTCTACTATTGTACTTGTCTTAGTACAGGCATAGGCTTAGTTGGAATGGTTAACAAGAATTAAAAACAATGAAATTAAATATTGTTAGCAATTTTTATAATGATTCATTAAAGAGTTTTTGATTCGGTGTATATTCGATGTAACCGAGGAAATAAATAAAAACATGACGACAACCGCTTCATGTTTGTTTTTATTTTGAGGAAGTATTAGGAAACCAGGGCCAGTGAATAAATACACTCACATGTTTGCGTTGAATTGTCAATATATATATCTTTAATATTCATAAATTCAATATACATTATAATATCAAGTAAAATGAATTACTATAATTTATATAGGCAATATTTTAACACATTTTAATCTATGGGTAAGTTTAACAATCTAGTGCTTAATGTAACAAGTTGGGCGCGGCGGAGCGCGGCCGCCGGAAATGCAACAAACTCGATCTACCTATGGCATTAGGAATTCACGTTTGCTTAAAGTTATTTACTTAAAACTAAGTATATATTATATATGTATATATATAACATATATATGGTAATATAAAAGGAAAAAATTATCTGCAATGTCATTATTGCACATACAACTAAACTTTGCCATATTACGTAATGCCGTTAAATTTAAAAAATATTTTTTTTTCTCGTCTATAATATAATAAATTTGAAATTCTTAAAATATTTTTGGCAGAGTACTTAAGAACTAAACTACATTGGCGACGGGACAGGTATATCGTACAGGTATCCACGTCTTTTTGACATAATTATTCTTTGGTTTATCTAGCCCACCGGTAATTTGGAACTTACAATAAAATTATAATAAAATATGAAATAGTTGAAACAGATCTAATTTTATATAATTAATTAATTAATTATAGAGATAATATCGATGTCTCTTCCAAGAAGATATATTGTGCGAGCTGTAGTGCGGAATACTGTTGCGGTGCGGGAGACAGGTCGCGCCGCCTGCACCACGACACAATACTGTACAATGACCACTAGCTCCCTTATCTGTATAAATGACAATCTATCATATATGCATATGTGCCATAATTTACGTAATTCGTTGCATAGAAACCTTTAAAATTAACTTTTCCTACTTACAATTAAAAAATATAGAAATAATTGTTAGGTATCTCTAAAATGTATTTTCCTAGGAACTTTATGTTCTAACATACTGCTTTGACAAATGATCCGCGTGGAAATGGCTTGAACCGAGCACACCGCCGGTTTGTAGTCTTCATATTACTATATTAAAATATAGGTTAATACAACCCGGCTGTGAACTAATATTCGGCAGCATACATATGAAGGTCCCAGGGTTAATTTGCTCATTCGAGTGTATGAGGCTGTGTAACAAGATGGCATTTCATTTATAAAAATTAAGTACATTTTTAATTATAATAAAAAAAATGACATGTATGCATTTTGTTTCGAGTCGCGAGCAATATATAATCTCATCTATAATATAGTAATTTACAATTTCTTTTACATAATAATATCTTTATAACATGTAGGCAACGATCACAAAAGGAAGATTTTAAATTCATAATGTATTATAGTCGTAGGTTACCATAATTACTAAACACATGCCCATTATTGTCTCGGGGGAGCGCCGGCCACCGGTCAGATGGTCTACGTACGTGAAGCACGTATTACATACAAGCAATCGTATTTACAAAATATATTTACAGTAGACAATATGTACAACAATTAATACGAACTAATCTTTGGACTAATCAAAAGAGTTTTTTAAACACACCAGAGATCCCATACAATGTATTATGGAATGCATGTTCAAACTTAAGTAACATTGTACCTCTAACACCTACGTTCATGTTACGACGAGCTTAGATAAGCGTTTTAACAGCGAAAGACAAACACTCGAAGATTGGAAACACACGAGAAAATTTGCTGAGTATTTTCTATGATTTTAAAATACTGATTTCCGCTTCCACGTTTTCGTAAACAGTTGTATTGACAGATAAAAGTTTAAAATGATGTATTTAGATGAAAATAAGTAAGGGTGTCGTGTACTTTGTTGTACGCATATTGTTATTTAGTTACGGTCAGTACTCACACGATAAAGTGTTTGTAGACAGGATCGAGGGAAGTGCGCCGTGTTACAAACAAACATACATCTGCGCGTCACCCGAGTCCGGCCCGCGCACGTGTCACGTCCACATGATACGAAACGAAACGGAACAATAGTAGTGATCATGAAATAATATTTATTGAATATTACGCTACAGGTACTGAACTTTGGCTTACAGAAAATAACACTATAATTATAATAATTGGTTACATGTTACAATTTTGGCACTGGCCGTGGCACATTTCTTTGGCATAGTCTGTGCGAAGTAAATAAGAAATCCAACTTACGTACAAACGTACATGGCGTGGTATGACCTTACATAAAAACGAGCTATGAATGCTTTTCGAAGCATTACAGCATATTTATGCTTTAAAACTTCTGTCACCGGCAACACGTCGAGGTAATGAGTTTCGATTGAGCACAAATTGTTTCTATTTCGTGATTTCTAGTTCCAACATTATCGATGCAACAGTATTAAGTGATGTTAATTTTGAAATTATCATATGCGCAGTTTTTTAAATTAGAAATCTTATTAAGTCATTTAAATTAAAATGTCTACTAACCTATGGGATATAAAATAACTGCTAAACGATCTACAATGTTTCGATGTTAGTCAAAAAAAATATCAAAGAAACAATGGACGATAATTTGTTGCCAAGGAGTATCTACTGGTTTTATCGTTTGCCGCAAGTTCGGCTCGTTACTGACATCGTGACAGTTGCGAGAGGAGCACGAGACGCCTCACTGATCACATTCACCGGCCACCAATGTTTTGCGTGGAGCTCGAAGACAGATAGGCGTTGAGGGCAAACGGTTCAACATGTCGCAGTTGTGGAACTGAAAATGCTCTTCAATTTTTAGAAGTGTCGCCGCTGTTCTCGGAGCTAGTCTCTGTAGGGCTTGCATATCGCGAACCTGTGGTTCATGTGCTGGCTGTAAGAGCCGGAGTGCGAGAACTTCTTGAGGCACTTGCAGCACTGGAACGGCTTCTCGCCCGTGTGCAGCCGCTTGTGCTCCGTCAGGTGATGTTTGTGCTTGAAAGCCTTCGGGCACTCCTCGCACTTGTACGGCCGCTGACCTGGAAGATGGAGATTATCATTATATTTTAACTATTACAGTTTTTATAAAACTTAGAGAGCTTGCAACGTGCTACGTGAAACTGCTCTGCGCGGTTAACAGGCAGTTTGACATGTGCGGGTATTCCAGGAAGTCAAATATTGTCTATTATAACGAATATTATCGAACGTTAGAGTCGCTTTAAATCGTATTCTGTACTGACCTGAATGTTCATATTTGTGCCTCGCCAATGAACTTTGCTTGACAAAAGTTTTATCACACTGATTGCAAACAAATTGTCCTTCACCCTCCTTCAATTCGGTTTTCAATTTGCTCTTTTTAAGTAGCGTCGCGTCATCTTCGAATTCGATGTGAGGTTGCATTTCGTCCCACGCCGGTCGCTCGTAATGTGGACTCAACTTTTGTCCGTTAGGGTCTATCGCCATGTGCATGTTGACAATCGGGGAACGAGCTTTTGACATGTCGTTGTATTGCAACAGCTTGTCCATGGGAATAACTGGATTGAGAGGAATTTTGGGCGTCAGTAATCGTTTGTGACAATTCATTGTTTCCGCCGGTGACGGAGAAAGTCTAAAGTCAGTGAAGGAAGAAGACGAGCAGTTGGAATGTGAATACGCGGTGACGTGGTTGGTGTGGTGCGGAGTCGTGCTGCGGGACGACTTCTGGCTCAGGTTCACGGCTTCTTCTGAATCGGAATGTGTGACCAGCATGCTGCACGGCGACGACGGCGGCGGACTGCACGTCACGGACAGTGGAGACTTCTTTATCGACAAGTCCAGGGGTTGGTCGGGCAGAGATATAGTCTGAGTTATCCTACGCACTCTGGCTCTATTGTTTTGAAACCAAACCTGAACCACTCGGTTGTCCAGATGAATTTCCTGAGCAATTTTCTTAAATTCTTCGCGATTTGGCCTGGGATTAATAATATAATGTTTTTTTAAAATTTGCAACTGTTCTTCATTTAACGTAGTACGTACTCTAATTTTTCTATCTGTATCGTGTATCGATATTTTGTCATCGCGGTCGTCCTTAGCGAAGTCCTCGTCCTCGCTGGCGCTCACCCCGCTCTGTATGGACGCGTGCATTTCGGCTTCCAATCTGTTGAGTGCGACGGTCTCCGCCACCTGAGCTGCGAGACCTTCGTGCTTTCTAAACAAGTTTCCGCAAGTCAACTTTTCATGTTCTATCAAATCGTTTTTGTTCTTGAACGCCAGACTACACTTGACGCACACCAGGTCTTCCTCGAGCTCGGCTTTTATTTCAGACTGCAGTGAGAGCGGTCGGTAACGAAAAATGGGTTGTTTTATTCGCCATTCTACAGTCTTGACCCAAGACGGCTCGTTGGTATCTAAGTCATCGTTAGAGACAGAGATCAAGTCGCGCGATTGTGGCCTAAAGTCGTTTTCGACATCGTCATGCTCTTTTTTGACAGTAATTGAATCTTCGTCCTCTATATCCATTACAAGTTCTGCACTCCCTTCAGATCGTTTGTCCTCTTCCTCTGTTACTTCTTCTATCAGGTCCTCAGGGTTAGCACCAGGCGGGCTACTTAATTTTGGATTAATTACATTCTCTATTTTTTTTTGTTGATACTGTGATGAAGCTATGTGCTCAAATAATTGGCTGAGCGAAGTGGGAAAACTATAAGCCGCAATGCCAGTCGCCGGGCTCAGCGGCATGCCGGGCGGCAAGTAGAATGGGTTCATCCCGGGCTGGCCGAGAGGTGGGTGATGGAAATTGTTTTGCTGGGACGACATGGAAGCAAAGAACGCCCTGGCTTCATTGTACTTTGGCATAATTTGTAAAAATGCGTTTCTATCCGGCCCCATATTGCTGTTAAGCTGCGAAGCGACCATGGCGTTCGCACGTTTTCTCGAAGGACTACGATTTGGGTTGAGAGCTGGATTGTTAGGCTTTATTCGGCCCATTTTTAAGTTCATCACGAGGCATTTTTTTGAAGTCATATGGCTCGAATAAGAACCGGAATGGGAGAACTTTTTGCCGCAGTTGGCACATTCGAACGGCTTTTCTCCGCTGTGTATTCTGAGGTGCTCCTTGAGATGGTGTTTAAATTTGAACGCTTTGTCGCAGTCGTTACACTTGTACTTGCGCAGGAGGGCGCTCTCGTCGTGGCTGAGCATGTGCCGCTGCAGCCGGTACACGTTCATGAAGCTCTTGTGGCAGATCTTGCAAGTCTGTTGACAAAAATATTGCATTTTACAAACGCCGTTTTAGTATTAATTTATTAACATTCGCTTCGTTCTTTGTTATATGTGTATCTGTTAGACGTGACGTGTTAGAGCGCGAACAAACCAAAACAACTCGAGGTTACGAGAACTGACTCTAGCGGCCGCCGGGCGGCGCTAGCGGCGTTTCACACGCCGGTCATCGTCAATTACATTTGGAATCCTTAGGAAAGTAAGGTTGCCTTCTCAAAGGTTCTAGAAATAGTTTATCGTGAGTTCCGGCTCGTAATATTTTATCACATGCTATGCGTTAATAAAATAGAATTGAAATTTAAAATGACAACGCTAAGAGTACGTAGTTGTTTGGTATTACAATGAGCACTGACATATTGCACTGTATCCACCTGTGTGCTGGGCGAGTGCAGCGTCTCGTGGCGCTCCAGCTGCTCGCGCGAGGGGTACGCCCCGCGGCACTGCCCGCAGTGGTACGGCCCGCCGGGGCCCAGCGGAGACCCGCTGCGCTCCTCCTCCTCCAACGGCTTGCCCTCCGCTCTTCCTCCCGCCAGTGGACGGACTGTGGATTACATTCTCTTTAGTTCGCTGACAAGAGACTGTGGGCCGCGTGGGCTCCGCCTACGGCTACTGGACACGACGCAGCCTCACTGTAACAGCCGGCCGTGGTCAGGAAAAAGATTTACAGACAGAAACAGCTACTTATTTTATTAACAATAACTAATAATAACCAACATTAAATGAACCCATTAGCCAGTATCAATAGATATTTGCGCGGCTTGAGCATTATTCGGGAATAAACAATTAACATGATATGAATAAATATATAAAAGCACTTTAAACAGTCACATGGCCTAGCGGCCACTACGCAACAACATGGCGTTTTTAAAATAATTAAAATTCCAACAAATGTTATTTAATGTTATATGTAAACTTTATTGTTTGGTGAATGTTTGCGACCCCTGACAGGTAATATCATATTAAGCAGAAGGCCCCGTGTTGCGACGGAATCGTTCAAGGAAACCGGCGTCGCGGTTATTATTTATGTCTTTTGCGTGTGTGTACGTGTCGTTTGTTTCCAACACTCGGACACAAAAATATTAACATTAATATTACGGTGGTACTTGGCCGAGGTTTTGCGTATCTCTTAAATTGGCTCACGCACGCACTTGTTCAACCTCCTCTCATTACTTTAAAGTAAATGCACCATCAGATACACGCTGCTGACACCGAAGTTGTGATGTTCGGTAATAACGTTTATAAAAACGCCGCCTCCTCGTAAATCAGAGCAACAACGGCGCGACGTGCGCGTGGTCATGAGTACGGCAGATATACGTAAGAAACCAACGTTTACTCCAATGGCAGGATAAAGCTGGCGTCACTCCTGGGCTTATCTCATCTCAGATGAGTCCGGGGTGAGCCTATCACCAAACACTGAATGCCAAAATCTCCCGTATGCGCCTCCTGCTGTTCGAACTCCGCTCGCCGGCTGCACCGGCGAAATAAACGTGTAGATACGAGTATCGTTAGTCAGGAAAGCACATCATGTGTCTCTGGAGTCCAGGTCCAGTGGACAGGCGATTGCTCTGAATGTTATCGTTATTATTATTCAGCCGCTGAACTTGGAATTTTAGTGAAATAAAACCTACTTACGAGTTGAAACAAACATCGACCGCTCGATCGTTTCTCTTCTTCCGTATTCGTAATTATTACTTTCCTAGTTTTGAATCATCAGCGGCTAAAATCACTTAAACAAGCATTCTTCCTTACGATTCTTAGAAGTTTCCTAGTGTGTCTTTGGAAACTAAGTTCGTATGCCGAGACAAACCTGTCTAACATGTGTCAATTTCCAAATGGCGGATGTTTGAGTGCACAAACCTTAATAAAACAGACATCCTTCAATTTTGAAGTCGGTTAAAAAGATAAGGTGACGAGAATATATATATATTATATCTAAAGTAGATTAGATTAAGTTTTATAGTGATTGTATAAAAGTTGAAGGTTGATAATAACTTTGTTCCGCTACTCAGCAATAGATGGCGCTTCTTCGTATGACAAATACAAATGCATCGTGTTAACATTTTTTTATCGTACTCCTTCCTTAATTTACATTCAGTTGGGAAATTGAAATATTCTATTATTATTATTAAAAGAAAATATACAAAAAAAACTTTTTTGTATTTTTTTCTTTTAATCACAAAATTATATTTAAATTGGGTTATTCCTTCTCCCGTACAAAGCGTCTCTCCTGTACGAACTATATTAGGAAAATAGTGAGCGCTAGTGGCGGCGGGCGGCGGTACTGCGACGTGCGTGTTGTGGGTCCGGCCGCGAGCTCCACAACTTGCGCAGCAAATAGCAAATATCTAAATGTACACTTAGCGCACGCTCAAATGCTCGGCCAGGACCAATACAGCTTGGTATTATTGTGATAAGTTGAATGTAATATTGAGGAGCAAGTTATTATGATATATATAAAAAACGTCTACATGCAAATATTTTTTCTAGAGATTTAACCATGTTATTGATTTTATAAGTCAGCTTATAAAGACAGAAGTAAGCATGTTCGGGCTTCACCTGGCGAAGGTGTGCAGGGATCAGAACTGCATTTGCGTTGTTGACATTCGAAAACGTATTTCTATTCCTCCAATCTTTTACAGGCCATGGTCACTGGACCTCCTGCCACTTGACCGTTTGTAACGAATACAAGCTCGGATCATCGAAGACGACGTCCAGTCCGAGCGTTACTTGCGTTGCGAGGGGGCGTCGCGCCCCTTAGCATTTTATATGGGACATACTTGTGGGAGTTCCGACGATTTACCTAGAATTATTCCGTTCGCTCAATTTTATGTTCGTTTACCGCTACTAGTTTTTCAAATTCTATTTACCCCACAATAAATTGCGATAAACAGATTATATATAATTTCCCATATGTAGGCCCCAAAACAAAAATATTCATAAAATATACCGCATGGATAATTAACACGTCGTTAGTGCGTGAACACTTAACAATATAATAGAGTGGTTACGCTGTACAGGGTGTAGGAGAGGAGAGACACGAATGATAACGAGACAATGCAGTTAGCGTCGCTCACTAGGTGGAGCGGATGGCGACACCTACACAGCGCGGCGGCAATCTGCGCACGGGCCGAGTGCGTCCGTTCACCGCTGATAAAAATGTGCAGGCGCGCACACACGCGGCCCGCGCTTCCTATTGCGCGCTCTCAACAAATAATAATTATCGCACACACACCAGCGTACGGCTCCACAGATAAGAGGTCGATTGTAGATCGCACACACGCGTGCCGAGTGGTGATTGGTCACACCTGTGGGGCGAGCGGCCGCGGGAGGTGCGGGGGCACAGCGCGCGGACATGAGCGAAGAAACAACTCCGCCTCGAAGCTAACGGCCTTTACCAAGCTTTTGTTAAGGTCCAGCAATTCACTGGCATTAAAATAATGAAGGTCTCTTTCACACATCAATTACATAAATGTTTCCAGGACTTTCTTATGTTTAATTGTATTTAAAAACTGATACAATTTATTTTTAGCTAATTATCACGAATCTTGGACAGTTCTGTTATCAGTGTTACAAATATTGTTGTATTGAATCCAATAAACTATAAGATCATATTTGAACGCAAGCCATTAGCGTCGCTCTACACGGAGCTGAAGAAATGGTTCTGTCGAACGCCACTTTATGATTCCTAACCTGCACCACGCCACGTCCCCTGCGGTGACACGATCTCAATTCGAAATATTTCACAAGACTGCGGTCTCAAAATATTTGTATTGACGATGAGTCTGAGGGTCAGCGAGCAGATCTCACTTGAATGTTGCTTTGGGTTTATTTGTTGCAGTCGTTTTAATATCAGAGCAGTCGAGCACGCGCGGCGCCGTTCGCCGCGGTATAGCTACTGTTGTATGGGCGGTAACGTTTCTCTGGGACTCGGGTAAATGCACCATATTTGTGATGTCCAACTCGATGAGTACTGCAATAACTTTAAAAAATGTTAAGGTATGTCACGCGTATCCTAACATTACACACATTGTTCCCGTGGACAGCACGACGTGTATCATAAAAGTCTACTTTAAATAATTTCTGTAAACATTATCTTAACTGTATTATCTGCGGTTGAGGAAAATGAAATAAAGTGAGCCGAGTCTCTCTCCGACTCCTCTCTAAAATATTTTGTTAAATCATAACATCTTTGGCCAAGTGAATTACTTTAACTAAACAAATCCTTAATATAGTACATAGATAAGACATTTCTTTTTTCATTTTCGGAACATGTTTAAGGCAGTCTTTAAGCTCGCCCTGTGTCGAGTGCCCACAGAGAAGCTGTAACGCGAACATACTTCATGTTAGTGCGGAGGTCGACTTGTTTGTTAGCTTCGTGTGATGTCCCGCGGGGTGGTCACCCCGAACGACATTACAGTCAAATCAAATGCACTGAAAGCGATAATAATTCTAGGATTTGATAAATGAGAACAAATGTACATTAAAGAACATTTCATTCCTCTAGTAGCAAGTATTGCACGTAAAGAAACAAACTCGATAGTAACTTGTCGCCAGATCGTATACACGAGTGTAAGCAGCGTCTATAGGAGAGGACAATAAGACAACAGTTTACCTTCCGATGAGTCAAGGTTAGACACGAAGTTGTGGAGCTGTTTGTCCGATTTGATACGTCCATTTAATTTAACTGCGCCAAACAACTCGTTAGGGACGTGCCGTAATTATCGTTTTGGAGAAATGTTTACACAAACATTAAGAAGTGATATCGTAATCGATGCTATGTTTTGTCTTCCGTCCACAAGTCTCATCAGGTTTGTGACCGACAAACAAAGTTATTTGCCTTTTATATCACTAAGTGCAGTCTCTTCCCATATCTTTAGGAAAGCGCAAAATGAACTTCCGGTCACCAGATGTTAGGTTAGGCACAGCAGTCATCAGCTGTCCGCCGGACACGGACTCTCCGAGAGCACGCACACACATTAATTGATATGTTGTACAGTAAACCAAATAGTTACAGGATACGAGGGCAGGACGAATAACTCAATGAAAGTCGCATGAAAATATTTTTTCTTAAATCGGAACAATTAATGAAAATTAACGACCAATGAATTACGTCGCATAATTATTTTACCCTTAAAAGAAATATTCATGAATTTGTGACAATGTTCATTAAAATGACAAAAATTAGTAATCATAACACTTTGTTTTATTGAATGTCTGATGTGTGGTCGCGGTGGCCCGAGGGCTGCTGCAAGTGCACCGCACGGAGAGGAGCAGCGAGCTCAGCTAACTGCGAGAGTTTTAGAAACGTTCACCTGGCTCACTTACAACACAACTTGTTAACGAACTTCACTGGGCCAGAATCATTTTTCAACAGTTTAATGTAATTAGTAAACAGATTTGCTCGCAATTTGAGCAACATTGAAAATTTAATGTTTTGCAGAGATTGCAAAGCGAGCCCAAGTTATTTGTTCTGCGACCAAGTCTACCCGAGACGAGCAGTCGTCAGAACAATCAGCGGTCCCCAGACCTCCCCACTCCGGACAGGCGGCGCTTAGAGAAGACTAAAATAAAAAGCGAAGGAGGAAAAAGAAAGCAAATGAATTAAAACAACATAATCGTTTACGATTTAAGTCGGCGAGAGCGGGCCCCCACGACCGTACCTGGTCCCGATTCTCAAGTGGGTGAGTTATATCCCGGGGGAGCCGAGGGGCCAACACCGCGGTTGTTTCTAATGAAGACGTGCTCGAGTTTTATTTCTGAACATCTCAGGTGATATCATTCGCACCTGCGTTTAATCATTCGTCCACTTTTGTGACGGACGATAAATATTGTAACTTTTGTGACGGACGATAAATATTGTAACTTTAAAATCATATTTTTAATCCTCCCCTTCTTGCAAAAATGATTTTCAAAAAAAGGAAAGTTTTCAAAAGAAAAGTTACGGGGAGAGCAGATAGAGAAACCAAATAAAAAAATAAATTAATAGAAAATTGCAAATAAAAAGGAAAGGAAAAGAAGCTTACTGAGGGCCGCTCGCCTGGCCGAGGTGGTGGAGGTGGGGACCTGCTTACTCCGCATGTCCGCCGGCCAGCCGCCCGCCGCGCTCTCCAGCCAGCCGCCAACTCCCATAAGCGGGCTCTGCACTTTCATCTAGCACGGTCACGTCACGGGCGCACTCCGGGCGCGCTACTCACATCGGCAGGCGCCCCACACGTTGGCCAGGCTCCACAGGCGGTACGAGTAGCTGTCACCATAGCACCCGAACATCTCATCGGTTCTCGCGACCATGGCCCGCGCGCGCGGACGACGTGCAGTGTGCGGCGCGGCGCGCGGCGGAATGAAGCCGGCCCGCCTCTCGCCCCGCCCTGCGCGCTGGCTGCCCTGCCCGCCGCCCCGCGCCCCGCACCCGCACCCCCCGCACACCTCCCACACCTCCACTTAGCGGCGAGGTGCTGCTGCTGGCGGTGACCAGCTCGGCCAACTTCTTCGCGCACCTCACCATCTTGTTTATTTACACTGCACGCTCCACCTTCTCCGCTCCCTCTCTCTCTCTGTCCAGCGGCTCGCCTCGCGCTAATGGAAGCCGCGACCAATAAATACCTGTTTAACATATAATACGTCAACGTGCAGCCGCAATCTGGCATATTTTATGTTTAATATTCTATTTACTTCAAATGTCTTATTTACTTCATTGACATTTTTTGATTATGAAAAAATTAAGTAATAAAAATCGAAGTATAACGTTTTTTATTAAATTATTTAATAAATTCAAAATAAACGCACCCTAAAATGTAAATGGAATTACTAAAACTGTTATTAGATAATATTTTTTAACATAAAGCTTTAGTTATGCTTTTTGTCACTAGATGGCGGTAAATGTCGTACATGCAAGAAAGCTCTGTGTTTTGTTTTGTTAATTTAAACAATGTAATCATAATATAAACACACACCTGGCGATAGAACGTTAGTAATTCAAACGTCATTTACGTGTACAATATGATGAAATAAACAAGTTGTTGTCGAAAAATATTTTGTTTCATTGCTTTGTTCATTTGTTAGAAACTTAATGTTGGAAGGTAATCGGTGTGTGGCGCCAGGTGGAGCCTGGAGCCTGCCAGCGAATAGTGTTTATTACATAATGCTTGTTGTTGTTGTTTTATAAATATTAATGAATAATTGTTGTTCGTGAAGAGTTCAAGTAACTTTGTATTCATTTTCGTTCTTTTTCTGTCAATTTTCTAAATCTTTGTGTATATCTCAGTGATGCAGGTTTCCTTACGTTCTTCCTCAGGTGTACACGACGGCGCAACTTGCAGCGCTATTGGCATTCCTTCGGGGGACGGAGTCAAGTAACTTGCGGTTAACTTGCAACTATTGTGAGAGAGAAGTGAGGGGGGGGGGGGAGGTAAGCGTTTGAGGTAGTCCAGTTTCCTCTCGTACTCGGGGGGTCGGGAAGCTCGGTGCATAGAGTTCCCTCAGGCCCGGCTCCTGCGTCAGACATCTCCCCGCTATGTGTACACACAACATTTTCGTCAAGCGACAAGGACATTATTAAAAATGAAAAGAGAGTAATAATAAATAATTGATCATTAAAACTATTGTCCAGTTTTATTTCGTCATCAGATGTAATCATGTAACTTGTATGCCTGTACTCGTATACCGTAACGTAGTGGCCGTCACGTTGCATTGTAAAGTACGTATAAATGTATGTCGCAGGTATGTCTGAGCTATATCTCAAAATCCGCCCGACACTGCCGCCGTATACAACTGAATATAAATGTGTTTCAAGTAAATTTAAAGATTTACATAATCTTGTTGTAAGTGATATCTGTCAAGTGAAGAATTACATCACTTACGACTACCGAGTGTTTAACACTGACATGAAATATAACAGTTTTAGAGTGGAGGTGGCGCGTCTGGTTCCGACATCCTCAACGTAAACTCAGGTTAGCGAAGGGCTCTCAGTTATTTTATCGCTATATAAGACGCGCTAGTACGAACACGTACGCGTGTTGGAGCGGAAAGAATTTCATAATGGCAGAAGGATATTTGCGCAACTGTCGGAATGTGTTGTGACCTCGACATTGAACTTGAAGCGTTCTCGGATTCTATTGCAAGAGTGTTCGTTGTCAGTTTACACCTGGAGGTGGTCTGCAGCGTGCACGTGTATCCTCACATTTTTTGTTTATTGAAGTGTATAGTGACGACTGTTACCTATATACGGAGTGGATGTTGACGGTGCGTAGTGTCCGTGCAGCTTCCAACGTACCGGAGAGATTCTCGCCATGGGAGGTACTAGTGCACGACTTGCAATAAGGTTGTGTCACAATCTGGCCACATGTCACTCGGGCGGCGTGGGCAGAGCGAGGTCGGAGCCCGCATATGCTGGCGCCCTGTGTTCCGCCGGGTTTTCTTTATCTTCTGAGTATTTCAGTAAAATCATTTTATCACCTCTTTTATCAAATATAATACTAATTTACGTTGCTAATTTTTTTTTATCATTAACTCGTATCTACTCCAAGTTAGATTAGAATTTTTAGGACAAGCGGACAGCGTATGTGTTAACAAGTGTTGGAGGCAGTCCGGGCCACTCCCCGCGGCTCCCCGAAGTCATTGATAACAGAACGGAAATATAACTGCATCGTTGTTTAAAACATGTCACTCACTGTTACTGGCGCCCTTATCCGTTTTAACTATCGCGTGGTTGAGATAAGCAGCGGCGGCAATCTGTCGGCCGTGCGGAGGTTATCTGGTCCTCCGCCCGACCTGCAGCCCTTTTACAAAAAGTTTAAATTTCTACTCCATGTTAGATGCCCTTCGTCTGTCAGAGATAAAGTTGGATAACATAGAGACCTGTGCCAGTGTACATCGAAATAATTACGGCGGTTGTTTGATTTTTTTCCTTAAAGATTTTTTTATTTTAATTTTGTGCCGGAAAGCTTAAACTGCGCGAGAATTTTGTGCCCTTGTCGTCATTATCATTCATGTTCAATCAATTGACACATTTGAGTAAATTGTAGCGTTATATTCGTCATATTTCAATATTTGGGAATATGTTAGTTGTATCGCGATTTTAACAAGTTGCAAAGCTTCCCAGTTAATTGTAAAGCGAGCCGTAAGAGCCGTCTTTTCTCAGAGTGGTGCGCGAGCGGCGGAGCGACGTGAGCCCACGTGCTGCCCACCGGGCCTGGAGCTGCGAACAAACACTAATTGTTCCTGCCGTCGCCCGCATTGTGCCGGCCCACCTCGCACCTCGCCGCTCCTATCGCCCACGACATAAGGGCTAGATCCCCGCGCAGGTGTGGGGCAGTCGCAGCCTGTTGCCAGATGGTCTGCGGATGCGTTCTGTTGTGTCGCAAGTGTCAACGCGCCAGGCTCCTGCCGCACGGCCAGCCATTGTTTGATTCATAAAACAAAAACAAGGTAACAAAGAGTCGGCACATCTGCGGGCCGCGGCCGTTTTAATTCTATTAAAACTACTTAAAAAGGACTGTGCAAAATGCATAATGCAAATAGGCAACAAAAAAAACACTTCATCAGTTTTATTATAAGTGGAGTAGACAGACGTAGTAATTGATATCAGCGTTCCGTCGTGCTCGTTAACACTAACGAAGGGCTAATGATATTGGCAGATTTTTTTGGAATTAATAAGTATAGGGCTAGTTCTAAGTCGGCGGGAAATTGCGCCGAAGACGATAAACACCGTGAAGAATCCCAAGTCCGTATCCCAGCAAATGTCTCAGATCGGACCGGGCCGAGCAGCAGTTTATGTAAATAGTTTTAAATGGCGTATCTGGACGTGCCATCCGCACCATCGGGGCACGGGTTAGAAGCAAGGGCGATAGCGGACGTGTCGCGGCTCGACCAACACGTCGCACGCACGACTCGCTGCCCATATTCTTCCTTTTGTTCTGGTGTTCTCTTCACTTGCGAGAGATTCCGCGGTGAATTTCATAATATCTCAAAGCAAGCATAGTACTGCGAGACCTCGAGGTATGAGCTGAGGCTGCTCGATGGGGACGACAGTTAATAATAATAAATGATTACAATGATAAGGAATTCGACGCGCAACAGTTAGCTCGCGCGGCCCCGGCACCTCGGCAATTCCCTGCATCATTAGCGTTCATACAAGAAGTAAGAACGTGTTGCTACACACTAAGTCGGCGGACATTGTATCCAACGCTATATTTGACTTGTGGTTCAAATGAGCTCTGGTCAAAGCAGTTTTTACTAACTAGACTGTAAAAACTGCTTTGACCAGAGCTCCAGAGTGGAAGTGCGTCATGTTACACCACGTGATGCACTTGTACTGTACGCACTCTACGTTATGTAAAACGAGAACAAGGCGAGCCTGTCACTCTGTCGAAACTTTCTTTGCCTATTCAAAAACAAGAAATCTGGTCGCAAACATGCGCGTCACGCCGCCGTGTGCGCCGGGTTATTGAAGTGTTAGGCTGTAATGACAATTGAACTCATTTTGTATTGATACATATTGATATATAAAATTACCGACTTATGCGACCGCTCGGTGGAAATGTTCTTTATATTATATATGTATTAATTAAAATACACCTTGAGCGCAGGATGTCGGCGAGAGAAACAAACAGATTACACACAGAACAGGAAAGTGTGAGGTCTGCAGCGCGCGGGACAGACCGGCGAGAGCGACCCACTCCTGCGATATTTTAAAATAATAACCGAGTTGTGATACGTGGTCATATTGCGGGCAATTCCTACAAGAGATGGCCGCGGCCAGCTCGGGGGCTGTCGTAAGTAGATATCGGTTCCAGAACCAGTCCTGTTGTCATTCTGCAAAAATACTATATATAAAATTATTTCAAATTTATGTGAAATAAGCGTCAACAGCCTGGCTGAGAGCACGGTCTGCGAGACATAATGCCGTAAGTTTGTGCCCCCCCTTACGCTATTGTCGTCTACGTATTCTAGTCAGTGCTGCGGTTACTCGGAGCTTTAAATTAATTCAATAAAAAATTAAAAATTCTTGTTGTTAGTTTCATTGTTAGTCATAAATAAGAAAAATATTGTAATATATATTAATATTGTTAGTATTAAAAAAATGCAATAAGTGGAGGGTTGTGCCTCGAGTCGCAAGAACCTCGACACCTAGCGCCGGCCGGTAGATCAACGTCGGTGACAAACCCGCAACAACAACTGAGCAGAGTACAAGTTCGAGGATATTCACAACGGTCAACCATATAAATGTGACAAACATGTCGCGGGCGCGCAAAGTGGGGGGCCCATATCTTTGCCTCACCCTCTCGGTCACGGGCGTGAGCATTTCTCTTACGAAAGCATGTTTAGGGATTAAGGGAGAGCTTAAGCCAATCTTACGGGAGTTTGTCTTTTGATACGACGCCGTGGTATAAAAAGAAGTAAGGACTCTTCTGCGGTCCAAGGAGTCGGATTTCCTCCGGAGCAAAGCTGGAGTGATGACTGATAGAAAATCTCTTGCACGACTTTGGACTGCGGCCAGCATACATTATGCGTTCCAGAAGGAAGACGAGACAGTTTCTCGACAATTGTACTAACACTTAGTTCGCAACACAACACTCTCGCCACGTGCTGCAGGTGACGTTTTGTATATTGTATTGTATTGTCCCATAATTAACTCAATTATCTGGATAATTCCACAAATGCATTTGCTTGAAACAGGTAGTTAAAGCAAACGAACAAACAAAGAGCAATCAATCAGAGGCTATCGCAGCATCTTCCTAGAATACGTCGATATGATCGTCGACACGTGAGCGTTGCGTCGGCGATCCTTCACCCCCGCCCCGTTATCTGCCCGATAACACGCACACACGCGCGCCATTGACGTCACGCACACCGCGCACATACGACACACCTAGGCGTCTTACTACCTGGTAATAGGGGCTAATTTGGCGCTTCGACGAGTTGCACCTATCTGACCCGACCTCGGCTCCCGGCCTCATTTCTACGAGGTTCACTTCTACGACGCAGTATTATTAAAAATAACAGAGCCAATAACCTTACGGCGCAGCGGCCGCCCGCGGACCGCACTTCTGTACATTTGTTGGTAATTTAATCGTATTTTGGTACCGTTTGCGTCGTTTGTCAAAGGTCAATTGAGCGCCTAACAATTAACCTATTTATTCGTCGCCAAAAAAATATTGTTCATATCTAAAATTACGGCAAACATCCAACGAATTCAAAAAAACATTCTGGAATCAGTTTGATACCTAAGACGAGCAGTGAACACGTTATACCTGATGAAATAGCGTAGGGGACAACTGATAAACTGGATTTGTAATAATTCCAAAAGCTATTTCATTTGAGTCAGATAATTTCTACACATTGGTAAAATATGTTATTGTTCGATATTCCAGCTGCCAGTTGCCGGACGCCCTCACTCCCTAGTTGTTGCGGATGGTCAGGAGCCACGGCGTCAGATCAGCATCAAGTGTCGTTACTCCTAAAGTAAAAAAACATATCATACGTGTATGTAACAGTGTCCGGAGATTACCAAAACTTGGGTCTATTTTTGTTGTATAAAGTGTTGGCTTCACCAAGGAGTACGGACGTCGCTCGCTGCTACACATTATCGACCTAGAACATGTTTCACGAACGATCACGTAAACAAAAAAAAAATGTTTCTCGAATTCGCAAAAAGTTTTCCTCGTAGACTGGCCAGGTTCATCGAGCACCGTGCCGGCAGCGGCGTGACCAGTCACTCGTTCGCTATCCTTCTTATCCGAGTGAATTTATAAATGAACTTTAAATCAGCTACACTGGTATACTTTGACACGAGAGGCGCGGAACACCTTAGAACTTCTTCATAGGCCACGCTGGCAGCTGCCAGGTACTTCTGTAGTCTGATTCTTCATTAAAAGATTAAATCTGTTGATGCCAATAAGATTCTTCTCAGACGTTTTTATTAGTCCTGTGGCCTCCAGAAGGTATGTGTCTTTTAATAAGCAGTAGCAGTAACTGTGCCTGGTGAAGTTGAAATGTATTTTATGTTATAACTTGACCGCAGCCCGGCCGTGCGCGACGCGATACATTTTTCTAAAGCATAATTAATTTAAGTGTACAAACACACAATGTTATTGTAGTAACCATTCCTGTGTACAGCTTAGAAGCTTTTAAGTCGAAGAATTTTTAAGCAATTTGCTGGCCTCCTGGATTAGAGGTGTGTAGAACAGCGTAATGCATGGAGGTATGTGTATGTGTGAGTGAGACTAAAATATTCCAAGAGTATGGAGATAAGAGCGACATTGTCATCAGCTCATGGAAATGAAAGGTACAATCTTGTAATGGTTGCCGCAGAGATACCGTTACAGGGAGTACTGCAACTGGGAAGGCTAAGGGAAGCTGTAAGTAAAGCTGGAATTAATATAAAATATGTTATAAGTAGACTTAAGGAAGAATGCTGAAAAGATAATGCGGGGTTTGGGCGTCTGGAACGGGGAGTACAGAGAGAGAGTTGAGAAACGTTGAGAAACGGCAGGAGACACTTAAGGCTTGTAGTGACCCTCGGGATTTAGGGCGTAAGGAAATATATTTCGACCAGAATAGTGATGACCGTGATAATGAAAGGTATGACTGTGGTAGACGCATTATATTTGTGGTGAGACCGTGCAGAATGGAAATTGTTTATTATTCATATTCATAATATCTGCCGACCACTGCAGGTTCTAGGACGTGACAGCATTTGAAGACGGTTAAAATTTAAGCTAAAGATAGATGGTAAGTTTTTACTTATAGGAGGAAAACTGGAAAACCAGTTGGAAAAACCTCCTGGGATTTTATTATTTAAGTATTTTTCCTCATTCAGAGTGTGCGTAGCGCAAATAATATAATTTCACAGTGTAGAAGGTCAAATCTATAAACATCAAGTTGACCGGCGGCGCTTATCGGGCGTCACTGAGGTAGGAGCCGGGCCACACGTGCCGCGCGCCGCGAGCGTTATCTGCGCGCCCGCCATTCACACCGCGCCGTACCTAATTATATTATATTTATATAGTAATTATATTATATTTATATATGATGAGATGCTAATGATATTTGATGAATTTTGGTAACGTTCATACAACAAACGTTCGTTGTTCGTGTGACCAGCGCTCCAGTAACACAAATCGTTCTCCAAAATTACTTCAAATATGCTGCTATGGTTTTAAAATATTTGTATACTTATATTCGTATAGGGTGTTGGGTCGTGTCCACAAAGACACCAAACCATAGGAAATGTTAGCATGTTACATTTTCAAGGTAAAAATCGCTGACATCAGTTGCAGGGTATCTTTTCCACCTTATTATTTGGAAGCCAGCTTCGTCTGCTTTATTGATGTATTTCTAGAAGCTCTGCCAATACCCAAAGCGTGAGGACTCTGTCACAAGCTGTTAGCGATGCGAATGCTTAATGAACCACAACCGTCACTAATGAATAAATATAAAACATGACAAGCTGAACGCTGGATGGCGGGGGCAGTGAGTGGGGTCGCCGCTGTACTGCCACTGTGCTCTGCCACTGCCGGCGACACAGTTGCCGATATATATAAGTTAAATATTTTTATACCAGAGATTAACGTTTACTGATCTGTCCCATTCTTAGCTCTCAGATATCTTTTTAAACTGAAAAAGACTACAGCTAATTATTTGTAATGATGTAATGTTAAACGGTTTCGAGAGAGAGAGAAATAGAGAGAAGGATAACAAACACCTGGAAGAGATACTGGTCTCTAAGCGAAGTGATGAAAAATAGAGACATAGCAATGATTCACAAACGAAAAATTTTTAATACATGCATTCTACCCTGTCTAACATATGCATGTCAATCATGGGCACTAACAAACAAACAGCTTAATAAATTAAAAGTATGTCAAAATAGCATTGAGAGAAGTGTCTTAGGAGTGAAACTTAAACATAGAGTAAAACTTAAATGTAATAAGGAAAAAACTAAATTTAACGATGTTATAACAACTATTAGGAGACTAAAATGGCGTTGGTCGGGACATATGCTAAGAGAAAAAAAATGACAAATGGACTAAATTGATCACAGAATGGTATCCGCGCCAAGGAAAAAGAAATCAAGGCAGGCAACTAAAACGATGGGAGGACGACATTAAAAAAATTGCGGGGCCCTTATGGACCAGAAGAGCGCAAAATAGATCCGAATGGAAATATTTAGAGGAGGCCTATGTCCGAGGACAAGCTGACGAATAAAAGATAAAAAGACCGATTTACAGCATCACACACATATAATATTATTTGTAACTTGTCAGCAATAAAGGCTATTATTATTATTATTATTATTTAATGTTAAACGGTTTACTTCTTAAAACTTTATCTAGGAGAAGGATTGTTTTATTGTAACCACCGATTTAAAAAAAAATAAGTTTCACATGAAACAGTATATGTGAAACTTCTTTTACAAAACAATTGTCTATTATATTACAAAACAATTGTCTAGGTACAAACTTTAGTGCGCCAATGTACGTCACTGTTTAAACGTTACGTGGAGACGTCGCTTTCAACCAACGGCCGTTCTGATCAGGCCGCATCGTGCGGCAGACGGATTACTGATGGCGGATTACTGTGTGATATTCAGAAATAAACTTGCTTATGTCATCAAATCACACCATACTATATTAATCCTCTTAAATTCATTAATATACAAACTGATAGAAAGTGACTCCACATATTAATACCTTCCAGATTAGTTTAGATTCCAGGTTCACCCCGGACGGACTTTCGCAGAAGAGACTAAAAACCATGAGTTTGCCAATATTAAGTGACGAGAAACTTTGATCGTTAGATTAGAGACAGATCGACACGTGGAATGGGTCGTTAATGTTCCGGTAGCCATTCTTTATCTCGCCGCGCGGAGCTACATCGTGAAGCACGCGCCGCGGGGCTCACAAATTCCACCATCGACACATAATTGGTGAAATGTCAACAATTTAAACTCAGCAAAGGACTGTGAAGTGGATTTATGCGCGTGTAATAAAGCTCGCGGCGGTAGAGGACGCGGCGACAGCGCTGACCCGCGCGGTGCTGTGCTGCAGAGAGCACGTCGGCGAGCGTCGTGTTTATCTTCTATAATGTTGGATAGGCACAATGTGCCGGCGGGCCGCACGAGTCGCCGAAACAACTATTCATGTGGAGAATATAATTACATTGTGCAATGACTTCCAAATTGCCCAGTACAGCGAGGTCCTGCCGCTGTACTGGGCAATTCGCGCCGGCCCCTCGCTTAATCTACCAACTGCAAAAAGCTCACCTAGAATTCTGCTCTCGCTTGTGGGCCGGGGCTCTGCGATTTTAGATTCTGCTAGTTAACCGGGTACAACGGCGACCAACTCCATACAATAAAGTTCAATTACATTTACCGTTATCGTTATATCCAATTATTATTCTATCCACCAAATTTCATGTTCTTATATTATAGAACAGTCAGAGAGTACTTCTCATTTCTACCATTTTGATGTTCGGTAGCGTCCGCTGTAGTCAGCGCTTTTTCTGAAATGATACGACTTAAGGACCTTCACGAGAAAAGTGTCAATCTTTGTTTCTCGCAGGTCGACACCAGCCTAGCACCAAGCAACGTGATGACTTAACGTCAGGTGATTTGAATTAGTTTTCATACATTAACTTAATTCAGTGATCTCCTCAAACACAGCGACCGCTCCCTGTGAGAGGGCCCGTGTCCTTCTCTATGGCCCTTGTTTTAGTAAAACGGTACAATAAGGTGCGGTCACACCAGTTCTTCCAATCTGTGTATCGTCTGGTGATTCTCGTTCTACTTATTACCGCACCGCGAGCATTTGCATAAGAATAACACGGAGGATTATTGATGTCGAACCTCCTCCCCTCCGCCCCCCCCCGTCACCCCGCGGCCGTACCGCTTCCGAATTGGAGGTGGTCTAAAATTAAGAGAGACCGAGATGATTATTTGGTTATTCATTATCAATATTATGTCTTTTATTATTTTTCAACTCCTACATGAGGTTAGTTCAAGACATGAGCTGTCTCCGGCGATACGCACAGTAATGAGTTATATTTTCTTTATAAATAATAAAATCCTATAATGCCTCCGCGTGGTCGTCGGTGTCGGGGAATTGACTATAAATGTAAGGCTCGTTTTCTTAATTTGAAAAATATATTCTTCAACTTTCTCGTTGTTGTGTCTTCTGAGCGCGTGTTACAATTGGTGCGTCAGGAGCGTGGTCCGCCGCCGCCCCTGCCGCGCGCCACGCCGCTGCTTAATTTTGTTCTCTTTTCATGTTTGCTCTGTATACATTTCGTCTAAAATGGAATGGAATAATTTGATGTAGCGCCATCGACGTGAGCCCGATTGGCCTCAGTTTTATGTTGCGCCGCTCTCGCTCCGACTCTATTGTATGCAAATGTCTTGCTGCTCCTAGTTATGCCAATAAATTATGGATTATTTGTACTTAGAAACTGCTCCCTTACTCCTCTACAAAGTACGCGCTCCGTTTGAATGCGAATGAGAAGATTGCGTCCGTTCCGACGGATACTTGGAGAAAAAAGCTATTGTGAGTTACACGACGAACGAATGTGCGTCGTTCATTTGTACATTGAGCGAGACCAACTCGATAGGCTGCTTGGGGAGAAGGACTAATAACTTACAACGATATATACTTTTGTGTCACTACACGTTTCCCTGTGAGCTCTATGTATAGACTGCCTTTGAGAGTCCGACAAGCAGTAAGGCCGCAAAATCGAATAATTATTCCTGCCCGCTCAGGTGTCAGCGCCGGACATAATGTTTGGCGCTGCATTTGCTGCGTTAAGCACTGACTCGGGTGCGGCTTGATACGGTCCTAGTTGATCCTAGAATAATCGATCTTCGATTAGGAAAATGTAATATTTTGACTCCAGAGTGCATATTTGCCAACAACTAATAACTGTCTTCCAGTAAACCAATTAGTGACATTATTCATGTCCACTTGATGCGATTGTTGCAAAGTGAAAAGTTTTGCAGCGGACTATAAACTTTTAAAGCAGCTTTTAACGGCCTGTTCTAATTCAATTAAGTACCTTCGTAGCGCGCCGCTACGAGACCACGGTACACATCTAGTGCGTAGCGTGCTACGGCTGTCTACATGCCTCGTGTCCAGTTAATTCCTTTTTACTTTTTGCTCTATTAATGAGATATATAAAAATCTGCACACCAAGTTCCCACGAGCGGCCCGTCACGGACCAGCTGATACTCGTACCACTAAGAAAGCGAATGTTAGTACAAAATGGGTTACAGGAGGTTGTTTAAGCTTTAACTTGTATTAAGGTCAATAAATAGATTTTGAGTCATTATATTCGAGGGGAACTAATTTCTAACTGCGACTGAAATCAATGTTTTCAATCGGAGCGAAGTTCTGACCTCAATCGAACCTCAAAGTTGAAAATTAATTTTGAATAAAGCGAGGTAGTGGACAGGCGCCCGCAGCCGCACATTCTCACGATTAAAATTCCGGATTCCCTTTTTGCTGGCAAATTTTACACAGTTAGAGGTGTCCGGGTGCGAGGTGTCCGGGCACCGGACAATGGCGAGCGGCGCTAAATCACTGTGGACCCGGGCCCGGGTGCAATTCCGGAGTTACTTAATTCAATCATGATAACTGCGGTCCCGAGCAGGCGCAAGAAATAAATTGACCGTCGACCGCCCGAGCGAGCCGCCGATAGGGTTGATCTTTAACTAGACTACCCGTACATGATTTTTTGACAATTTAACAATACGTCTGAACCGAGTTCTCCATACGAAATAAGCATAAAGTGCACTGTGTAAGTCGCACTCGTCACAAGTGCTCAGATGTGTCATACGCGAGAATCACGATAATGGTCAGTACTGGGAATAAGTGTATGTTATTTCTTTAAATTTTTATCTATTCACCGCCGCAACGTGGTAGCTGTTGGCGATTTCCCAGACGCTAATACTTAAGGACCTATCGGAAGGAACCCTCTTAAAGGTTTCGGAACCTATGGTGTTGTTGCTTATTCATATGCGAAACGATTTTGATTATGATTGTGATTTATAATGTCTTGATTATAAACAAAATTACGAATACAAGCCAGGACACAACTGACCGAGGACTCCCTCCGTGGCCATGAGAACTTTGAAGCGCTCGAAATCTAAAATGATTATGTCAATGAAATGAGTGGTACTGCAATGTGTTACACCCGCTTGTTTATCATCTATAAGTAATAACTTAGGCTAGAAATGTTATAATATTTGTAACTTACAACCCTAATACGAGATCATACAGCTGTACCTGGCGGGGCGCCGACCTTGCAACGCCAGATAACAATTGAGACTCGCCACTCCGCAAATTCAATATTCTGAGGTGTCGTTCTTGTGCCCTCCCCCCACCTGACCACCCCTCCTCCCCGCCTCGTGTTTAGTGTCCGCTCGGCCACCGGCGACTGTTAAAGGGGATATAACCACTTAACGCGAACTAAAGTCCAGCTGCAATTGAATTTGGGAACTGCCTCCTGTGTTCTAAATATAATTGAATAAGCTGATGCGAGCCCCGAGCCCGGCCGGTGACGGCTTGACGGTGATCGCGCGTGTGTGTTAGAGTGTATTGTAGTGCAGACGGAATAGAATAGCGGTCCCACGATGGGCGCCAGTGATTCAGACGACGAAAACAGAGGAAAATTTGTAAGAAAAGTAAAACGAATGGGAGAATTCGGAATCACGTATCGTGCTTTATCAGTTCGCGGAGAGTAATATATTTGCCGGGAGATAGTTCGGCGGCCGGCATATTAAACGTCGATTAAGCCACCGGCTCGCACCGCTCTGATTTATGAGAACTATTAAAATCTCCGAAGGCGCAGAATTAATTGCGCTACTTCAGTGTCGGCTGCTTTATTAATTGGGAGCGAGTCGCCTGTTGTTTATGGACATTTCCCTTTCCTTGGAAGCGATTCACCCTTATCGTGACCCGACCGTCCAATTTGTCCACTCACGTTTCTGTTCAGTCTCAATGGCTATTAAGTGCTCTACCTCTGCTTCCGATTACACAGAGTGCATAATTATATCGAGGCGGTCCGATTGTGATTCTAATTTCCGAGAAGGAGACGTTTAAAATTCAAATGCGACGGCTTCGAATCACGGGGGCGCTCGGGGAGGGTTACTAACTCGGACAAACGAAAATGATGTGCGTAGGTAGCCGTCAGAACTCGAGTCGGGAAGTTTGCGCATTTGCATTTAAATGTGGGCACGTTAAAATATCACCTTGTCCGCGAGGTGGAGGTTGCGAACAAATTACGAACAACAATTAGCGCGGGACGCGAGCAGCACCCGCGGCGGACCACACATACACCTGCACGTGCCGGAAATTTATCTCTTTCGAAATTGTTTTGGCGCGCGAAACACTTTGTAATGACACTTCGGACAAATTGCACAATTGAGTAATGCCAATTGACGTTCCGGAGAAATAAAAAATGGAATTAAACTCTTGTATTCTTTATGAGTTATGCTCTTCATGGCCGTATTGTGGGGTAGTAAACAATACGAAATGAAGACGTTTGCTGAGGGAATACCATTCCAACTACCAATAGTTCACTATTGAATGTTTTTGTATTTTGTCCATTCTTTGACCGCAGAAGCCGTTAAGCTATTAAGTTGTTAACGCCAGAAGTGGCGAGGCGGAGGCACGCTGTGGCCGGGCGCACCTGCGACGCGCACGCCCTCTGCGGCGGTCACATTTATCTTGTCTTTGCAAGAACACTCGGGTCAATGCGCCCTCCGATGTGTGCCCTTTGATTTATGAAGGCTTTATTATATGAATAACACGGCGCAGTTATTTTGGCATCTTTGCTGCGTGTGCGTGTGTTGTTCCAGGAGTGTGACCAATAACTTGCATGTTGCACACAACACAGAATTTTCGCTTAATTTTAGTACTATATAGTAACAGACAAATTTTAAATATTAACAACAATTTTTACTGCAGACGCTGCGCCCAATGTAATCCGATTGAATAATCAAGCGAGCGTGTTTCGCTGTGTCTGATACTACAGAGGAATCATCAGACTCCTTTAAGGCAACTCCACTGCAATTCCTTAGTGTTGAGGTCACGGGTGGCGGTGATGAATTAAGACCAGGAGTATGATGTTGTTCATATCACCGGTATTAAAACTAGCTCGCTCAAGATGCTAGGTGTGATCGGGGAGATCGTGTAAAGCCAATGAAAATGTAAAAACCGAAAGGCTTATAATAAGAATGTCAAAGAACAGGTGCATATCTCTCGCCGTGGGAGAGAGGGGGGCGCGGGGGGCGCGGGCCCGGAGTGACGATTGCCCACCCTCGCAATGTCCGAGGCCGAGCGGAGAAACGCGCCCTCAAGTGCCTCCGTAAAATCCAATTCGACAATTTAGATCATCTGAGCTGTCTTAGTATTGTTAAACCAAATTTTCTTCTTCTTATGCTTGTGGTAAAATAGTCCTTAGGTCTTGCGTGTAAGGTCCGGTCTTCTTGTATACAATTGTAGTGTCTGCAGGGCGAGGTGTGGTGTAACAAAACGTGATAAGTTTTATTTGCGCGGCGACCGACCGTCCGGGACGACGGCCGATCGGGTTCGCAAAGCTGTGAGATACGAGCGGCGGGGAAGTAGCACTTCTGCACGTTACGTCACTACACACTGCCACCGAACACTTTGTGTACCTGTGCAGCATACTGTGTTGGCGTGGCTGCTGTACGAGCGCACGGTGCATTTTACCTTATTCTTAAAAATAAATTTACTACATATTTATTTTTTCACTTTTAACAACTTTTTGAAATAAAACATTTTAATTAAAAAAAATTATATAAATTGTTTAAACAGAAGCACGATTCCTGATGAAGTAGAGGGACACAGGAAATTTATTTAAAAATAACTGTGTTCACGACTTTGTCCGCGTGAAATTTAACAAAAAAGTGATTTTTTTTTCGTTTTTACATTTTTATTTTGTAAAATAAATGCAGCTATCTGTCAGTGACTGGTTCTCAAAATGCGGTATTTTACGTCAGTGAGTGTTAGCCGGCAGCCGAACTTGGAAAATGTATGTTTTATTTGTATTCTAAAAATTGTGTGCGCAGCCGAGAGAGAGACATTTCATCTGCCTTTAACGGGAATAAAAGACGTGAGAGAGACCTTTTTTATCCTCAATTTCAGATGACTATCGCAGTCGATACTGCTACAAGGGATTATTCCTATAAAGTAATTTGTCTTTATTGGCCGTTAGATTAGATGTGGCCGCTGGCTGCACGCGCGCCCGCGGGCACTCGCGCCACGACCTTTTCGTTGCCTTTCCAGCTATTTGATGGATCACAGCATATTTGATATCAGTATACTAAATGCACAGTGTACAAAATTACCAGCTCAATAGTTAATGTTATACTGGAGCTTACAACGTCATCACATTGAGAAGGTGGGCTAGCTCTCGTGTATTCTGTAACCGGCTCTGTAGCCGGGAGTCCTGTCCGACTACATAGTGTAGGCAAAGTTCTCTGGATATCTTTATTATAAATATAGATATAGCGGGGCTGGTGGTGGCGGACGGGAACGTGTCCGTTGTCCGTGTCGGTGGTCCGTCTGTGTGGAGTCCTGCCGATCGAGTATTACGAGTGATGACTGCAAATACTTTGCACTGTTCCAAGTAATTCTATATTTTTTATATTATCGCCTCTTGTCCCATTGTTGTTTACCTAATTTTGGCTATTGCCAATGCATATTTTTTATAAATTTTACTATTACTATAATATTTATATCTAAGGATCGGGATAACCGGCCGGTATTTTTTTTTCAACATATACAGATGTGAATTACATAATGATGAAATATGAATAACATTTTTCGATCCTACCGCCATAATAATAAGAAACTGTTGGCGTAAATCTTGTAAACATAGTTCAAAAAAGTTAAAAAACATTCAGATCGTGTGGCTCGTCTAACTCTATATTCAACTCGCTCGTCCATCCCGTTAGTGGTCCCAGGCACTAACCGAGTGACTGCAACACCTTTTTGTTTCAAACTTTGTGATCTATTTCTTGTCTGTATGTTCTACAATTGTCTATTAATAACCTAATAAAATCTATCTCCACGCGTTATTAACGCGCAGGTACGCATGCAAAATTTAAAAAATATCGTTGGAGCCGAGAAACCGAGATACAGATTTTATATATATCATAACAAAAATAAATGTTTCTTTTAAAGATATTAGATAGATACAAAGGTTAATGCTACAAAATATATGTAAGAACGTATAAGGTGATCCTGGGGGCTACGCCCGCCGCTGGAGAGGTCCGAGCACTACGGCACGGGAGCCCTGAGGTCACCTGTGAGCACTGTGACACAAATTGACAATCCCATGGGAATACCAGTACTTGGTAACAATATTTTATTGTTTTAATGATCTGACGTTTTGTGTAAAACTTCGGGCAAGTACAGTTCTTCTCATTTTAACATTTCTAAGTCTTGTTTGTTACACAGTGGGAACTCACAGAGTCGTCATCGACTTTCAAAGGCAAGTCAATTCTTCTACGAGCTTCCTGGAGTGACTAAAGGTTTTATTTTTTCGTTATATTAAATGTTAACAAGTTTTATTATAAATGTTATTTACAACCCTGTTTATAATTCCAAAGTATAAGATGGATCACGCGAATAGTCGAATTCTAGGCTATAGGTATAGGTACCCTAAACACGCGACTGCAGTTGGTTACAGAATGTTTTTGAGTCAATTTTGAGAGCAAATTTCTCAGGTATCCATACAGTTGTCTCGTATGACAGCTAAAATGATTCTCCAGATAATCTTAGCACTAAAATACATGTATTATAGACATTGGTATTTAAAGCTGTTTAGGTGGTCGATAGTCTATCGGATAATTAAAAAGGCGAGTTTCAAGCGGCGTCTCGCGCTGATCAAATTATAAGGTCCTTTGTGCGGCGCCCGCGGCTTGTTCACGACTCTGTTATTTTTTTTAATATTCTTTCTGTCCGCGAGTTTGCGAACGCTCAAAGGCGGAGAGTTATGAAATTGTTCAAGCGTTAATTGTAGACGTCCAGCGACGAATATTAAACGCTCGTGTGCACCGAGCCTCGTATAACTAGTTAACTCCGGAGCACACCGCGGCTCCCGCGCCCGCCGACTGTGCTGGACGAAAAATATATATAATTTGCACAGTTGCAGCAAGCGTGCTGCCCACGTGCCTCCGCGCTGCCATTGCAACGTCGCTTGAGGTCAGGCTAACATTTTGTAAGCTTATTTCAATGCTATGTTTTTCTTAAGAAACGAGGCCAGGTAGAGACCGTCACCGCGGACACACGCTGTGCGCAGCAAGACATTGTAGCGGAATATCCTGTGTTATGAGCATGCCTGATACTTGCTTACTATTTCGTCGATATCCTAATTATTTCTGCCTGTAATGTAAACAAACTGAAAGTAGTTATTTTGTCAGTTTTCCAAGATCCAAACCGGACTTGTTGAGCAACACGCACGATACACGCAGTACATCACAGAACCACAAAAACTTTTCCATAGACATGTATCACGTGCGGACATGTCGACAGATCTATTACATTGTAGTATTCAAATAGACGAGACCTAAACTAAATAAATCAAGTTTTCCTAATCGTCTGCTCGTCACCTGGCCGCGTCTCCGCGTCGATTCTAACGACATTTTTCGCTCCATTAACCCGACCGATAAAAAAACCAAAGCATTTCTCCTAATGACTTCGCCGATTACCAATCGCTGGAAAAAATCCTTCGCCCGATGCTCTGGAGCAAAACCATTTTGTGCACTCTTGGAAGTATCTTTGTTTCATAATAAGATCTTCAGTTTCACGGGCTGTCGGACCCCGCGCGCCGTGACCTCAGCCGCGTGTTTTGTTATAAGCTATACGTTAAATAGAAACAGTTATTTTGTTCTATCATCTACATTTCAAGGACTTTGGAAAACTTAAATATCGAAATATATTAATAAATCAATAAAGACGTTAGGAAGTTGAATTACGATAAAAATATAAATTCTAGGCCATATAAAGCAGGAGGTGGCTTGGAACAAAATGATTTAGGTTTTGTTTAATGTGACAAGTTGAGCTCCTCATTAGTTTGTATCCTACACGTATGTTCCGTCATTATTTCCGGGCAACAAACGTGACAAACAAAACGAAGTATATTATTTGGAGACTCTTAGATTTGTTTTCTGTGTAAAGGTGCCAGCAGTAAGCGGGGCTGATGTCGCACAGTGAGGAATAATCCGAAGCATTGTATACAAAAGTTGTAGAAGCACGTCAAGAAGTCATTAAAATTAGGGTTAATATTGGAAAGGTCCTAAGGCAATAAAAGCGGGCTGCGACCGCGCTGCGACTTGGGCCGCTCGCAAGTGGCTCGACCGTTATTCCATCACTAGGCACAATAAAACGAATTAAAACCTAATTAGACGCCGCGATTTTTGAACATTAAAAGAGGGGCGGAATTAATTAGCGGAGGGCAGCGGCGATGATTCCAGTTCGGCGAGTAATTGGCGCTCCGCCGCGTCCGATGTAAGGCAGGCGCGGCGCCGGGCAGCGGCGGCCGCGGGCCCGCGCCCGCCGACTGTGCTGGACGAAAAATATATATAATTTGCACAGTTGCAGCAAGCGTGCTGCCCACGTGCCTCCGCGCTGCCATTGCAACGTCGCTTGAGGTCAGGCTAACATTTTGTAAGCTTATTTCAATGCTATGTTTTTCTTAAGAAACGAGGCCAGGTAGAGACCGTCACCGCGGACACACGCTGTGCGCAGCAAGACATTGCGCAATATGTAGCGGAATATCCTGTGTTATGAGCATGCCTGATACTTGCTTACTATTTCGTCGATATCCTAATTATTTCTGCCTGTAATGTAAACAAACTGAAAGTAGTTATTTTGTCAGTTTTCCAAGATCCAAACCGGACTTGTTGAGCAACACGCACGATACACGCAGTACATCACAGAACCACAAAAACTTTTCCATAGACATGTATCACGTGCGGACATGTCGACAGGTCTATTACATTGTAGTATTCAAATAGACGAGACCTAAACTAATGAAATCAAGTTTTCCTAATCGTCTGCTCGTCACCTGGCCGCGTCTCCGCGTCGATTCTAACGACATTTTTCGCTCCATTAACCCGACCGATAAAAAAACCAAAGCATTTCTCCTAATGACTTCGCCGATTACCAATCGCTGGAAAAAATCCTTCGCCCGATGCTCTGGAGCAAAACCATTTTGTGCACTCTTGGAAGTATCTTTGTTTCATAATAAGATCTTCAGTTTCACGGGCTGTCGGACCCCGCGCGCCGTGACCTCAGCCGCGTGTTTTGTTAACAGCTATACGTTAAATAGAAACAGTTATTTTGTTCTATCATCTACATTTCAAGGACTTTGGAAAACTTAAATATCGAAATATATTAATAAATCAATAAAGACGTTAGGAAGTTGAATTACGATAAAAATATAAATTCTAGGTCATATAAAGCAGGAGGTAGCTTGGAACAAAATGATTTAGGTTTTGTTTAATGTGACAAGTTGAGCTCCTCATTAGTTTGTATCCTACACGTGTGTTCCGTCAGTCTTTCCGGGCAACAAACGTGACAAACAAAACGAAGTATATTATTTGGAGACTCTTAGATTTGTTTTCTGTGTAAAGGTGCCGGCAGTAAGCGGGGCTGATGTCGCACAGTGAGGAATAATCCGAAGCATTGTATACAAAAGTTGTAGAAGCACGTCAAGAAGTCATTAAAATTAGGGTTAATATTGGAAAGGTCCTAAGGCAATAAAAGCGGGCTGCGACCGCGCTGCGACTTGGGCCGCTCGCAAGTGGCTCGACCGTTATTCCATCACTAGGCACAATAAAACGAATTAAAACCTAATTAGACGCCGCGATTTTTGAACATTAAAAGAGGGGCGGAATTAATTAGCGGAGGGCAGCGGCGATGATTCCAGTTCGGCGAGTAATTGGCGCTCCGCCGCGTCCGATGTAAGGCAGGCGCGGCGCCGGGCAGCGGCGGCCGCGGGCCCGCGCCCCGCCGTGTGCTGCTCGACCTCACATTTCAACTTATACTGCGGTGCGGCAGCACAAGTCAAAACTGACCCACAACTTGATATATCAATCTGGATCGGATCTCTTCATTTCAGATTAGACATTTTTACCCCTTTGATCCAATTTCTATAAAAGTATGTCGTTGTAGAAACGATGACTATTAAAATGTTTAAAGAGACAGCTTAAGGTGTTGCAATTCTCATTAATTATCACAGAAACGCTGGTCGCTCGTATTTTAAATAGCTGTGAGGAGTCTAGAAAAATCTTGGACTGCGGCGAACTTGGAGCCGCTTTGAAGGGCGGCCGAGATTTCATTGAATCAACGGATGAATTATTCTGTTTGTCCGCGGGTTTTAAGCGTCCGACTGCGGTTTGATCTCGGTTTTGTTTGTTTGCAGCACAGGGCCGCCGAAAATTTACGTTAATACGATTCTGTCTACCTCTTAAAGGTACACATTGTCAAATTTTTCACTAATTAAAAGAATTTATCTATAGAAGACATACAGACCGAGAGTAACTGATATAGTTAATTACTAATGCTCGCGATACATATGGCAAAGATAGCGATATATTGCGTCTCAACCAGATCTAACTGCTTCTTGCCCTCTCGTTGACGGTCGACAGACTTTGGGAAACAAGTTTTATTTTTTGTTATGTTGATAACATATTACTAAAGGTTAATTGATTTGCTGAGACATTCGCGCTCAAAGTAATTGGACGGGCGACTACTGGCACTCGACTTACGAGGTTGACCTGGCCATAGCGGTTGTTGTCCGGTGTTGATTTAGACAAGAGAAAGGCTTCAACGTTTTTGTATTTTAAATAAAGAGTTTGGACTTCAAGTCTGTGTCGATTTAAAAATATAATTGTGTGTTAAATACACGAATAAGCTCTCAAAAGAGTGTTATTCTAATTGGATCAGATAAGGAATCGCTAAGTACATTAGTGTCGTGCGACATTCGGAACTTATTTGACGCACCTTAGCATTTCATTGCAGCTATTTCTACTTCACTACTATGTAGCATTTTAAGTGTTCAGTATATAGCAACAATGCTGCCGGTGACAATTAGTGGTAATACCAATGTTGCTGCTGCGTCCAGTCTTAGCCTCCTGAGCTCTGTGTTTCAGCAGAGATTCTGTCCACAGTCGGCTCCAGGCGTAACTGACTGAGGGTTGAGTTGATCTCAATGTTAAATGGTTCATGTAAATGTTGCCGCTGTGGTTAGACCGGCTGGTGGAAAGAGAGGGATCTGACGGAATGTCATTGAGTAAGTAGATTTGGACGCGAAGTTGGAATGTTATGAGGAGAGGTTCCTGTACCTAATTGTACTTGCACAAAACCTGTTACGCTGATAGGAGATGGGGTTGATGTATAACGATTAAACCTAAAAAATGATTACTAAGATTCTTAATTATTTCCAAATTTCTAGGGACCCCGAACTAATCCTGAAATGTGACTCAATTCAACTCCAATATCGTAGAGTCGTAAATCGCACTCGAGCGCCGTCGCTGGAATCAAATTTCCGTTATTATCGGCTCAGTTCCATAAACACCTTAATTCTCATTAAGAACGGACATTTGGAGCAAAACAAATTAACTGGGGCCGGGGCTCCTGGCCGCCATTTGTATAATTGCTCCTCCAAGTTTGACAGGCTGGATGAAATGTCGCGCGATTTTTACTAATTAAAGGAAGGGGCTGATTGAGCAACCCTTGCCGCGCAGCGGTTAATTGACCTTGTCCTGGGAGCTTCCGGCGGGCCCCGGCAATCAACTAGTTTGCCAATACATTTTAAAAGCTTTTTATTCCAATCCACAATGCGTATTAATATTTTTTTAATTGTCAGAATATCCCCAATTGCTGATGTATATTGATATCACTTTGTATGAAATGCTTTATTCACATTCGACTTGTGTATGTAATTTCAGATTGGCAGTTTTTGATTGTGACACGTCCGGGGAAGTTCCACGACCTCGCAGAATACTGACATTTTTTTTTTATTTATTTTATTGTTTTAATAAAATCAATATATGAACAGCGGCACGCAGGCGAAAAAAGAAGCACTCGTACAAATTTACTTTATATATTTAAAAGTAAATATTAAGTTAATTCGGGTCCCGGCAGCTGTCGGTAACGATCGGCAACCCTTCTGCACGGCGGACGGAAGACATTCCAATTTTTCTCCCGGCGGAGGAATGCTCACCTAATTTGAACGACAATCAAACTGCGCCACTCGCCGCTGATTAGTTTGATATTTAAATGAGAGCTGCCGCCGGCGGGCGCTGGGGCGCGGCCACCACGGCGGGCTTTATGTCTTACGTGAGTTGCTGTCGGGAGATCAAAGTGAATCAACTATACAGTTTCTTTTAGCATTAAACGAGTGAACACTGCCTGGGAACTTCATAGACACATTAAAAACATATTATAATAGGTTTTTGAAGACATTGCAGCGGCCGCATACGGTGTCCACACGACCACGATACACTCGTGGTGCGCTAAGAACTTCTTTTTATTTGGATTCACAACCAACGCCTGGAGCTTGTAACCGCGGCAACAAGTGTGATGTTTGAAGGTACTAATTGAAATTAACCTTCTTGGTGGCTTGTAGTAAGTACGTCCTCAAGAAGGCTGAAGTCAAAATTGTTTCTGGTCCCTCTTCACAGCAGGCTCGGCCGAGGCGGGGCTCATTCCGATATTGTTGTAGTTAGGCCTGTAATTTCACAGCAGCTAGATAGTGTGCACTCAGACTTTACTTTTAATAGCCGATAAAAAGATGTACTTCATAAATGCTTAAAAATATTAAAAAACGTAATTATTGGAAATATTTTTATTAGTTCTCGAACAATCTCCAATTGGGCAGATTCGGTTCAAAGATTGATTTCACTTTCTCAACCCATCCCAACTACAAATTCTACCGAAGTCCAAGACGTCCCCCCGCTCTCGACACCCCAAAGAGTCAGCAGCTCGTCACGTCGGGTCGGCGTACTTCACAAGATCTCGGTTAATTGCCTTCACAGGTTGCTCATCTCGCGTCCGCTATCGATCACGAACTTTTCGTCTATCTCCCGATCCCGCGCCGCGGCCCCCAGCACTTTCCACCTTGGAACTTTTATTATAATCGCTACATTGTCTGTTGTGCCTTAAACTTATCTGTTTTCTCAATCGCCGCGCAAATTATTTAAGGATTGATTATAAAGGGCCGGTAATCAATAATAGGGCTCCTCGCACACAGATCACATTCGTTCATTAGATATTTTAGTTTATAACTTACAGAGTCATAACTTACGTGTGGATATAAAGACGTCTGTGTGGTATGTGCTTAGATAGCAGAGAATAGCGGTAGAAGTAACAGAAAATAATGGAAATAAAATATTTTGAATGAAATGAATATTTTTTGTGTTAGTTTTGTAAGTTGTGGCACTAGCTCCGTCTCTAAATACATGTTTCCATTGTCAATTGAAACCGGAACTTATGCTCTCTGCCCTCTACAACCGGGAGCGTCTTTTATCGAGATGTAAAAAGTTTCCTGGTCTCCGTCGCCGAAGTGAAATCTTTCTTCATATATTTACACAGCGCCGCCATACTCAATTTGTAATCGAATTTGAATGCAACACCGTCATCTCTTTCATTCTTAAGGAACAAGACAGGGAGGGATTCCGTCTAAAAGAAAGTATGAAGTGGTGCGCGCGGAGTTGTTTTTAATTAATTAATTCTGTTATTTCCCGCGCGGCGCCCGTCTTGCCTTTATTGGCGGAATTTCTCCAGTAATTAGTCTTTTATTGTTATATAATTTTTGGCGGAAGGGTTGAGGTGGGCCGCCAGATGCCAGGCCGTAATTAGAAGTGCCCGCCGTGGTCGCAGGAGCCGCTCCGGCCCGCAGCGCGGCTTCCATCGCTTGGTACCAGGGAGTAAGGAGTCAGTCGTCTCGTCAGTAATCAAATGAACATGTTGTCAAATCTAAATCAGATATTTTAGTAGTAACAGTGGTTGATGTGACGTCACCGAGCATTACTCAGGTCTCAGTAACCGGCGGCCGTTGTTTGTTGTTCATAACATTAACAAAGTAACCGTATGGTCATACAAATAAATATCTCTAAATGTCGTTGAGATAATGTTAATAATTGTTTACTTTGAATAAGTGAATTTGTCAAGTGTGGAGAGAACTACCGCGTGAACATATTTTTATTGCGTATGCGCCGATACCTCATGTCTGGTGGTTCGCTTGTTAAAAATTGTCAATTTCAAGTATTAATTTGCATGAGATGTCAGATGGCGAGACGTGTGTCTGGGAGCATTCCGTGGGTGGAACGGTTTCGGGATTAATCTCCTTGATTATAATTTTTCAAAGTGTAACTGGTAGGAGTGCGGGAGGTAGCTCCGCAGTGCTGGTAGTGCGCGCGACTGCCGCACTAAACAAACACTTGATAACAATATGTGGCGGTGCAGGTGATACGCGGACGTATAGCGTAAAGTTGTCTACCCCAAAGTAATATTTTTGTCCATCATTATATAAAGATCGAGTGTTCGTAGACTCCCTCCAGTGACATGTCGTCAATGTTATCGT
The DNA here is from genome assembly GCA_029286785.1 of Meandrusa payeni. Lineage (NCBI taxonomy): Eukaryota > Metazoa > Arthropoda > Insecta > Lepidoptera > Papilionidae > Meandrusa > Meandrusa payeni. The sequence goes on from JAGSMX010000017.1 coordinate 118,941, forward strand.
GCTAAAAGCTCGCATGTTAGGTTGATAAATGACACTAGAAATGCTAACTACGTGCAAATCGATTCTGACCAATCCCGCCTTTCTGCTTGTCGGTTATTTAAGTACAATAAAATTATTTACTTAAATTTGTGACGGTGTGCAGGGGCCACGTATGGGAATCTAATAATAAGCTCCCTAAAATAACCATTGCTAAGACCGTCTGTCCCTTTCTGGGTTGAAAAGACTCTCAGACTTTTAAACTAATTAAGTCAATTGTAGGTAAGAATAAAGTGCTCACGAGTGTTTTGTCTACCCCGGCGCCGCGAGTGAAGCCGCAATGATACTTACGTGTGACGTAAACAAAGCGGTGTGAAAATGAGCGGGTGCCAGCTGGAGCGGCGTCTCCACACCGGGGCGAGCCGCGCCGCCGACCATTAGCATGACTGCTGACGCGCTCATAAACACCTCGCCCCACCTCGCTCGCCATTAAGATAATTAACTTTTGTTAATGTTGTCAAATAATCCAATTAGCCGGTTGTTTATGGAAGTTGTCCGCCGCCTCGTCAGCGCGGGAGCCGCTCACTCCCACACGCCTAATGGAGATCCGCCGCGAATAAACAAACGCGCTGCTCTGCGCTCCTCTTGCACACTGCAGCAGACAGGCGGCCCATTTCTTCATTTTCGAGCGAATGGAGAATAGATTTTATTTAAGAATATTTTATTTGCTAACCATGGTAGAAGAGTATGGGGCTTCTGGCCTTATGTGTAGTCATTGGAGTGACACCATACAAATGTTTGTTTCCTTTCATTAGGCAAAAGTGTCTAGTTTTACCTTATGAAAGGATCATTCTACTAAAAAAAAATGATACGAGTTCATTTTTTAGATTACCTGGAATATATAAATCTCATAAAGTGTAATCGGTCTTTCCCCGGCCTAACAGTATTCAAACTGCTGTTCATCAAGTCATAACCGACGTCGGTGGTCGCGGTGTGGCGCTGAGCAGCATTTTGGAAAGGCCTACATAATGTTGTGTACTATAGCGTTAGTCAGCAGTAGTAAAGTTAGATGACGCTATGAACATTACGGCAGGTACCCGGTCAGCTCTGTCACCAGTGCCGCTACAGCCAGGTCTGGCCGCAGTCGGTCTGATCTACCGATACATTATTCCACTGAGAGCTGGGAAGATGCAGCGATCTCTCGATAGAGATAACAATAGCTGTGATCACATCACCACTAAACTCATTGATTCTTAAATGTTGGTTTAGTGCTGCTCCCACTAGCACTTGGACAATTGTATGTATGTTGCATAAACCAATCGGTTTCTACCCCTTAGATGTTAGGAGCGTTGCTGGAGTTTCTTCGGCCACTTCTTCTCCCAGCGCCAACGCTTCCCGAAGTGGCACTCAAAGTTAGTTTAGCTTTTGAATGTCTCTTAGATTATCCGTGAAATAGCAACCGACCGAGTCGTGGTTCGGCCCTCTCGGGCGCCCTCGGATCGGCATGCTTACGCGTAACATAGTAACCGTCCAAGCCGAGGTTACCCCTCACCGGGGGGACCCTTGTGTCGAGTTACTAGCAATAGAGGTTCAGGTTAAGCGACCTAAGAGCTATGCCACCTCTCAATCCGGTGAAGCAGTCAAGGCCAGCTTCTCTGGCCAATCTGTGTAGTTCATCATAAAAAAAAAATCGGTTTCTATTATCGTATAAAATTGGTTTCAACCTTGTACCGTTAGAACAGCCGTCACTGGCACGTGCTTGCTGCACCTTTCAGAATTCGGTATAGCTAAATAAATGAAGTCCTGGTGTCGGTATTCAAAACAAATAATAACAATAGACAGATAACAAGAAGCAAGTGTTACTGTTCAGTAAACTGTTAAAGTAGTTAAACGTAGTTTCAAGTTACACGGACACGTAAGTACAGATAACAGGACAAAATAATCTCTACCGCATTGGATTAAAGAAAAATGACTTCCGAAAGTATAAATTTAAATTGTTTACAATTAGACATAAGATTTTTATTCTGGTTTTAGGTGACAATACAGGTACAAATAGTGCAATATATGAAGCGTATCCAATACGTAACGAACACCTGCGTGTCGGACTCGTTACTGCTGTTGGAGCGTAAACTACTTAATACCTACTCTCTCTGTAGGTAGCAGGAACTTGGCAAGGTGGGCGTGCAGGTGAGGCAGGTGAGTCAGGTAGCGCCGCCCAGGGGCGGGGCGTGCCGCCCACCTGCCCGGCTACCTGAGAGGTGAGCGGGGACGCCTCGTAGCCTTATGTAGCTCCGTAGACGCTGCACGGCCGCCCGCCGCTGTAGAGCTTTGCCGTAGTTTACGAGCGCCCGGCACCTCGCGGACAGTCACGTAATGTGTTTGTTGTTTATGAATAAATAATATTCACTTATTGTTTGTATTTATATATATATATATGTGTGTGTGTGTACAATAACTTTATATAAAATAAAATAACTTACCGAGGAAGTTGAAATGCATTTGTTGTTTGTTTCATTTAAATTTAGTAAAGAGCAAAATAGGTCTTGCATATCAACTGGAATTGATTTAAAAAAAGGGTATATCTGTATTACCCCAATGTCCCGGACTCTAGCGGAGTACGTTGTGGTACATATTGTATGTTATGTAGGTGGGTATTAAATATGTTTGAACCCACTTCCCACACTGGTTATTAAGTACGACATCGCAGACTGCGGCGCCGACCTAGGACTGGGCTAACAACTTTAGGTATAAGTAAATCATAAGTTTCTAAAATGTTCATTCCCTTTTATTTGGACAGGCTCCTTAAATTAATTCATACGTTTTTTATTTTCTTCTTCTAATTTTAATCTTTCTTTTTTTAATAAAAAACTGGCTGGACTGGAAGGCTGCACTGTCGCGTCCATCTCGCACTTTTCTTCGGCGTATTTGTATGGATGAAGATGGATGTGGGCGGCAGAGAGCACTGAGCGGCCAACGAACGGGTCTTTTTACATTCATTTTTTATCATACATTTGTTTGTATTTAGTTCTGGCCGCTGGGACATGGACGAGCTATTCCTTTAGTTTGTTCTGTGAAGCTCTCGCGGTGTCTCGAAGTGTTTCGTATACAATACAATATTTATTTATTCAAAATATTCTAACATGTTTATCACAGAGGCCAGGACAAGTAACAGTGCACTTGGCACTTGTTAGTGGCCACAGGGCAGCAACCCCCGCCTGTCCCCCGTCTGCCCCCCGCCTGCCACTAACACTGTACCTCAGCGAATAAATTTTTTGCCAACTTGACCCCGTGCCGCGGCGGGCGCGCCCTACACGGAAGAGGAGGCGCCGTCTTACTCCGCCGCTGAAGGGTTGACCTCCGGCTGACCTCGGGCCGCGGGTGTGTTCCTCACTCGGCACTTTTACTTGTAAAGGACACGAATGCTAAATTCTCATTTACATATAGTATCTGCTGTGGTTTGTCTTACCGCCGGAAACGAATCCCGAATGTACTGATAAAGTTAATTTGTATTTTTTTATAGACAGAGAGGGTCACATGGTATCGGATTACCTGTCGTTAGGTCATCGTAGTCGTTCGTGTTCATTTCATATTGTTGATGTTTTCGTAGAGGAGCCATTCGCCACTTGCTGTCCAGTTACACAGTGGCCGTGGAGTCGCTTGGCGCCGAACTACACAACGTGTGAATGTTTGTCACGCAAGGAGAGATGAGAAAGTACAGTTGACATACAACGTATATATATAATATATGTTGCGGTCGTTTATAATTGTACAACAAAAGCAGGACAGACTTCAGAACAATACGTTTGTATGGAACTAACATTGAGCTCGCTGTATCCTCACGTAAGTGTTCCCTTTGAAACAGCCCAAATGGAAGGAGCTGTGAGTGGGGTCGCGGGCGGGTCCCCAGTGCACAGCGCCGCGGCTACTCAGTGGGACCGCTTTTCGTTGAGCGCCGCCCCATTTTGCACCATTTTTAAATAGATCTCAATCTTTAGCCAATTTCCTGGTTGTCCAAAGGTCGTCGGAATAAAATAGTGTTTGATTTGATTTGTGGCAAATGTGGTTTGGTGTTATTGCACCGAACAGATGTTATTACAACATATTATAACAAGTGTGTACAGCGTGATTACCTCCGTCCCTCTCCTTCCCCTTGTCGCCCCCCACCATTCCCGTGTCCGATAACAAACCGTACACGGGTAAGTTATTGTCAACAACGTCAATATCGTACGTATTATCTGAGCGACGCCATAATTACATGATACGGCGGCGGCACGACGGCGGCGCGGTAACGTGACGTTCAGTGTGTCGTGTCGTGGCCGAACTCGGAATACAATATACATGGTGCAATAAAATCGGTTGTGTGTGTGCTATGACAATACGCAAATGTTCAGCATTCATCTGTGTTGTACAATGACGGAGTGATCCAGGATGTCAACTCTTTAGCCAAAATTATCTAGATTTTATCTGTCGTAATAATTATCGTATATCTGTAGAATGTAGACCAGAAATCAAAGATACGGATGGTCATCAATATCCATTGGCATGGCGTTGAGCCAGTCTGGCGAGGCCTCTGTTATGGCTCATGCAGGTTGCATGTGTTCCCCAAATGTTTAAATAATAACCGTATCTTAAATAATACATCTTTCGCGATGGTTTTTCTTTGTACTGTAAAACTTGCAACTATTAAATGTCAATTGGGATTGAAAAAAAATATGACTTCTATAATTGATAACAGTCCGTCGGATGACACGCACGACTGTCGGTAACGGGAGACACTGGATGGCGGTAATATTATTTCGTATTATTAATGTTCTATTGAAATAGACAGAGTTAATTGAAACTTCAGTAGAAATAACACAGAGTAAGACGCGGCGCTGTACAGACAAACAAACACAACGCGCGCCACGTTCATTGAAATTTTAATGGGAACAGGTGCTGCGGGAGACTGCCAGCGCTGTACTCACTACTGCAATGAATTTCGGATTCATTCGGAGACATAGACTAGAAGCTCAACCAATAAAGAAAGTGTATAGCGGGGTTCACCCCGGCATTCGTTTTGCCTGTCAATAAGTGGTGGCCGCCGCCCGTGAGCACAACTGCACCAGTTGAAGTAAAAAAATAAGCTTTTGCATCCATTAAGTCTAGAAACAAAGAAAACAAAAAATATTTTCCATGTACCCACATCATAAGGGATGATATGGCGGCTGTACTGCCGCCAGCGAACAAAAGCTGATGGGAAGGACGCTCGCTCCCGGCCGTGTCTCTGACAACACTAAGAAGCACAATTCCAATCAAATTATTCCTTGTATTCGTATCGCCGTAACAAGGCGTTTATTGTTGAGGGAAAAATGGCCGCCAGGCAGGAACCTGGATTGAAGTGCAAATGGAGTAATTTCGCCGATCTACGTGGTGGGGCCGCGTGGGGGCGCAGGGGGGGGGGGGGAGCTGGAGACGAACAAACATAAATTTGATTAGGGCAGGTTTGCTGCGCGCAATCAACAATGCGAGAGATATTTGTTTGCACGTGGGAACGCCTGATTGAAATACAAGTGTCGGCGGGATACGTCTTGCGAGACACGGGGCCGCGCGCTTGCTTACTGACACTCGGATCGACAATCGTTCGGCTCATTTATTTTTGCTTTCGATAGTTGTTACTTACTTCCATCTATTCTTATTTCGGAAATCATGTGAAAAAATTAACACGTAAAAATTTTTCATTTTATTATAAGACAGGTTGGACTTGTAAGAATTTCTTGGCACTGGACTGCCTGCCCTGCGCCAGAACTACTTGCCGGTAGACATAAAGTCAGAAGTTCTAGTCCAGTGTGTATAGTGTCTGGCGGAGACACCTTTTGTGAAGAGACATCTGTCATCAAAACTGTATGACTAAATACTTTGAGTGAGCGCGTATTTGTACGTGATCCGTTGTAGTGTGGCGACTGTGTGCGGCCAGCCTTATGTTAGCGTTTTACTTTCAACTGTTAAAAGTACTTTCTACGAGATATCTCTTTGAAAATGTAAATCGTAATGGTGCGTACCGGCGGGGCGCGGGCGCTGCGCAAATGTCAGCGGCCGCGGTGCCGAGTTTCATTAATCTGCTTGTTGCGCAAAATTTCATTAACACGGTATGAGCTCGTCCTCGCACGTGTACCACGCTCTGTTACGCGAGGTGAGTCACGAGCGCGCTTCATGTATTCTTTGTGCACACCATGAGGTGACTCGGCAGCGGCAACACTCAATAGAAATTTAATATTTTAACGATAATGAGTTCTTCAGTGTAAGACGTATTCCCGCGCTGTGTCGTGCAGTCCCCTCCTCGCATAAGTTCTGCGCGCCGCACCGCTCTGCGTTTATTATCGTTTTACAACCGATATAATTTGTTTGTTTGTTTGTCTGTAATTCCCCTCTCCTCCCCCCGCACCTCGCTCTCCGCGACTCGAAAACTGTAAAAATATAAAGTGACGCTTCAACATCTGAGCTGGCACGGGCAGAGGGACTACACTAATATACGATTCGTTGTGTGACTTAAACTATAAAACTACAGCATGTGTGATCGAGCTCTTGTCTACATTTGAAATTCGTAGCCAAGGTCTTGACATAATTGCTTGTGAAACTTCTGGATTGACAACCGGCCGCCGCGGCCGAGCCAGCCCGAGTTTTTGATGATTGATGATTATGATAAGATTACAGCGTTAGAGCACTACGAATGTCTTAGTAGAATTACGACCGGGTCATTGTTTATGCCTCTCGGACGTCCTCGGGCCACAATACTATCACGATTGAAGTAACCTTTCAAGAAAGGGTTCCCTCTCGGGGTCCTTGTATAGAGTTACTTCCTACAGCTGAGGTTCAGGCTAAGTGACCCGAGTTAATCTTAGGTCACTCAGCACTTTGTCTCCTCAAAAACCCGGTGAAACGGTAAAGACTTGGCTGATCCGCGTAGTTCATACCTTCTAAAAGAAGAATAAGAAAGAGGCACTACCAGTACTTGTACAATTTCGTTAGGTGCTCCCTGTGGATGTAGCAGACCAGCTGTATCACTGTTATTTCTCTCAAAATATAGCGCGTATAGCGTTAAGATATTTATGCACTAGAACTTGGGTAATTGTAACTTCTATTTTTCTCACTTCGTCTTGTAATTTAAGCTCAAAGTGCAATATCAAAAGAGCTGGTGTCCACTTGACACGTCACATCGCCACCAATAACTACTAATACGGTGTCTGACACAACTTTAAATCAGAACCGTGAATGAAAGTAATTACATTACATGCATGGCGGCCTGCAGTTAATAAATGAACAGAGTGTATGTGTGTGTGAGAGCTCCCAACTGCTGATCGTTTTTAAATATGTATGAGGAAAGTTAGATTGCAGCGCCGGCGTGAGGCTGTCCGCCCGGCCGCCAGCCCGTGCTGCCACTGTCGGACTACACGCAGCCGCGGATCTGGGTACTTACATCAGTTAGCTTACCAGGACATGTCACAGCCATCTTGAAATTGTGTAATTGTGGATGCGAACGGTATATTATGTACTGACAGCAGTGCCAGGTGAAATTTAATAAAACTGAAATGGATTCAAGGGAAGACATCGAACCTAGGCTTTATCACAGGTTAAAATTCATTTCCTCTCGGCTCGTTTTAAATAAAAGCAATATCAAAGTGAGCACAAGAGCACGTGATGTAACATCGCATACTCTTTGTAACTCTTCCCTAGCCGATGTAATGTATATACAATAAGAGTAGAGGGAGAATAAGATGCTGCATCAGTTATGACCTGACAGTATTTAGGCTACTGCAGGAGTAGTAGTGTAGTTCAGAAGCCACCCCTCGTGAGTCAAGTCGAGCTTAAACATTTTGTACTACAAATATTTTTTAGACAAACTATTGCGCAAGAACCGCCGGAGCTGTGTCCGGGCATATCCGAGCAGGCCGAGTTTGATGCCCGGTGACAATACTCATGAAGTTGTTTCTTGTGTCAAGTGCTGATATTAGCAGCAGCAGTAGCGGGAAAATTACATGCCTGATAAATATTTCTAACACATGTGAAGTCTACCAATTCGCATGCTATGACTCAATACCTTCTCCGGAGAAGGAGTTGCCCAGCGCTGGGAACTGCAAACAGCCTGAAAGCCACGCACTCTAATTGCGTTCACAACTTGTCCGCCCGCGACTGGCCGCGCGCCACACTGCCTGCTTTCGGTCTCTACTTCCTCACTACATTAGACTACAAGATTGCAACAAAGTTAAATATAAAACTCACGAGTTATTTCTTCACATCTTTCAGGTTTGATCCTAAGCTCAGTATTCTGAATGAAAGGAGGCACTTGTTTTAAAGGAGTAGTTAAAAGTCGGAGTACTGATATCGCTTCTAAGGCACCTCTGCGCCTCATCTGCCGCCAGGCATCGACATTGCCGCTAACACTCATCGGTAGAAGAGTTTATTCTCATGATGGACAAAAAATAAACAGGTTTTCTTTCAAAATGTATATAAGTAAATAAAACATTAAAAAGCAAAGCGAAAATGTGTTAAATAACCGCGCAGTGTGTTGTGATCCAATCAGTAAGGTCAGGAAGTTTCTTAGCAGTTGAAGTTGTCGGGAGGTCCGCAATTAGTGAAATGGACGTGGTCGCGAGCGGTGTGTCACCAGGAGCCGGGTGTGCCTCTTGATTCCGACGAGTTCATTTCGTTCGCCCTGTTAATTGAAATATAGATTAGTCCAATCGGAGTTTAGAGATTAAAATTGCTTAATAATAATGATGATTTGGTAGGTATGGCTGTTCAGAGAATAAATGATAATATTTACTTCAGCTCCTGCGTACATGTTGTCCGGCGGCCGCCTCTGTGACGGCTGTGATAAACACTAAAGGCTCGGCGCTGACGTTCAGTAAAACCAAGTAACGATGTTGTGATTCCAGGTTTTCATAACAGATAATTAAATAGAACGGTGGGCACAGCGCGGGCGGTGGACCGGCAACGTGAGAGCGAGATTTACGTCCGCGTACATTTATCGTGCGAGTCCGAGTCCCACGAGTAATGGAAACACTTGCGCAAACTTTTGCTTCAATTTAATTAATTATTTTACATAATACACATACTTCGTGTTAACGTTTACGTTATGTTAGAATGGATCGTCTTCACTTCATTGCCAGCTGCACTCAGACATCTGGGTCATCACCCAGAAGTGCTGGCCGCGCTACAGTTGCGGACGCCTGACAATTACGTGTGCATGCGCCGTCGTCCGCCATTGTTCTTACTACCTGTCTCCAGGACTAACTTATCCAGGAACTCTCCGCTGTCGCGCGCGGTTGTGTTAGTTAATACCATCTCACTGCACATTGATATATTTTGTTGCACAGAGTCTGTGTTTATCGAAGCTGCCTACAAATACGTAGAAGGTGTTTGACTTTATTATATTTATATATTATTGTCAATACATCAAGCAGCTTTTTATTTGTTTTAATTTTAATAATATATATTTAACTAAGTTTTTATAACATCATATTGGTATTATCTGTAACGGTGTTATAATTTTTGTTGATTTAAATAAATAAATAAATAAATCATTGTTTGATTTAACATGAGTTGCACTTGTTGTTGCACCAGGAAATAAGTAAACAGGGATGTAAGTTAAATCATTAACTTATGTCTCGTCCGTCTTGATGAGAGTTTTACTAATTTTTTACTTAAATTCATAGCAATTTTCTAAATGAAGCTTCGATGAAAAAAATGACAATCTCGCAAACTAAAAATTAATATGATTCTAAAGAGATTAATTTCACACATTTTTTATTGTAAAGTGTTACAAAACTTACTAATCCAAAATCCTCGAATGAACAAAGCAAACAAAACCTATTATGTACAAGTGGCAACACTGGCTGCGCCGAGCGGTTTACAGTGGCCTCGGTTATTATTATTATCATATGAATAATATGCATGTAGTAAAATAAATTAATATTACAAACAGACACGACGAATTTATTTAATTGTTAATTTATTTTTTAGTATAATTATTAGTTTTTGTCATTGTTAATATTTGTTCAGTGTTTCAAAACGAATCATCAGTGGCGATAGACAATATTTTTTTTTGACGAACTACATAGATTGGCCAGAGAAACTGGTCTTGACTGCTTCACCGGATTGAGAGGTGGCATAGCCCTTAGGTCGCTTAGCCTGAACCTCTATCGATAGTAACACGACACTTGTGAGATTACCCCTCACAACGGTGTTTACTACGTTACTACTAAGTAACGTAGTAAGGACCGGAGTGCTTCGCGGATAATCTGAGGGACATTCAAAAAGCTAAACTAACTTTGAGTGCCACTTCGGGCAGCGTTGGCGCTGGGAGAAGAAGTAACCGAAGAAACTCCAGCAACGCTTCTAACATCTAAGGGGTAGGGCCTGCCCATAAAATAGCGGTAACGCGCGAGGATTATTCGCAACCTCCGACGGTCGCGAATGGACGCTTTTTGGATTTGTAAAGATCTAGCCTGTGCAATGGTAATCGCGTCTTCCGGATCGTCAAGAACGTGTCTCGGCCTCCGGGCGAAGCGACGGAATTTAGTATAGGAAGACTTATAAGTGGCGGCACTTACAAGAAGTTTGTTAGAAAGTTTGGTGGCAGTCTCGAAAAACCGTCGAGATGCCTGCTTAAAGAATTGGGCTATTGTCGGTAACCCTGTGTCAACGTGGAGCTCGCGATTACTTACGAACCACGGCACCCGTGGCTCGTCGCAAAAAACGATTCTGAATTACTTGTAACCTATAGATATGTTTATGGGCGGCATGCGCGAAGACCGGGCTCGCGTACCTCATAACGGGACAAGACCGCACACACGCACACGCACTTGCACGTCGTTTGGTATCGCGGGAGTACTCTGCGCAATCAGATTTACCTATTATTGTTGACATTTCTCTATCTCCGTCACTTAGATTTTGTGCCAGCAGGCACGGGGCTCCAGGTGCGGCCACCCTTATATCATTTAAGAGACGCGTATAAAACAAATTGTTTTCCAAATTTACTTTTTATGAGAGCTCAACTATTTTATCGGGCATCATAGTCGAGGTTCATACATTTTCATGGGGCACATTCGCAGTGACCCCACTCAACCCTTGGCTTGTTTGCCGTCGTTACGAGAAAACATGATTCTTTTATCGTACTGTTTTATTGCGAGTACCTATTAACATATACGTTGTCCCGGGCTAGGACAATAAGTAAGAAAAAATGAATTGCTACTCTTCTCATAGGCTTGTACGGTGGACAGAACAAGTCCCGCTGATTGTAAATAATCGTAGGCTTTTCGTATATTATAACGAGACCTGTCATGTCATTCGCCCTGCAAACATTTTAATTAACCCACTTGATTTGTGCTATTTGATCTGTCGAGGCTTTCGAGTAATTGTTTACTGACAATGTACCACTGCTTAGTGCGCGCTGCACAGCCGCTAGGTGATGAAGGTTGTAGAGGTACCGACCGCGTCCCTGCTCAATGTTCTGATCACCGTAGCGTGGACGTTGTGGTCGCACAGCTGCAAAAGTTGTTGACGGCAGGTGATGTTTATTGTGCGCAGAGTTGACAGAAAATGTTCGTGACGGCGGTACAAGCGGCGCGAGCGGGCGTGGCGGGCGGGCGACGTGCGGTGGACGGTGGCTCCCGGAGCCAGATTGGGCCTATTATATTTGCATAGAGCGGAGCCGCCGACCTCCGTCCAGCCCCATGTGTCTGCTGCCGTCCAGCGCCTCGCCGTCACAATATCTATGTTAACGGCATTATTATACACCCGCACTCCAGTTTGTCTCCGGACCTCTTTTATTGTATTGTTTTATTTCGTCCCAGCGAGACGAGGCTACCTTGAGATCGGACAATCAACTGGAATGGCGTACTTTCATCAAAGTTGTTTATCTTGTCTTCTGGTATGTTCTCTATTGTAACTAGTTTATTAGGAAGGGGCGGAAAATATTAGAGAGGCAACATTCAGTCCCGTAACACGCAACCTCCTCGTGCATTATAGCGTTAATTTATTTTTATAATTCGGAATCAAAGGAAATGTAGGCTATAGGAAATATTGTGGCTAGAATCAAGAAAGGTTTTAGGGGAACAAAGTTAAAATCCTTCATGGATATATTGATGGAGGGAGATGTGGCGGAATGGAAATAGGTAGAGTTGGTATCATTATGTTAGACATTAAATGTATTGTAACTGAGGTTAATAATAATCTTAATGCTTTGGGTTTTGCTTTGTTCAGTGGTAGAACTGTTCAATTGTCTGCGGGCGACGGGAGGAGGTGGGATTGATCTCGATTGTAATGGATCTGGCGACTATTGGTATCGCAAGTGTGCGTTGTTACATCTACGGGCGTGCCGATCCGTTAATGTGACAGGAAAATTGTCTACTCGTTGGCAGTATTAAGTTTGTGGAACAGTGTTTCCATCTCGAATTGAAATTTAATAAAAAAAATAATCTTGCGACTGAGCAATAAAACAGTTTAGACTGCGAACGGCGGAGAGTTCCAGAGTTCCCCGTGCAGCGGACACCCAACACGGTGCAATAAGTTAAGTTGGCAGCGTTGAGTCGTTCTTTAAATGAGTCGGCGCCGTCGGCACGCCCGCTTGACAATAGCGCCCGATGAGATGCGAAATTCAATAACGGTAATCTCACTATCGCAACGTATGTACCTGAAATGTTTGTATGTTTGTTTATTAATTAAGACGTTTTATTTAAGAATAGCTAAAGTTGGAGCTGCACAGTTCGCATTGTCTTGTGTGATCTGTGCTTGCTTGTGGTAATATTTCTGCTGTTTGTTTTTGTTTGCGGCGTGATCATAGCTCCATGGACGAATAAAGCCGCGGGCGAAACGTATCTCTCGATAAAAATGAATGTCCTCCGACTCTCAATCAGACGTCGCAATCAGGTGCTGCGCGGGGGTGGGCTCACTCACACCCTCGCCGCCACGGTTACAGCGTGCTTTGTCATCAGGCCAGGAAAACAGCGTGCCCGCGCAACCAGTCTCAATCATTGTTAAAGTGCTTGTAGCGACGGACACGGACACGCGGTACATTGTAAAGAGTATCTCCAGATGCGACTGGCGTCACTCAGCCCAGGTCTTCGTCACTCACACAACTCTCTTTACATGCTCGTATAACTTCGCTCCCTCGGTCGGTCTGTGTTATATATATATATATGCGACGTGGAGCTGGCGGCGGCCGCCGGCGCGGGGGCCGCGCGTGTGTCGCGAGGAGCGCGTCACGCGCGCCATTCCCTCGGCAATATTGTCTAAAGCAATTTGTATGTAAATCAATTGTTGTTAATACTATTTATGTCGATGCTTATTGAGCGTCACTACATACTTTCTGTTCTGTGTGTCTGATCACTTCAATCAAACTTCACCTCTACGACGCTCGTTATACAGCGTAGTATGCGGTCCGTAACTTCGTGTGCTTAAGACGGATCGACAAAAAATATAAGACTAAGACGTGCCTGTTAGGGAATTGTTAATAAGGGATTGTCTTACGTTCGCTCTCGGGCGGAGTTACGGCTCTTATAAATTTTATTATATTATAAATAGGAAATTTATGAATGCGCTTTATAGGTGCTCCAGTGCGGGGCGACTTTTATATTACCTTATGTGTGATCGTTTCATTTTATTTTCGATTTGTTCATACGTTTGTTATGTGATGTTAAAAATTAATTTGTGTTATTACTTTTATATCAGGACACGTTTCTGCAATTTGAATTTTGAATGGAATTTTTATTTTGGAGTGATCTGCGCAAGTTTTAAATAAACAATAGTGACCGCTCGTTGACTGGACATCTCACTTGCGGTGTGAACAGGCACTATCGGCTATTATTACTATTATACATAACATACAATTTTAGGATGCAGAAAATTGTATTGTTGATCTGGACATGGCGCTGTCCTGAGTCTACGGTGTCCGGGTAATGCCAGGCCAGTATTAGCACATATATGATTCAGATTAATTATAAGGTTAATATGTATTACTTCGGAAAACGTTGTCGCAGGCCCCTGAGGTACCGTACAATTAATTGAATACGATGCGTGGGTGTAGTACTGACGCGCGTCATTGGTTTCATAATCGTTTTTATTACTTTAACTACAACAGGATAAGCTCAACAAGTCTACCTAAGAGTTGTAAAAGAAGTGAATCTTACATATTGACACACTGATAAGCGTAAACGAGGTAGACGTCGTTGGAGGAGTCGGCGGCTGTGGAGGAGAGAGCTAAATAAGTAAATAGGCCAACAAATCACACCGCCGCCGCCCGATCGGATTGTCCCCATGTGTTATTTATGTTCGCTGACATAGCGACAGGCGCCGCCGAGCTACCAACGTCGCGCAATGGACGCGGCAATTCATTCATTGGTCGTTATTATATACGTGCGATATAAAATACAAGTGATATCAAATAGTTATAGTGCGAGGAGCTTGGTCGTAACTATTTTTTTGACGAACTACACAGATTGGCCAGAGAAGCTGGCCTTGACTGCTTCACCGGATTGAGAGGTGGCATAGCTCTTAGGTCGCTTAGCCTGAACCTCTATTGCTAGTAACTCGACACAAGGGTCCCCCCGGTGAGGGGTAACCTCGGCTTGGACGGTTCGAGGTCGTAACTATTGCTTCGCAGGTAAGTCGACGTAAACCAGCCGTGCAATATATTTGCCGACAACGATTCTTATTCCCACGCGCGCCTGAACAAAGCGATGGACGCCGGGAATAAATTTATAATACTGTCCAGCGCACCGGCCGTTATTACCTGCGTTTTCAGTTACTGACACACAATTGCAGAATTACGATTGAGCTATAAAATATGTATGGGCTGAGTTCGTTGCAAATTGCCAACATTTTCGGTTTGGACAAAAATAAAATTAGCGATATAGCTAAACGTTCCACATTCGGTAAGTACGTAACAAGGTTCTGTTCAACAGCTTCTTGCCGAAAATTGTTTTCTGTTTAATAAGCCACCCTCTGTAACAGATTTGAATTAATAAGTTTGGTGAATTCTGCCGGCGAACCCTTATCGACGGTTTGAAGGTCGCCGCGGCCAGTGCAAGCGCTGGTCACATACGCACAGCGACCTAACAATTTTTATTATTGAGGTGCGAAGACCATTAGTTGCCACCAGGTGAACGAGCACCTTGTATCGTCTCAGTTAGTTAAATAGTTTTAGAACGAGATGCCGCATCCACTCGACAACACGGCCGGGGCGTGCGCGGCAAGACGTATCCGCTGCGGTGTCGCCGCGGCCGCATATCCGATACAGCCTTAATTAGCCGCGCCTGCTGACACCGACACCAAACAAACTCGTAGAGGCGGCAAATTGTCAAGTTACGTTTTTTCAGTATTTCGTCCCCGCAGTTGACAACACAGTCTCTATAGCTAACCAGTATTAACGGTTTATTTGATTACGGCCAAGATATTTATTTTGAGAGCTGCGGTAACAATTTTGGCCTGTCTAATAATTCGCAGGTCTTGAATGATATGCCCAGTGTGTGTTGTTTATTACAATAAATCAGACAGGGACATGTTGTGAGTCGCGGGCACTTCCCGCCTGCCCTCTCAGGGCACTCTAGACGTCCTCCTCGAAGTGGTCTCTTAATTTATTGTCAGTGTACTTGTTTATAAGTTATTGCAATTGGATCTCGATTGAATCGTTTGGGATGAACTTAAGTTTTTGTCTTTGCTTTGGGACCGTAACATATATATTATTTAGTAATTAAAGCACTGTTTGTAGCTTATTCACTCGTTTTCTTAATATATTATTATGTTAAACATATACGCATACGTTTACGTATAAAATTTTATTTAAAAAAAACAACACCTGTCGAGGTGGAGGCCGGGAAGAGGGGCACAGTCAGGATCATATGAGATCATATAGACGTCAAACGTCAACGTCTACGTTTTCGTTCACCTCTACGTCTACACAAGGTGTTTGTGGGCGACGGTGATTACTTAAGGTCCGGTGGGCACCAGCTGAGTATCAGCAGGCACTTATTGAATTAATAATTTCAATGTGAAGTGCTGAAATATGATCCTGACTGAAGGAAAGGGAATGTAGTAAGAAACATATCAATACAATTATGTATTCTCCGCCTTCATTTCGACACACAGCTATTGTTTTTTTTAAATACAATTTTAGTATAACTTGTGTAATTAAACGCCCAGTACATAGAAATAATATAAGTTCGTTTGTGGTCCAACACCAGCGAAGCGTAACTGTTTGCCAAATCCACATTTATCTATTTAAGTACGCGGGATGTGCTGGAACAAGCGGCGTTTGGACATATTCCTATTTAAGTAGCCGCTCTTACTGCTGCAGCTCCGGCCTCCAGACGAAGACAGCCTGCGGCTGCGCTTCTCTGCGGTGCCGTAACTCTGCGAGTGTACAACCAGCCCCGCACTCTGCGGCACCACTAGGACATTCTTAACTTGCACTATTTACCTATTTGCTTTTGTATTTCTAACATACGACGACGGTTTTGTAGTTTTATAATCGGATGATTATTGAGCGAGCTCGATGAATATTATATAAATTAATTTAATTATCTTGATGTTATAAACGCACACGTAAAAATTGCGATATTTCGACGTTATACGTACTTTCTTAAAATACATTTTGTTCATTTCTATTCGTGATGGCAGTGCCTTATACAATTTCAACGCATTCAGTAAATGGCTTGAATCATGGGCTCGCGCGGGGTGACAGGCTGAAAGATAGCCTCGCCAATTTTTACATGATTTTATTACATTGCATCGCATTATTTATGTTTAAGTTGACATGAATGGCTATAATTAGCTTAATTTAATAAAAAAGGAAGTAAGAAAAAGCTATTAGCTATTATAAAAGTAGAAAAAATTTCTTCAATAGCATAAGTTGAAGGTGCGGTCGGCGAAACGTATTGGTTCAGTTGGTGGTGCGTGAAGGAAATTACGTGGAAAACGCACGGTTGTGGAACTAAATATCGATTGGAATTCTGTCGTGTTCATTAAAACCTGCGTGTTGCTTGTTAACTTAAAATCTTGAATCAAATTAATAAAAAATATATTTAAAAAAGTTTGAGAAGTTTGAAATATATTTAAAAAAGGAGGGAAAATTTCACAACATGGGAGACGAGGCTGTACCAAAACTTGGGGCTTCCGAATTAGCAAGTGCATATCAAACCGCCGTATCGTGAGCGAAGCGAAGATCGTTTTAAAGGAAAAAGAAAGCTCGGCGGGCAGTAAAAGCGCAGGTCCGTTATGTGCGGGATTCAATCGCCGCCGCCGACACTGCGCATAAACAAACTGTTTGCCATTTTTACAGTTTACAGCGGCCCTCGTAAACGCGGACAACATGCCGCACCGAATCAGCGGTTTGGAGCCAGTGATGGGATGAGCTGATATCGATATAAGGTTGCTAGAAATAATCTAATCTACTAATAAACTATTCTCAACCGCAAAACTACATTAACCTCGTTTCATGTAAACCAGTTTACTTTTGTAGTCGCAATAAGGGACGTGACGCTCGGCCACTTTCCTTACGATGGTGAAATGCTTGTACATCATTGCACATAGCGTTCTGATGCCTCTTATGACTAGCGATACAATACACCCCGCTTTTTACAGCAGTTTTAACTCGCTTCTTCTACTAACTACGTCTTTGGTTAGGTGAGGGCTTCAACCCCTTCTGAATATACGGCTCAACAGCCTAGCGCCAGCCCAGCAAGACTTAGCATCGGGTCATGTCCATAACGGGGGAAGTAACGTTTCATCAGAGAGAGATGTTCTGAGCACAGTTAGTCCAGTTCTCCTGCGTATGATAATTAATGGTTTCTCTTAGAGGACATGCTCTAAACAATTGAGATCATTTTGTATAAGCCTTGGAGACAAGCGGGCATTGCAGCACAAGTGAAATAATATGTCCAAGTAACTTAATATTACTTATTTAATATCGATACTCGCGCCGCCCGCCTGTGCCGCCCGCCTGTGCCGCCCGCGCTGAATAAGGCTTGCTCCAGATATTTGCATTAGGTCCGCCCCGGGCCCGGCGTAGAGCTCAGCTACGAGCGTCTTTATATCCTTCAGGTAATAACCTCTTTGACGGACAACGCGACCAACATACTGCTTACGTTTACAACAAACTATTTTCTACTTTATTGCCGAATAATAAGAAAGCGGTGCTGTGTAAAGGGAGTTTGGTTTCGAGCGAGGGGTTTAGAGATAAAAGTAAACGGATTAATGGCGGAGTATCGTCTCTACAGCCTGCAGTACACATGGCGCGGGCGGGGGTGTGTGGTGTTCTCTTATACCATCATCATACCCGTCAGCCAGTGGGGTAGGCAAAGGTTAGAATCTTCATTTTACACAATTCCGGACCATTTCTTGGCACATCCACGACGTATATTATATGACAGGCGAAACTTGCCCCTGCTGCTCACTAATTTAGATGCTATGTAGCAACAGAGAGCAGCTCGGTCGGCTGTTGCCAACGAATTTATTGTTTTTCGGTGTTTCTAAAATTTGACCCCCGGTGTGTGGCGATGGGCCCATCCCTGTAACACGTGCAGTGTGACAGTAAGCTCTGTTAGCGACGGTTAACATTAAAGCTGTTAGTGTTATTTATTGGCTTTATGAACACGAACTCCTCGTACGTACTGACATTTGTAACTTCTTGTCTCATTGCAATTATTTTATCACAAATAGTGTCATGAGGCAGAATATGTTCCAGAGATATGTTTCATACATAGTTATTGTTGTGAACAAGTTGCAGGTATTCGTCTGTGTCTGGATGATTGTTCATACCCACTACAATAAATCCAATCAGCAGCTAAGAGCTGTGTTGGACCATCTAAAACGTTTGGAGGGGCGTGTGACGGTAAATCACGTCACATAAACGTGCGTCATCGAGCACTAATGAAATAATAGAGGAATAATTAGAGATTAGGCTGCCCGCCCGCCGCGCCCCCCGCGCCCACCGCGCGCGCTGGAACTGCCGCCAGACAGCTATATCAGTTATATCATTTTGATGATGACTTTTTACATTTACTCAAAGGTAATTTCACGAATTTAAATGCGACTTTATTTGTAATTCATAACTCTCGATGCTTTGCTTTGCGGAACTTACGGTAAAAGAGGAAGTCCCATTGTAAAAAATGTTTGTAGGTATCTGGTTTTGAATTTTTATTTAGTGTTAATCGACTTTTGTTCCGTGAATATGTTTTTTTCATTATTTCATTTCGATACACATATGTTTAGGTCTTGTCTTGGGAATGCATGAGTTTAATTCAGTGTATTAGTGAAATACAGATTGGTAAACACGGTAGAGACGATCGTCAGAGTCTGAGCGGCGTGTGGCTGGATACGAGCAACCAGTGGCAAGTGTATGTATGTATAGCAAGGTCATACAATATACATTATAAAACGAGAGGATTTCAGACTCCCGTTCTTGGTTTTATGGTAAATATTAGGGTACTATTAGACGTGGCTCGGGGATAAATACGAGAGTCAGTGGAATGCTGTAGTAGTTTAGGTTACAAATGAATGAGGTCGGTAAGACTGCGTGACGAGCACCAAATAGAATAAATGAGTGTCCCATCCAGCGGCGGGTGCTGGCGGTATCGCTGTGCGGGGGCGGCGCCGTACACATATCGGACAGTCCATGTCAATTTGTGAGCTGACGAGGTGCGACCGCGGCCTCCACTGCATATGCCGCATGCATGGATCCCTCGATCA
This sequence comes from Meandrusa payeni, assembly GCA_029286785.1. Taxonomy (NCBI): domain Eukaryota; kingdom Metazoa; phylum Arthropoda; class Insecta; order Lepidoptera; family Papilionidae; genus Meandrusa; species Meandrusa payeni. Next base: position 138,639 of record JAGSMX010000017.1, read on the forward strand.
CTAAAATATTTAAATTAAAACATTAATTGACTATAACGCAAATGATATGTACCATGACTGCATAATTTTACAATGACCCATATCGGCTTTCTACTTTTATGTAAATTATATTTTCTTATTAAAATATAGTTTGGCGTAGGTCTCGTCAAGACTTCTCGCGGGCTCGCCCAAGTAACGAGGGGCAAGTGACCAACGTGAAGAGTCGTCACGCAAAGACATTTTACAATTGAGATAATTAAAGCGTTTAAAGCTTGAGACGTCGACGTTTCCTAGCCGTGTTCCTGACGAACAGACGCTGAGTATCAAATCAAGGCCCGGGGCGTGTCTGATGTCTGTCCGTCGGCCAGGACTAACTACAATACTTTTTATTATACTTATGCTCTTAATGTTTTGAGACGTAAATATAAATAAGTATTTTCCTTTTGTATAATAAATATTTTCCTTAAAAATAAGGAAAATACTCGTGAAAGTTATGTGATATGTGTAACCATATGTAAGCGTATATATATATATAGAAAATTAAGCAAAAAGATATGAGCGAGCATTTGTCTAGATAGTGTTGCCGAATGTTCATTTTATTGATACGGAGGAGCGACTTGAACTGTTCATTATGTACCTGTATATAGAAGTTGGTGTTGGAATGATTACGATTGATTTTCGCTAAGTTTTAGTTGTAACGACAGCTCCATGGGTTCATTGTTCCAGTAGAGCGAGGTCTGCAGGGCTCTCATAGTGCTGCGGAGAGGAGCGGGCCGCGTCAGATGAGCTCGCCGGTTCCGCAACTCGTTTATTTTGCGTACGTTTGGCGTTTGATGGGCTGTTGAGGAAACAGCGCGACGTACGAGTACTACAGCTGATTGTTAAATTGCTGCAGTTGTTTAGGAATGGATGTGTCGCATTCTAATTAATCATTAAGATAAACTATAATGTGTGATGTAGTCCATTTCAACAAACACTTTCGCTGTACAACAAGTTAACAACGCGTGCAACGGACAGTTAAATCAAGACCGATATTTTATCTCTCTGACTGCAGTAATACCCACATTTTTAAAACTTTTTTGCCCTTTACTGCCTAAGTAAGCGTCGCCACGTAACCTGTGAAGGGATTGTAACTATGAACATAATGAAAATTTACGCTATTTGCTTACAGATAATAAGATTAAGATATCATAATTGCGAGTATCTTGTCAAAAAGCTTGGTTCTAGCGGTACCAATAAATTTCTGCCTTGCAATCTTTGGATATGCTCGGTCAATACCACCTACAGGTGGTACCCCACATACAGTCCACGCCACTCACAGCTGCTCCTCTGTACGTCACTATAAAATGCTGAATGTTTTGATGCTGTTGCTACAGACGATAATACAAACACCTCTATTGATAGAGATAACGAGCCCGCAGGAAGTAATAAGACGGTTACTAAGCGAGCCAGCATACGTGAGGAATTAGGTGAGGCCACAATTAGCTGAGCCGATGATCTCGCGCAAACACGAGCGGCCGGCAGCCGGCGCGGCTCGGGCGGGGCACGTTCCCGCCGCCCGCCTTATCTGCAATCGGCTAACGAGCGCTAATTATCTCTTTATTGTTCGTTCTAGAACTGTCGACCCTGTTATTGTTATTTACAAATAGATATTAACATTCAACAGCCACACTCCGTCGGACGTGCTCGGAGTTTGAACCGCCGTTAGCGCCGGGCAAAATCTAACCTACCATCAATTAAACATTGATCGCGGCTAAAAGGGGAACAAAAGAACACATAACATTCCATCCAGTCGAGGAAACATGCCGTTGTTATCTCAGCCGCTCGTGAAACTTCCCCGGTTGAAGTACCGACCGCGTTCTCGTCCGCAAGGAGCTTATCCAGCGTAAATTACCCGTCACAATATAAAACTATATCCTTCGTTATGATCACAATCCTGGACCGGTCACAACCTCTCAACTTCGTAAGGGGACGACACAGTGGGAGGCCCCCCTGGTCTCCACCTGTGAAACCGTTAACGAAAAGCTTGTAGACTATATAAATATAGATTTATATACACGAAAATAATGGCAGTGTTTTCGAATTCAACACGAGCCCCAGTTTAAATTATTAATTGGAACCTTAACACGGACTTGGACTTGTGGACATTTTCTCACGCATAACATGTGTAAAGAAAGCTGCGTTTGTAAAAGAAAAATTCTAGCAGTCGGTGTTTTATTTGATGTCATTTTTTAAGTTTTTCTGCTGAAAAAATGCACGTCGGAGATGCAGATAAAATAATATATTATAATAGGAATAAAGAAAACATTTGATAGTCTAACGATCTCGAGTGAGATTTCCGCGCGCAACCTCGGAAAATATAATATATCATTTAATCTTTAGCTTAATAATATTAGATTTCAGATTGAAAACTCAAAATGTTCCATCATAATAAAATTGTTGCAAAAATGTGTTGCGTGGAGGTCGTCGCATAAGAGCCGTTGTAAAACGAACAACAATAAACATCTAATCTGCCAACTCGTAAAAATATGATTACGCTCGCGTAATTACAGCACCGCCGCGGCCGGCCGCGTAATACTGATTGCGCCTCGTGACTCCGGCCGGGCCGACGACTCCCCGAGGCACGGGCCCGCATTTTGTAAACCGGTTAATGTGCAAAGTTCCAATTGAAATTTGATCTATCCGTCGCAGTTGTCGTAAATATTAAATGGCAATGACTTAATAACTTTTATGGTTTAAGAACTACGACGATCTCGTTTGTGAAATGAGCAAAATTCTAATGATCTAATTACTTCTTGATTTATTACAGAAAGCGGGTAAAAGATCCGCTCTGAAGTATGGGAGCCGCGATCGCTTCCGGCGGCTATCGGAGGAGGTTCCCGCGCTACCTGTCACTGCATTATTTACAATCTCGTTTAATGAATGAAAAACGCTTTGTTATTATTGGATTTCGCGTACGATTACTTTTGCGTAATATTTTATTCAATTATTAGATAATGTGGTAGATATTAATTACAAGAGATATTAATCAATTCCATGAATGATATAGAAACAACGGCGATAAAACTGGACGGGGGCTCGCACTATAATCTTCCATCTGGTGTATTTTTCCCGCACACAATGATTCAAAACCAATAGTTGATACTTGAAGCTCAGTGCAATCGGCAACAAGCCGCCCGTAATCCTACCGTTACAATACAAACGGGCGACGTAATCCGGAGTTATCGCGCCACGCCGCACGCCCGCCCCGGCGCTAGTGTCGGCGACGCGCGCGCACATGTCCCGCCCGGCCGCGCTGCATTTACATAATTGAATATTCTATTGTACGTGACTAATGCAGTTACCTGACGGCAAACAAGCGCTTCCACCGCTTTCATTGACAGTTTGTAAAATACAACCAACGCCGTCCGGCGCTTTATCTGAATAGCCGCGCGCGACGGTATAGAGTTACCTGTGCCGGAGGGTGGTGTAATGGCGCATCTGTCGGCGAATGGGACAATACAGAGATTTATTGTCGCGAATGCGCTCACGGGGGATTGCGGGGATTCGGTTTTTTGTCGGCTATCAAGTTTCCATTAGCTAATTTCATATCGATTTCCAGCCGGTGAGCGGCGAAACTTTCGCCCGCGATTCCGAATTGATGGATCGTTTTTATTCCGACTGTAAACGAGCCGGCGAAGTTTCCAATTCAATTTTTACGAACCGAATTGGATTGCGGCGCCCGTAATTTAATACACAGACAATAAAACAAAGGAAAGCACTTGCAAATATTCCTCATTGACGTTTTATGTTGCGCCGCTGCATGACTTCTTGGTGTTACGCTCGACTGCGAGCGCCGACCGCGTCTCTACGACATTTATATTAATTGAAAACGTTAAACCAAATTGCTGCCGTCATCAGCGTCGCCCTGCGGAGGGGAGCCACCTTCCTCCCCGACACATCTGCATTACCTTACCTCCGCCGTCCCTCGCGAAATCAGTTACTGCGCGGGCATTCACTAAAGTGCATTTGCCATCCTGCCCATCAAACCATACAATTATCTTCAACGATCTGCGTTTGATCTTCACCACTACGTTCGGCAGCAAAAGACTCACATTTCCAAAACTATAGTAATTCATTCTTCTACTGCGGCTCTCTAAACTATGACAAGTAACATTTACATCTGCTATACAATTACAGCTTCTTCTCGGCCGGTATAGAGTTGGGATCGGGTCGCGCCGCGCTCGGCGGGCACGGGACGCGCACCGTTTAAGCTAAGAGGGTAGTTCACATGTTGGCGGTTCAATTTATCAAATTTTATTCGTTGTCGGGGCAGCGACATGTGCGCGGGTCTCCTCCGGACAATCGAGGTGCGGGGCGTGCGGGGGGCGGAGGAATTAAATATGGAACGCGAGGTGGCTAATGGATTAGAGGCAGAGAGGCGAGTGCCGCCTTATGGCACCCAATCGGATGCTGCAGATGCGACTCTGATGCGTACCTCTTGATTGGATTCCGCCGCTTTGATGTACGAGCCACACGTGCGTCATCAGGGAGTGAAATTCAATTCTCTTGAAGCTTTTGTGCAGGTCTGAGGGAATGCTTTCAATGAATCCTTCATGTTGATGTACAAGCATTGTGTACATGAATAATTAGTGGGGCACACGTCTATTATAATAATCAAATTGATTATAATATTTATTGTATATGACAGATGTTGGTAATTGTCATCTTTGGTGATCGTTGCATTCATCATTCCATCACGAGCGGCATTCCTCAGGTACGTTTACACTTTGACGCATGCTAATAAATTAACTTTATTTCCGCTGTAGTCCTCACCACACATGTAGTGCACAGTGGAGACAGAGCAACCGGCGTCAGTTAGCCGTCCGATTACAGCATAGTTCAGGAGGGGAGTCGATAAGCTTCTACAGATTAGATTATGGACTAGCATTATCTTGACAATTAACAAACTAACTAAGAGTGTGCGGAGGAGAATGTATTACAAGCAGCAAATGTGTTCTTTGTCAAAACAATGTCTATAAAAAGACTCTGACAAGCATGTTTAATAACATTAAAAAGTGAATATAATCCGGGCGACTTGACTCTGCTGACGGTGCGGACGGTACTCGGGGCGCTGACGGTGCGGACGGTACTCGGGGTGTAGACGGTACTCGGAGTGCTGACGGTACTTGGGTTGCTGACGGTGCGGGCTCACCTATTCACGTGGGTGATGGATTGCGGCGTCGATTAGGGCCGGCGCTGACCTGTTCTTTCATATCTCGCTAATGGCCGCCGCGCGCCAAATGCCGATACCTACACATCTCATCTCCGAGCCCGCCGCCTTACCAACATCTGGAAGAGCCTCGGGCTTTACTTAACTTTTACATTAAAATTCAAATAGCACAAGCAACAATCGGCTCTTGAGTATTTTATCCTTTGGGGTAAGGCAGCATCTCTGAGAGCGGATAGGAAACAGTTGCTACCCAAGTTTTGTAGTAAGATTGTACTTGAGTTAAGATCGTTAGGTTAAGATCCGAAAAATAAACTTAGCATCTGATCTCCCTCGTCACAGAGCAAGAAGTCTCAATGAGATTTTAAAAATCGATCTCATCCCCCAATGTTCAGACCTAAGAGACTAGATCACTTTGAGCCCGTTGTATTTATTCTAAGGTGTAGCAGTCCAGCGCCGTAGCCTCTCGTTTCACGCGGAACTCCGACGTAGAAGATGCAGCAGTCTACAGTAACGCTAACAACAGTAACGACAACGAAAACATTTGTGTCTATTGACAATAAAATATTTGAAAAAATGATCATGTTCTCTCTACAGAACACATTGGCAACTATTTACGTTCCAGCAGTAGTCGTGGTACCCCGTACTCCTACGCGGCCAGTTCCAGCGTGCACGCTCCGCGGCGCACCTGGCGGCGGGTCCTGTCAGCCGTACGAGGGTCATTACTTAGCGTACTACGGCGGCCGTAATTAATTCGCAGCGTGAATCGGCCGCTGCCTTTTTGCCCGCGGCGGTGTGTCGAGGTGCGGTCCGTTACGAAGCCCTGAATCCGTCCCTCCTCACGTGACAATGTACTGACTCCTCAACTACGGCATCTTATTATCAGTACTATTCTCTAGTAATCGTATATGGAGAAAACAAAAATATTCATACGTAGGTACTCTACGACTAAATTAGAGGAACATACATACGATGCCGATTAAAGTCATACACCATCATCTTTAAGCAGACCGAGGAAATTGTTGAAAAGTAGAAGAAAAATATGAGTCTCATAATGTAACCTCTAAGAAATACGAATTTAGAGAAGATAAAACAAGCCAGTGATATTTAACACGTGATTCATTCAAATTATCACGATAGCATGTAAAGAGCGTGTGACTGTCTGGAATGTTGTTATAAAAACACAGCGTGTGTCGGCTGTTGCAGGAGGGACGACCGGGAGACGTGACTCATTGGCGCAGTGCACGATGATTACAGGATTATAATTACACGTACGTCATCCATGACATCTAAATTTTCTCCAGACGCAGCCTAAGCACTAAATCAACGAGTGACAGGGAACACGTAATGTCCACGTCACTCGCCCATACCTGGGGTCCTGTAGCGGGATCAAACAGTAATTAATCTCTACCATCCCCTCGACCCCCACATTCGCCAGCTCGCCCCCTCTCGCCCCCACAGCGACAACGCGGCGCCAAGCGATTTCAGGTGACCAACACTTGATAGGTACTGGTTGCAAAACCATTTCAGTGTTTCTCTTTTATAACTTGTAATGTGAATAACATTACAAGTTATAAAAGAGAAGTCAAAGAGTCTACAAAGCACCTGGAAGTTAAGGTCGAGGCGTGGTGATAGGTGCATATCTGACAAGGGATGAGCCCGTTCTTTGAACTTCATTTTTTTACTTTAATATCGTTTTGTACAAATGCTTAATAAACTATAAGTAACGAGTGATCACGACAAGAACAAATATATTTAGATTCAAAAAAACACTATTTTATGATCCCTTTATTACAAAAAGTTTGTGTATTTTTACATTATTTAAGACATCACCAATCACATCTGAGTCCATTAGAGGCAAGATGGTTGCACTCTGCGCCTACATCTTGGCGGTCCAGCTCCGACACTGCAGGGTCGCAGGTTTCACCTTCGTGCTTCGTCAATTGACCTGACGGAGCCCAGTGGTCTCTCGTGTATGAGTCGCTCGCAGCTTGTGTACGAAGGCCTGTGTTGCAGCGTGTACTCGCCGGCAGCGTCAAACGTCTGTTCAGATGCCTCCGTAATTAATCTCACCTCCCGTTTCCCCTCCAGCGCCAATATACCAGGGTTGCCACGTGGCCAAATGACGTAATGAAAAAGTTTATTATTTATATTATTTTGAGAAATAATTTGTTAACACTGTTCACTGCAGTATAATAAGATTATTTAATATTTTTTGTTTTTAACGTATAAAACTTCTGACCTAGAGCGACCTGGCGGAGGGATCCCATGTTAATCACCCGTACGCCGTTGAGGAGTGTTAGACCTGCTTAATATTCTGTCGAGTTTTTGCACAGTCCTCATGGCGACATGGCCTGTGAGTTGACACTAGAAGTCAGGAGAAGACACTACGCGCTAGCATACGCGAAAAATAGAAGCTTTATTTGCTTTTGGTGGTCAGCCGTGCGTGCGTTAAGAGGCTGGTAACTCAGACTGAGCTAAGAGGAACTATCTGTATGAATGTAAAAAGGAAATCCCATTTAACTCTTGCCCACAGAAGACAAAGTCGATAACAAACAACACCGGTGACTGGTAAAATCCTTCTGCCGCAAAATCGCTAATAAAATGATATCTGTAGAGAAAACAATTTTACAGTAAACATAGTTGCTCGCCTGTGAATAACACAATTAAGTGAGACAACCCTAGCGTGTAGTAGTCCGTATATTTGTGAGCTGTACAGTAATTTACAATCACGGCCGCCTCATTTCCATGCACACGCGTGTCGAGAAGTTGCTGTCCACGATCACGTCTGTGACAAATACCAACAAGTGACAAACAGCAAAAGGAGTGTCTTTTTCAATTCTGGCTTCGTATAACTGCCCTTCTAACCAATCAATTAACCATATTTTCTATAATAGCTTTCGTTGTATTATTTTGGTGATTATATATACGAGTATGTAGGACATGTATTGTCTATGTCTATATATATGTAGGACATGTATTGCGTTTGTTGCATTAACGCGCTTAGTCATTGTAATAAATCTCATTTTCTCATTGTATCCTCTTTTTGTTTCTATTTTAAATTCTGTAAGCTTTAAGTTCTTTACGGGGCTACCGGTCACGTGGGAAACTGAAGTGTTGTGCGTCCTATATTGATAGCAGCTTCCAGGGTACCGTTCATTGCAGTATCGCTCGGAGTTTATGGTTAATCCATTAATTTAGTATAGCGAAATAACATACCCTAGTACAGCAGCACAGCAGCACAGCAGTACAGCAGCACAGCAGTACAGCAGCGCTAAACTATGATAACATATTTTATGCTTATAACCAATTACGTAGTAACGTTCCCGTTGCTGTACCATATTGTCACTGACCTTATTATAAGTGTACGAAGTCTACAGCTCCCGGGATGAGTCCATTCCCGTTAACCAATGTCCAGATAGTATATTTCTGCCAAAGAAAAATGGAACTAACAGTCGAAAATTTATTACCGAGTTAAAGTGGCTTAGTTGGTGATATTGGTCGCAAGTACGGCGGCGGCGCGCTGTCCGATATTAGGACATCAATATGTGGCACGAGTGCGGCGTTGAGTATTGCCGCCGCACGCTGCTGCGCGAACGCAATCAAATCGCAGTAAAATCGCTGCCAGTTGATAACTGCTTTGAGATAGTGACACACCGGGGACAAGCTCTACAAAATTGTAATTCCGTTTCTTGTAGAACCGCGCCGGTCACGTCGCCAGGGCAGAATACATTGCTGCGTCTGTACGCGCCATGTGACGAGGTTGTCTATTGTGTTTACATTACTCGAAACAAATGACTCCTCCATGAAGTTATCGGATACCTCGCTAGTATGATGTATGACGTAACACTGCCCAGTGTTGCGTCATGTCGCGCGCCCGGACTAAGCCGCTGCTTACTTGGACATTGTATATGTTGTCTGTTTGTTTCCCAAACACTTTAAGTATTGCGAATTCAAAATTAAGTACTACATTTATTTGGTCAGTATTTTATCTCTTTATTTACTATTGACATTTTGTTACCTTGAAATGCATTGTTCGTCGGCGCGCACCATATTTGCGCACAAATCTTAACGAATTTTCAATATTTGTACTCAGTGTGAGTCAAACTCATTCGGTAAGTAAAGCAGTTTTCATATCGAGAGCATGAGAACTGCGTTTCGCATGATTTATCGCAGTGCTCACCGGACACATGCGAGGCAGCACATGCAGCCCACGAGGTCCGCACTCCGCCCTCCGCCCTCCGCCCCGAGCCACTGACGCTACACTCTTATTCTTCTGAGATCTATTGCTCTGTGCTTCGCTCGCGTTTGTAACTTTATGCAAATGTAAAAGATAAAACACTTTCGGCTGCACAATCTGCTTCTGTTAAAGATGTGTGTAGTTTAGGAGACACTTCTCCTGAGTTGTTATTATATCGCAATGTTAATCACCAAATTAATGTATTATTTAATAAATTATCAACCATTGTTGCCATTCGTCCGTGTCTCACGGCCAATGTCTGTATGGCTGTCTGTCGTCAAGGGCATCTTACGATAGTGTAATTAAATGTGAAAACAAAAAAGTCTTTTTCTTTGTCTTCCAAATCCTCACCAAGTACTGGACACTGGTGTCATGCTCTGATATTTAAAAATAAATAAATCAAGATTATATAATAATAATTTTAAACTAACAAATACCAATGAAACCAAATAAGCTGATTATGAGATAACGCCGTCAAATGAACATACAAATTTTGATAGCTCCTCGACTTCACAGAAAACCGGCGCAGTAGAGCTTGACCTAGCTATTTCACCCCGAGCGCGTGAGGAGGCAGGAAGACTACTTTGCTACTGCGACACCTCTGCTGTAGCTGTAGTTCTAAAGAAGCGCATTGCTTGTAACCCATCAAATTAGACGTATATATAAGCGAGGACACGCGGAGGTCAATCCGAGCCGTCTGTTCACATCTATATTAACCATTTAAGCAGAATCTCGAGAGACAGATTAATGAAAACAACCCAATTAATTATTTTATAATCCTAGAAGGCGGAACAGACCGCACTCTGACGGATGGCCTTTTTAACGTAATAGAGTTAGTTAATACGGGCGAAAGTGAAATAGATAATTATCAGTAGGCCGTAGAGAGCGCGGCTTGCGGCCATACGAGCGGCAGGGCATACATCACGCCGGTTGACTGATCACCGTCCTTAGCACGGGGCGGGGGCGAGCCACGGGAGCCGGCGGGCACCGCGCCACACACCGCACGAGCCGTCGTGGACGACATTCCGTCGGTCAACATAAACAAGAACGTCTACAAATTTAGTTTCTTAAATGAGGTAAAAATAAATAAGTAATTTATGAATCTTTCGGATGTTAGTGTTGAGCCGCGTCTTACACCGTATCTCATGCTATACACGTACCCCGGGGTCGCACGGGAACGGCTGTCCAGTGTTATTGTGACGAGTGAGAGCTGCTGCTGTGGGGCAACGTGGACCTTCAGTATATATGTCGCAGTTGATAGCACCCTGGTACCAACTAAACTCAAACTGGACGATGTTCAATAATAAAAACGATGGTCACATAACAGCAGCAACATAGCTGATCGCTTCTTCTTGTACCTTGTGTCGGGCAAGGTCCGGGCAAGGTCCGGGCAAGGTCCGGACCGGAGCGCCGCACGAAAAAAGCCCTCTTTACCTTCCAGTAAACTAGTAAATAGTCGGATTAACTCCGGGAATAAATCAAGTGGACTGGAGCACGAAGTGTATCGCCCTGGACGAACTTCAGCGATAACAATCTGCGAGGAACCTGCGTCGCCGTCGGCCGCCCGCACACGGACGCGGCTGCGAAGTATCGGCGAAGATGTTTACATGAGATACAATTTATCTTACTTTGGTGTTGTTTCGCTATCTGCTATCTGCTATCTGCTTGTATGTTCTCGACAATATTTATTGCATCTGAATATGATAGGTGAGTGTAAATCAGTCACGAAGCCACAACGAAACATATTTTTCATTGAAGTCTGCCATAGCTATTATTGTTACGTACGGCGAAATCGGTTCCGAAAAAATCCGTACAATGTAGTTGCTCTTCCAAGGCTACAGGGAATTAAATATTAGTTTTTATTATATTAGATTTTTATTACCTGTAGCTTGATTACACCCGGCTTAAGAAAGTAATTATTTTATCAGTTTGTCACCTTAAAATGAAATGTAACTTGAATCCCCGTCAAAATAATCATAACATGTCTGTTTTCTAATAAATAATTGGTAAGCACGCTGAGCCGTGGTAGCTCAGTGTCCGGGCGGTTGGCGCTTGTTGCATAGTACGCTAGCAACCCGAGTTCGATCCCCGGTGCCGGCACCAATAAATTTGTTGTTGCAATTTTATGTGCTGATTAACCACGCGCTCGGCGGTGAAGGAAAACATCGTGAGGAAACCTACATGTCTTAGAAAATTTTTCTAAGGCATGTGAAGTCTGCCAATCCGCACTAGGTGTGCGTGGTGGACTATGCCCTTATACTCTCTTTACAGAGAAGGCCTGCGCCCAACAGTGGACATATATATTATATATATAAAGGCTGTAACTTTAACTTTAACTTGAGCACGCTGCACAACACTCAGTACGGTGTCGATGACGTCTGTCAGAAGAAGTTTAATTTATGAATGCCTATTAACTGAAATATTAATTTAAACTCGTCTCGAAGTCATTAAAATAAAAAAGGGATATTTTCCAATTGCCTCACACAAATGAGCAAAGCTTCCCCGGGCAGCTTGCTGTGTCGGGGGGAGCCGCTCCCGGCCGCTGCTCCCTCGTCGTCGCAATTAAGGGTAGATCACTTTCCATCTAAGAAGGTGATTCTTATTATTTTTCCCGGTTGTTCCCTCGCCGGGAACGGAAGCGCTCGTTAATTAGAAGGAGTATTTTATTAAGGCCAATTTGTTGCGAATACCTGGCAGATTGCGGGGCTTCGGATTGCGTCTGAGGCGATTTGTTTGAGCTTTTTTTTCGGTTGATTTCAGAGGGCCCGAGATTTATGGGGCGCACTTGAGTGTTGATACTGCACGAGCTCGGCGGGATTAGCGCACTCCACGACCACTCGGGGGTACGAGTGTGTTTGTGAGATCTTATAATTTCTTTGAGCTCGCGTTTGTGTCATTTCCTTATAATTTATCGGTAACATTGAAACGCCGTCGTTGTACCGCGCCGCTGTACTCCTTCTCCCATGGAGATTATGCTAGAGTGTGGACGTCCCGCAATGAAATCGTTAACGCACTTGCGACGGTCCCATGCAGGCCCGAGGTGAGTCAGTGCGTTCCCACGTCGCGCGCCGCCCGCCAATTGCTCGAATTGACCGGTATGCGTGCGTCGCCGTCGTCGTTGACCCCGCCTAACTGTTAATTGTCCTCTACCTAATGCGACGTCCTAAAGGATGCCGTGGAGTCGAATCGCAAAAAAAATATTTGTTTCCCTGGAAGTGCCGCCTACAACGCAGCACAGCGTGGACCTTGGCGCAGCAGACACGTTCTCCGCAGCGGGGACGATGCAATGTAGCTCGTGTATCGCCCCATTTATAAATCCATCGTATACTGTAATATCATTATAAATCCAACTGGCGAGTGGTTATGCAGATATGGTGTTTCATGAGGTGTTATACAGATATGGTTCGACCACCACCACTTGAAACTGCGAAATAAGGATATGAATAAAAATTAAATAATATAATATTTTATTTATTTCCAGATAACTTATCGTTAAACAATAACAATTTATAATTTCCTGCCAGTGAAACTTATTAAAACAGGGGCAGTTTTCACATTATATAGACATAAATATAGAAAGAGACAAATCAAAGTAAGGTCAACTGTAAAATCACATCACGGGCTTCTTGTTTGTTGTACACACAACTCCATTAAACATAGTAAAGAAGGTTTACGAATATCACTGATAGAGTATAGGTCGTTATCATGTTTCAATGTGCCATTATTATATTTGTTACAGGTCAATTAATTATTTAATAACTTAATGAAAACTTATATTGATCACGATAGGGATTCGGTTGAGAGCTGATCCAGTTCTCAACCCGGTGAAGTTGTGCCAGCTGACAGCGGCCACTGGCCACGTTTCCGATGATTCCGGATACCTATATTTACGCTGATTAACCGAAATATCTTGAGCTCTTATGACACGCCGCGCCTTGCACTAGCTCTTCACTTTTTAGAAGTTTGACGAGGGAGGAGACGAGCCACGTGTCTTCCAATCAAAAAGTTCTGAAGTCGTTCAAAGGATTTTGTTAGTTCAAACAGCTCCACAGCTGCGGCGCGCGCGAGTGTTGTCTCAGACAATAACAGGAGCGCGGTGAGACTGAGTCACACGTTGTGATCGCGGGCGCGCTCTGACCGACGCCATTTTATCTTACGACGCGTGACCAATGTTCGTAAAACATGACAAATAATTGATAACAAGCGAACATGCTCTCATCTCCGCATAACTATAAGGACAGATATAACTGGAGAGAAGCGATTTGGATCCATTTTTCAGATTCTTAAGCTTACGTGGGAAATTAGAGGAGTTAGGGAACTACACAGCAGATGACTTTTTGGGAATGAAATGCGCCGATTAGCTTGGACGCCTTTCCAGTTTTACCCTTTTTAAGGAGTGGTACAGCTATTAGGTCGCTTAACCGGGATCTCTTTCGGGAGTAAATCGTGCTGAAGCCCAAACCAGAAGTGGAAACTCCAGCAACGCTGTTAACGTGAATAATGGGAAAATTGCCTGTAAAGGGTCGATAACGCGAATAGGTTATATAGAGGCTCGGAGCGCATGACCGAGTGGCGTCGTGTCGTCCGGGTCCTCGAAGCCGTCGGGACGTCGAGGGCCTCGGACTAAATCCAAAATTTTCACATCTAAATTTTGTTTTTTCTTAAATATAAAATATACTTATTTGAAGTTCTTCTTCTCCCCCTCAACTGTTTCGCAACAGCATTTTGGTAAAAACATATTTTAACTTTTTTATAAAACTAAAAGTTTAAATGCGGGGTTTTTTTAATCATTTCGTAAACATTAGTAAGGTTGGATATAATATTCGGTGGGAATTTGCAAAACTAGTGCTGACTCTTAGTGCAGTGGCTGCTGAACTTGTTCTACTTTTTTATACCATGAGGGTGATATGAATTGAATCCTCCTGTGTCCATGTACGAGTACAAGAAATCACTATGACCTTGAGAACTTTACCATCTATATTACTTTTACGTTACTATAGTACAGTCATAACTGCTAGTTAAAGTTTATTAATAGTCTAGTATTGATGCATTTGGTAGCGGACGGTGAACACTCCGCTGGAGTCACGCGCCCGCTGCATGAAACATTTGAATCTCTCGCCCCTGGTCGTCTGGACGTTGTGGTCGGAAACTTCTTCACTACTAAATATGTAGACTGGTTGCAGACAGGGTCGCCGTGCGCTGTGGACGAAGTGCGAAATAAACCACTTTCATGATCTGAATTGACACTAAACATTTTGTTAAAACCTTCCAATATGACTTCCTTGCTATATGATAACTAATAGGCAAATAACTATGATGTCAATGTAAGATCACCTAACAGTGTCTTGTTATTATAAAACCATCACTCATACGGGACGCAGTACATTTTCAGTATTTTTGTATATAACGCTGTAATTTAGAGCCCTCCCTGCTGCGTGACTGCAACGACCGCGCCGGACTGCGGTGGGCAGAACACATGTATTAATTATGTTTGTGCATGTCGCCCGGGCAGTGTGGTGTCTTTACAGACAATAAAAGAAGTCTGAGGCTGACGTAAATCGTAACATTTTTGCGTTGGTAAATTTTTAAAAGATAAGTATATATATTAGGACCACCTTCCTTGTGCGAACCGCTAACGATTGGAACTCTTTGCCTCGTTCAGTCTTTCCTCACGGTTACAATTTGGACACCTTTAAGTCCAATGTGAACAGACACCTTATAGCCTCGCGTGCTCCATCCTAGGCTTCATCATCGCCTTCCATCAGGCGAGATTGAGGTCAAACGTGAACCTATTTAGAATAAAACAAAAATTAGGAATAAACAGACAAAGCAAAAATGAGTTACAATTATTGTCTAATCTTCGAAGTTGAATAAATTTTGCGCAATTTGTAAATCCAAAAGACAAATATTTAAGCGTTTTTCGTTGAGAAAATATTTTTCTGTCTTGTGTTGCTTCTCAATTTCTTACCACTCCGTGGGACCAGCTGCCAGCTGCCTGGGAGCGTGCTGAGAGCCGAGATGATAGATTTACTATTCTTCTAAAATAAAAATTGCCATTAATAAGAACTACGGTGACCTTTTATTGGAACACAGTAATGTAATGCTGCGGCAAAATACGTTGAGTTCTTCCGAGGTGAAATAGACTCTTCAGCAGCATTGCACTGTTGTTCTTTGCTGCAATATTAAAGCATTACCCGCCGGTCCTTTACATTGCAACAAGTGTGCGGCGTGTTCCCGACGCCGCGGGGAGGTGCGCGTGCGCCGCCCGCCGAGCCGTGAAGTGGCTGTCACTCGCTCCATTTATAATAGCTGAGTGTACACTGCGGTGCATTAACTGTGAGCAGTTGTAAGTCTGCTAAGTACATCATATCTCTATCTTATTGCCAATATGTTTTAGCCGGGCTCGATAAACGATTGTAGCTTAAATGGTAAGTCACAAGCACCTCATTGTACTGCCGGCGTCGGACTAGAAGATATTGCTTCTTGCCGGTATGTTGTAAGTATTCTACGTTTAGGTTCTTTCGTTTCCTTTTAGGCGCCAACCAGGGGCACGGGCTTGCGGGTGACTCTGTGTCGGATCGGATGAACATTTCATTGGTTTTGTTTAGAGATCTATGGTGTTAATATGCAGTCATAGCTTAGCGACTAAGCAGTTCGACTAACAAAACGGACTGTCCTCTGTCTACCCCATAAGGGTTAAAAGGACATGAGAGCTAATATTATTTATTTGTGTTTAAAGTAATTGCAACAAAATAAATATCGATTTCATCTGTGTACTTATAACGATTATTACCCGCGGGAATATTGTACGTAACTCTGTGAATCCTCTGACCGTATCAGACGAGTGTTGAAATCAAACGCACAGGACACTGTACACTCGCAGGTCGCAGCAGCGGGCGGAGAGCGGAGAGCGGAGAGCATTAAGAGTGCGCCTAACGAGCGCGGTGCGATGTGATTCACAGGCGCACATGCGACCTCGATACACCGACGATGTTGCAAAGATCGTCCGCGCAGACCAGACATAATGCAGCACACATACTGCATAAATCACTTTTGTTTTATTAAATCTTTTATTTCTTCCTATAAAACAACAAACTGGCCGCACCACTCTGCCGTCATACAGTTCTTGTAACTTTCCGCACTTAGTAGTGCGGAGAGTAGTTAGTTACCTGATATTGAAAAACTATTCAGACATTAATAGAAAATACCTGCAAAATAATGTTTATAGATATTAGAAATAATTACGCAGATAAGAGGTCTGTACATTTAGGCTAAGTTTTTGATGAAATAAAAGATTAACAATTATTTATAAATCTGTACCTTTTAACTCTTTAATTACTATTAATTGCTAGGTAAGATGAGAGACGAACGGTGCCTGAGCGGTTGCCTCAAGTTGCATAGTACGCTAACAACCCGAGTTCGGTCCCAGTTGTCAACCTCAATGAAATTTATTTGTTGTAATACTAAACAGTTATTCACCACGTGTTCAGCGGTGAAGGGAAACATCGAGAGGAAAGCTGCATATCTCCGAAAATTTTCTAAGGCATATATATCTATATATATATATCTGCTAATCAGCACTACGGCCGCGTGGCGGACTACGCCCTAATACTATCGTTACAGAGAAAGCCTGCGTCCAGTATTATTGCTATTGATTATTTAATATAAATAAACATGACTTATGTAAACTAATCCTCTAATATTTTCATTTCAAAGTTTTAAACAGAAAATGTTTTATAAAAAAATGCCAGCAGTGCTATTGATTTTAGTCTCTGAGAGACACAGCAGGTAACTTTCATGTGTAACGCGTCTACTTTGATCTTTTTCTTAATATATGATTAATTTAGGTTGGGTAGGTATCCCGGCGTGAGAACTGCTCGCATGTGTTGGGTACACACTTGTTCTTTTATTGGCGCTAACGCACAAACATACTTTTTAATTATGGTGTAGGTACATGGCGCGGTGAGGTCGGCGCGACAGGCTGGGAAAGCGGACATTCGTTACAATGTTAGTGTAAGTAGGTGTGTATCAAAGCATCATTTATTCACACGATGAGTAATGGCTATTTTATTTGTACATGTCCCAAAATTTTATGATATCTGCCAGAGGTGTGTGTTTTTAAATCCAGAAGCTCAGGCAGGTTCCTAGTTGCAATATGGTAATATTCGTGATTGAACTAATGTCTTTTGTAGTATGTAGGTGCAGGAAGGAAGTTGTGACAGAAAACGCTTGCACTTGCCGAACACGCCGAAGTTTACACTGTACATGCTACCTGGTCTTTGAATAAATATTTTAATGTTACGATTTATAAGTAGTTTAGTGCGCTCGACCTGCAGCTCTGTTCTGAGCGATTCGCAATGACCGAGGGCTGCGGACTGCCAGAGAGCGCCGAATCGCCACAAATAAGTTTATCTCCTTCGGCTACGGCGTGTGTATCTACGTGTAGCCGACCTTAATCGTTTTATCTACCTGAACGACATGAACAGATTCCGAAAATCTTGAAGCCGGATGTGACACGAAGACATTTGCTCAAAGGCCGGGCTCACGTAAGCCACTGTTATTGGGATAACGCTTTGTCAGATCTTATTGAAATCGTAACAGATCGTAGAGTGAATCAAATCACGTGAAACATTATTGTTTCAGGCCATGGTTTTGCAGGTAATAGAAATAAATATAGATACTTTCGAGATATCCATACGCCGACGATCTGGTCGCTTATGTTGTTGGTTTTCCTCATCAACACGACGGAATGTGCACTCGATCATTCTTATAAATCTTTGTTTCGTTCTATTTTTAACTGCGTGTGACATCAGCCTGCGCGTGCGGTTTATACAAAGAGCCGCCTGTTCCTAATAGCAATAACACAGGACCGCTCGCTTAGGGAGCTCGCACACTCGACCCGCGCTATCCATTAAACAGGATTGGGAAACAAGAACGAACATTTATTTAAATATAATCAATACAAAAACGATGCTATTGCACTCTACAATTTGCTGATATTCATCAAAAAACACTGATAAGATACGAAATTAAACTTTGCTTAATCAAAATGTCTTTGTGAAGCAATCTTGCCCACCCTAGTTGCTTATGTGATCGCTCGTTAAAGTCCATAACACCAGAAGAGCTGCAGCAGCGTGCCGGTCATTAGGACAGGAAAAGACTCGTTTCTTGAAGTCCTTAAGTCGCATCAACTTGCCTAAAAATTGTAAAAAATCCCGCAAATTATTCGTAGTCATAACACCATGTTTATTCGAATTTGGGAAGATAAAAAAGATAAACTGGTCGAGGCCTTCGCTATGTTGGTGTCGGCTTGTCGCGGACAGTGTGCGGGGTGCTCTAGCGGCGCCGTGTTGCTCATCACGCTCCGACGTTACAAAGTTAATTTCCAAGGCTCCGTTCACCTTTACACTGTTATAGCGGGGTGACGCAGCCGCGGCGGTCACCGCGGTGTAAACAAACCTATTGTTTTATTTACTGAACAAGGTAAATGAACGCCTTATAAACCTCGATTTATAGGTCGTGCTTTATCATGACGATGGGCACAATAAGATTTATTTGTCTTTAAGAATTACTCATTAATTAAGTGGCCAAGTACGTCGGACACAACGGACAATTATTTCACGAGTTAAATGTTCAATTAAATTATTAATTTAATAAAATTGTATGTATGTACTGTGTAGATGGCTTGCAATGTATAATTTTATTTATTTTACTGTATCATTTAAAACCGAACAGTGGCAGGGCCCTTGCAACCGTTTTTCTCATGAGAACAAACTTAACAAATTAGCAGCTTAAAGTGTTTTACCAGGTGAGTGATCACGACTCCGTCCGCATGTGTGATGGACACTTTGTTAACGTCAGCAGCCAGGCCATTGGCGTCACGGAATTATCACTACAAAGAAGTCCCCAGTGAGACGGTGTATTACATATGCTATGTGTTACATGTAGTAAAGTGTACTTGTGGAGTTGAATAGTTGATACAACTAGACAATAATCCATTTAAAGACAAATTGTGCTTTGAGTGGCGAGTTACTTGTGGGTTCAAGAGAGAAGTTTCAAGGGAGGGCTTCTGTGCGGCGAGTCGCGCCGCTAGTGCTGCGTGCAGAGGACGGACGGACGGACGAGACCAATCAAAGTTTTAGCTCTTTCTCACTAATCAATTACTAAATCTTGCAAGACAGGCACTTGTGTGGGGTAAACGCTACTGCAGTCGGTCGCATGCCTATAAATAACTTAAATCAATGGCCAGGACCAATTTCAATAATAATTGAGTAATTTGTTTGAACGGGAACTGGTCTTTTCCAATGAGCTTCCGTTTTCATATTCAACTAAAAAAATGTGTGTGTCGAGAGGCTGTTGGAAGTGGTCGGCTGCTTCTGTATCCGTCTAATTTGTTAGTGATAACTTACTGGTAGAGAAAAAGAAGAGATGATTTTTAGCAGACTTCAAAAAAGGAACAGGTTCTCCACTCGTGTGTTGTTGTTTTTACGTTTGTTACATCATAGCTTTCCACTGGGTGAATTGTCTTGGTGGTATGAAAGTATGTACTTGGTGGGTAGTTTGATCGTAGAACCAGTTTGGTGGTTTGGAAAAACAAAGAGAGCGTTCACGCGAAAAGCGTTTAACGTTTGATTTGATTTGAAGTAGGTTGGTTTTTCATCGTAAACATACTTCTTCAAGTAGCTCTCGACAGACCAGTTGTGATTTTTTCCTAAAGTTTTAAAACCAATAAATCCTTTATGACTTGACTCCTTTATGATTAGCAAATGAATGCATATAAAAAATATCTAAAAAATGGATGTGAATATCTAATCTCTGTTCATCATTCATACATCGGTACATACATCTGACAGGAGCCCACTAATGTGTCGTCTACCCCAGAAGGTGGCCCGGCCTGTGACCACTCGCTCGTAGATAACGTTAACCATTCACCGGGATTAATTAAATTCTCGTGGAAGTTCAGTCGCCGCGGCCCGACCTGCCGCCCGCTGCCGTCACTTGAACGTGCAGTAAACGCGGATGTGAGGGACTGAGTTGATCGATCGCCTTTGAAGTTGTCGACGTCCAGTGCGAGCTCAGTGTCTCGGGATATTTGTCTTAGTCATTAGGTACGAACACAACTGACACTCACTGAACATTCTGTTCTTTGCTAAAATTTGTGTCCGGTGTAAGGGGATGGATGGATGAATTCATCCCCTAATAAACTTCGTGTAAATAAAAAATCGATTGCTGTCTTTGTGTACACCTCTAATCTAAAACTGCAAAAAACAATTTACCCGTACGTCAAAACAGATTTCGTACCAGCAGGCCACATGTCGTGCGCCGTCCGACGGGGTATCAGCTGGAATTCTAATGCAGACTGGAAGTTCGACGACTTCTGATGATAGATCATTAGCTTCATAGATCTCTGTTCTCTAATCTAGCGCTAAATCCATTGTCACATTAAAGATTTATCCGAAGGTAACTGAGGTACTCCAAGGTAACTACCTCCAATAGCTATTTGCGAACAACACACGTCAATACCGGGCCTGCTTGAGAATTTTCATCATCCATGGTTACGACTCCAACGATTATTTGCGACTGCTGTCACTTCGGATTTTTGCGACGGTGATCTCTTAAGATCAGGTGAGCCGTAAACTCGTCCACTCCTTTTCCTATAGAAAAGAAATAAAATATATGACAGATTGAGCATCCGCCACATTGGTCCGAATAAGCCCCGTCAGCGGTGACATCAGACGATCGTAGGAGGATTACCTCCCGGCGATATGCCGCCGAGAGCTAATCCTTAATATTTGTAATGTTTTTACAATTTCAAAAGGCGCGCCCCCTCACGGACGAATATTTAGCTGAGTAAAATGCATCTAAGAAGTAATTGTGCCAAATATTTGCAGTTGGATTTGGTAACGCTGATCAACGTAGCATGATGGGGTGCGCGGCGTTTAAGGGGAGGAGGGGGAGGATCCACGCTCAGTTTGCCCAAGACGGCGGGGGTTTAAACACCTCGTACAATCTCGTACAATTTGCCGGCCACTCGCGCTGACCCCCGGCCGGACTGTACATCCCGCACAATGCGACATACAGCGTGATTTTATTAAGTGGACAATAGAATCTCGCGGAGACATTTCCTTTCCTTTTTAAATTAATACATTTCTTTTTAATCCGATATCTAAGTCAACGCGCACACGTCACACATTAAATTCGGATAAACATATCGCATGGAGGGGCCTAACTTAGTTCATTTTTCGGACACCGTGACTTCGGATACAGTGATGACGTGATCTCGGAAGTACATTGTACAAGACTTGTATATAACAAAGCGATATTCGCTGACAGCCAATTCTTCTGTATGTCAATAACACTCCCACGTACTAATGTACAGGGAGTGTAGATACTAGCTTAATTTATTTTATTTTCTAATTAATTTTATAATATTATTATTAGTTTTGTAGATGCATCTTTCTCTTAGTTTGGGCTACGGTCCTTAATAACTAAGGTCGTAAGTATAAATCCAACATTTGACTATTGACATGAACTATCCGAGCTTGTTGTGTAATGCTTACCAAGAAGGTTTATTCATGTCACTTTTAGCTGCGCCAGCATGGGCGGGTACCTAACTGACTCAAGCATTTTGACCCACAACGCACATGAAATCCGTGTTTGTAGGCGGCGTAATTTCTTCACATCTGATTAGTCACTCGTGTCCTTCTCCCATACAAAAGAGATGAAATGGCGCAGACCTCGCCTGACGCACTGGAATACTACCTGTCAAAGTTTCAATTCACCAACTTATTATAAAAACACTTCCACACTCGCATAACTTGGTTGGTCTTTACTTCATCAACGCCGCTTATGTATATACAATACATGATAACTTTATTTATTTTTGATGCATTAAAAAATTAATGCCCAAAACGAGCAAAAGCGATCAGCCTGTAGCCCGGCGATCCCGTTAAGAAGAGCGGCGGCACACACGGCGCTCCGAACTTTACGCAAATAACCGCCGCCCCCGCCCCGACGTCCCGCCCGCCCTGGCCTCCGAGTGAGAACAATTTCTTAATAGCCCATAACTCGGCCTTAGCCGCTTACGTGCCCGAATTACTGTCAACTTTGGAGTTAACAGCGCGCCCGCCGTCCGAGAGGTGCCCTTAAGTTTTCACAAACAGTTGTGAGTTGTGTTGTTCCACAGCTTGGACGCCAAGTTCAAAACCATTGTTTGAAACAACAGCTCGCCGATTGGCAAGTAGTGAACAAGAAAAGGTGGACATGCCGCCCGCCAATATGGCTGTTTGTGTGAAGCCAAAGTACATGTAAATAAATATTTTATGGAGATATGTCCAATATCAAAATGACAAATAAATGTATATGAAACAATGAATGTCAGGTGTGTCAGGAATATGATGAGGCCGCGACAGGCTAACAAGCTTGATATAAACAGCATTTTAATACATATCAAATAAATTACCTTGCAATTTTTGTAAGATGTTTGACAAACAATCGATACATATCCACTTTCTTTCTATACGTGTTCTGGCACGTAATGTGTAGCTGTGCACGTGAAAATAAGTAAAAGTAAATAAGTAGTATATTCATTTAATATTATCTAACAACATACAAGATATTTGCTAGTATCCCTCCAGTACCGGCGACGGGGGCAGTTTGTCAAAGCGGCGGAAGTGGTCCGCGAGGCCGCGGCGCACGTCACTTCCGGCCGCCCACTGCCGCCGCCCACGCGACATCTATTGCCTGTTTCCTGTCGAAATAAATAAATGTTAAGTACAATCTGATATTTTAGTCCGGCCTCTCTCGTGTGAAGTAAACGCTACACGCATTAGCATACGATTAATCAATGCATACAATTAAAATTTACTTTAAGTTATGGATAATTCAAACTAGTCATTATTATCTTTTGAGTTATTTCTTTTCTTTCATTCTCTTTTGTTTCATTTGAGACAATGCAAGCGATATTTTATAAATGTTCTCACATCACGGGCGACACTGCGCCAGCCTGTGAGCTAGCATGCTGCTGTACTACATAAATACTGTCATATTGACGAGTATGATACGGATAGCATTATGATAACAGCTGATTATAATATATTGTAAATCTACAGTTTACTCTCGTGTAATATAAAATAAACCATGTTATTAGTTTGCTGCAAATTATATTAAATATAGCGTTTTATTGCTTCAACAAGTAGAGTGCGGAGCGTGGCCTCTGGGCGACCCTTAACTGCTAGCCTCCAAACTAGTCCCTCTTAGGTCATTTCCTGAGAATAAGCGCGAGGGCCACATACGCCTGCGGCTCGTCGTGACACCGCCGGCACGCACGACATTATAGCCTTTATGTAATTACATATAAGACTGATAACGGTGTCTTAAATTAGAGTAGTGTCGTGTGTCGCTGTAATTAGTCCGGGGAGGACATGGGACAGGTCAAAGGGGCGGAAGCTGACCGCGCGGCGTGCGCACTTCCGGCGCGTCACGACGTCTCGTGTCGGAAGGAGCCCGCGTCGTTTGAAGGCAACGCTTGCGGCCGCTCTTTTGTCAAAGGATGCGGCTGTAACACTGACACTGCTGATGTGACTGTCACAGCTGCGCTCTACATGGCTACATTGCTTTTGGAATTTTGCTTGCTATGCTTATTATGCACTTTTAGTCTGTAATATGGAGGATTGTAATGTATTTCAAGGATACCATTTTATAGAAAAAGGTAAAGTATCTGGCAAAGGTATTACAGAGACAGTAATGAAATAAAGTCAGTCGATTTAATAAACGACGCGGCATCAATTAAAGTTAAACCATTTCCGTGGCAAAATTACTAATTGCAAGCTACGACAATGCTCCGGTAGGCTTATACTTACGTTGTGTAGATTTGAGATACTGTAATGTTGGACACATACGAGTGATAGAAAAAGTCTGACATAGGGCAATAAAATTTTATTTGCTTCACTTAACTACGTTTTTAGGCTAAAAATATAATGAAGAGAATGAGGGAGGGCTCTCGAGCCAGGTGAGCTGGCAGGAGTGCGGCGGAGGGCTCGCGCCTCGCCGGGCAAAGGAATGAGACAACATCAAAGCGAGCTCTTCAATTAGCCAGCTAATTGGCTTGACCGCGCTGCGATGTGTCCCCCGCAGCTTAAAATGCTGCTGCTTATTGATTGCCCTCTATATTGTTTTTGATCTGATATTTCAGTGAACATTACTATTGTACGTAATATAGCATAGATAGTATATTTCCCCAAACTATATAACAGATGCTTATCTATTAACACGACTAATAAGTTATTACATTTTTAAATCACGTTTAATTATTAATTTAGAAGAGATTTGTGTATGAAATAATAATAAATTATTGTATTGTACCTCACCAACTGCACACACACACGTTACATTTATGTCCCGCTGTTGCACAGGCCTTCTCTGTTGAGTGTAACGGCAATCCTCGAGCGAATTGGCTGATTTAACATGTCTTAGAAACTTGTATGCCGTGTAGGTTTCCTCACGATGTTCTCCTCCACCGGCGAGCGCGTGGTAAATTTTAATTGTGTTACGAATATGGCGATTCTATCGTCCGACACAACATCCGAACAAGGTTTTAATATTATGCGATTGACATGTGTTTTTTCATCTTGTTAAAAGTTGTAAGAAGCGCGTGGTATTGTTGTGCAACGCAACAAAGAAGAGCTCTATAAGAGTCACACGTATTTAATTTATGATCAGCCAAAAGAGCCCAAAAAAAGTTTTGGTGAACGTCTACTTATTTCACTTAAAAATCTTTCTAAAAACGAATGCTACATTTGTTGCCAATGTACGTACTTTATTTAGCAAGACTTGGAAACATTATTATAACTAAACTTGAATGTTTTAAAAACGAATTAACGTACTGACAACGTACGCTCATGTTGAAATATTTAAAATTAATTTATGATCTATTCAATGTGCTCCAACATTGGTTCCAACATTGGTTAATATAAGCCAGCGAAGTTTTAATTTATTCCAAGTATCATTTTAGAGCTCACGCTGGAAATTTATTGTGGATTCAGACAAAAAGATGATCTAACTTGTTTTAAAGTGTCTGTCTGGAGGACTCCGCTCCGGCGGCTGCGGGGACCAGCTTGATTGAGAATCAGTCGAGCGATGCTCTAGCCTCGTGCTTTACGCACTTCCTTTTGTCTTCTAAAAAAAAAAAGCGACCTCATAAGGTATTTCTTTTTTCAAATGTCCAACGACGATCTGACGATCCCACTAAGACCAGACACGGTAATTAGTGACGTAATTAAGGAACAAGTGTAGAAAATCATTGTTCAGATTTGTAAGGTTTTACTGTGAAGTTGTAAGAAATCGTAAGTAAAGAGATCTTAGGTAAAAAATAGGGCACTTTGTTTTCAAAGAAGATATTTGTATTTAGTTTAGTTGAAGACACAAATATTTCAAACGTCTTTTAAAATAACTTATTATAAAGAATGTCCAAACTTGGCAGTATGCTTAATTAAACAAGATTGTCAATTTAACATTTAAGTGCTGTGTGACTGTAGATGAATAAATAAACCAGGAAAACTTTACCAGCTCGTTGTTATTACATTCACAAACACAACGTCCCTCTTTGTTCATTTCTGTACACTTTACAATAATGATATGAGCTACAGAGCTCAGTGGATAGACATTACTAAACATATGACACTGTTGTTCAGTAGTCAATAAGAATGATCATAAACTTCATTCCGCACACGAGCTGCGATATCTCCGGCAGCTAGGGGGAACATAAACACCATTAAAGCATTTCTATTAACCTGAGGGTCATTTCACTTTGTATACCTCTTCAGTTGGTATGAATAATGCAATGGCGGCCTCCTCGCGGGCGCCGCGAACAGTTCTTGTTTAGAATAAGTTGCTTTACGGTTTTCTTATGAATTCATTTTATTTCTATACTTATTTCTGTCCATGTTCGAGACTGTAACATATTATTTGCATCTTTAACTTTGCTCACGTTCATTTAATATTTTAAGGATGTTGATTTACGATGAAGGAGACTTTTAGCAATGGTAATTTCAGGGAAATAAAATGGGACTGAGTTGGAAAACCGTTCTACCTCATCAATCTGGCTGATATTCGTCTTTCCACGACCATCTGCAGACCCTAGCATTCACTTCCGCGCTAGTACAACATTTATTTTCTCATTTTTTCTTTTAAAGCGCAAATCTGCGTCAGGATTGACACATTTTGTACCTTTTTAATTTCTACTTTCATGGAAAAAAAATTATCGAACTAAAGAACATTGACATAATCAAGTTAATGTATTTGTTGAAGAGGATTAAAGGCCGCCACAAAGTGACTTTAGTCACATGGAAGCTCGGCAAAAGTCTCGGCTCCTTGAACTGCTTGCTGACTCTAATGAAACAACACTCAAAGCAACTAACAAGTCGCGCCGCCCACTCGTGCGGTAACTTCGCCTAGGTAAACAACCCGTTACTGTGGCACAACTTGGAGACTAGCACAGGGTTGACACCAGTGACTAATACGAACCCCTCAATTGGCGACTAAATTCGACAAATTTCTTTATAAAAAAAGAGTCAAACGTATTCATGGCATAGAAGAAAAGTTGTTCGAAACTTCTAGAAAGGGGAAAGAGACCCTGGATCACAAATATTGGAATGACATGGCAATTCCAATGAGACAAGGAGTACTTTCAAATGTACTTGGACTCGATTGCGACATGACAACTTACATTTGAAGTATAGATTAGAGGGGCGTAATTATCAAATTCATTATTCGTAGCTAACAACTTATCACGGCTTAACTTAACGCATAATGTCAGCCGGAGCGGTGCAAACGTGAGCTGTTTTTGAACAAACAGCAGAGGGAGGCAGCCAAGACGTTGGACAATTTACATGTTGTAATTTTAATTAGGATTCTGGCGACCGCAGGGCGGCGCAGCCGGCGAGGGTCCGCACAATGGGCCTACGGCTCCCTTGCGAATAGTTTTACCTAATGTTAATTTAATCCAAGACGGACAATTGGAGGAAAAGTTGAGAGTTAGCGTCTTGTATCGCACAGTGCGCTGTGTTCTCACTGCGCGATCTCTTATTGCTACAAAGTTACACTGCGTTATATCGTATTGGTGATATTTGCTGAACCTGCACCGACACGGAAATGAGAGACAGCCGCGTTGTTGTATCTAATTACGTTGGCTCTGCAGCGCGCGGTTTAAAACAAAATAACGCCGCAACGATATTGATGTTAGAAGAATAATGTCGTTAACATATTTAACTGTTTCTTTGCAAAACCAAAATCTCTTTTCATTATAGAAAAAATTGGGCTACACAAGTCCGGCGCGATAATATTCAGTTTAGTTCAGCAGAAATGCAAATTATATTTAATGCGTATAATTAAATTTACCTAAAAGTAAAAAAGCTATAATAATAAAGTAAGTAAAACACCGTACATTGAACACGAGAGAATGATGCAATAATTAGAAATAAAATTGGCGGTGTAGACGGCAGCGCAGTGTGGACGCGGCCGGGCTCGGCCACGTGTTAAGCTGGCACTGTATAATTAAGGCGAATAATTCACGGCCTCCATTTAACCGGACTTTTGACCGGCCGGGGCGGGGGGCGCTCTCGGACTTGTCGTCGCCTTGAGAACTTGGACTGCGCCCCCGCTCTACTTCCAGTTTCCAAATTCATTTACGATACTTGAGTTAGGAACATACTTGTATTAACTCACAATAACATATATTTCCAATATTAAAACCTGTAATGCACAGCTTCGTATGAGCATTTTTTCTAAATTTGCACACGGTTCAGTTGGTGAGAATTGTTCAGTGCTGCCCGCGCGCGGCAGCAGGAAAAGTGCTGGTGCACAGCATGACGTTGAGGAGGTAATGGCTTTCATTCGTGACAATACCACAAATTCGTATCAGTGCAGAAATACTGCTAGCGGCAGTGGTCACGTGATGGGAATTAAGAATAAGCAGTATGGCTGCAGTGACGAAATGCACACAACAATGGGGGATGTCTATCGCCATCACCGAGTCGTTCTTCATTATATGGGTGGCGTGGAGGAATGTCGCAGCAAAGGAGAAATGGGATGCTCGAGTGGCTGAAAGAAATGAATGCATCAGTGAGTGCATTCTCCGCGGCGGCCGCGAAACGAAACGAATCTGAGAGATATTTATTTGTGGCATTTCTGTTTTTAACAATAACTGGGCCGATTACATATTTTACGACGAACATTTTATATATTAGTGTTCCATATTAATGTACAATATTATTTTTTTTGCTTCGTGAACCAAATTTGGTAGAGAGACGATTTTCCGTCGGAAGTGTAGAAGCGTTATGTTGTATAACGTAGACAAATTTAAAAAAGACACGACACAGAAAATATGTTTATAAGAAGCAACGTGCTTTGATTTATAACGACCTGCGGGGAGCGGGGCGGCGGGGGAGCCGGCGGGGAGTAAGTCGCGCACGGAAGCGAATGTTCGGAGTACTCGGTACCCCCCCAAGTTTAACACTTATAATAATTCTTCTTTGCTTTTGCTATATTTGACTAGATTTAGCGTTCAATCAATCATAATTGCCTTAAGACTATTATAGTGTCGTTAAAAACACGTTAAAACTATTTCGGGGTACATTATATGAACATTCACACAGGTGCCGTTGTTACGAGTATACACACTATATGTACAGTTTATTTTTATACGGGCACAAAAGTGTGGTGTTGGTGGTAGTGGTGCACCGTGAATCAATTGCAAACTTAGTTGTGAACCAAAATAAAATAATGGTAATAATATAATCATTTTAGAAAATCATTTTGGTGATTGTCATGCGGTGAGATTGAATGTGCTTGCAGCTTGCGAATATTGTATTACAAGTTATTGAACGATGTTAAGTTGAATCTATCAAATAACGCTTGAAGTCATGAACGTGGGCCGAAGGCGGAATATTTTGAGTCACAAACTGCAAGATTTATTCTCGGGGCTGGCTTCAAACTCATTAGTCGCGGAAAACTCGCGGGATCACACACAGCATCCACTTTGTTCTCGAGCGGGATATCCCTTGTAAAAACTGCCACGAAAAATATGCACGTTACCAACGAAACTTCCCGTATTATAGACGGATATTACACAGGACCGTGTGCGTGTGTTATAATATCCGTCCGTGAAGTACTACGTGAAAGTTGCCTGGTAACAAGCCTCGGTCTTTATCAAGTTAGGTGATTTTCTGAGAACTGGGCCAGTTCCTCTAGCCAATGTGTACGCTTTCACGGTGCCTCCGTTCTTAGTGAGGATAAACCCAATTGTTCTTTAATGTATAACGAGCAAAGGAATGTTATTTGTTTAGTTATCACACCAAATCATTAACACCCGTAACTTTAAATGCAATTGAGTTACCAGACTTTAAAAAATAAAGATAATTTTTATACGCAGTAGAGCTGGGGAGAAGTAGTAGAGAAGCGTCGGCCGCTGCCAGTTGTAGAAGTATGAGTACCAGTTCTACTTTACGGTGGTATTCTGTAAAGATGCGGCGCTCTCCCAGCCTACCATCGTATATGTGCAGTAGAAAAATGTCTTTTTCAGAACTACCACGACGGTGAAGCCTAAGAAGGGAGTCATGTTTCAAGTAATTTCTTGGAAAGCGCAAATTTCAATCCCCAGGGGTCACACATTTGCACCTCATCTTCTCACCGCACTCACTATTCTACTACGGAGACGGGAGAAAATGTCTACGGCCCACAGCAGTCTGTGGGCTCATTTCTTATGGTCATGTAATAAGAAAAGTCAAACAGTTGAATGGGAATCTGCGAAGTAAGGAAGGAAGAAAGCATCTGAGCTCGGGCATGCTGCAATATATTAAACGTCAGAAACCTGAATACTACACCCACAAAGCAGCATCGTGTGCGAAGTACATGGTACACGTGGTGGTATAACAACGACGACAGTCCAACGATCGTCAGTGGTACCATCAGTTCTTATGAATATTTCTTATATCACCTGATATATAGAGATTTGCATTTAACCAAATTTTAATTTAAAATGATTATGTAGTATGTAAGTGTTTTATTAAACTTCGACCGTTTCTGTGAAGGACGCCGTAATGTTCTCAATGTGCCCGGGGACAAAATATAGCGTATATTTGGCTTAAGAATGTAGTTTGTGAAAAAATGTGAGGGTTTTCTCTTAATCATGTTTGTGCGGCGATCGCGACGAGCCAGCGCGTCGTAACAGCGCCGCTGCCAACACAATAAGCGCTACGTCTTCATGAATGTCGCGCCGCCTGGAACCTTTTCAATTCGTTACCTGCCATTTATTTGTTTGTCTAAGATGTGAGCTGACAACCGCTCGTACACTACTGGCGTGCGTTGAACATCCAGATATGGATGTGATACTGGCGGGGACTACGCATTCGCGCATGCACGTAACCTTGGTCGGCGTTGGTGTAAGTTTGCACAGTAAAGCTGTATCCCAGCGTGACCCTCGTGACATTACTTGTACATGGCTAACGGTAATTATAGTAATGTGTAATGTTCCAATTGATATAGACATTGGGCACTACATTTAAAGTGTGGCTCACCAGCGGCTGCATTTCCCTCGAAGAATTTTCCTTATTTCACAGAAAAGTCAGTTTAACACTAAACTTTAATTAACTGAAATAAAATAGGGAGGGTTCACTGTTCTGTTGGCGCAACTAATAAATTTCGGTTATTATTTTCTCTAGAGGCGAACCGACAAAAAGTGTCATTAAAATTCCGCAGGCAATAAACGCATTCAAAGATTATTTTTTGCGACGACACAGTAATGTGCCGCGGCCACTTCTTGGGCTGCAGCCGAGCGTTGCTCGGTGCTCAAATTAAAAACATGCGAAGCAGCAGACAATTGTAATGCAAATCGCCACCTCCGGCCGGCGGGGGCCGGCGGGGGCGAGCGGGGGCCGCCGCTCTTACCACGGGGTTTATAATATACTTTTTATTTGGAGTTAAGTGTTGCGCGGCCTCGGGGCGGGAAATGACGTCACACCCGCCGATGACATTATTTATGTTAATTCTGAACTGTTAACGGCACCTCGCGGGCGCCGGCACCTTGTGATCCGAGCTCATTCATTGCAGATCTACTTCATTTTTTGTCGTTTGAAATGAAATTAAAAAATTGCCAACAAACGTAAGAGGACTAAAATCAGTTCTATTTAAATTAATTGTATTTGCTCAATAGCAAGGGTAGGTGCGGCGCGAGTGATGCTGCCGCGGCAAGAACTGTGCTCCCCAAATGTCCCGAGAGCAGGGCTGTGCCGCACCTTGTTCGCAACTCAGCGCAGTAATTGTACCACTTTACATAATGTCTATTTTAGTGGCGGGAGCATTTTTCAAAACGCCCGCCCTAATGAGTCGTGAACGGCGCTGATGTTCAGTAATGCACGGCGAAGGTACCGCGTCTCATTTGGCGCTCGCTCGCACGCGCCAAGATTTATCGCGGCCGCTAAGTGAACTCGATTGCCGGCTCCTGCCGAAACCTTGCTCGCACGGCGGAGTGTAAACGCTTTCCTTTCACGTCTCAATTGCCTTTTTGTAAAACGTATTTTAAATTATAGACATAATGACACAATTATATACACCGAATATAACAGAATTATTTTCTGCGATTGTGTTTTTTTTTGCCAGGTTGCATATGCAATGCTGAGCTTGTGATGTTTGTGTGTAGAGGAAATACAACACAGTGCGCACAAGCAGCACATGCTGTTCGACGACAGTCGCACAGACCGCCGACGCTCGCCGTGACGGTACATACCATATATAGTTGTTAACAAAACAACTAAATATGTAGTGCCATAACTATATATATACAATAACAGCGATAATACGAAATTAGTTGGTTTCCAGTAAATACAGTTCAAACAATGTTCAGAAGGTGTCGGTTTGTGTTTTGTATAATTATATTAATAAATCTTCTCTATTTAACATTATTTTGATCATCAGATATATATCAGATGCCACGAGTGCTGTACTGAAGTAAATATGGCGCAGCAACTAGCTGACAGACCGTCCACGCTTCAACATCAAGTGATCTCGTTAGCGAACTTGGGAAGTTCCGCGGATTTAACAAGGTGCTCGTCGGAATCCGGGATTTTAGAAAAAAGCAATAAATCCCGGAGACGGTTCCCGAAGTGCTGGGAAGTTAGGAAATTGCGCATTTACAATTCGCCTCGTAGCGGCTTGAGCCGAGCGGGATCAGCCGCGGACCCCGGACAAATTGTTGTTTATGGCGCGCACGCACCGCGCTGCGTGAGCTCCAGACCTGACGGTACCCGTTACAATTGTATTCTTATTGCACAAGTGCACGCAGGTCGATTACTCCTCACTAGTTATTCCTCATTATTTTGTCTTCAGTTCTCCTCTCACAGCAGTATTTTGATAGGTAAAGGTAGCGGCACTTGCCGCCGGGCGTTCGTCCGGCTCGTGGCGTCACTTGATATTGTATAACTCCGTTGACGTGTTGCTGTCGCGTCGCTATTTTGACGAAGAAATAGAAAAAACCGCCTATTCAATAACATAGGCAAGAGGAGATGCGAGCGGGGACTGCGGCGCCAGGTGCTCCGCCTGTTCACACGCGGGCTCTCGGGCGGCCGTAAAACTCATGTAAACAGCCAGTTCCGTTCGCCTGCGGCCACCTGCCGGCCACTTCACAGGGCTCTCTTGGGCTTGTTGTTGTAAGGTGCGCGCGCGACGCCGGACTTACACTTTATAAATAAGAACACGTTTATAATTGTATCTGTAATTTAATTCCTTAATGGTTATTAAATTACCAAGAAAAAAATATCTGATCAGTAGTAGAAATAAACATAAAACAATGAACAACACATATACTGTCGGCGCACCCCTGTCCTCTTATCCTCCATATTGTCGTCTATTTCCTCAAATTTCTAATTAAAGGCTGGCACATGATCAGCAGCAAATCTGCTCAAGTCCCTGGCGTTGATGATCACTTAAGGTGTTAGCTCGCGTCCCCGCTCGTACGTTAAAAACCTAATACTACATAACATAAATTTACAATTTAATAAGTTGACCAATAGATCTGGCTCGCCAGCCGCTGCCTGCTATTTTATGAAATAATAGAACAGATGTATTAACGGGGCTCCGGTGCGTTCCACTGGAGATCCCGGAGCCCCTCGTCATGCACCGAGGAAAGGGCCACCGGGGAGGTTTTAGTGGGTAAAAATCCCACATAACCGCCGCCTTCCCCCCAGAAGGCGGGGTATCTTTTTGTAGATTTCCTCCCCGTTAACAAAAAAAAAAGATGTATTAAAACATGTATACTTAATTAACAGCCAGTGGCATCGTTGCGGCCTGGAACTCCTCTGCTAACATGTTACAGAACGCAGAGCAGCACGTCGTCTAGAGCCGGCCACGGGTTTGCACGAGCGGAAATAAGGAGTTTGTACTTACTGAATGCAGACGGAACCGCAAGTTTTCTTTAAAGAGCCCAAACTTGTCCAAACAAGCGCTCTATAAACATTAGCGTTAAGCAATTTTTTGCGACCGACGCAGCCACATTGTCACTGTTTATTTGTCCGAAGTCCTACCGCGTTTGCCGGAAATTAAACAAAAAAAATAAGTTTTTTTTATATCAGGATAAATAAATATTTAGAATTTAAGCGTACAACCAACTAACTTACTGTTTTAGGCAACGGTCTATCAAGGTGGCGTCTATTGAACTAGCTTGTGAAATTGTTAGAGATACGAGTTAGTAAATGTGATAATATTCCTAACAAGATGAGGCAATTAAAAATCCTTAGCAGAAACGCAACAAGATGTCTGACCTCGGAACATTAACCTATGGCACTGATCACCGGCAATGACGACGATATGTACTGATAGTTCTCTGCAACGATGAGGACGTACGTCTAATTTTTTGTTTTTTCCATTCTAGTTGTTTATACGACAGCAATGTGTTATATACAAAAAATCAAACGTTAATATACGTGCATATAACAATATGGTTGAATTTAAACGGGACGTTACAATTCAATATACTAAAGACGCGGTTATAAAAAACGAACAGAAGTATCCCCCGGCACTCGCCGCGCACTTTCTATGAATTTTATCATCTCTAAAAAGATACTTGTAAAGTACGAGCCGATGTATTGGTGTTTTGGCGCTGAGTTCGCTACTTTGCGCAGAAAGACAAAAAACACTGGAAACAACGATTGTTAGGTGAAAGCTATTGTCCCTTAATTCGCCAAGTTTGCAAACGCTACTGGAGTTGTGATTAGTTTTATTGTTGTAGAGTTTGTGTGAGTTGCGTCAGTGAAATACATTTTGTGTCCCGCCGTCACTTAGCATAAGTAGTGAGTCCACCTGCGAGAGAACAAGAGTCGTTACATAAATAATAACCGGCGGGGACACAACACAACACTGTGTTTACCTCGCGATACTCGCCATAAAAATATATCGGGACCGCGCATTATTTATTTGACAATGTTCTGAGTAGGAAAACAGCCAACTTGTGCCGGATGAAAGTGAACGGTGAAGGAAAACAAGAGCACTTACTCACACTTTATTGTAACGCTCCATCCGCGTGATCATATTAGTTTAGTAATTCTGATGCTTGAAGTATACAGAATATATAGTTTCACAATTCTTAAAGAACAACGGACGTGCCATGAAATTGACATTTTCATAAGAAAAGGAAGGGAAGCTATCGAACGAACGACCACAAGCATCATCAGAGAAGTTGCAGGGGCGTCGCCTATTGAAGCAGAGTGAAGCCTTCCATCACCCACCGGACGAGATGAAGATCTCTTAGCATCTGGTAAGCGCCTTACCCGGTCACACCATAGTACTACATACCATAGTAGCAGTGAATATTCAGGCCGCGTGCAGCAGTTGGCATGTAGCGTGCAAGGCAGTGAAGACCGTCTGGACTACTAGTATGAAACTTGTGTTTATAGAGATTAATAGACATTTGTGTGTTGTTTGCTTCCCTAACGCTTCATTTGTGTTCCCATCAGTTGTTTATTGCTATTGTTTGGATGTTTTATTTCAATGAAATTTGTTTATTGCAATATTAATTGTGATATAGAATCAGGAATCAAGCGAGAGTACATTTCGCGATGGCTGTTCTGTCATAAAATATACATTTCTTTTGTACGAATAAATAATGTTGTCAAACGGTTATCCGTACTGCACGCAAGTGTTGCACGCAGAACTATACCTAAGACGAGCATGAATAACTACTTAGATTAATTTGTACACGTACATAGATGTCATTAAAAATAGGCCGATGAAACATTGTTTGGTCCATATTTAGTAACACAGAGATGGTGCTTTCCGATTGCCAATGAGTTTATTGGTTTCCGTATGAGACCGCCTTGCATTCGAATCTCCGAACGTCAAAATCAATTTAAAATAATGATTGAACTTTTGGCTCACAATAATTACTGAGCATTTTCGTTTTATATAAAGGCTTGCTTGTTAATACGCAGCGCAGATGACAGCCTCGACAAATATAATAAAAAGATCTATGTCAATATTTTTCGATTTGACCATTTTACTGAAAACTGAAAGAATATTTAGACCTTATTCCATATTTTCGGTATTATAACCACAAATAGGAGTTTTGGCAACAAGTATTTTTGATTAGAAGCGCAGATAAGAGCGCTGTCGACCACTAGTATAATTAAGACCAGACATGTTACAATAATAAATATATATACATATATTTGTTATGGCTAGTTTTTAAATTTGGTGGTTTTGAGACTTTGCTCACCATAGATTAATGTTTCGTAATCTGTTGATTGATATTTCGCCAATCGTTAAATAAACGATAACGTATTCTTCAGGCACGTTTTTATATTTGGGAACATGTATTATCTGGTAGAATATTGTTTTAAATTGTTATCTATACTAATACACCATGTCACTGAGTTTCAATAGAAATCCTTTCTTTCTAGCAACGATATTTTCTGAGACAGTCACGTTTATCTCAAGTAATAATGTGCATAAGGGGGACGGGGCGAGCGGCCGCGCGTTCCTTGTGTTGCCAACTATGCTGAATATTTTTAATCAATACAAATTAGTTGCGAGCAGGCCCGACGTCCGGCCCACTTGCTACCACATGCGGGGAAATACATTGCCGGTAAACATAGCAAGGTATACTTTACTTGTATTATTAGTATCTGTGCGCCATTGTCCTTGTATTGTCATATATTTCCTGCCCGTACAAATGTTGCCTGAAAAAGACCTCACTTAGCGATAAGGTTGTTTTGTAAAATAAAATGTACTGAATTCCGGAATTTGCTTCTTGTTTGATTTTTTAAAACAATACAGCTGTATCGTTTTGTGTCATATATTTATTTAGCTACCTACAGACGACTCGATAGAAGAGAAGAAAGATGTCGCAAGTGCGATGCTCGCATTTATCATACAATATAGAAAATAGGAAGAACTCATAACACGATCACTATGTGTTCTGAGTTCTTGGGAATGCCGTCAGATCAGTCTTATAAACTAATTGTAAAACGATAGTGTCTCGTGTCAAAGTTGACGTTTTTTATTTACGTGAGGTGAACGGGATGTGTGCGCCTCGTTCTCTAATGTCTACGACGGATGTGCTGTGTAAGGACGTTAACATAGTCTAACACAGAATTATGGTAAGATCTCATTTATCTCCGATTCAGCTTATCGCTAAAACCTCTGTGTCGACACAAACGATATAAGCGGATGCACGCGCAGCGAGATCCGGGAGCTCGAGATAAACTTTCTGAAGCGAGCAACAAGCTCGACGTATTGATCTATCGAGAGCCGCCCCTCAGGTATTCTGTACTTGTTTAGCATCGCTTGCTCCCGCGCTATCCCAACAATGTTTGCTCAAAGCTATTTCCGGCTCCACCGACTTTTGATCGGAGGTTTATTAAAGCAATATTATCTTCCTTAGATCACTTTATGCCCGTACCTACATAACTCTCTGCTTACGCGTGTATTAGGAGCCGAAGGAAATGTTTGTTTTACAAAAATGTTATGCCTTTATTAAACTTTATAAGTTAGCAATAACGCAACGAAATATTTCAACACATCGTAACTCACATCTGTGTTTGACCTGTAGTGTTCATCAGTTCACTAAATTTACAACTTACAAGTTGTAATTGTGTTATGTTTTTGTTAACCTTTCGTTTAAATAAATTCATTATTATTTGTAAATATAATGTTCAGGCACATTGCATCTGGGATTCAATTAAAACGCCACCGCAGCAAATTTCATTAAATTACGTTCATCCGCGAACTGTTCTATATTTACTTTATTTGTTTGACATTTACAGGGGTGGGGTATAAGTTGACTTATATAGAAATAAAAATTCCGATCCTTGTCACATTTAGACGACTCTAAGTATCGCCACAGTTGTGAACCGCGGTGGCACTTAAATGCAATGAAGGCGGCTGATGCGGGCAGCAGCTAAATGGCAGTGTTGTGTCGGGCGCGGTACGCAGACAGATAAGTTGTGCCGGTCCGCGGCCGACGCGGATTGAGGCTTCTGAACATTGCGCTCTACTTAGCGCGTTGGCGTTTTACTGTTATGTTATTATTATATATCTGCTATGTTCCCTCTGCTCGCTGCCCGCTGTATCGCGTTAGTCATTTGAAATGCAGCGGGACTTACGAAAATGTCAAGTAATCAAACCTAAAAATGTGATTACTGACTCACTTTATACATTTAACTTAGCGACGCTTATAGTGGTAGGTGTATTGTTTTGCTTGCAAATGTTATTATCATTTAGAAATCTTCCGTCTTTCGTGACTTATAAATTGTACGTCATTTTAATGTTTGACAAATTCTTCCTTTTGATTCATTGGTCCTAATAACTTTAAGGCAAAGACTTCCAGAATGCCAACTAAATATCTTAATTTTAATCAATAAGAACTCTTATTTCTGTCTAATAACCGGGACTAAAAGTGAGCTTAGTATTAAATTGGCCGCCAAGTTTTAGAACGAGTAGTTTCACTGCATGCTCGCACAACACAGTAGGTGGGCAGTGTTCATTAGATATGCGATATGCGGCCGCTATCAGCGGACGGACTTCCGCGCCCCACCGTACCTATTGGTGATCTGTATGCACTGACTCATGTCACAGCGCCACTACTCAGCCACCCAGCTGTTGACTGGCAGTTAAAACATGAACCAAATATGAAGGAGCACCTCCCGTACAATTGTTTGTCACAATTTAAAACCAATTTTATCGATAAAAAAAAATAAATACATCTCTCTCACTAAGGTCTCCCTGTATCCCACCTTTAGAGCAATGTTTATGCCCTGACCGGGAACCCGCGCCTGACTGTATGCTATTTGCAGGCCAGGGTCTTCTGGAGGTGATCTTCCCACGTCAAAATGCACCGTTAAGTCCTCTACCTACTCATGTGCTACTCATTCCATACAGAGAAAAATATTGTGGTAAAAACAAACCAGTATTGCCCTGCTGTATTTAAGTGGAGCGTTCCAGTGCGGCGCTTAGTGACGGCAGAGGAAAGTTTATTAGAGACGTCTTTATTTGTAGTTCCGGCCGCCGGGATGGCGTTAAGTTTCGCTTCGATTTAAGTTGGAGACGGAGTGATGTCCGCCCGGGGCTTTCGCGAAACTTACGGGAACTTGAAGCGCCGAAAGGCACCTACACGTTTTGTATTTTAGGACAAAAGTGTATTTTTTTATATTATTTTTAGAGTTCGGTAATACCAGGTGAATTTTTAACACTCGTAAACGTTTCGGGCTAATCTCTAGAAGCTTAAAATACGCTTTATCGTTCGTAGCTCTTGGACTCAGGACTGAGGGATTATCGTCTGCGTTGTCTCTAACACTTTTCGTATACAGTTAGACTCTGATGAGTACGGCAGCAAATATGCTATAGAATGAATGTAGTCGGATTCAATTTGTCTGCGATGCGCCACCTCCTCCCTCTGCTCCCGAGCACCGCTCTCACTGACGACTAATAAATTCGTTACAAGGCGGGGGGCGAAAGGTACAAGTCATTACGGGCGCTCACTTTTTGCAATTGGCATGACTGCTGGGTTCCTTACAAAACACAAATAACTTGATCACAAATATATACAAATATATTTAATGGGGTTCCTTTTTAATGCTTTTATAATGGTTTGCAAAAGTAGCTGTACCGAATTTGTATCGCCCTAATATTTGAAGCATTATTTCAAATAGATGTTTTTAAGTAGTTTTTTTGTTAAATAGGAAAACGTGTGTTAAGAGCTTATTCAAGCATCACTCATTTGTGTAAGCCGTGGGGTAAAATGAGATGGGATTTAAACTCCCGACTTATGTATGGTGCTGGCAAGAGTCGCTGGTTCGTTACCCGGGTCGCCGGTCCGCTAAGCAATAGTGTGAGACTTCAATGCCTTTCGATTTGTATGGCGCTGGAGTTAATGACATACTGCACTAACAAGATCTCTATCTCGAGGAGACGACCACATGCCTCCCCTCCTCGCGTCGGTTTCCTCAATGCTGAGGGTCGTGACCATCTCGTGGGAACAGTTTGCTTTTAGTGATCCGTCGCCATTTTCCTTTATCTGCAGCCAAGCGCAGAGCATCGCCAACCGACGTGCCGACAGTGGTGCGGATCTGGTCAGTCCAGCGTGTCGGGCTTCGACCACATGCGCGCAGCTGTATATGATGTTTGTATTTCATCTACATAGTTACAGGCATCGTCAGAGATCGGCAGAGAAATACCATTATCATATCATAGCTATTCACATCAAGACAAACATGAAAATATTACAATCTGTATGATAAATTAAAATGAGCCTTGAATCTTTCTGATGTTGTGACTTGAACAGAGAAAGACATATGAATGAGGCAAGACAGATGAAAACCATAAATGGTGTAAGTAAAGTAGAACATCCCGAGTGACCGTGTAAGGAGCAGAAGCAGAAGGAGAAAGGTAGTGATGTGAAGCGACAGGGTGGTAGGAAATGGTAATCCCTGTCTACCTCTTACATTTTTATGTTTCGATGTTTCAGGGTAGCTTTGTGGAATAAAGAATTTAGTATGTTTTGCCTGTCCCTCCGATGACCGCTATTGGAACACATTAACAAGAAGTTATGCACACGTGGCGTGCAAGACCTTTCGATTTTAAGACAGATAATCAGCTGCTCTAATAACGTATCGTTTACATACGGTTTGTCAACTTGGGAATGATATATATCTCCCTGGGTGTCCTCTCCTTCGCCGCATGCTACGTCACCTCCTTTAAAGTTTAACGTAAGAGAGAAACCCTCAAGCTACTCGGACCTCTAACACAACCGGCTAATGGCTACAATCGCACACAGGTCACGTTACTGCGCGAGTACCCTACATAATTTTCAGTTATGTAGTTCCGATCTCCGGATGCGTACCTCATTCCCGCCGTGTTTAACACTTGCGCCGGCAAGTTGGACCCGCTCCGGCCGCGGGCTAACGGCGCAACTTAGACAATAACCTGCGAGATTAGACGGCTCTCCCGGGCCCGACACCGCCGAGGTGGGCCGCAGTTACTTCGCAAACAATAGTAATACGCAAGATATGAATTGAATATTAAGATAGGTGGGGTGATTTATGGCGGGGACTCGTGTAAACAGTGTTGAGGAAATGCTATGTGCGTTCAGATCTATGGGAGATATCATTCCGTGCGCCTCGAGAACTTCGCGACTCAACCAGTTAAATTAACTTTAAATTAAGTAAATTATGAATAAATTTTGTCGAATTACTCTCTGTCAGAACAATACTTCAAGTGTTTGGGTTCTTCAACAACAGTACTTATATGTATTATCACAGGTACCGCCGGTAAATACTGTCGTTCAAGACTATTGCTGTTTACTATGACTTTACCTCCACGAAGACAACACTGAGGAACATTAACAAATTAGCTGCCGAGTAAAAGTGTCGATGATTAAGTTGTTTCGTTCTTTTGTGTGTTGTTTGTTGTTTGCGGCGAATCACTCATCTCCGCGCTAATCCGGCAGATAAGGCGGCCGGGGCCGTGTTTACATTTTTCAAGAGGCGCTGTCGTTAGGGCTGCAATAAAGAAATAGCAATTAGCGGTGTTGTCTCGGCGCCGCGGCCGATCATTTTTCTCTGGTAATCCGCCCCCGCTAATTGTTTATAAGTTTTCTTGACAACTCGATTGTCATCGGCCGCTATCTCCAGTGTCTACGGCCGGCGGGAACTGAAAAATTGTTCGCGGCCAGTTGTGTTTTGAGGCGTTCCATTGTTTGTGGAAAAATTTCCTCTCGTTAAAGTTGAAACAAACTCATTACGAGCATTGTTCCTATTTAAATTGTCACTCTCGTGTTTTCCCTCGTTCCTGTCTCTTGTGTATACAAATTTTATATTGCGTTAGTATAACAATTAAAACATTGGGCAAGTTAAAATATTGCTTTTAATGCATTATTTAAAGAAATAGTTCATTATATGTATTACTATAAAATTTCAATTTTATAATACGTTGGTCCAGAAGTCGATAGCGCGTTGACTATGTTTTAAAGTTAAAAATAAATTTGGTGGTTCTACGTCTGCGTAGCCTGCGCATGGCCCTTGCTACGCGGGCTCTACGATATTGTAGACCGGTATTCCGGAAACCCTTCAAGGCACGGATAGACAGAGCGTTTCTGTTGGTGTACAATAATTACACAACGCTTCATCTTAGGTCTGGCAATACTAGACTATGATTTCCCTTTCGATACCAAAAAAATACAATTATTTATTTACGTAACGTAAGTATTCACATAATTTGTTTACGATTTAAAATGAACAACCGACTTCAAATCGTACACAACTTGATGGATCAAACGTTAAACAAGGAAGTTCTCTGTCGTAGCTGTGATCAGAGATTCTTTCTCATTCGCACTCGTAGTTGGGAGTGGTTATCTATTTTTGGATTGTCACAGGTCTACTAATCAACAGGTGTTTTCCCATACAATTTTTCGGAGTTGCCTGGTATATGTTCAGAGACCTAGATCCTATCCCAACAAAATTCATATATTTATATCGCAATCGGAAATCGGTTCATAACTGAATGCTGCGAATGCACAGACATTAAAATATAAAAAATACAGACCAATTGATAGTCTCCTTCATTTTTGAAGTCGGTTAAAATGTTTAGTGGTCTTACTTTCTTAGGAGGTTGCACCAGTCTGTTACATTCTATAAAACAGTGCTTTTCATAAACAACAGTATCAAATTAAAACTTTTAAATTTGTAATAATTTTCGTTGATATAAAACAAGTGTGTATGGAGAGTGTATAATAATGTATGGTCACACAAGAATAAGTAACAAATAAAATTATTTGTAATATGTTCAGAATGGAGACACAAAAACAGACATCGAACATGTAATTGAACCGGTTTCATTTGGCCGCCGTGCTAATGGTAACGTCACGGTCACACTGCGGCGCTACATGTCATCGGGCGCGCTAAAGTATTTCGCATTTGCAATTGTTTAAATTACGCCATAAATACACGCAAACGGTTCAACAAAGAGACGCGGCCGGTGCAATTGCGTCGGCAGATCGGGGACTATAAATCGCAGTTGTTCACGATACAAACAACGAATAACTTTCACGGCTGAAAATATCAAATGCAAAATGTAAATTTAACTACCTAATACAGGCCCAAGCCGCGCGAAACTGCGCTTTAAAGCGATGTTTATTTGAAATTTGAGTGGTGTTTTTATGTTCGTGTCGCTGTACTGAGAAATAAAAACGTCTGCCCGTGCCGAGCAGCGCCGCGCGAGTTATGAATGGCCCTTGAGCTATCCAATCCTAAAGAGATCAGCACACCCTGGCGATTGCAGAAACGTCACGCAAGGACTGGGTCTAGCTTAATACCTATACTTACAATGTAAGCCCACAGCATCGTACAGTTTTCAAAAATTGATCATGTAATGTATTATGAAAAGATTTTACCCACCAGAATAAAGTAGCTATCATTAGGAGATGGTTTAAGAGCTTGTAAATAAATTATAATTTACGTGAAGATCACTCCAGGCGCCATGTTGAACGTGCAGTCCGACACTGTGTACAATATATTTAAAGTCTAATATTCAATAACATTATGATCAACGTTTATATATTGCAGGGACAGTTGTACTGTTACATGTTCAGGAACAACCTTATTGGTGACTCTAAAGTTAGGGATAAAATATTTCTCTTCAAAGGGTTGTCTCGTCCGCATGTCGGTTAGTCTGTGGCGCGTGTCTCTTAGGTGGCGGTGCATCGCAGGCAGTTTGCTTGATATAATGCACGTCGCAGGCCGTTATTGCTCCAACCTACTTATTTATAATTGTTACTGCCACTACCAGCTTAGCCTGATCCTTAACCTCCCCCCACCTCCTCTCGAAGTACGACGGAGACAACAGAGCGACGGATCAACTTACACTGGTGGTTAACGGTCCACGGGTGAGCTTCCAAGAGAAGCCAGTGAGGTCGGCACGGGTAATTTAGTTTTCTTTCATTGTGACTGTTAGTGAGACCTTTATTGCGTTTAGCGATGTTACTGCGAACGTTGTTTGACTCACTCATTACAGCGGCTTACGGATAGTTGCAATTGCGACGTTTTAGTGCCTTCGATACAGATACGTATTTATAAGTAAATTGAAATGATAG
Organism: Meandrusa payeni; assembly: GCA_029286785.1. Classification (NCBI taxonomy): domain Eukaryota; kingdom Metazoa; phylum Arthropoda; class Insecta; order Lepidoptera; family Papilionidae; genus Meandrusa; species Meandrusa payeni. The sequence continues at coordinate 182,694 of JAGSMX010000017.1, forward strand.
TCTTTTAAATCAGCCTAACAAACGTGGGCAAATGTCATCTCGCAATTGATGCTGTAGCACACATGCACCCATACCGCCAAAAACACGAGGTCCTTTGGGGCCTCAGGGCATCATACATGTGTGCCAAGTACATATCAAGTGTACTACAACACATAGGGTCTAGGTGCTTTTCCTGCTCGCAACGACTGCTTACCAGCTTTCTCTAGATCCGGATCCGCACGGTCCAGTCCGGTCCGGTCTTGCCCAGGACAAAAAAGACCAATGAAGAGCATGTAAGGATTTTCCTTTTCTATTATATACTTCTCCAAGAAAATGGAGCTTCACCCGACAGATCCCGCATTTGTTGTTTCGGGAAATGTTGTTCAACGGAACCGATTAATTTTATTGGCCCAGCTAATTCTATCAAAGACTCCTCCGCTTTAATAGCGCACAACAAAATAAGACCCTTAAAAACTAATGTTCAGCCTTAAGTCCGCCGCAAATACCTCTTTGTGACTCCAAACGATACGCCGCGCCGCTCCTCGGGAACCTGGCTATACTCGATTTTCCTCCACGGCCTACCTTCCAAAGGAATACGAGCTTTACAGTTACGAGACAAAGTTAAGATTGCATTGGGAGTTCGCAATAACTTAAGGCGGTGTAAGACACCGAACAGATTAAAAAGTTGGAGTCTCTCGCGCGACGTCATTGTAAGTGGAAAATGAGTAAAATAAAGCAATACATTTTAATTAGGAGGAAGGGATCTGCCCTTTATTCCTCACGCGATAACTCGCCGCGGCCTCTATTTATTGAATTTCATGTTTAATTAACTCGAACCGCGGCGGGGGTAATCTCGCCATCTCGATTGTTTAGTCTCGATTGAACTTCAAATCTGCGGAGTTTTTGTCGGCGCATATCTCCTATCGCCGTGCCGTCGATGTTGGATCGCAATTAACAAACTTCAAATTTGCCATATTCATTTCGTCATTCATGAAAATTATTATTTTCTTTATACCAGATCTACAATATTTCACAGTAGCAACAACTGTAACCATCCAAGTCGAGGTTACCCCTCACTGGGGGGACCCTTGTGTCGAGTTACTAGCGATAGAGGTTCAGGCTAAGCGACTTAAGAGCTACGCCACCTCTTATTCCGGTGAAGTAGTCAAGGCCAGCTTCTCTGGCTAATCTATGTAGTTCGTCAAAAAAAAAAGATCCACAACCGATCTCACAATTATCTAAATTATTCTTCTTCTGTCTCTTCACTTGAAATTGTTGCCTTTGAGTAGGAAAAAAGAGGAAAGAGGTAAAAGGGACGAACGAAGGTAAATTATTAAGTCTGCGGCTTCCTGTCCTTGGATAAAACTAAAAAGTATATTCATCTATTTAAAGCTGATTTTATGTGAGGGAGCGGAAATAACCCGGCTGAGTCCGGTGTCTCACATTCTTATGACAACAAATGGAATGTTCATCTGATAAAAAATACGCCCGACCCCTTTGTATTAGTAGTCATTTATAGCATTTAATTCCAAAAGATTTAATTTCAATTTAAAAAATTAGTCTACATGATTCATTTACTTATGAGAATGAAGACACTAACAATTACCAACATGGCGGAGGCGCGCGTCAACCAGTGCAATGTCTCAGCGCCAGAGAAGTGAAATGCGGAGCGCTTCACTCGCACCGCTTGCCGTCAATTGAGTATTGGCAAAATGAACCATTCTTGAGCAATAGCGGTGTTAAGTTAAATGTAGTGAGATAATCCCGCTCTAAGTGGTTGAAGCGGGCGACTCGATTGCTTAAAAGATTAAAAACTTGAGGGCACCTTGCTCGGCGGGGCGGTGCGGGACGGTGCGGGGCGGAGAGGAACTCTCTTTGTGTCACTCTGTACTGTGATGGTGTTTTCTGTTTAAATTACATAGAAGTTTAATTCTCTTTGACATTTTTTCCTTCAAGAATCCGTAGAAAATAAGAAACCAAATGTTCTCCGCTAGAAAACGAGGCATTCCATTCGAAAAATCAAACTTCTTGTTTTTAATGTACGTTGGTTCTTTTTTCTCTAACTTGTGACCTTAGTCTGTGATACTTCTGTTATGTAATATTGCAATAGGCTTTTATAAACTAGAATACGCCTTACAGTTGATTAAAATGTTGAGTTATTATATAGCATCATACTAAATGTAAGTCAATCATCTCTACATACCCCTGTGGGTGACAGGCGTGAGCGCCTGTACGGTATATTATGTTAATATAAAATGTCAAATCTGTACTCCCAATAAATAATTACCAGGCGCTACGATGTTATATCAGTGTTATGTTGACATACTGATTTGTATTAGAGCCTGAATCTGATCACATCCCTGAGAGTTACAGTTAGTTAAGCACTCAAGAATATGAAATATCTTTATACAAAAATGGTCTTCTGTCACGTAGGACACGTTCACCGATATGCGGTAACACGGACTCACTAACACAAGCGGCTGGGGCTGGTGGTGTTCACCAGGTGTTGAGCAGGACACTGGCAGGAGTTGATGTCTGATATCGTTGTCTCCGTCCGATAACAATGTTTACGAGTGTAAACATTGTTATCTCCAAACGTACATTAAATGTTCACTTCGCACAGACATAAACACAAACAACGGCTCCTCTATGTAAGGCCGGAGGTGAGCTTAACGATTTGTTTACGCACAGTCTGGTCTAAACTGTAAGACGATCACTAATGCCATTGCTACTAAATGTCCAAAAGCCATTTCTCTCTAAACAACTCCACTGTGACTTTACGATCGCCATCTCGGAGGAAGCAATTAAAAATATAGTAAAATTTTAATTTCTTTGGGAGTAAATCAAGCGATCTCCGAGCTGCAACATGTCACAGGCGAGGAGACGCAGGCCGCGTAACGAACAAAAAATTTGAACCATAAACTGACTTCCGACTAAACTTTCAAATACGCCTGACCCAATTGCCCCATCAGCGGCGCTCAACATTCCGTGTCGATGGTCTTTGACTCCAGGAATGGTCTTAACATTTATTAATTAATTTTAAACATTTGTTTCTATTCCGTTATGTTTTATTCTAAAGCTAACTAAAGAAATACTTGCCCAACTTGCCATACCTTTTTTTTGTGTTAAAGTGGTCATACATTGAATAGTCAATAGCCTAATGGTTTAGGGTACGCCTGCGAAACGTAAGGTCGCAAGTTCACTATTCGACTATTGACGTGAATCATCTCCTGGCACAAGCTTAAGGTTAATAGAAAATTAAGTAATATTTGTTTTCCGCGACGAGGGGAAATCCATTATGGATCTCTGATTCCTCAGCAGTCCCTGCTGGCGAGAAGTGTCCGACTAAAAACCATTCGCGGACTAAAAACCTTCTTCCTCCACCACGTGAATGTTCCCACATTGCGGCCTACCATTGATATTTGTAATATTTGCTAAAATAAATATTGCTAGAGATCTTTTTAAAAATAAAAAAATAGCTTTACAATGAAACTTTCACAGTAAAAAGGTAAGCAACCTCGGTTTCGACGAAGTTTTTGTTCTACCGCACAATATAGAACGACTTCGATATTCATATATCGAAAAACCTACTCTAAGACATGGTACTACAGCTGAAATTCTTTTAAACATTTGTAGCATTATTTTATAGTGTAATTAAGATGGGTGTTATTAAGTATGAGACGAGTTCGTAACGTGTGTGTGTACACACTACATAGACTATACACACGGTTTATTTATTTTTTAATTTAAATTGATTGAGATTGTAAATGCTAAACATTTACGATTTGAAGGCCGTAGTATGTAGTAGTGAGGAGGGTAGTTCAGTCCAGACTATACATGTCAGATGGTTAAGTGTGAATGTGACGAAAAAGTAACTCGCATAGGATTAAAGAATTAACACATTTTAATATTAATTAATCTTCAAAGAATTCATTATCTCTTCTCCACCACGACCTACTCCGCAACTCGCAACGTAAAAGCAAAGAACGTTATTAAATTTCAAAATTCTTGAAATCCGTATGAATCATGTGATCTGAGGGTCTCTCCCAGATGCTCATCCGATTATACATTTAACATCTGGTGATATGATCCGTTTCCCATTACAAAAAACGTATAAAACGTATAAAAATATTATAAACAAATATATTTCCCAGCAATAACATGACACCAGGCTATTGGCAATTGTTAACGAAAGGATCGTTTCATACATTAAATAGTATTACACTGATGCAGGGGCAAACGGGCAATTAGCTCGGAAACCACGCCTCAAAATTATTCTCAACATTGGTCGTATCTATAGAGAATTCATGTTCATTGACTACAATAGAGTTTAACTTGAAAAAATCTCTTTATTTGCTTCTATTATAATGATGACTATCGTCTACTGAGTACATGTTATTGGTACAGTTTGAAGAGCGGTTGTAACCGTCCGACCCCGCAACGAACACGACGTCTCCGCAAATTGTGTGCGTACATGATCTGATTGTATCTGGCCGTTTGATTTATACCTAACTGGGATACGTTGGTGATACGACTCGCTCTTGCTCCCAATCACTGAACAGGGGAATGCATGGAGGGGCTGTTACTATTTCAATAAATAAAAAAACGATTGCATGATTCATGGCGAAGAACAACGATATGGTTTATATTATTTAATTATCTTTTAACGTAATCAAAGAATTACGTAACACTAAAATAAACAAAAGGACCCGCTACCGGTATTTACTCAAACAAAGAGGATGGGAGTGCAGGGGGACTGCCTGCTTGCGGATCTTTTCTGCAGTTCTAAACACCGGACGCATACAGTCATACAGTAAGTTCATATTATGCATGGATGAAAATACATAAAGTAATTGTTATTAACTTACAACATTTAATAACAATTACCTGATCACTAGGATCACTATGAAATTATAACATTTTCAAATATAAAAATATCTATCGAACGTGATAATGTACATTTTAAGTACAATGTATTACGTTCTCGTAATATCACGGTTGTTACAGCGCGTGTTGCTTTGAATATTCATTCTTATTTATAAAGGACAGGAGATATTTTCAAACAGAATCCGTTTTCATATTTAATATTATATTTTAGCACAAGGACGCACAGTTGCGTGTCCGGCAGACACCACTATCTGCGGCATTAGGCTCTGTGCGCTAAGAAAGCGTCCTCCCGGGAGCAATCGCCCCGCCGGCCAGGTCGAGGACACTCCTTTATCAGTCATCCGAGCCGATACCGACCGCCGCGCCACCGCGGGCCCTGCCCTACATCTTGAGGGTTCAAATGAATATACGACATTTATGTTCAACTGTCCGTATGTTGTTTCGTATTTTTTAGATGTTTGCTCTCTGATTGGATTTTATAAATTATGTGATATCATTTGTTTGGGATTGAGTAACGCTATTAGGAAGCGGAATTACCTGAATCTCTATCAAAAATGTTTGACAGGAAGCCGGATTCAATCCTATTCGAAACTCTAAGAAGCAACGGGTCAAACATTAAAGGTGGAAAATCCGACTGTAACGTACTTACGGTACGCAAACATATTTAGCATACCAGACAGGGGGCTTTAACATAAAAGATTAATTACAATTTATATAAAATGTCAACCATACACATACCAACAATTGACCAAGAATAGTACTAAAGAAAAATTTTATTTAAACTTTACATGTGGCAGTCAAAAGAAGAGGCAAAGCCAGGGTCGCAGGCTTGTCGCGACTTGTATCGCGATACATCGGCCACTGTCTCTAATTAACCGTTAACGACTAAGTTTTATTGCCGTCCGGCAGCTTTGGGCTATCTCGGCTTAAGTTTAAATTGTAACCGCCGCATGAAGTGTACAGTTTCGTAACAATTAATGGCGCAGCTTTGTCTCGGTGCAATTATTTGGGTGATATATTTGCAAGTCATCCGATATACTGATATCGGGTTTGTGTGTCGTCGTCGTAAATGTCACATGTTTGTTGTATGGTTGTTTAACATTTTGTTCCTACAAGTGGACTCTATAGCTGAGTAGTTGGTCAGTCCCCTCCAGCCCCCTAGTAACATGCAGAATTACGCATTGATTCCCAGAGAAATATAATTGCTAAAGATAGGTTCGACTAATCATATGGCGATGGGCTTATCAACTGATTGCTGGATGAGCAACGATTAAAGTTCGTCTACGATGATGTTTCTCCACCAGGTTGATTTCGTCAAAGATCACACCCACTGCAGCAGAGAGTATCATAGTGGTGGCAGTTTCAGCGTTTAACCTTGTCTCCTCTCCTCTCTCTTGTGAGTGATGTGAATTACGTCTTTCAGGATATCGTATGCCGATCAAAAAGCAAAAAAAATATCACTAAAGTACGCGTAGTATCGTACAATACTAAGTTTCTATTAATCAGACTTTGGCGCTCAATAAACATGACCGTAAAAAAATATCCCGAGGCGTCAAAATGATATTTTGCTATCGCTGACCTGCTGGCTGAACAAAATAAATTCATGCAAATCGACGTATTTACGGAAGTAAAACGGTGCCGAAAGCTTTTTTAATAACAACAGAAGGAGGAAGCCGCGGCCCGCCCGGCGCGGAGGTGTTTCTCTCTTCATTTAATCAAATCATGGACTCTCGTGTACTTTTCCCAGTCATTTATTTTTAATATGGCGCGCGGGGAGTGATCACGAACTGGTGTTGCTTCTCAATGGGTCCATTTATTCGTTTTTTACTGTTTTTGGGATAGTATGTATGTACGGTATTTATTATTTAAATAACCACGACCGCTACTAAGTTACGACACGCTGTTACCGGGCGGTGCCGGTGCTTATATCAGTCAATGAATATGATAGCAGTTGCACAGTACATCAGTGATAATGTCGTTTTAATTATTCCCAAATGTTACTCACACGGCTCGACGCTCCAAACCTCTTAAGAACGTTACGGCGCCCTTAGCGTCGTATGTCCGATAATATGATAATTTATCAGGGCATAAAGCATCATTAGATCCCGCCGCCCCCGCCCCTACCGCCCACCCCGCCGGGGCCCGCGAGGGTAGCTGTTAATTGTTCTTAACGAGCGCTCGGCGCGACCTGACGACTTGAGGTGACACTCGTTATACTGAGTAAGAAGTTAGTGCGAGACAGAACTATGTCTACAGCAGCCATACTCGCTGATAAGATTCAATAACCGCGGGATTACATGGCGTTGCCGTGACATTGGGAACGAAACATGTTTTCAATCGACTTCAAAAAAGGAGGAGATTCTCAATACGTCTGTTATCTCGTACTATATATTTTTTTTGTTTGAAAGCTGTTGCTTTCCGACCAGTCCCATCTATTATTTGGTGCAACTCTGACAACGGCATCCATGAGAAAACCATATAAGTGTTAATTTTGTATCAAGTATGTATTTGTGGAATAAAGAGGACGTCCCGCGCGTAACAGCGTTCAATCAACGTTTCATTCGATTTGAAGTCGCTTTTTGTTTTTCCTCGTTCATATAATGATGTTAATTCATTCAAACCTGAAATATTTCTCTAAAAATACTGCGCTGCTAGAAACAGCCGTGTCGCCAACACCGAGCACGGCCTCGCCTTTGATTGTGTACAAAATGAACGTTCGGTGGCGTCACCGTGGTCGATATTTGCTGGTTTTAGCAGTCGTTTGATGCGTTGATACCACTAAGGTTTACCAATTGCAAACCACTAGCTCGCTAATCGTACCCCTATGCGCCATACGTACACGTGATTTAGCACCTACCATCTTATGTTTTGCAGATTATGTTCACAGTGGTCGGGCTAGTGGCATCTTTACATTTATAGCTGCTTATAATAATACTGATGAAAAGGCGAGCTCAAGAAAGTTCCCGGAATCTTGAGTTACATTAAGTAAGCCCCAGTGTGAAAGTTGTTAGAAGGATACATGCCCGCTGCAGGTGTGACAAGAACAAGACAATATATCAAAGTTTGAAACTTAACCGAGTGCGAGGTGCTGTGAGTTACGTCGACCGCACGCCCGCCGGCGGCGCGAGGCAGGGGCGCTTGCGTGGGGTCAAAAATCATAATCGATTAGATTGAATAGCGATCTCAATGCACAAACTATCATAAAAAAGTAGAAACGAATTGATAATCTTCTGCTTTTTTGATGTCGGTTAAACATTGACCATTTTTTTAAACATAATTAATTACCCGTAAGTTTATAGTTTTTATTCATTCCTTGTTTACAGGTAATGTTATTTACGGAGACGAAGCTTGCATTATAGACGTTAGTATTGTTTCAGTACTCTGTATGGAGCAAAATATCGGTCGTCATATAAGAAAGTAAATGATGTGGACACAAACAAAGCATATTTCTAGAGAAATTTCCTGCGCCTTAGAAGTTCCCGGCGCCCCGTCGCGCGGCGGAAGCTGTGACAAACGAACGGACGGCCCGATATCAATATGGATTATCCCAGTACGCAACATATAGGTGTTTACGTGCGCGGGCACGGGGCTCGGGGCTCGGGGCTCGGGGAGAAGTGCTGAGCGTGTTCCGGCATGCTGATGCCGATCAGATCACGTGATGAAGATGTGCCCGACCTATATTTTTTATCACTTTGACCGCCTGTAAGTTGTTGTTTAAGAAAGTTTTATCTCTGTACAAACAATATCTTCAATGTCGTTATTGATTTCGTATTATTTCATTGAAGCTGCTTACTTCTTTAATCGCGTTGTGAAAAAAATATGACAGCAATAGGCTGAAGCTGCTGTGTGTGCATACATACTCTTTCATAAGCTCTAATACAATTGAGGTTAACTATCCGTATTTATTATTTATATTTAGTAGACTTGCAAATACACGCACCCATTTGTTTACCATCATGAGGGTCAGGGCATAAACTTTACTCAAGACTTTCATTCACGACTGGATAGTCAGTGGAATAAGACAAACAATAACAGGTTAATTCCTAATAAACAAGACAATAACTTAACAAAATAATTCCCCCAATAGTGTAAGTTGCTGGTCTCGTGGCAGCTATCCGCAAACACCTCGGTCCTGAGCGGCGCAGCACGGGCCCCTCGCCGCGTCTACAAGCTCCACGGCTATTAATAGTTTCATTTACGACACTTTGCCAATTGTTGGAGTTACCAAGGTTACGTCTGCAGTCTTCGTGTGGTCGTCTTATAAAATAAGTTCTCTTGTTGTTTGTAGACCCGCCCATTGCCGGGAGAAAAGTCGGTAATATTATGATAATACATTAAGATTGCAATGCACATTTGCACCCGATGTATACAAATAATAATAAAAGCGTCAATAACCTAATCGCTTAGGGTACGGTCTGCGAATCGCAATATCGTGGATTCCAATCCCCCATTCGACTGACTGACTAACGTGAACCATCTCAGCTTAATCTCAGTGGGAATGGTTAACAAGAATCTTAGTAATTACGTTTACGTTTATCGTGATAGGAATCTTAACCTGAGCTTCGCAAATATTCCGTAACTTTCGTTTGTCAGCCCTCCGTGTGCCGTGTTAACTTGTAATCTGTACATAGGTAAGCATAACCAGGTATATCTTTTATTTTATTTACAATATACGCTTATCAGACGCCGTTGGAGTTATCGTTATATTTTGTCTAATAATTGCTTCATGTCTTCCCGTGAAATTTGATGGCGCAGGCGCTGGCGTTGATTATTAATGTGGAATTATTTAGTCCAGAATGACCAAAAAGTCACGAAAATATCGGAAGCGGCAGGCAAGAAATTTTCTTTAAAAAATTTAAAAGGCAAATACAAGTGTGGTTCGAAAACTGATAGTGGTAGTACTTCTTATTAGTTCCCAATCTTCTTCATTTGCAAGAGCTCTGGTCGCTATTAATCTGATAGTGTAGATTCGAAGTCCGACCTAACGTCGCTAACTTGATTTTCGCTCGCTCGATATAAGCTAACGATGTTATGCTCTGAGACAGTCTCAAAGTCTAGATTATAGGTACGGCTAGATATCGATTGGGATATGATCTTGTTAGCGAAGTATCGGACGTGGAGCGCAAACTTTGAGGTTGAATTAGCATATAGCAGGAGTTTGATGGATTCGTGTACAGAGTAAAAAGTGTGTTCTCCGCGGATACCTAATTAATATAACAAAACTTGTATCCAACCATCATCGTTAAACTTCTTTAGAAAATATACTTTTATAATTTTAAATGCGACCAGCGTGAAGGACACGGGAAGTCCCCGGCCTCTGACACGTCCACTTGAACTGTTAGCCTGCGGACTGGCGTCTTCAATAAGTAATCTACGCGGGTGATTAGAGATTCATTTTCACTGTCGTTAAGGAATCAATCAAGCCGTTATTATGCGTAATGACTCCGGCGACCCTAAACCGCATAAAAGACGGCGATATAAATTCACCAATAGACGTCTCGATTGCGCATTAAGGCGCGTGCACACCCGCGCCACTGTAAAAAAGTTATTGTCGACCATAACGCCGTCCATTAACGTAATGAATTATGTGTAGGGCCGTTAATCTGTCCTCAGACATCACTCCTCATCTCATCAGCAATTAGAAGTAATTGAATATTAAGGCGGCCGAATGATTGCTTATAAAACGGGAAATTGTGCGGATCGCGGGGTGTGTGCGAGCCTTCACAGATGAGTGAGGTCGAGAAATTATCCTATAGACTCCAAGATTTCATTTCAGCAAATCTTTACCGTTAGCAAAAATAACTATTCTGTTTTTACAGACAAATTACAATGAATTTAGTGGAGCCAATAACGTAATAGTTTGTAAGAAACCGAGACAGGTGCAGGTCGTGTGCCCGCTCCTACAATACCACAATCCGCTGCAGTTTAGTATCCGTGCAGTATTCACGAAATGTATCATATTCTTATTAAACATTCTTAATCGCGCTAGAGACGTTCATTCGAGTTCCCGACAATTGTCGAGTGGTGGGTTTGCTCCTATGATGTATTACTCTCTTCCCGCGCTGTTTTTTCCGTTCCGTCCAAACGTTTAAGTTGATGGTTGTATATTGTGTCTAAATTTAGTACCGTTGTACTCAAATGTTGACAGAGAGTGGAACGCGCACACACCGCAGTGAACATACACGACGAGATGGTTTCCACAGTTCAGTTTTCATCAGAATTGGCGCTCAGAGAAAGCCTATTCTTATTTCTCATCTCATTTACTTAATAAATATTGTCCTTAATCCTTAATTAAATACATAAAAATCCACTTCAGCTGACAGCATACAATTTGAATTGACAAAACATAACAGTAAATGGTTAATTAATTAAATTAAACGAGTTAATTGAGCACAGATAACTGCGTGAGGGAGCAGGGTTCAGCTCGCTCCCAGCACTGCAAAGAAAATCATTCTTGCCGTCACTATCTTTAACAACAATCATAAAGCTGTAAGTATGCAAACGCGTCCGGAGGTGCACACATGAATGTTTAGAAGTGGCAATATATTTGTCATGTTAACGCGCTCGTCGCACTCCAGCAGCGTGCGGCGACGGAGGAAGAGGAAGAAATGTAAAATGATAATTGTCAATAAATGCGACGGAATCGCGCGCGACGTGACTTATTCGCCGAGAAGTGACGGCTATCGGCGGCCGCTTAATGTGCGTCTTCTGGCGCTGCGCACACAGCCCGCGTGGAGCGGTTCACTGCGCCCTGGTGGAAGCGCTACTTGTCGTTTATTTTATTAAAAAGCCTTACGTGTTTGTTGCATATTTGTATTTTTAATTTTTTTACATGATTAATGGTCTCTTTATTTGCTTGTTTTAAATTTGTATCTCACCTTGCAACCGACTTAAAATAATCAGGATGTTCTCAATTCTTCTGTATGTCTCTTTTATGTCTGTTACCCCATAACGTTCGACGGGGTGAACCAATTTTGATAATAATTTTTTTATTACAAAGCTGGTGCTTTCCGTGTGGTCCCATTTTTCCAATTTGCTACAATTCTAACAATGGAATTCATGAGAAACCCATATATGTGTTAAATTTGCATAAAGAATGTGCGCCATAAATGGACGAATAACTCAATATAAAAGGATGTGTTTCAAGGGTAGGTTGCTGAGAGTTTGGTCAGGTTCTCATTGATTCTATTTCGTAATATTCCTCCGTTAACTCGGAAATACAAAGAGGGCGTCTGCGCGTAAGAAATAACGTTTAAAGTTTGATTCGATTTGAAGTCTGTTTTTATTTTTTCTCGTAAATAGACTTGTACGCTTTTTATCTGTTTCAATTAATATAATTAATTCGTTATGTGACTACACTTAGCGACATAAATATCAGCGTGCTCTCTTACGCTCAGTCAATAATACTTTTGAGTCGCCGATTCCGTTATTTATTTTCTCGCACGCTACAATTTACATGCAAGAACCAATTCAATTCCCGCGCTCACGGCATTCTCAGGGATTAAGGCTCTATTCCCCCCACTGCCTCCCAAAAGACCATTTCCCGCATAATCCCTATAAATCCACTTTATATTCATCCACCTTAAATGCCGTAATAAAAGTATCTAGTGTATACAATTTTTTCGTATCCGTGCCTCTCGTATCTGGCGGGAAAATACTGGGCCCATAAAACTTTAACACGCACAGACACAGATATTTTTATATTAACTTCTATTATTGACATTCTCAAGAAAACGCTGGTTTGTTCGCTGTTTCAGGTTCGTGTAGTTGTAGGCAAGAAAGTTACTGTATTCAATTTAACCGTGTATTTTAATTGCTAATACTTAGAAGACTGATACGAGCAGATCCAAGATATCCATCGGATGACATCTGCCAGGTATTGAGAACGCATTACGTATATTTTGTATATATATGGGAAATATATATTGAAGTCAGAACGTGGAAGGGCGAATCCTCGACCTGTTCGCTGTAGATTTCGAAACTGGTGATATGAATGAAGCGCAATTGCTGTATTAAACTGTGCTACAGAACATGGGATGCACGGAGCGGTTTATAATAATATTATAATTTCATTAGGAAGCGCAAACAAAATTGTATTGTTTGCTGGTGCGCCTTACACCTATATCCGAAAGTTAGAAGCACCCTGAGTCTAATGATGGTGTTGTTAAAAATACCGTATACCCAGCCAAAGAGCTAACCGGTAAATGTCAGTGCTTACCAGCTGCTGCAATGAAGTTGGAAAGTTCCCATTTCAATAGCACGGACCGGCAAGCCCGACATAGGACGCACCTTGTTGTCTGACGACCTCATGCCGCAGGACGAAGCTGGGTGCAAGTCGCTTACAACCGGAAACCTTTTGAAAATCGTCGGAGCAGGTCTATGTCCAACAGTGGATGTCTCACAGCTGAATTGATGATGACTTTAACGCTGATTTTAACGTTTGACTTTCAATCGTTTATACATTCAGTTGATAACATCGAAAATTGTAATATTTTTTTAATTTGTAAGTGACGTGAAACTATTCTTGTATCAGTTTGCTCTAATACAGCATGTGATTCTCGAGACTAACTTGCGAATCCTTTAAGTACAAATATCATCTCCACGTATTTCTCAGCGACGTCGCACGCGGCTTGTAATTCGCACTTTGTATTCATACGCGGAGACGTTCGCCCGCGACACGCGGCCGCTCGCCATTTCATTTATTGCACGCACTTCCTGACAAACTTGAACTCTTTGGCCTAAATATCAATCGACAGCAGCGGTCAACAATATTGATAATGTCATGTGCACTATGTCGTGCTCGTCTCAACGTCTCACGCGTCCTTATTCATTACAAAATGTTCTTAAAATAAATAGAAAAACATAATAGCAATGATAGTACCGTGTGCGATACTACTCGTAGTTCCGGAACTACACCTGTTCGTCTGCTGCTTCCTATAACCCATTCTTATACGTACAGCTAGCAGAACACATCACTGTTGGAAGACTCGTTCTCCATTTCATAAGGAAAATATTTACCCGTTCGTCCAACTACTTCGTCGGCAATAACTGACCAAATCCCTCCTGAGAAAGGAATAACGCAAAAAAAAACAATATGTTATTGTAGCTTATTTTCGTAACTTAATAGGTGAGGGGGTGTGCGGGGTGCGGCGGGGAGCAGCGTCGCTCTCCACGCGGACATTTTTTTGTTATTTATGTAAATATACGAACGTTATGTTAACCTGATTGCTGGTGACGGGGCTCGTCCATAGTTCTTCATTGCCGCGCAGGCGAGCTGGGAAACGGGAGGCAAGGACGTCTTGTTTATTTACTTACTTGTAAAAATATTGAGGGCAGAGCCGCTCTCACTTATTTGTTATAGCGGGAAAATTGAAGTACAATGAAGGTCAACGTCAGTTTGGTTGCGTGACACGCGGGCGACTGTACCGTATATGGAGTGGCCGGTGCCCGCCGCTGAGCTGCACCTAGAGCGTATGCCGAGGCGGTAGCAGCAGTCCACGTCGCCTCAGACAGCAGTGTGGCGTGGTCGTGTGATATATGATATCAGATATATAGTACGGGTGATATTGTATCTGTGTAACGTGCACAATACTCACACCATGTAATCAAGTCGTCTTCCTCGTCACATTCATCCATTCTTCCAGTTATAAATAAGACATCCTGTCAAATAAATAAGCGCGTATCCCCGAAAGTATGACTACTATGAATTACACGCAATCGAACATAACCGACGACTTACCCCTCACGAATAAACATAACATGGAGGGAAACACTCAAAAACGCCCGGACAAGCGCCCTGTGAAATCTCGACCCACCTCATAAAACACGTGAAACAATATCTCGAGCGCGACACACCGCGACGCAGCATCCTCCTCACCTCCCCGGACCTTAGAAACGGCGAGATAAGGTCGGTTTCCCTCCGAGGGACCTGCAAACACGACCTTGCCAAGAATCGGCTTTTCCCGGGCCATAAAAGTATATTGTGCGTTTGTAAACGCGCTCGGCTGTTTGTCACCATTTGCATATAGATGTCGGGCGTCGCCTCAACGGGTACAAATGAAAACGATAAAAATAAGCGACTCTGATTGTGCGATGACAGGTAAGAAAACAACACAATATTCCTTCCGTTTCTTTATCGATATTTTATTTTTATCTATATATCAGGACGCCTGTTGTTTCGTGTTAGGAATCTGTATTGTAAAAAGAACACTCATTTTTCTTCTCCCTTACAAGCTCCATCTTAAATATATCTTTGGAACAGCTAACTTCCATAACATTAGTAGTTATAGGCATTGTCATAAAATTGAACCTATTTCCGTGTTTGCACGAGAAACACCAAAACGCACACCGCACGCGGCGCACAGGATATCTTAATCAAAGCCCTCGGCTGAAGCAGATCTTTATTTACAGCGGGGAACACTCCCAGTAATCGGGTCGTGCGAGTAAACAGCTTGCGAGAAGAAAAAACTACAGGATCACGCGGAGCTCTCAAGATATTCATTAGGGCTCATCCGTTGGAATGAATGGAATGAAATGAAAAGAGGCGAGGTGCTGTCTACAGGGCCGGACTGCCTGATATTAACTAAAAAAAAATTACAAACGTAGGTATGTCACACACATATATACAATATGTTCTTTTCAATAAAGGCTCTCACAATTTACTAACCCAATTTACGTATACTTACGGGGCACTTACCGCAGAGTTTCAGTTTCAATTATCGTAGGGAATAAGTACGAGTATAGACCGGATTCTCAAAAATATATCAATTAATGAGGGAACATAAATCAATAAAAAAATTCTACATAAATAACTAAAATTATTAAATTAAAAAAGGTTCATAATTTCAATAATAATTGAATAAGGTAAACAATTGCTCTACCCCGATGGGATTAAAAAAAACGTGGGACTTTATTTATATTGTACACAAGTTGGCTTTTTTCTTTTAACCAAGTCCACCCCTGCACGAAGAAAGTCCTTGATTCAGTTAAAAAGGGTGGTAATACTCGGCTCACGTCCCGTCTCCAGCACTCCGCCGCCAGGGCCGGCCATGGGAATTATATACTAAATAGCCGCTATGTATGGCGAATATGGTCCGCCGCTGAGCATCCGCCATGTTAATCATGCTAAATGGGTATCGCCTAATGAAATATCAGCCTCTGAGAGGATTAGGCAAATTGTGGAGGATCGACACTAGTAAGTTTACATTTGGTTTTTGTGCCGTACTGGCCCTGAATTTATATGGAGCATTTAGACGAGGGCTTTATCTCGCGCCGGCCCGGGCGACGGGAGGCTGGCCTGCTCTGCAGCACGTAGTGTTTATTGCGCTTCGCAAATTGGCTGCGAGTGATTGCAGTCAGTCGTATATGTCAAGTACTTTATGCTCGATATCACATTATCACATGATGTCGAGTGGATTATCTTCTGTTGTGTAACATGAGACGATTTTGTTTTTTCTTAATAAGTAAGTTACAATGTGATCGTGTTAGTGCCCTATATATGTTTCTTGGTTGAAACATACTTGACTAACAACTTCGTGTTGTCACAGGCCACTCCGTAAGCCTGTCAAACTAGTGATAAACAGTAGACAGAGTAATTCTTATATAAAATAATATTTAAAATATTAAATTCAAATCACCGTTTTAAAGTAAAATAAATGATCTAAATAACCAAAATACACAGTTGAATTGTTGATGTTTATTTCCTAAATGATATCACGGTTAAATACACGTGTCCTGCACGTCGTGCGCAGTGACGTCATGCTTCGAGGAGGGCGGAGTATTGCATTAGTGAGGTGCAGGAAGGACTCCCTCCGCTATCAATTAAGTAAGAGTCAGTGAGTTGGAAATGAAAGCCGTCGGACTTGCACGCCGGCTTCCTGCGTCTGAGCATTACGTGTCAGTTTTGGTGATGACCCTGTATCATTACATATCATTACATCCGGGGTGATACTGATCGATAACAGCAATAAATAACTGTTCTCGGGAGAGATTACGGCTGATACCAGCGGTAGTGTACGGCGGTAGTCACCGCGGTAAAATGACGTAGGAACCATTTATCGTGGGCTTCGCACACATAGCTGCCGGCTGAGAAACAGTGCTCTGCATCTTTCTTCAACTGTACTTGTTTTCTTTCTTTTTCAAAGCGTGTCATTTTGTTTGTAATGTGTTTGATTATGACGCAATAAATAAAAACTCCATGTCCAAAGCACAAACTGTCGGAGGCCGTGCCGCGCTGGATGGCACCTGCAGTTCTTTCCGTTGCTATTGCTTATGTTCCTGCTATTCAGTTGCTATTGGTATTCGTAATGAATCACTACAATGTTACTGTCAAAAGCATCAAAAGACACAGCGGCCGTTGCTAATCTCGATTAAAGCAAACTCGCTCTTATCCCTACGTGATAGGTCGTCACGTACGTTACATAAGACACTGTTGAGTGAAGAGAAGGCAAGCGTCACAGTGGGGTCGGACGGTGAGGGTAGTCGGATGCTGGAATGATCTTTATGCTTTCTGCAAATTGTCATCGATGCTAACGGCCGTCACGCGCGGGCGCGTGTGCGCGGCTCTGACACATTGAAGGTTAATGCAACTGGCTCATAATATTTCCATTTAACACCAGTATATTTCGCGCAAGTTCAAGTGCACCTAAATAAAAAAAACCCTCAAAATAATCAGCGACTGGGTCTTTGAAATAACAACTAAAACTATTTCAGATACCTTATAGCAATAATTAATGGTATGACCTTTAATCGTCGCCTGTCGTTAGAACAGTCCCTTAACATACTATGTATTTGAGTTTTTTCAAACGAATTGGGGTTACCAGCGTACTATGTGACCTGAGCCGACCAGCCGAATACTGAGCTACCACGAATGTATATAATTTCACAACGTGAAATATATTATCTAATGTTTATCTCAGGAAGCACAGAATCGCGACCAGCGTGGCATACTAAATCATAGAGATGCATTCCCCTTGCCCTAAATAAAATAATTCCTTTAAAAAGGCTGTAAGGCCACGTGCACGGCGGGCGGCGGAAGCAGCGCACATAAGTCACTCGGCGAGCTGCCCCGCACTCGGGCGGGCGGGCCGGCAACTTTGGACAAATAAGACAAATTTGACCCAACCTCGTCAAATACTGACCCACTGTTCTATTTAAAAATTTATGTTTTAATTCTACATACCAGCTCCAGTATCTCCCGCTACACTACACATCCTTCTTCTGTTTCTTTGTCGAGACCTTCGCCCCACTGCCGCGGACATCGTTTGTTGCCAGCATCTAATGATCTTTTATTAAAATTCTCCGACACGTAGTATGTGAAGTGAATCGCCTCGAACTTTGTGCGGAACCTTTTGGATTTTAAAAAGCTTACCGACTCGTGAATTATAGCAAAAACAAGTGCTATTATCCACGTGCGCAGTGAAAGGTGACAATTTATTGTGTGTGTGAACTGAATCATTGCGGCTCCAGCCGACTGACTCCACACGCGGGCTTGTATTGGGTACATCAAGTGTTGACAACACAGCACGAATTCAGAAAGATGATGTGGTACTGCAGTGGCGCTGAAGAAACTATAGAGCGGTCGGCTGCAGGAACAAAATAACTAATTCGAAAAATATAAAGAAAATAATTAGAACTAACTGTTTTACAATCCGACTAAATACTTCACAATGTTTAGAGTCTCATTAGAGTCTGTTGAATGTTGTATTATGATGGCCTGGACCTAGAGCGGCCGAGAGTACCTTACTGTTATAAAATACGACTCGTTAAATTAACAATTCCATAATTTAATCAGTTGCATGCAATATAAAATGTTCGCACCTCGCAAACGACAATCGGGTGAGCAGCGGCTATAAATCACGAGACTTCCTGTCGGCCGCCAGCCGGAGTTATGAAGCAGTCATCGCAGACATTAGCTCTCGCTAACAAGACGAACTCGACGCCTGATTAATGCGTTGCTTCTTATATCACAACAATGAGCTCCTTGTCTTATAATGAACTAAGTACAGGTGCAGGAGGTTGAATTCTCTTCGACAGCTTAATGTTATGTTTTATTTAGTTGGTGGGAGTCAGGAGTTTGCTTTAATGACAGTTTAATTTAGCAGATTAAGAATGACAACAAACTTATCTACCAAGGTGGAACAGGATGTTGCGTGATTAAGGCAAAGTATGTCTTTAATTATGTTAATAATGTCACGTTTATAATTGAGATGATGTATTTGTGAAGTTTGAGGTTGTGTAGAAATTATGTATTGGAAAGAAAGACTGAAGCTTTATGATATAAAAGTGAAAAGCATGTTACATGTAGATGACTGAAACAGCATGACATTAAGATAAATCTTCGATAGTGAACATCTATTCGGAGAGGTACGGCTGTGAAGAGCGGCGAGAGGCGAAAGAGAGGGGATAGAAGGAGCGTGTTATATGGAAGCGCGTTGTGACACCTTCGTGATAGGGTAAGAAATTATTATTACATCAACATCGGAAACTTAAAAGTAAAAGATTTGTTTAATACCTGAGTGTAAAAAAGACTATTGCAAATACCGTGACTGCCACATTACTTAACGTACAGTTCGTAATTTAAGTATTCAAAAGTTTATACTCAATATACATTGCCGGGGATCATTTATTCTTAAAAAAAAGCTATTCTTAAACGAAAATAAACACAAATTTCATCAATGAATTGAAATGTACTTGTCTGTTTAAACTTTCATAAGTCATTATGTTATAGCCGCCGGAAACGGAAAGTCCGCCATATTGTGTGAAATCGGCCGATTGTC
Source organism: Meandrusa payeni (assembly GCA_029286785.1). NCBI lineage: Eukaryota > Metazoa > Arthropoda > Insecta > Lepidoptera > Papilionidae > Meandrusa > Meandrusa payeni. Next base: position 202,337 of record JAGSMX010000017.1, read on the forward strand.
CTGTCTTCCGCGCTGTTGCACCTGTGAAAATCCATTTACAATGCTACGCGTAAGCAAATCTAATTCAACGCAATATCTACCTTGTTTCAACTCAGCGACGGTCGAAATCTTATTCGACACTTAGGTAAAAGACAGTCATATTCAACGTCGATTAATTTAATTAAATTGAACTTTAAGTTCAACTAATTTAAATAGAAAATGGAAAATCGCGGGAGTTCAGGTGATAATATAATTGTATTCAATTCGCTGAATACTTGATCATCATTGTGTCCAGCATTTAAAGCCTCAATTACTGTCAAGGTAAATTTAACTTTATTATAACAATTTACGGTGAAATATGGATTGCAAGAAGTGAAAAGGAGTTTACTTGTTAAGCGAATCGGAGTTGAATCTAGGTTTCGAAATGGAACCGTATCTTTCATGCTGTAGAGCTGATTTCGGTTTGTTTTCGTATCGAAATACGCGTGCGACCGCGAACAGATTTCCGCTGCGGAGCGTATCTCCATTGTTTCCGCGTCCGAATGCGAATTAATGCGGATTTTCAGGTAACGCGCACGCGGCAGATTGGGAGTTGTCGCGGATGTGACCGGCGGAGCGTCGACCGGACTTAAATTTTACAAGTCTTTTACAATTTGTCACTATAAATATGTAATATATGATGCAACTGGGGATATTGTAGAACATCTCATAAAGTTGTTTATTAAGTTTCGCTGTCATTCGCGAAATTCCTTTTCCATTGCATTTTTGACGCAATTGAACGTAAATTCAAGTAATTAACAACATAATTAAAATGTGATGGCAGTGACATGTAAGCCGCCGCCGGTGTCATATTTTTTTTATTAATTCTGCTGTCATTGGTCGTGTAGCTCGTCGCTATATTATATTAACTAAGCAATTTTTTGACAATTGTTGACAATTTAATTCGACTTTTTTTGCGACCTATTTCCCCATGATGTTGCCGTGGAGCCATTGGCCCCGGCTGGCAGGCGCATCATGGCAATGCCATATTTTAAAAACTGGCATCTGTGGTCGTCTTGCCGCGAAAGGTCCACAATGCACAATTGGGTTATATTTCGTTCGATTCAAGCTGTCTATATATGCTTGCAATCGAAACGGTGAATGAAAAAAGTGCGCTTTATGCCTGTGACTGCCCGTTTTGAACGAAAAAGAAAATATGACTTTTTCTCTTTGCTGAAAGTGAGATAAAAAAAACCGCATCGTCACCGTTAGAACAGTTTCCAGTCATTGTGCACCTGCCACTCTCGCGGTAATTAATTATACCCACCCCATGGTACCCCGCACCTCCCACCCCCCTGCACCTTGCTGTGTTGTATCAAGGTGCTCCTATTGTTTCGGCCAGGCCGGTGTCACTATCTGTTAACTGAAAGTTAATCCTGTGATGTGAGGTGATTTTATCATCTAATTTTACTTGATGCTAATATTATATTATAGAAGAGAAAGAGATTTTAATTAATCAAATAGAGTGTCATGCAGAGTGAGAGGGTATCTGTGTATACACTTCTTATTTATATTATTAACAGTGCGGTGATACTTTGGGCTTATAAAGTAATCATGTAGTTTTCCAGCTTTGCCTTGAGTTAGATAAGACGCTGCATGTCATTATTTTTATGTGTTACGTTTGGAGCAGGAATTAATAAGTGTATGGATACCGCTTTACTACAGAATCGACGTGGACCTAACGGGTCTTCTGCACTGCCTGTGTATATACTACTCATGTTAATAATAAATACATGCATTATATTTTAACAGAAAAGTAAAAGCGGTCGTGCTCCTGATCTCAGTAACTTGATGTATTCAAAGGATTTTATAGCATGTAATCTAGTCTATTAATGCCGTTATCTTGAAAAGATACCTAAGGTTAGGCAGTGCAGTCGGTGATCAGTACGACGGATTAGAGTTCAGTGTATTTGTGTCCTCTATTGTTATGATCATGTATGTTGTTGCAACGAATCAAAAAGTGTGCAAAGTCAAACAAAAAGCTGTGGCTATTAAAATAATACATCTATCGAGATATAACGTCTGTTGATATGTTGACTTATGTAGTATTACACGATGATCGTGATTATTTTTACAAGGACTGTAAGTTAAGTGAAGGTAAGGAGTAAAGAGGAGCGCGCGGTGGCGCCGGCCCGCGAGGTGTCTTGTCATTGATTAACGACGCCGGAGACGTGTTTATTGTGGCGTGCTGCGAGTCACTCAGTCAGCGCACCGCCGCTTCCTATGGAATGGAATTACTTTGGAAATAAACTTTCCGCAACGCACACTACGTACACACACTAATACTAGCCAGATTACATTTTTAATTCTAGACAGGTGGAGAGTACGGCATGATATAAAAGTAGTGCCTTTATAAAATTCTCACATTTTCATTGGAATGCAAGTCATTTTTGAAGAAATATATTTATATATTTTCATTTCACTTTATACAAATAAATAGTGCAAATAAACATTTTTTACAAATCTAATCAGGTTTTGAGATGCTGGCCTTTACGAAGGCAGCTTCAACTTACGACCTTCTGTTTTGCAGACCGAACCAAGCAAAGTAAACATTGTCCAATCCAAAATATTAAAAATAGATAAAGGGTGCCCGAGGAAAACGCAAATCACCCCTGTGCAGTGTTCGCTGATAACACTTGATGTAAGTAACTGTAACCAACTCTGCACTATGCTGCTGAATAGTCTATGTCTGTGAAGAATCCTCAAGAGATGCGTACGGTAACACTGTGTTCGAGTGTTGGTACGGTGACATACATCAATAAACAATTAAAACAGAAGTAGGTCGGGCCCTGCGCCTGCTCCCCGGGAGGCTGGTGGCGACGTCGACCGCAGCGATCTCCCTCATTAAAGTAAGTTCCACCGCGCGACAGTTCCAATCTCCGGAGCGCGGGCTGGCGGTTGCGTGCGCGAGGTGACGACAGCTATCTGCATATTTGTCGGCGGGAAACTTTGTGATATTACATGAACATAAAGTATTTCTTTAAAACCTAATTATAATCCTACGATTCGTCTGTTTAGTAAGGAGCGAGTGACTACTTGACTCCTCTTTAAAACACCAGATGAGGCGTATGCTCAATTATATCCTATCCTGCAGAAAAGCCTCGTCATATGAAGTGTATTTAAAACAACTTATATGATGTTGCAACAAGGCATAAGGGTAAAATGCGATCACTGAATAGCATTGCAGCGTGACTATATATACTCGTATATACTCGTAGATATTAGTACGCAGTGCACTAGTGTGGCGTGACAGATGATGTTGAATAAGTAAAGGAACCTCTAGTGATGAAGTAAGTGGTGATGTCGGCAGGTGACGTGTGTAACAGATTGGTGATATAGATGATTCTAAATAATCGGTCACTTCCACCTTCAATATATAGTTGGAACCGACGAACGTGTATGTGTCGATGTACATAAGTTGGCGTTATATAGAGTTATTCGTCCATTTGTCGTGGACATACTCAATGCAAATTTAAAACTTATATGGTTTTCTCATGAATGCCATTGTCAAAACAAAACAGCACTGGAAGTACCAGCTTGCAAATGAAAAAAGAATCATCAATATCCGTTCACCCAGTCGAAAGTCATAAAGTAAAGAACATACTAAAAAAACATACAAACGAATTGAGAACCTCCTTCTTTTTTGATGTCGGTTGAATAGTGAGTGAATGACGTTTGTCGGGACCGCGCTGAGTCGAATCTCTGTGTCACCGGCATGTTTTGTTTATATATAATTTAATGTAAGTGCCTGTATAAGTCACATTAATCTTGAAACAACGTGTGAGGATGTTCGGATGTCCCATTTGTTGAACAATTCGCAGCATGTCACACCTAGTGGCAGTAAATTTGGCGGCGCGGCGAGAACGTTGCGTCGGAACAATTAAACATTTCGACCAGCACTTGACAACTATGCGGATAAAGGCCAGCCTTAAGATGGTGGCCATGAAAACAGCGGGACACTGAAGCATATTAAAAATGTACAGTATTTATCAATTTGTATGTTATCATTTGCCACAAAATTATTGAGTAAAGGTCGGTGCATAAGGTAAGTTATTTATATTATTCCGCTACAATATCTTAGTATAACTATTGTGTACAGTCTTTTCTTGGAGATTCCTAAGTCACATAGTTTTAAAAAAAACCGCTGATAATATGGTATCGAATAGCCCCAGCCCAGAGAAGAGAGTAGTATTTCACATGGGCCTGCGTTAGACAGTCTCGCTTTACGATTACACCAAGTTGTATATATCAGTTCCAAGGCACAGTGCAGAGGGGCTCCGGTGCGTTCCACTGGAGATCCCGGAGCCCCTCGTCATGCACCGAGGAAAGGGCCACCGGGGAGGTTTTAGTGGGTAAGAACCCCACATAACCGCCGCCTTCCCCCCAAAAGGCGGGGTATCTTTCTGAAGATTTCCTCTCCGTCAACAAACAAAAAAAAAAGGTAGTGATACAGTTTCTCAAAGTGAGGGAAGCGATGCTATTACTTAAATCCTTGTTATTATAAAAACGATTTTTTAAAAATCTGTTTTTGTTAATTTGTAGAAAGAATTGTATCAAATTGATAACAAAATAATTATATCAAATAACCGTTGCTTGTTGAGAGATGAGGGAAGTTTATACTTTTAAGATGTTTCGTGGCCCACCTCTAGTCTCCTTGATATTAACTTTTGTCAAGGTATTCGGCTCGGGGAAAAGGTTCGATGTAATGTTACGGACGAAGATATTTGCTTTAAAATTCCTATATAACCTTTAAGACTATTACTTTATAAGAGGAAATTAATATTTCTTCCTTCTATGGAGATAAAATATTAATCTCATTAAAGTAATAAAAATGTGACAACGCATTGAAAAATAAACTCGTGTTTAGACGAGGCTGCTGCAGCTGGTTGCAGGCTATCAAGAGAAGAGTATATGTGAATTTCTTTCGCGGGAAAGCATTGTTTAATTATTCTCTCGACATTTATCCTCGACACGGAGACTGTTTTAAATTTTAATACAGAGTTGGCAGCGCGCTGCGGTGCAGTTGGCAGTGTCGCCGCGCTCTGCGGGGCGCACACTGCACGGAATTACAACGGCACGCAGGAAACTGGCCATTGTAAAACAGAAAAGTTATATCATATTCAATTTGTTAAGTATTTTTGTATACTTTTCTCGAGAGTTTCATTATCTTAGAAAACTCTTCATTCAAATATAATAACACAATATTTAACAGAATAGGACTTGTTCGGTGTAAGATAAAGTCTTGTGTCAAAATTCCTCTGTGTATACGAGTACGTAAATCTTCCCTTAGTACAAATATTATCTTAAGAGTATAATTTCGACCCGATTTTTGGAATTATTATTAAATTATAGAACGCGGTGATGACTATCTTTACCAAAAACATGTTTTTATTTAGTTTCGGCCAGTAAGACCTATTGAATACATTGGGTTGCCATTCATAGAATCGGAATGCCGGTACCTCAATTAACGAAGAAGCTTCACTTTACTGCGGTATGCTACGAGGTATGAGGTGCGGTACTTCTCCGATGGTGCCGACCCATTCGTGCAACAAGAGAAGCCACTGCAGTGCCCAACAAGAGGTTTTGTTTTAGCGCACCGGTAGTTCGGTGTTTGACCGTGATCTTGTCATTGTATTTATAAATGACAGACATCTAATGTTTAATAAGCTTTCTAAATAATATTTCGTTTCAAGGCCGAATATAAAAGATTTAATATTTCTAACGACTTATTCATTGGTATATTATCGTAATATTACGTTCAATACATCAGAGCGCGGCGTGCAGCAGATATGTGTATATATATATAGCATATGATCAAAGCTTTTGAACCTTAGTCTGAACGTTTCAATACAAACTCAAGCTGTAGTAACAGCGCCCGCTTCAATATTTGAGGCAGCGCTGCCGTTCCTTCAGGTGGCTCCATTGTCTGTCGCGGTACTTACATTATATATGATGTAAGGGAGGCTACCGACCGCGCTCACCTCGTTTAATGTGCTTACCGGTGTGTCCTGACTACGCATTAATAACGTAATCACATCAAATTCAAACTATCGCAAGTATATTTACGAGTACGAGTTAAAACAAAATACCACTTTAATTTTAATAGAACACTATTACTCTTCTATTTCCAAAGTATGTAAGTTGTATTAGAAAGGAAATTGAACGTCGCTCGATATATCTGTTTGTAATATTAATAATAATAAAACATTTTATTACATACAAATGAATGTATGGACGGTACATATACCAAAATAATATTTAATATTTTTATCTCCCTGTCTGTTAATCTCGGCTGGATCGATTATGACGAAACTGTCACTGGCAGATAGCTAATGTAATAAGGAGTAACTTGGGCTACTTTTATTTTTAACCGCGGGGCGCAGCTGGCTTATAGATACATCTAAAATTGTTGGGAAACGACTCGGGGTACTTTATTACGTAAACGCACAAACCTATGACCATTTTGAGATTCAATTACATTAGATTTAGTCCACCCCAATATTTTATCCTTTATTTGTAATGCAACAAGATAATAATATATTCCAGGAGTATATTTATATTAAGTACGAAAATATTACTCGTATGATGTAAAATATTTTCGTTTTTCACTTATATTGTATTAAATGTAGTATTGCGAGGCGCCCTGCCCGCGGCCGACAGATTGAGCGCGACTTCCTCCGGGAGCGTACGACGCGGGCGCACCTCACACGTCCTTATTGTGTTATATTTTTATTGGTTACAAATTTCTAATTAAAGTCGACTATGTCTTTTGCAGTCTCCGTTGCTACACTTATATTAATCAACTTCTGCTTTATTATTTAACAATATTTTATCGTTATTTTTTTATTCATCATAAGTTTGAAATAATTGTTGCAATTACTAACAAAGATGCAACCGAACAAAGCATGGAAACAAGTTATTTTGGTGAAGTTTTGAACTTTTTTTTACTTTAGGTTTGTATGAACAAATCTAATATCAGAAGTAACAACAAAATCTTATGTATTTTTGTCTGTGATATAGATTATAAAAAGGCCGTGTCTGTTAGATCATTACTTATGTGTTAGTTATTAAAACCTACAAAAGCAGTGCGAGTATAAATATCAAACTGATAATTAGCGGGTATATAAATAATAAACGAGTATTTGGTGTGGAACATCGGAATAAGGCTGCAATTAAGAGACGACGTCTTGAAGGGCTTCACCCTTTCGGCTGCACATTCGATTAACCGACACACAACAGGAGCCCTTGGGAAAAATCACACGACGAGACAACATTATTAACACATGCCATACTTTTATTGAGTTAGTGCGACGTTCGGCTTATTGCCTCACAGAAACCATTATATTATAACTCGTATAGTTTAAGACTTGAATATAGTTTTAGGATTTAAATTCACCACAAGTAAATCGTAAGTCATTGAGACGTAATTACATGTAAAAAAATAATAATATTTATTTTATTTTTTTATTTGTATTTTAATTTATACGAAACCTCCATAGTGAACTGTATGGAGGTTTGTTGTGACTTGATTGAAAAAGATATATCAGTGATGTAAAATAGAAATACAATAGATGTCAATAATTAATTTATATAACATTGTTTAGTAAAAACAGGAATAAACTTTTAATGTGCTTTCCTTGAAATACAGACCAACATATAGTTATTCTTGCTTTTTATTGATATTCCGAATCCATCTTATATACATAATAATAAAACCAAAATTGACATGAATTTATCATAAGAATAGTATCATTGCTGTATATTGAGTACCATGACGATATCCCGCGTATAGGCAATAGGTTCCTTAACAATTTGTACTGGGAGACGTTCGTTGAGCCCCACACATGAGATTCACCTCCGCTACAGCAGTTCACGTCGGCAATAAACGTAACATTACCATGCAAGATGGCGGCAATGAATAATTCCCGCCATATTCACCAGATAAGCAAAACGGTGGAATCAAATCTGTTCGTGTCATGTGTGCTTTTAGTTTGATACGTTTGTTGTTTACAGATATTGTGTTGTTCTCTGCGATAAACACCGTAACCACAATAATAAATCAGTATTTATTTATAGAATATATTTAGATTTTATTTTTTATAGAAAATGCAAGTCACTTAAGTTTAACGTGTCGGCTCCATCACTTAGAACTAGGTGCACTCCGCGGTGTTACCTAAGTTACTCCTTATTACATCAGCTATCTGCCACTGAAAGACCCGTCAAAATCGATTATGCCGTTCCAGAGATTAGCCTGAACAGAAACAAAAATTGTGAAAAATGTTATTTTTGTATATGTACCGTCTATGCATTCGTATGCATGTAGCTTCAAAGCAAATTAACAGACAGTCTAATTTCGTTTATTTGTATGTATGTCTATAGATGCAACGGTTTTGCAACAAATTAATATTCTATTCAACTTTGATTTAATATAATTATTATGTTATATTATGATCACTAAATAATTCAATTTATCAATATAAGAAAATATGTCAATCGCAAAGTGTACTAGCTCGAGTAATTTGGGTCGTTGACTTTCATTCTAGTTTTGATTATTCAGCCATGAATAAATCATGTCATGCCTAGGTTATCGAAATAATATGGGACAAGTTATAGTGAGACTGTATGCGAAAATTTGGAAGAGTTTTGATTCACTTTTGACATTTGAAGCGTTAATAGAATGGTAGTTGTGAGCACGAGGCGCACTTCCGGTCCGAGCCCGCCATTTGCTTACTGCCTGGATCCACTTCCTGACACCAAAGATCGAGAGTAAGTAGAAATGTTGATAAAATTAATAACACGTGCAGCGTCCACTTCCCATTTTCAAATTTTATTATGGTTTATTTATTTTATTTGTAAGAACCAAAGCCACATCTTGGAGCATATCTCTTTTATGGTCGATTGCCTTTGTTATGTCTAAAGCATTTACAACATGATCCAGGTTATTTGCGCACCCCACCACGCCTTTTACACTCCTCGTGAAATTTCCCTGTCTGTTTCAAAATATTAATAAGAAATTTTATTTTATTTTATCATTAGATAACAAAAGTATTATGACTGATGTTTTTTTAATTATTTATTGTACAGTATACATAAACTTAATATGGCTGTAATGAATGTTTTGTAGTAGACATGTTTGCATGTCTGACGGTTCACATTTACATGTGTACTCACGAAAGTTATTAGATTCACCTGAGGGGTTAAGTCGGCATATCCACCGTGTTTGCACTTCAAACAATAGACCCAAATTATTATGAACCCCTCTCGTAAAGTGAGTACTGAGGGCAATCAAGTCGAGCGCCGTACGCGCCGACAGTGCAAGTTAAAATAGCTCGTATTCCCGAGAGATTCGTTTGATTTTGAAAGGAATACGGTGACCTTACCTGTGTGCACCAATTTGTGGCAACAATTCTGCGAACATTGATAGGAAAATGGATGAGGAAATTTAGTATCGACGGCACACACGAGAAACATGATTAATATTATCGACTCCGTCTGGGGCGGATCACCTGCCGTCCTCCGACCCGCAGCCTCTGCTCACCTCAGCTCCTCCACGTCTTGACACTTATACAGTGTAAATAAGAGTGGCTGTAGGAGCCGGGCGCCTCGCTTAGCGAACGGTCTAGTCGATGACTTCACAGTTTTAATTTAAAAAACATCACAAAATTTTGGGTTGTTCTTTAAAAAAAATAAAACAATCCCTACAATGTTCCAACTTCTGCTAGTCTGCATTCGTCTCATTCTTATGAAGTTTAGTTTTCTAAAAGTATCACTTATGACCTGGGGTAACTGGTAGAGAATGTCACAAGTTCACTGCAGATTTTTTCCTTATGAAATACGAAAAACAATGAAAACATTGATGCCAGTAGTAATATCTAAGAATCGGAACATCACTAATACTTTTTATTACTATTGTACTTGTACTTTACAAAAGAGCACATGTAATTGTTAACTTGTAATACAAACAAGTACAGTGTCACGACACGACAAAACTTCCAAACTCTCAACTCTGCAGCGCTTCAAAGCAAATATCCGCCGCAGTTACCTATGGAGTGAGCGCACACAGCTCGGAGAACGGCGAGTTATTAAAACATCGCGGTTCGACATGACGTTAATTACTTAAGCCTAACCCGGCCGTGTTTGCGCGCCCCGGAAACACCCGCCGATTAATAAATTTAACCCGTGTTTGAGTTGAACGCTTACGTGGAGGTAACTGAGAGCGATACGGGTCATCGTTTGCACTGCAGCGGATCTCGTTGCCCGAATTGCTTCAAAGTTTTAAGCTCCGTCACCGATTACTATTCAATAGGACCGGATTCAATCTATGGGAGATGAATACAAGGAATTGCTTTTAAGTGTAGTTGGAGTGATGTTGATATGAAGATTGTTAAGCGGCCGCATTTAGTTAAACTAAAATTGTACCGTCACAGGGCTGGCCTGTTCCAGCACAGTCGGAGTAAACAAGCTGTCAAAGCACCGCGCCCTGGTACAACTAACATGCCAGTAATGAAGTAACTGTTTGTATTTATTTACGGGATATAAAGGTATTTTAATTGTTTTAAATTAAGTTCAACATAATTGTTATTTAAAAAATACATTCGTATTAATTTCGTCATGACAGGCGCTCTCCGGGCCGAAATGAATTTCCCCTCATGTTTTTTTTATAAATCAATAGAATGCAGTATTCTGTGCGCCCTCGAACTGCATTAGGCGGTTAGGTTAGTGGCACACCTGGGGATCCGCTCTTTGTTGTTGCAGAGGGGGTTGAGTTTCACGTTGATATTGAGAGAGCATGCGGGACACATTGTTCCCGCCCGGATTGCAAAACTATCGATGAGAAAAGCGTCGTAGGTTTTATTATCACTTTACGTCTTATTACAATATCCTTGGTTACACAACTAACTAAAAATACCACACTTGGGCCTCCGTGTCAACACAAAGTAACTCAGGCCACTAGCTAGGTTTTTATCTATTTAGGTATTGGTCGTTGGGGAGAGAGGAGACACGGGATACTAACAACATTAGGCGGTCGTTTGTAACTTCTATTAAATCTGACAATAGACAGTATGATGAGGAGCAACCCTGCAGACTACGGCAACATCCGCACACTACCTCTTATCTAGGCGAGTACTCACTTATTCTACCTATGTAAAAGTCTACGACCTGTAACTATTAAACCTAAGAGTAAAGATTTATTGTCAACAATACGGTACTGTCACACTCTTGCCTCTCACCTTTTTCAATGTGACGTGTGCTTCAATTCTACTTTTAAACAAACACAGTCAGAGTGGCTGAAACAGTATTTCAAACGTATGTCGTATTGCTCACATATAACGAAACCATTAGAAGACCGTAGGAATGAGTGAAAATAACTCTCAATTAGAAAACAAAAGGGCTAAAGGACGGCTATCGCGGCAACAATCGGCAAAGGGCCGCCATGCGGGCAGCGTCGAGGAAATTATTAATTTGGACCATTAAAATTACCTTCGGAGCAATTGAGACGGACCGACAAAAAGCTCCCCCAGCCCGGGCCCATACGGCACCTACGTATACCTTCTGAGCGATTAACGAGCGCTGGGAATGCGGAGAGCGTCTGTGACGTCATAAATGATGCCTTGTAATGTGCTCCTTAGTGCATTTCGAAATTAGCGATAGAGGGAGAGAGAGATATATAGATAACTTTACTCGATCACTTTCGAATGCGAGTTGGAGTTGAGGAGAGATTGCGTGAGTCTAATTACGACTGAATATGTAAACATCATCAACTGAACATCAGGGGAACAACACGCACGAACAAATAACAGCGACAACGTCCCAGCGCGCAGACCGCAAAGTTAGCGAGGTGATACAGTTTCATTAAACGAAACTGTTCCTGAACGAAACAAAACGGTTGTAGCCCGCGACAATTCTGAGGGCAAAGTATAAGGTTACTGGCAACAAAAGGCATGCGGGCTCTTCTATTAGCGTGCGGGCGACACCTTTACAAAGCGCTTTTATTTCATTTCAAGTGATGTTTAAAGTTACGCGCACAGCCCTGTGGGACGCTCGGCAGGAAGATGTTAGCTGAGTTTTAAAAAGATTTACGTATGAGGGTTGCAAACGTAGTAACGTTTGTTAAGAATATACCGCGCTATATTCTCTACAAACGTTTGGGTAATATAGAGATTTTAAGGAAGTGTGAAAAATTGGAAAAGATTTATTTCATTGGGTTTCGCTGGTAAGTTTCCGTGTAGTGAGATCGCTGGTTGCAAGTAAATCAAATTAAGTATGGCGCTCTTCTTGTAAGCTCACCGACAATTTATGCACCATCAATCGGTCTTTCAATTAGCATAACTTTACTACTCGAATCAACGTCTTGGGTCTAAGTTAGGTCAAAGTTGCTCACACTAAACATAAATCCATCTATGAGAAAAAATACACAATGTAAATAACATTCCGCGGTCGAGGCGGCCGAGTCACGCTACAGCAGTCCGCCGAGTGGCTTGACAACCTTTTATGATAGTATATGATAGTCGCTACAACAACATGGTGCCCGCTGCGTTGCATGCCACATATCTCACATGTAGCGCAGGCACATTGTTTATAATTGAATTAAGACACTAACGGATACAATCACCTTCCCGTACCTGCATCTGTCACCTAAACTGCCTCTCAATTAGACGGGATGTGGGTCACCCGGACAGAGCGTGGAGCGCAGTAGCATTCTTCACATCATTTTACTTTTTATCTCACAAGCATAAGAGCTTAATCATACAAAAGTCGATTTGTATTGGATTGGAATCTTCACCTCTTACTTTGACAGGAACCTTCCAGGAAGGACCTTTGAAGGTATAAAAATCCCTCTGTACCCATAGTGGGTACCACACTGATGTCTCACATTGAAACAAATATTATATCTTCTTATAGTAATGTTGGGAACAATCAGTCCCATACCAAATGAATTAATAAAATAATTTTATAGTATTTATTTCGAGTTTCGAGTACCCGTTTTATAAATTGTAAACATGATAAAGATATGGAACGCAAATGACATTTGAATTATAAATACAGTAGAAAAATGAAGAAAGCAGCGACTCCATAGGTCGCAGTGTGCCTCTCACATGATATCTATTAACTAAATTGCCTGAGTCACGCGCCACCTGGCGGCCGATCACCTCAACACTGGCGCACAATTGACACTCATTGCGTCACCGGCTATGTCACTATATCGGAAGAGTAGGCACTTAGAACGCTGGTTAAAGAGCTAGAACAGATATGTCGAGAGACTTAAGGGATTGCAACATTTCACCATATGATGTCGCGGACAGAGCGAAGTGGAAAGCGTAAATCTGGATAGCTGACTCCACCGCCATGTGGGATCAATAGCAAGGAAGAGAAAAAGATTTGGGACTTGTTCGTACCTTGTTTATAGGTATGCAGCTCGAATTGTAAGTCCGTTTCCGTCGCACGCCGCACTTAACGCAAACAACCCCCAACTTCCGCACGTTATCTTTCAATCACAATTTGGACAATTGGCTGCGAGGAGCTGAGCTCGCAGCCCGCATGCTGCAGGACAATTGCCACCAATGAGCTGCGATCACGTAACACACTTTTTAACCCACTTCAAAAAAGGAGAACTCAATTCTTTAGTTCAATTTCTTAATATAAGGCAGTAAAAGATTGCGTTCGCGTATCGGGCGCGGGCTTATTGTTTGGAGTTGGTATTTGCTTTTTACTGATCTTACTTGCCTGCCATATGTTTACGTTAATACACTTTGTAGGTATCGTCTCTGACTTTTATTTCGTTGATATTGACCAAAATTTCCCGAGGCAATCATTGACACAGTGTTACGATTTAAAGTCCAGTTGCAGCTGATCAGTTGGACGCGGAGTATGGAAAATTGTAAGGTAAACAAACAACAAAACTAGTTCTAACTTGCTTTCGGCAGTTGTTCTCAGCTTAATTAGTGACATTATTTTTAAAGAATGATATCATATATTTTGATTGAATTTATTTTAATATAATGTATCACATAAAATGATTGGGTATTAAGCCAGAGGAAAGCATGTCTATATGCAAAATGTATTCCGATGTATATTCTCAGGCTTGGCTCGTGCGATAGGAAAATATTTTAATAACTAAACTGTAAATAATAATACCTCCACCAAAAATCAGTGCCACTTACATTGCAATTTCCGTGGGATTAGTGTGTGGGGCGAGCTGCGCCAGGGGACAGGACAATGGAGTGTCACGTGACGGCGCAAGGGAGGCCGGGGGACACCCGTAATGCAATATTTGTTCTGCGACACACGGGCGACACGCGCGCTCTCTATTGTTGCACCTAGAGTCAGAGGTGGTGAACAATTGATGCTGTATTGTTTTTTTTTATAAAGAAAACGTCGTAAAAGTAAAAGATGACGAGACGATTAGGATGGTAAGTGAAACTCTCTGCCCATAACACAGTGGCTGGACTGGAATCTTGTCTCTTACGCAGCGGTGCGTTTGTTCTTCCAACTGCAGAACAATTAATCGTTGCATGCGAACGTGCGCTGTATCACCAGTACAACCTCCTTGCGCTACCAAAATATTTTTTCTAAAGAGATTTCGTCTTAGAACATTTTAAAAGGATCTAATGCAACGTTGCATACGTTAAACCTTTTTCTGTTTAAAAGTCTCACCGAGAAGCAAGTATAGTTAGTTGCCATGCAATGAAATTGAAAGGTTAACTGTTCATTAAAATTGACCTAATGTTGCGTGCTACTGGCGCACGGTTTAATCCACAGGCTTGGGGTGCAACGATAAAAAGATAATGCGGGCGAGTCGCGTGCGCATCAAAAAACCCGCTTTAATGACGCACCTATGCGCGGCGGCTTATCGCGCCTGCGCCGCCCCGCGCGCAACACGCGACCTCGGCTATAAGACCTTTGGAACAAAGCGGATTCAGCGGTTCAGGGACAGTAAGTAGAAAAATCAAAGAATATTTATAAATGCTATTACTAATTATTAAGTAATGCTAGCGTGTTTGAGAGGCTCCGGCTGTGAATCGGCTTGTGCAATGTAAATGAGATCCGGTGTAAATGAGATCGTGATACCATCTGTTGCAGTACATTTAAAAACAGGAAGAGCATATTTTACAACAATAATTGTAAGAACAATCACAACAAAACCATCTTTTGAAGTAAATCATAGCTTACTTTACACGAGTCTACGGACATGTCTAATGAGATCACGTGCACGCCCGTCCTCTTGCTTGGAAGAATATAATTTTACCACATGACCAGTAATACCACCGACGACTTAACAGGGACCTAGTCTGACAAAGCAGAATATTTCGCGTGGAGTCGCACCTTAACCGAGAGGTATATATAGCCGTGCGAAGTGTGCGTCCGTGGTTTTATGAATAGGGCTACTACCTAAGCTTGGGTTGCTGGGAGCGATGTCAACTTCAGCAGGAGGTCATGACGTTATTGGCGCGGCGTGCTGAGCATACAATGTTGTAAGAGTATGATGGGAACGGAATCCGGTTTCAGATCTACAATTTAAGATAAAAAACACTAAAAACGTGCAAAACTTTCGTCCTTGGAGGGTCCACCCCGCACTATCACGGCGCACCTCTCTCACTTTTTCCGCATCCACTTTCTTCTACAATCCTGGTAGCTTTTTGTGTCGGTTGCCAGTCAATAGTATATCATTTAACAGTTTAACCGCCGCGTCTCCAAGAAGTCATCATAATGATTGTGTAATAATAATAATAATGTGATTAAGTTATGAGGTAGTTTTTGATTGACCTTATTGACCTGGTCGCCCTCTTTATAGGAGAAGGCCAATCGTACCTGTGGTTCCCCGCGTGTAAATCTGTCTCGTGGCCACGGCGCTATCACATGTTTTTTAACTACCCACAAACTAATCATAATGATGCTCGTTGCATTAAGTTTAGCGAGTGGGCCTAAATTCTTTTGTTCCTTTTCATAACTATTACCGTTACAAAAAATTTCAAAATGTACGTTCTCAAATTGTTTCAAGTGTCAAAATTTCAATAGCAATTTATCAAAAGTTAAAACAAAACTATGGCATATGCAACGGCAATAATCAGCGGGCGCACGCCGGAGACAAAAAGCTTTTCACAGTAACACCCTCAGGCCACGGATTTCATAACCGTAACCGGTTCCTATTGTTTGTGAGCGTGATAAATCACTTGGACATGTCGCACGGACTGAAAGTCACTGCGAGTGGGCACACGGCGCGCCGGCTGGAGACTTCATTGCAGGATATTGTCCAAATACCATTATTACAGATTATTATAGTACAGTGTAAGAGTGAGCTTAGCATAATATAACATTAATTAAGTATATTTACGAGTAAAAGAAAAAACGGTTTCGCCATCATCAGCCTGTGTCAATCTATTGGAAATAGAAGGACTATTCCATGCAATGCCTTCCATCATAAGCGATCCTACGCTACCATGAGCTGATGATGCCAGAGCTCTTAGAGCCGTCAGTTTGAATCTCCATGATGACCGTGCTGTTACGGGCCGTGTTTGTTACCTTAGCAAGCTGACTTCGGTGGATTGTTGTGGACACATGGTGGAACATTATTGGAAGTTTAAGTGGCAGTTCGTTTTAGTGTAATAAATATTCGTCGACTCTCTTTCTTTAATGAAATATTAAAAAAAAGGAAAAGAAAATGACATTTTAAGAAATGTTATTAAATATTTTATATATTAATAAAAAATATACAACCATAATCCACATTAAATATTTATAATTAATTCTTGTAGAATATTCAAAATAGTATCAAACAAAAGTATCTCTAAAAACTATGAGTAGGTATGGTCACCCTCTTGAGGGTAATTTATAGTAGGCGCAGGACGCGCGGGCAGGCAAGGTGAGGGCGAGTTTGTAACAGAACGGGACGGTCGCGCCCCGGACAGTCCGGATAGTGTTGTCACCGTACCGGCGGAGTGCGTCAGGCAACTACTGCGTGGACGATTTGTTATGCTCGGGATGGAATCATTTTTTGTCGATTTACGCTTCATACTGCACATATTACATCACTAAACAATAGTCGTAATTATTAAATCTCGTATTTCTCCTACTGTTACTAATTTAGTAGCCATACGCTTAGCCTATCAGGCTATCACTGCGTCGAATCCCAGTCATCTGCATTTCGGTACCTGGCGTAGAAAAATATCACACGCCACTTTGCACTCAAACAACTTGAAAAATATATTCATCATGACATATAAAATAATTTCAATCGCAAATTTGAATAAACCATCTATCTGTTATGGACGTCGACGCTGCTCGGCGATTGCTCGGCTCTGACAGCTTCATCTGCCTCAATCCTCGAGAAATCTGAGTTCGCGAACTTAAATTGATCAATATATAATAAACAGCAATCACTATATGCTGTTTGGCCTATAATTTGATATGATTACTGTGACGTGTCGTCGCTGTGGTCGCAAGTGTAGTGTTGTATCCCTTCATATCGCTTTCATTTATTTTTTCATCCACACCGCAGCGGCGAGTTAGGGCGACAATCTAATAAAGTGTCCGGCGCCCCGCTGAGACCATCCGATTACACGTTGCAAATCTTGTTACCCTACGCTGATTAAAATAAGGACAGTCCGACGACGTAGCGACGTGCAGCCCGTTTTATAGAATCGAAGCGTAATTAAGTTAAAGCTGCGACTTTTTAGGGTTGAGTAGAATTTGATTTGCGATCGTTTTCATTTCGTTTATGCGGCGCCATTTCGTAGCTCATGTGTAGTCAATGTTACGTTTGAATGCTTGGGCTAAAGGTACTATAAATTTAATAAAAAACTACTCACCGTTAGTTGAGACGTTCACGTGCTTCTTTTTAAATCTAAATAAAGCGAATGATTTAATCGTGCCTGGCCATCTCAGGTAACCCTCAAATTACAGTGCTGTCCCTAGATCTTGGTCCATACTGGTCTCCACCATGATCTGTCCCGTAATGTTAACTTACTATCGGCAGAGCGCAAAAGGTCGGTCGTCTTTATGTCTGGTTAAGTTATAAGATAGGCAAAATGGTAGCTAAAATACACGCTATGCCTTCCGTTGCCGCGAACAGAACACGACAGATACTTTAATTATTATTGCAATTTTTTTTTATTGATTGCTGCCTTTTTTAAATTTTTATAACATCGCGTCTTGCGGGACGACAGTGAAGTGACTGTGACATAACTTGATGTTAATGTCACGTTAAGTTTAACGACCACCGACAACAATGTAGTCGAACGACATGCGTCGCCGCCATACGCTGGCCGCACTTGTTTACCTCCGCCTAAACTACACTCATTTGAATAGGTTTAGTAACGTGCAAGATATCGGTCGTCGTGTATCGATATATCGCCTACCTACTCCACTTTAACTACGATTTCATCTGATGTCTCTGAGGTATTTTAAGTAAAATTTATGCATAAAAACACTTAGACAAGGCCAAAGAATTTTATTATGTGTGGTCAAGAACAAACAGAGACTTAAGCAATCTGAACCATACTATAGTAATTATATAGATAAAGTTCTCTCATTTCGATAGTAAAATACATGGTATATTATTTAAAAAGTAAAGCGGCAGCAGGCTCTCGCCACAAACTCAATAACCTAAAAGATTCAAAGTGGAATCAAAGATGTTATCAGTGCAGATGATCGTTATAGTTATAGTAGATACATCTTTTATCTATTTTATCATTAATATTCAAGTTGTAAAATAATAATTTAGGAAGTGTCCAATTGTGTAAACTAAATAAATTTCTCAATATAAGATAACAATAAGAGATAACTCAAACTTAGCGGCTATACTTATGTATATATTTATAATATTGTCGATAGTGTGGGAGCATCACTAGCAGCGTAAAGGAGTGTCGGCGGCAGGGCCGGCGTTGGAGTTTGCATAAAATCGTCATTTGTCAAGGCACTAATGCGCCAGCGTCCGCGGCAGATCGCTGCTCGCCCCTCCACGAACGGCTTGATGTTATGACGGAGTGACGTCACGTGTGCCGGCGATATGTAATGGTGATGCGCTAGACATTGAGATGTTATGCGCTTCAATATCTGTTATGTGTGGAATGTCGAATTGCTGGCCGCTGTGTCCTTTGTTAATTCTTTAACCTTTCAAATCTTTCTTAACTTTAACACTAAAATTGAGTTTATTGAGTTTCTATATGTTACCAACAGTGGTGTTAAAACGTGATAATAATTTGATAATCGATTGACATAGTTGAAAAGTTCCCGCCATTATCGTTAACGCAAATTGATCAGACAGGTCGGGCCGCTGCGCAGACCTCCACATAAACACTTCAATAAGTGAACATTAAAAGATATGTCTCCAATTTAACTTGAATTTATTGTCACTATAACACTTCGCCGATCTGTGAGGCACGGGGTGAGATCTGAATCAGCACGATGTACATCGATAGCTTCCCAAATGTTTATATATAAATATATCTGTGCCAAAACATGTGTAAACAATGTGTAATGTTAACAGCAAGAACTTTTACGTAACTTTACGTATACGACAAGACCTCTGTTCTCGCTACATCAGATCACAAGTGTGTGGTGCGGTGCAGACAACGTTTAACTTTGTACTGTATGTCAATCATTTACAATTTATTCGACTCGGCTCCCGAGTCTGCTGGTCACCAGTGACGTTTCACTATGAAACTGATCTATTATTGTCGAATCAATTATCATTCCATCATTACCAAATACGTTAAGTACTAACCAACACACGATTGGCGTGCCAGTGGTACGTGGTAAACCAAAGTGGTACCAATAAATATGATAGGTATTAGTACAAAGTATATATAGTTATAGTATAAGTACAAAACAATGTTACTTCAGAGGCATATACAGCACACGATTTCTATGATAACAAGTAATACTCTATTAATCATTGAACATTTTCTTCATGTTTTTGACCAGCGAACTATTGATCTTCTCCGTTACAAGCTGTGAGTAGTTTATTTTAGATCACCTAAATCTGCGCCAGGGCATGTAATAAGGATAGGCGAAAAAGGAGAGGTAACATATATTGACCAATCTGTTGGTATATTAGTAAATGGACCGGCGCCTTATAAAATTGCAATTAGTAATCTCTACCTACAGTCAAGCAGTCAGGAGCGCGGGCGCCTAGATAAATATTGTGAGCGGCAATGTATGTGCGTGTGGCGATACGAGCGGCGCGCACTGCCGGCCGCTAGTGTTAGATTTAGTTGCTAAGTCCCCTTCAAGTGCTTGCGCCATAAACTTTCACAAATGCCCCGCTTATACTTCATAAAATTTATATGCACTTTTATTCCGTCAATAAAGTTGGATACGACGACGTTGTCTGGTGCATCCCGAGGGCGAGGGACACGGCTCCAATCACTGAAGGGAATTAATTAAATTGTGTTAATCTAATTTCCGGGCGATATATAGATAAGTGGTATGTAGTATTTGTAAGTTTCCAAAATAAAAAAATGAAGTCATCAAAAAGATGTCATTTTTCTGTAATATTATTTTAATTTGCTTTTGTTACTGAAACAACTTCTGCATATTGTAAGCAAGTTTTACGAATTACGAGAGACAGAGAGAAGAGAAACATGGTAGTTATTCTCGTATATCGTCCTACTGTTGAAAAGTAATTCCAAATTCAAATTGTTACGTTTTTACATGAGAAGGTGGAATTGACTCAATTGGCTTGATAGTCTTTCTTGCTTTGAAAAAAGGAAGGATCTCCTTCCGTCATGCCCGGGGTGAAATGCAGAATAAAGTTAGTTGCTATTTTCCATTTGCAAATTAAAACCGTCTACGCGTTTGACGAAACAGTTTCGCAATTACATACATTTTTGTCCTGGCTGCGTCGGCTTTAAACAAGAATATAAACAGTAAATATGAAGAATATGTGAAACAGTAAATACTTTTATAATGTAGATACCGAAGCAAATTTAACACACAATACTTAATAACCACGTGTTCTGATCGATCGTTCGAGCCATCGGTTGGATCACTTCCATCTAAATTTCGGCCCGATTCAAATAACAGCCACAATAATCCACCTTTCCGTTATGAAGCAGACAATAAGGTTTAGATATACATTAACTCTTTATTACATTACAAAACAAGCACTCGCAGCTTTACGAGTGCGTGTGTACAATTTTAATAACTGCACAGAAACCTCTTTTTACTGCTCTATCAAACTTTTATTAATCGTCGCGACTGGCTCGCTGAGCTCCAAATTTGTCTTTATTCATAACATTATGGTGTGGTCACTAAGAGGGCTATTTATTTATGTCTCATATGTACGACTAACGTCGGTTATATGAGGCATGGATAATAATAAAAGTTTAATTGGTAAATTATCAATACTGTTTGTAGTTCAATTCACTCAGTTTTAGAAGTTAAAAGAGAAGTTGTCCTTTTTTGGAACTTTTGTCGTAAATTTACCAATATCTCAATCTAAGCACGAAAAACAAATTTGTATGCCAATTACTATGAATCATAATTGGAACCGAATCATTCCAAACAAAAGAAATCGCCATACATGTCGGCACAAAAAATAAAAAATCACACGTTGTACCTTTTGAAGTCGGTTAAACCCAATACAGATATGCCAGTATAAACAGACGGCTTATTTCAAAATATAATATCTCTATTCATCGCAAATTGTATTACAGCCGAAGCAATCGGCGGTGATACACCTCTCAGCGTCTGAAGGTAAGGGGCTAACGCATTTAGCGCGGCATTCACAGCCCAAACATCATCCCCGGCACCCCGCGACTTGAAAGGGCTGGGCGGCTCGCAAATTAACGATTTCCAAGTGATAGATTTGTCTTCACGATTTCACTCGCGACTCGGTCGCTCGTGTTTATGTTAATTTAATATTACCGAGGGTTATCATGTCGAGGGTGCGGCGCAGCATCACTCGCGGGGGTGAGTTCAAATGACTTTCTTAGATAATATTTTACCTGTTTCGTGCGTTTTATGTTTTAAAAGCGATTGTAGAAAAATATAAAAAAGAAAAGAAATTCTTTAGCTACCCCTCTTTTGCAGAATATTCTGCAAATGGCTGTTCAAATATACATTATATATTGTACAATATGTGCATAGTATTTAAAAGACGCCAAACATCTTCTGAGAGCAATTGTTGAGCCCATGATGTGGGTGAGTGTTCCGATGCCTGGCTGGCGCCACACCCGCTCAGTTCAATACTTATTTTACTTTACAACACACCGCCACACACTTGTATTCTACATACACCACTGCTCGGTGCCAGAAGATATACAAAAAAATCAAGATTGGTATTCCTATCTGTATGGAGTGGAAACGTGGACAGTCCCGGCCAGAGAGAGGCAAAAGATCGATGCATTCGAGATGTGGTGCTGAAGGCTGGGACGTTTGTCTACCAAATGCCGGCATCGAACCTTGGCGTATTTCGGACACACAATGCGCAGAGGTGAAGAAAGTCTGGAAAAACTGATTGCAGTTGGGTACACCGCAGGTAAAAGATCTCGCGGCCGTTTACCAACACTGTGGTCCGATCAGATAAAAGTCTCGTTGTCCTTCAAATTTTATTCTGTCGTAAGAGAAGCGCTATAGAGAAGCCGGTAGAGACAGATCATCCGCTCCAGATGCAATCCTGATGGATACCACGATCCCCAAATATTAGGGACGGACACTAGAGAGAGTAGGATCAAGACCCTCATATAACGTCAGCTTAATCGGCATCATTTAGCAATTGTGGCAAATACTACCTCGTTATAGACATCGGAGCTTATCAATACAAAAACTGCAGCTGTTTACAACAACACACTAAATAGTTTTAGTGCATTTGTAGTGGTTTCTGCCAACATTCTTAATAAAAATGTTATCCATAAATATTTTGTTTGTTTTAAAGTCAAACTAGTACTCATTAGTTCGGGCTGAGATGTCAACACTCGCTCGGAGTGTCTAAAGTGATAACGCATTGCCATAACTGGAAAGTGGCGATAGTAAGTAAATAAAACACATTATAATATAATTTGGAATTCGCTCCTTCTTATTGATGTATTCTATTTACTTAACTCTTTCGTATGCAAAATGTAATGGTACCAAAGTGTCTCCAGGCCGCGCGTATTTTATTGCGATTATTAAATTCAAAACATAAACTCGTCGCTGGTGCGCCGTTTCTTCATTATAAAATGTTGACGTTACTTTTAGAATACAAGATGTACTTACATCTCAGGGCTCCTCGCCGCCGCCTTTAGATAGAGAATGACAGAAACCAGTTACACTGTTTTCCGTCATTCTCATTCCGTCATACATTGTTGGCATTCCAGAATTAATTCCTTGAGCATAGTAAATAATACACCAGGAACCATTAATGACAAATCAAAGCATAATTAAGCAATGGTGGTACAGTGGCTAAGCGTTTCTATTAACGGTCTGACGGTAGACAATGAACAGCCGTTATAATAGAAAAAAATTGTGCCCGGTCCTGTCACAAGTGAGATGATGCCTAATAAGTTTAATAAAAAGAAGCGAAAGTTGTCACAATCTACCCCGCTCGGGGTAAAAGATGTAAGAGCTTATGAATATGACTTAGTTAAAGAATAACTCAGACACCAACATTTACAATACCCTTTCAACTAAATTTTATTTTTGATGTCCAGATTATGAGCACTGTACATATTCTGTTGCATATTGTCCTTCCTTCTGTTGTAAAAATATATATGTGGAGATAGAGGTGTCGTTGAATTGTCAAATGGCTTAATGCGTCGAATATATTATAGCAATGACTTTTTTGACACACAAACAGTAATAATGCAGCTCTGCGCGGGGGGTACAACAATAGCAAGGTGCGCTAGCGGAGGACGCGCGACGTGCGACCGAGCGCACGCGTCGAATCTCAGCCCTTTTGTAACTCTGTCACCCTCCTAAGTATTATTATTAGGGGATTTATTGCATGGAAAATTGCACGTATTGTCGTTAGCTCTCACGGCGATATTTCATGTAGTTATAAATAATTTTTATGTTAATAATGTGTTATGGGCGCTCGTTAAGGTGGCGCGTTCATGTAACGGTCGTTTTCTTTCGGCGCTATGGGATGTTATCGATGTGCAATAATAATGCGGGACGCAAAATTATATGTTTATACCTCGGTATGACTTACTTGCCACGAACGACCGAAGAGGGTAGACGTAAGAAAATGGCTGGTGTTGCTAGGCACTGTATTCATATTCGCATAATCGTATACAATCAAAATTGTAGTGTATCCGTAGGTTGCGGTTTTTCATCGTTTGGCGTCTCTTCTCAGATAACAACATCCAGAGTAACATTGTATGTTCTCTGTTATTCTGCTATAATATTATATATGGATATTGAAATATCCATCCAGCGTGAATTAAAAAAAGAACACGTTTCAAGTCGAGAAACATTTATTCAGAACCGTTTTGTTTTGTTTCAATTAAAGTCTCAAAGTGAGCATGCGTTAACCGACTCAAAATGATTTACGCAACCCTTCGCAAAAAGCCGGTGGGTCGCACAAAAAACAATCTTTTTAATCGTCTAAAATTCTCAATGAAAAGCGGCGTTAATTCTGAGCGAGCGGAGTCCCCGATGCATTAGCTAATACCCCGACAATGGCAGCTGACGTACGCGCTCACACGCACGAACAATCCGCGCCGGTGTTGCCCCAGCTTTACAATCGATCTACGCCGGCCGACTTACCGAAACTTTGGCTTGCGGATTCTTTTTAATTACAATCAAATAATTTTGTAAGCCGTAATCCTGTTTATTTCAATTTGTTTTATTTTTAAAAAAATATTTACGGTCAGTATTAAAACAACGAATTGTTACCGTAACGATTTAAAAACTACGAAACGTCCATATTGAACGCGTGAGATTCAATTGTTCATTCATTAAGGGAAATAACATTAAAGTTTACTTTCTCTGTCTTTGAGCCAGCTGACTTTATGTATATATTGTGATCATCTTTATTGTTTTAGTTATTATACGAGTATATGAACAGTGAGCTACGCTCGGAATTGTCTCCGCAGTAACCGCTCTTCATCTCTGTTAGTTTCGAACCATGTCCGTCACGAAGGCCGCTCTTTTCGGCAGTTTAACATAAGTACTTTGGCATTGACGAAATCTACATGGAAACGTCATTAGAAAAACAATTGAATTGAATTGATCACGTGTGCTTTTGTCGTGTAACCGACATCTCTACGACGGCTTCGAGAAACGTGTTAACAGCCGCCGCCGGGCCTGTGCATCGTGTACTCCGTATCTTAGCTTTAATTGTCGGATATCGAGAACTTTTAGACTGTTCGTTCAAATGTTTCATAAAAAAAATCTCAATAATATAATTTTTAATTTTTTTGTTGTTGAACGTGTGTCTCATAAGAGCAACAACATGATCAAGTCTTCGTCTAAATTGTTTGAACCATGAACCAAACAGCGACATGGACTTTTATCACAAAATGTTAGTTAAACATCTGGCAACTTCTTCACTTCAGCCAAGGGGAATATTGAACATAAGTACATTCGCAAATGACCGTTTGAAAAATAAAAAAGTAACACATTAGTTAGCAATAACAAACTTTACAATGTTACTACGACTTGAAAGCAGGCCGAGCTCTTAAAGCTCATCAAAGAAGAGAAGCTCAAACACTGTGCTGCAGTGTTCGCATCTCTATTCGATGCGACCAGAGCGCACTGTGCAACAATGCGCTCTGGTCGCTTGTGGTGTACGTCAGAGGCGTGGTTTATTCCACATTGCAGAAATTAAAGAATAATTCAAATGACAGGACAGTTCGGCGGATTCCACCCAGTTTACAAACAGTCCTGGATCCCTTTGAACTGAAACAATATTGTTTAGAGCATGGAGCTGTTAAATGCTCACGAACTATAGAAATTTAAATAAGGATGAATAGTGGGTCCACGGGCCGTGTCTAACAATACTGGCGTGCGGCGAGGGACGGTGGGGCCAGCGTGGGGACAGCGTGGGGCGGCGTGGGGCACACGGACGCAGCGCACCGCGGCTAATCGCCTTTCATCTGCGCACACTCGCCGAATTATGCACGCTTTTATTAATAATTTGAAACGTTGCCGTTCGCATCGCTTACGAATCACGGCGATAAGTCGGAAGGTTAAAGTTGAATGGAAACTTATTTTCGTAGTTTTTACTGTAGGTGAGTTGAATGAAAGTTTAAAGCTTGTTACACACTACAGGTGACAAGAATATATAATATCCAATCTTATAGTCAAGGTGATATTTTGACATTAATAAATAGGTAACTCGAGGCATTTAGTTGCATCCGTCTTATTAGAGAAGTGACAGGTCACGATACAGTATGTATCAATAAGACGATAAGATCTTTCTTCAAACCAATTCCTTAGCAATTACTGCACAATGTGGCGTGCATCTGTCGACCGCTCGATTTTTCAACGAGATACGAATCTCGTCCAGCGCGGCCTCGCAGACTCCCTGCTATCGAGATGGGGATCTTTTCATTAAGGTTATCTGATCGCATCGACACGTGGAGCACATTTAGATCTACTATACCAACCATTGCGACAATGTTGCGCGCCCGCCGACTTTCTATCCTTATGTTATGAACATCCCAGAAACAGACCAAGCACTTTGTTTCGTCTTTAATTACAATGACCACAAAATTGTATCACTGTGGCTATTAATGATATTTTATTTATTATAAGTATACGTGCCGTGTTGCCGGCGGAGGGATTCAATCAAAATATTATATTACTTATATTACGAACAGCTGGCGCATTAAGTCATTGATTATCACAAACCTTCGAGCATCCAATCTTTCTAACGATTTTTAGGAGTTTTTAGGACTTTCGGAATCCAAGGTACTATGCCAACACATTCATATAGGATCTAGTTTCAAAAAAAATCCCTGCTAACCAAAGAAAAATTTTCTAAAATAATTCAGAAATATCGGCCCCATGAGGTTGAATGTTTGCATACCCATACAGAGGATTTGAGTCTCCGACTCCTTTTGGATCCTCAGTTCGAATTGAAGATATTATAAGTGGACGGTTATTATCTCGCGAGATAATTACCTTCGTCTCCACGAAGCTTGTTGCCGTCGTTGAGTGAAGTTGCTGGGCTCATACTCCAACTGTTGGGTGACGAGTTGCGTGGGAATTCAAATTTAAAGTGGGAAAGCACAAATTCCGATTTTGCGATTTATTATGGGCAGAGCCTCTCTCATCTCCGGATGAACATTCGGCTGGTTTCGTCGTCTCGCTGTGTATATAACTCACGTATTTGTTAAAATATATAACAAATAAGCTTAATTACTGCCGAATGTAGTTTCTCACGCGGCGGTCGCTTACGTATCGGTCAATTAATGTCCGCGCGGGGCCGAGAGCTTTTTAATTCGCTACACACGTGCACATCGAATGGCGGCGCGTGGCCGGAGTGCTGCGGGGTGCGGCGGCAGCTGTGCTGTTTGGTCGGCGGTGCTGGCTGCTGCGCTTCTCTTTTGGCACGTATTTCAATTTTTCTCAAAATTTGGATAAAGCTACCGACCGAGCCGTGGTTCTGCCCTTCCGGGTGCCTTCAGGTCGGAATGCGATCACGAATAGAGTAACTGCCCAACTAAAGGCCCTGCGCTGACTTACTCCCTAAAGAAGCTGAGGCTTAGCGATCTCAGGGCTGTGCCACTTTTCAAAAAGTCCTGATGAACGTAGTTCAAATATAAACATGGCAAATATATATTTATTATGGCTATTTTTTTAATTTTTTGTAGAAAATGATTATTTCTCTGACTTTGACATATGATGAACGACTGCTCGCCTTATACACATGAAATAAAAAAATACTGTTTCCTTTGTTATTGATATAAAATGTGAGCAAAATCTTTCGACTATATCACCACTTAACACCAGGTGGGATCGTGGTCAAGCGCTAGTTTATACCTCAAAAAAAAAATTTAGAGATATGCTTAAATAAAAATAAATCTTCAGGCCTCAGCTTAATTTCAGACGTAAGTAATGTATGTTGAAAAAATAACTGAGGAGTAATCTTCTAGTCAGTAACAAAAGCGCCGGTATAGAGGAAGGCTGGATGAAAACGTACGCGTAAGCGACCAGCAAAAGTTGGGAACACCCAGCCGTCATTTCAAAAACATTTACCAAAAAAGAGCGTCCAACAAGCCGGTCAGCCGAGCCACGGCTTTTCCCCGCCAATAGAGCGACATCCGCCGGACATGCCCTGGTTCCCGCTTGTTCCCGGCCCGCAGCCGGACCGCTTACCTTACTTTTTTATTTGTCCCGCACTGATTTATCGTTGTTTTGAATTTGTCCGGGCGTGTGTCCGCGCCAAAATGCTTTCGACGCCCCCAGGAAATCTAGCGCACGCTTTTTTGCGTTTAGTTTGGGAAGCGGGGCGGGGTGGCGGCTGGACTCCTTGCTGCAGTTGAATCAAGATGTTTACGTATATCAAAAACCCTTATTTTCTTAAAAGTGGGAAGAATAACGAAATAATTAGGTCCAGGGAGGCGACCGGCCCCTTTTCCATTTTCATAATCCTTTTTTTTCTACAACTACCACGAATGAGAAGTATCAGTACCAAGATGCATCTCTTGCAGAATCTTCTTTAATTATGAAAACTGTAATTCACCTTCGCCTGTCTAATCCTCAGATTACAATTTCTTTAAAAGTATACAGAATAGACGTTTGTCAAAAACATTTTCATCGAAGGCAACTGCTGACATTGTCGATTGTAAGTTGTCATCATGCAATAGTATTATATACTGTTTGCTTTACAGGAAGTAAAGTCTCCTGTCAAATATGTTTTAAGTGAGTTGACATTAACTTCTTTAAGTTTTTGTTTCTAGTATTATTTCTAAATTGGACATATTTATAAAACCTGTCGTAAGGGTCTTGTAGTCGTATTATATGTAGGTTTAAGTGTCAAACCTAACATTGAGGGTTTAACTTTAGACTGGCCATCGCAACACACACAGCATAAATATATTTCAAGACGATGATCAAATGAATCAGTGCAGTAACAAGATGTAACGCGCAGTCTGTAAGAGTCGCGAGGAGTACAAAGCGTTGGAAAGTGTTAAAAAGAAAAGGAAATATTTTCATTAGGGAGAGCAAACAATGAGCAGTGGCTCGGGCGCGGTGTACCTTCCACGGATTACTGCGACTTATTGCGACTCCACAATATCCCCCCCCACTCCGCTCAAAAGAATAATATGTCTTTATAACGGATCCCGCGGCTTTCCCCGCTTTACTTCTTACACATTTCCAGTAAAATGTGAAAGCTTCTTTAGGTCTGAACGCGCTGTCGTTACAATCTCGACCATACTGCAAAACCGTAAGGTACAGTTCTTATTTAAGTAAAATTTTCAGAATAGATTGCATTGTCCTCTTGTATAAATCGCATACGAATAAGACTAAACTACTTAAAGCAGCTATTATCAACCTTATAACATAAAACAGAAGGCTCACAATCAACTGCACCGAGATGGTCATACGATTTTGTAGACTATACGCGACTGTCTCACGTGGTAAAAGGTCACTTTACCAGTGACGGACGAATTAAATTTATAAAATAGAAGAAAGCAATTCCAGCGACACGGTCCAGCGGGGATGTATAGCTTTTGATTGAATTCAAGTTTCAACTGTAACACTAATCCATTATTTTGGTATTTACCTTTCGTCGCAAGTTGCTCGCGCCCTCAACAATTTTAAATTCAAAATGGAACCACGATAAACCCTCAGCTATTTTTATTCAATACTTGTTTTGAATACATTTTATAAATACTCATATTATGATAATAATTTCTTTTATAATCACTCGTTTATAATCTTTTTTGACATTTCCAGAATCACTTGATAATGAATAAAATTTGTAGTTGACATTAAAATTAACCGTGGCCTATGAATTAATGATTTGTATTCTTCATTGACATCCTGTTTGGCTCAGCTCATGCCATAAAAAACAAACCAAATAAAAAATGGAGAAATAGTATCTAAAACAACGTAAGAACGAGGAGTTATTTCTATACGAGAATAAAGAGAGATTTTGTTTAGGAGGCGCGAGGAACACCTTAATTCGATAAACATAATCTTTCATTTACACACTTGTTTACGACGGCCGCCTTCGCCGCGCAGTCGTCCCTGTCTCTCTGTTATTGCATATATACTTCGATCTTCTTCTCACCAAGGTGCGTCCGGTGTACGGTCACTTTTCTCCATTTTGATAGCGGCGCGACCCTCGGTAATGATGATTGGTTCTGCCAGTAAATTGACGGCGGCAACGACACCCGAATTCACTTAGCGCGAACGATTCAACGTCAGGTATTACGGTGTTTGATATATAATGGGGAACTGGATACGTAACGTACGTGCGTGTAAATCTTTCTATTTATTTAAGCTTTTAATAGCGGTGGCGTCCCGCTGCAAAAACAAATGTTCTCGGTTGACAATCTTAC
Organism: Meandrusa payeni; assembly: GCA_029286785.1. Lineage (NCBI taxonomy): Eukaryota > Metazoa > Arthropoda > Insecta > Lepidoptera > Papilionidae > Meandrusa > Meandrusa payeni. Next base: position 232,792 of record JAGSMX010000017.1, read on the forward strand.
ATTTGCTGTACGGAGCACGATTGGCCTCTAAGTACCTTTCATTCTAGCGATTTTGAAGTCCACACTCAAGCAATGTACAAAGGCGTGTGTATCGCGAGACAAGCCAACACAATTCTAGCCCGTGTTTACGAGTGAGTGGTAAAATAAATTATATAAGTAACTTAAGTTTAGGTGCAATGTGCGCAGCTACTTACGGTGGATACTTGGTGCCGGCATCGATGGAATTTTTAGTCCAATTATTGTCCGAAGTTCCCATTTATTACGTGCTTGCCAGTGAAGGAAAATATGGTGAGGAATGCGATATATATGTAAGCAAAAATTTAAGACAAATGAAGTCTGCAAATCGCACAGGGGCTTAATGGCGGACAATGCCCTAGTACCCTCTTTAGAGTGAAGGCCTGTGCTCAACAGGTTAATTCGTTCGAATCCCTGTTCTAAAAAAAGGCAAATTGATCTTCAACAATCAAAGGGCACAAGTTAAAATTGAATAAGCGAAGATGTAGAAAAATAGCACAATCATTCAGTGACGGACGCAGCAGTAACATTTGTACATCAGTATCAAAACAACGTCATAAATGATTTGATTCTGTAAAGTCAAAAATATGTACGAAATTATTTGATGGATAAATTTATCTCTGTATTAGTGGTAGCATCTGAAAACCATACACTTATCTCCTGCAAGAAGTGCGACAATAGACACGCGATATTGATGGCGGGGGAATGCTTTATGGTATTCCTTGGAGTAGACCTGTGTTGCGCAGTGCACTGTAGTACAGCTGAAATAGCTACGAAGATGAAAAACCAACAAGCGAGTCACCGGATATTAAATGACCACTATTGCCCATGAACATTACCCCAACAAATACAACAATAAACATTTGTGGAACAGCGGCTCCATCCGACAACATTTAGGAACATATAAAAGTGAAGAATCAAGTAATTTATATTGGCTCTCATACAGTGATTGCCCTCTTTTATACGCATTGAAATAAAACCCAATGAGCATTCGTTTTTGTGGCTCTTACACGTTCCCTAATAACCCGTGTCGACACGGAGCACGCAGACACACGATAATTTATACACATTTGTATAGAGATCCGACGCTCGCATCATTACCTTCCTATAGATTTGTTGTGCTCGGATATATATCACTGTGAATAGCTTCGGAAGAGGCCGCTCGTGGAGGTTTCGTGCCTGCCAGTTATTGTTTTGCAGCGACCTATGACAGCGCTCGTCTGCCAAACTTGTGCGATCTGTCAAATTGTGTATTCCATTGTAGGCATTGTTATCTTTTGTGTAATGACCATAGTGGCTTATACAATATTGATGCTCTGTTGGCTGACAGCCACGGCGTAAAAGCAGAGTAGCGGAAAAGATTGTGAGAATCGTTCTACTGTATTATTATTATTATAAAGTTGAATAATTCTTGAAAGGTAAGAGAGAGTTTTCCGACGAAGTTATTTAATTTATTTAATCTTTATTTGCACAAAATAAGAGAGTACAAAAAGGCGGACTTAATGCCAGAAGGCATTCTCTGCCAGTCTACCTTAGGGTTGTGTAGAAACAAAGTCACGGGTGCAAGCTTAGAAAATAAAAATAAAAAAAGTTAAATAAGACAAATATAAAAATATATTATAAATGTATATACATCAATACAAGCATACACAAATAAATAAAATATTTAGATATATTAATAGTTTAACCATTATTATTAAGTAACAATAAATATATATATATATATACAACTACATAGATCCAGATACAGATGGATATAGGGTATAATAGTAACATTTATAACTATTCCTCATTTAAGTATAGATTTAAGAGAAAGCGTTTGAATGTAGCCTTAGTTCCCGCTGTACGTACATTTTTTTTTTTTAATTTATTATGGAGGGTTTGATCAGAATTGATCATATCACCCTCATAAAAAAATCTTATAATAAATTCTTACACAACAGTAAAACAATACAATATTAAGTACACCGCACACATCTAAACACGAATACTCAATATGACTATGACCTGCGTTTCAGGCCCGCTCTTACGAGGTGGTATAGCATTCTTGCCTGATCCGACTCCGGAAAGGCAAGAATGCTATTACACACTTGCGACAAATCAATGTTAAATTTCGCCGTGAATAGTACTCTTTCGGCTTCGTTCCGGACACATTCGACCATTATGTGGTAAGCGTCCTCAACTTTCCCGCATTGTGAACAATTAGGGGTTGACACCTTTCCCATCATGTGGTCAAAGCTGTTAAGTGGAATGTGTCCGGACCGAAGCCTAAAGGCCAGAGTTGCTTCATCCCTGCCCATATTAGTGCTATCAATCCACGGGAATCGGAGAGGATTCGGCTGGATCGTCCTGTACCAGATTCCTTTGGTGAGAGATCTTTCATCAAAATATTCTTTCCAGAAAGTAGTGCATTTATTTCTAATAACATAAAAAAGATCTGTGAAGTAAGGAAGACAATTAATGCGTATACCTTCACTTGCAGCCTCTTTTGCCATAAGATCTACATACTCGTTACCGTTTAGACCAATATGAGCAGGTATCCATTGTAATATAACTTCAACGTTTCTAGCAGCCAGCTCAAGGATCGTTCGAATGATGCTGTAGGCTATCGGTGTGCCTCTAAAATTAGAGGTACATCGAGCCAAGTGTTGTAAGGCGCTTTTACTGTCCGTTAATATTACATAGGAGCCAGATTGAAAGGAGTTGATGTACGATACGGCTTCAGCTATAGCAATGAGTTCTACATACATAATTGAAATCTTAACAGAAATGTTTAATTTAATAGTTTTATTAATTTGAGGGTCAAAAATAGCGACACCTATTCCAGTTTTATCAATGGACCCATCTGTGTATATTTTGTAGTGTTTTTCATATTCATTACACAAATAATTATTACAAATCAAGTGCAGTCTGGAAGGATCATACATCGATTTAGAGGTGATAACTGTATTTATGTCTGGCTTGACTTTATTCGACAGGTTCACCCTACTCATCCACGTTTCTAAAGTCCACCTTTCCAAAACCTTGCTAGTAAAAACCGGATGATTCCTCATCTCTTCATGGACTATACCTAATAAAGGTTTGGTTTTGCGTCTCCAATATAAGTTAGTAAAAAACGGATTTAAATTGTCAAGAATATCGGTTAGCTCAATGCTTGTAGTGGATTTGGATTTTAGCCATATTTTTCCTGCAAGGAAGTATCTACGAACGAATAATGGAGGAAGATTGAGTTCTCGGTGCATAACATGAATTGGGGTGCTTTTTACAAAACCGCCAATCAATCTCATACACTGGTTCTGTATCCGGTCAAGTTTTGTCAAATTAGTTTTACTGCTGTTATCAAAAAATACACTGGCGTAATCTATCCTACTTCTAATTAAGCTTATATAAATTTTCCTTAAATGTGAAGGATGTAAACCCCAACCAGATCCTGCGAGAAGTTTAAGGATATTTAAGTACTTAGAGCATTTATTCTTGACCTCATTAATGTGCTTTGTCCATTTAAGGTGTTGATCTACCCATATTCCCAAATACTTAATGTTGTCTACTACTTGTAAAGGCACGTTATCTACTATAAGATTTACAGTCTCCTTTTGTAAACTGTTTTGAATACGCATATTTTACTTTTAGATGATGAAATTTCTAAACCTATATCAAAAAGCAACTTAGTTAGTATGTTTATCGCCGTTTGTAGTTTTGCACAGCTTCGATCATGGAATTGCTGGAAGTATAAAGTAAAAATCGTCAGCATATTGTGAAATATGTACGATGTTTATACTCCTGCATATATGCATAGTGGACAGGTTAAAAGCAATGGAGACAGGGGATCACCCTGAGCTAAGCCCCGGCGAGCTGTTCTACTGATGAAATCTAAATTATTCAATTGCATCCGGAGGTGTCTTTTGTTAAGAAAATTCCAAATATAATTACAATTTTTGATCCTATTCCAATGCGATCCATAATTTGCATTGTACGTACATTTGATGGCAGCGCATTCCAGAGCCTTATTGCGTTAAAAGTAAAAGAATTGTGTAAGAATCCAGTATGGCAGAGAGGAATTGGTAGTGTATTACTTTCAGTGGAGCGAAGACAACGGTCGTGAGATTCACCCTGATACTGAAATTTACATTTCAAGTATTCAGGGGCAAATGGATCACGTAAAATAGAAAATAGAACACAGAGTGTTCTGAGGGATCTTCGATCAGATATTGGAAGCCAAGCTTAGTACGATAAAGAGAAATATGGTCATACTTACGTACACCAAAGATGAAACGTATAGAATTGTTGAGTAGACGATCCAATTTGCTAAGAAGTTCCTGACTAAGGTGTGTGGTGACTAAGATCAAAGTGTAAATCGTCCTCGGTGTAAATTAACTTATTTCAAACTGAAGGTATATTTACAATTTACATCTTATTTAGGCCGTCGTTAAACTTGAGTCTTACCAAAGGAAGTTCCTAAGATTGATCGATCTTCAGAAAAGAATAACCCCGTCGGCGAGCGGCTGTGCTGACTCAGTTAATCATTTATTTGCAATAGAATAACATTCTAACCAAATACTTTTTAACAAAATACATTTTCATAGATAATAGCATTCTATCCTTCTAAACAGTTCTGGTTAAACCGAAAAGAAAAAGAACAGTCAGATCACATATAAAGTGCACAATGGGCTAATCAATTCAGGCCAACACTATCAAAGAGCCCATCACAAGCGACAAGCGTGCGCCGCTTGAAACTATTACCTCGTCTAATTCATTCCCACTGAAGCGTTCCAGAACGTAGAGACAGTGCGCCCGACACGTGACGCGTCCTTCCGTTCCGAGAGACGTACGCTGAATGCGCCTAATTGCAACGATCGCCGCCACGTGCCATGGAATATGCACTCGTACCCGACGCAAGATACATCTCAACGTTTACGATCAATTGATTTTAGACTTTATTCCATAGATCGTGACGCGACAACTACTTCAACGAACATCTAAATTCAGGATAAATTGTACTCAAAAGGTTAAGCAAACTGTGACAAATGAACGCTCCAGCGTTAGAACACGTTCCGATGATTTTGTATCACGACGGAGCGAGATTATAATTTGCGATGTTCATACCTATTGTGTTTGTAGCTTTTAATTTCGTTTGTGTGCAGTGCATTCGTAACGGCGCTGTCGCAATATCCTCTCGTGTGTTGAGATATTGAAATGGTCACAGGCAACTTCAGTCGTCTCATTCTTGACACTGAACACAACCGATTGTGAAAATAACTTACTGATACAGCCCGCGACCGCCTTATCCTAGATAACTTCAACAACCATTTGTTTTAACGATTTGTGTAAATTATTAAATTGACCCACGAGAAAATTTTAATGCGGCGGCAGAGCAATTCGGTAGTACCATCACCGAATGACGAGGAGCGGCGTCTCCAGGCCACCCTTATGTTGTAAACATCTCTCCATTGAGCTCGAAACGGTTTTTTTTTGATTATGCGGAATACTAAGGAATGGAACTGTCTGTCGAAGTCAGTCTTTCCAGAACATTACAATATGGACACCTTAAAGGCCAAAGTGAACAGTCACATTTTAGGCTCACGGGTAGGTTTTATCTTCGCCTTCCATCAAACGAGATTGAAGTCAAACAAGAGGCTATTTCATATATGAAAAAAATTACGATAATGGTATAAATTCATATAAAACCTGTCTATCTTGAATACTAATAAAACATTGTTCCTTAACAAAATCTGAATCAATGTCAATGAATATAAAAAAAACATGATGTAATTTCGTGATCTTAAGAGAGAGTGAGAGCCTTGAATCTGAAGATAAAATCTAATTTGATATGTCTTATGACCTGTACAGTAAAAACCACTACGAAAGAAATTTCTGGCTCAAAAACAAATAATATTTGCTAATAAATAATTAATGTAGTAAAAGAAAATGTAGTAAAAATGCAAGCTTCCTTTTAATTTATTATAACCCTTATTTATAACAAGTGACGAGCTATAATTACATGTTCTGCGTGAAATATAACATGGATGCGCATTACCTCCTCATAAACACATCAGAGCACGTCGGCCGGAGCAATATCCACGCATTAAAATAAAACGAACTTCCATCATAGTCCACCTACAAGCCTGACTCCGTAAACAAGGGACTTTTAACTAAATCGCTTTCTTGATAGGTTTCAAATTTGTTTACCTATATATTGCCTGCGTATGATACCATATTTGCGTCTCAATATAAAAGACTTAAGGTCGAGTTTCATTCGCGGCATCGTCGGATGGACACGTATTATACCACCGGCCGACGAAATGAACTGCGGAAGATGTACGAGCGAAAGGATTAAAAATATTTGTACGGCCATTATATGGGATGTAATGAAAACCCTAAGCGTGGCTCTTTATTAACCATACCGCCTGTCCCGCTAATTGAACCCCGGAATATTCAATAAGGCCATCCTTTTCACCGTTTGACGGAGGTCCGACATCAGACACGTCCTACCAAAAGATTCCTGTACACTTTTTGTTACATAATATTAACACTGACCAATAATCCGCATTCATAATGTTGCCATATATTTGCGATCATGCATCCCAGAAGATATATTATACAGGTGAGGTGATCCTGCTCCTCAAATGTGGTCAACCGATACTCGCGATAACACCCACTGATCCAATTTACTAATAATATTATAAAATGGCCATTACTCCAACAGATAGAATCCTAAACGAAGAAATTCGAAGAGTATATGGGGGAAGGCATTGGGAAAGGCCTACTATTTCCAGCAGTGGACACAAGCCGATGATAATGCCGATATCATCACCTCCCGCTATCTACATATAAGGATATATACGGAGTTGTGTGACTGGCCCTTGCGGAAAAAATAAAATTAGTATGAGGACAGGAGAAGAGAAGAATAGATCGAAAGGCTCTGGGGGGGTCTCCAAAACATTACCCACGTGATCAAAGTGGTTACAACACCCCTCAAGAGAACCCCTCTCATCAACAATATTTTTTTTATTTCCTGCTTTTTCAATCGCCTTCAAAAAGAAGGCCTTCAAAGAGAAGGATCTCAATTTGTCTCTACTCTCACATATACCGTATTTCCACATATCAACTTTGGACTGGGTGAACCGATTTTGATGATTCTGATTTTATTTATGCGTCTCGTGTATTTCCATTTCAATTTGGTTCAATTCTGACGGTGACATTTACGAGAAAAGCGTATAAGTGTTAAATTTACATGAAGTATGTTCGCGACGAATGGACCGATAACCCAACATTACGCCAAGCGATTTCGGTGATCATTTTTTTATTGGAAAGGATATGCTTGAAGAGTAGTTTGATGAGAGTTTGGTTCTGATTAATTCTATTTCGTAATATTCCTACGATAATTTTAATTTTAAGTTTTTACTCATAGATATACTTTTAGAGGTATATAAAAATTAGTTCTTATGATACACATATAGAGATACTCCTAGTATCTATCTGTATATCGTAGTGTGTGAATATTAGCGAGAAACCCGGACATTCGGCGCAGGTCGCACAAAGCAGCGGCCCGTGCGCTGGCATTCATTACGGGCGCGCTCCGAGCTGCGCCCGCCCGCCCAAACACCAGCTCTCGCAGATGAGACATTCGATATAATACGTTTTTTTTCTTCACCTACAAGATTTTATTGACCAAATAACAACTTATCAAGTTATCGGTTTCTCTCTGCTTGTCTGACCATTGATGTTTTTGCATACTGGCGACGGACTTGTTTGATTTTCATAATTTTCTCATAAAATGCAACCGTTTTGCCGTAGTTTGAATATTGTTATTTACTATGTTATTGCACGACTTCTTTCGTGAAGAATTAGAGAATGCTCTAAAATCGAAAGATCTTGTCAGCGTGAGTTTCCGGTATTACAATGGGGTCATCGTATATGGAACTAATATAAGCTCCGTGAAACGGGGATATACATATTTAAAATGATAGATGGACAGAAAGAAGACAACAACCGTATTTATGACTACACAATGCACTGTCAGGTGGACAAGGTATAATACCTCTAAACTGTAACACAGACGGCAGATTGGTGCGCGGTAATTTATTCAATTCCCAAGCCAAGTTTTTAAACTAGAAAATCCATGTTAATTATAAAGTGGTTACGTTAATAAGTATACACTATTGACATAAAAATTACACTCACTACAATTACTGAAGTAGATCAAATGCAAGAAAAAAGCAAATATTTTCTAAAAATATTGTATATTATACCTATATAAGTGTCTGTTTTCACAGTCCATGCATTCTGTACCTTTTAAGGCTTTTAAAAGGCTCTCAGGGCGGCTAATCACACAGCCTGCGGCGCTCGGCCGAGATTATCGCGCTCGCGCTGTGTGTGGACCACACACAGCTCTTGTGCTGCAGATTAATTTCCATGCAACGTGCACAGACGACGTGCTACAATAATACACTTCTATACTACAATCTCTGTGAAGTAAGAGATTATATATTGATCATTTTCTTTTTTATTGTTAGAATTTTTAAAAAATTAACCCTTTTTTACGGACCGACACTGTAGTCGCTGTGTTTGTCTATATAATGACAATTATGACATTTGACATTTCTGTCTTCTCCTGACGACCATTGAAGACGGTTTTTCCGAAATCACAAATATATGAATGTCGGCCGAAAAGCGTAGTGGGGGCACCGCTGCGGCGCAATAAAGCGCCAGTTCATTCAGGAGCCTCGTAATGGGCATAAAAAGCGGTCGGCCATCGCCGCCGGCGTATTACCTAGGCTCTATTACATTCCTACCGCTCAATATGTCCCTCACTTTTTGTAAACGACCGCCACACGAGCCCGGCCGTAATAACTTGGGGACTACGTATCGGTATGTTCTCGAGGGATTATAAATATCATCATCTGCCTGCACCCAGCACGTCGCTCAGCACGATCCTTTGCGAAGTTCCATGCTACATATTTTATAATCATTATTTAATATATGTCGTTAACCCACGCACACACATACACAAACAAAAACACGTACATCAAAAAAGACCAATTAACATTTATTACTTAAATAAAATTTTTAAACATAGTGCGCAGTAGATGGAAGAAGACACTGACTTCTGAAACAGGTCCAGCAGCACACAGGTGCCAGCTCAGGAGTCATTGACTTCATAGTTCTTTGAGATATTTTGTGTGAAATCAAGATTATTGTTACTATTTACAGGATTTTGTAAGTACTGAAAAACCTAGGCTGAAATCACTTTCTGAGACATGAGATGACTTTGTCATGTAGGTAAGTTGAATTTTTTAGAAGCACACAAACTTTACGTTAGTATTCGAGTGATAGCGTTGGTTCAACATATATGGCGTGACAGCGTAGAGGCATGTTCTTCATCTAAGAATTTACGCAAGAATTATTTTTTACATAAATAATATGAAGAAAATCTTCGTGTCACCGTGTGTGTGTGTGGGCGTGTCAAAAAATATAAATGAGAGAGTATCGCCGGCAACTGGACTAGGTCTGATTTACACGATTATGACAGGAGTTCCTTCATCAAACATACAAGATAATAATTAGCAAGGTTAGTGGTCAAAGTTACAATCACCTGTTTTCGCCGCGTCCGCTTCGCGCTCATTAACTGTGACACGGAATTTGTTAATTCGTAGCCTTTGCGTAGGGCCGTTACACCGCGCGATATACAGTGTCCGGCGCTTTGATGCCGCAGCGCGCGAGGTGCGACATACATTCGCTATTTTACCAGGCGTGTTATGAATGTTGTCGTCTCTGTAGTAATTAGTGGCGGGAGTTGTGTCGCAACTGACGCCTGAACAATTTGTAAAAAGTAATTTGTGGTAAAATGGACACGTCTATCGACCCCAGCTGTTTGAAACGCGCAGTTAGATCTACGTTACCACTACGCAGGAAGCGATTATCACGGCAAGACCTGTTTGAATTTTTACAAATAAATAAAATTAGAGTGTCAGTGTACATATGAATGTATGTAAAGTAAATAAACCAAAATAACATTTCTTATATTTTTTGTCTGTCTGTCTGTATGGTCCAACTAATCTCTGAATAGATTGGATCGATTTTGACGGGACTTTTACTGACAGATAGCTGATGTTATAAGGAGCATCTTACTTAAATCGCGAGTACCACCGCGAGATGCAGCTACTCTATAATATAAAGTACGTCACCGAGCGTGCAACTAGTGTTAGTGAGCGTACATGTTGACTCGGTATTAAATTAGTATTTAGGTGTGGGTAAATGTTTCCACTTGTTCTAACAGTTGTCAGGGGCAGACGAGCCGCTCAGTCCGCGCCATCCAGCGCTAATCACCGTGTATAATAAAGCAATGATCGCGCTGTTTTTCCGCAAACACTGGCCGCTAATGTGTCCCCGCATTAATTGTACGAGGCATTAACTGAAGGAAGGCAGCTCTGAGATTAGGAAATAATAAATATGTCCCACTTTCAAAACTCTTTATTTTGGCACAAAAGTAGTACAATATTGGGTTAGAATTCGTTTGAATCATCATTTCCACCGGTTCCTTTTTTAGGTGGGGTTACTTTTATGTACATCTCCTTAGATATCTTTTTTATATTGAAGGACAAATCGGCAACGACTCCCTATAATTTAATCTAAGCAGTTATCAGACCATACGATATTGGCCTTTGAGACAGTACTATGCAAATGTATACCTTGTAAAATATAAATCTGTTCTGGAAAAATGTTGGTGCAGAACAGATGTAGTTGGAACAACAACTCTGAACAAGTATTACGTGCTGTTCAAATGACCGTGAACGCCGAGTACTTAAAGTATTTTACAACAACAACTGGTGGAAATTCAGATCAAATACAAAAATTTGTTTATTTGTGATTTAAAACTTTGATATATAGTATATCCGAGAACAATTTAGTACGGAAACTGACTATTTTAATGAAAAATAACGACGAGTAACGAGCAGACAGGCGGTAAAGTAAACTTTGCTCCAAATTTGAAGAAGTTTTTCGTTAAACCGTGTTGACACTGACACTCGAAGCTAACACCATTTTTCCCCCATTCTATATCAAAGATCGACACTTTAAACTCCCCGTAGGTGCAGTTTATGGGTCAGCTCGACTCTCGAGCTGGCAAACATTTTAACTGAACAAACATCGGGTGACCCGCAAACAGGGGGCGGGCTGGCGCGGCGCCGGGCTCTATCCAGACAAACACCACCTGTCTAAAGGGTTTGTATCTGGTTTCCTGCGCCGGGCACCGTGGAAACTATATCATATACAACATTACTTGAATCTTTTTACAATTAAGTTCTAATATCTCCTTTCTATCGGGGGAGATGAGACAGCCGTAGCTTTTTGTCATCATGTCATGTAACCAGTACATAATATTTAGTAGTAAAGTGTGTATTCGAGAATCATATCATATAATCACGAAAGAAAGATCGACTCATTAGAAAAACAATCTTTCTAGAAAAAATAGTAATTACCTACAAATATCCAGGAATATTATTTATTACATAATAAAGGTGTTTTATTGTAACAAAACTGTATGTAGCTCATGCACGTGTTAGATAATTGTATTATAGTTGCTCTTTTGACTATCGAATTATTCGTTTACATTATATGTCAAATGCATTTGCCAGTTACTCCATATTTATAACAGATTCGTTTATTCGACACATATGGTATATGTGTGTTGTAATATGAATAACTAGTTGTTAATGTATGTGCTATTAAAACCAAAGAGTATTAAATATGTAAAGGATATGAGAGGAGTCATGTTGTTGACTCCTCACAATAGTATAAGAGCAGTAGTACAGTTCAGAGGCTTTAGAGTTGTTCTGCTGTGTTGTGTTGTTAGTGTAGAGAGTGTTATTAGTGTTGTTCGTCGGTAACGCTCCTGTACATAAGCTCAGTACTCTCTTGTTATTTACGTTGTTTTATATATTGTGTATTATTATGTGCCGCTAAATATATCTATAATAAATAAATAACTTCGATTCTGACATCAGAAGTAGGATTCACAATCGTTTCCAAAACGTTGTGTATTCCTAAGTCGCTTTGCGCTTTTGTCGAAGTTTATTAAGTCCGTTGCGAAATGCGTCTGCCTTATTCATTTATGAATACTACAAAAGATTTAAATGTAATTGTACTGCGTACGTTACGTGCGAGTATCAACATAAAACCGGCGTGTACTGTCCACGCCGCACGTTACTACTACTGTGGCGGCGTGTACTGTCCACGCCGCACGTTACTACTACTGTGGCGGCGTGTACTGTCCACGCCGCACGTTACTACTACTGTGGCGGCGTGTACTGTCCACGCCACACGTTACTATTACTGTGGCGGCGTGTACCGTCCACGCCGCACGTTAATATTACTGTGGCGGCGTACCGTCCACGCCACACGTTACTATTACTGTGGCGGCGTGTACTCGTCCACGCCGCACGTTACTGTGGCGGCGTGTATTGTCCACGCCGCACGTTACTATTACTGTGGCGGCGTGTACCGTCCACGCCACACGTTACTACTACTGTGGCGTGTACTGTCACGCCGCGTTACTGTGGCGGCGTATTGTCCACGCCGCACGTTACTATTACTGTGGCGGCGTATTGTCCACGCCGCGTTACTGTGGCGTGTACTGTCCACGCCGCATCGTTACTACTACTGTGGCGTGTACTGTCCGCCGCACGTTACTGTGGCGTGTACTGTCCACGCCGCACGTTACTGTGGCGTGTACTGTCACGCCGCGTTACTGTGGCGGCGTGTACAGTCCATGCCGCACGTTACTGTGGCGTGTACTGTCCGCCGCACGTTACTACTACTGTGGCGGCGTGTACTGTCCACGCCGCACGTTACTACTGTGGCGGCGTGTACCGTCCATGCCGCACGTTACTACTGTGGCGTGTACTGTCACGCCGCGTTACTGTGGCGGCGTATTGTCCACGCCGCATCGTTACTACTACTGTGGCGTGTGCTGTCCACGCCGCACGTTACCTACTACTGTGGCGGCGTGTACTGTCCACGCCGCACGTTACTACTACTGTGGCGGCGTGTACTGTCCACGCCGCACGTTACTACTACTGTGGCGGCGTACCGTCCATGCCGCACGTTACTACTGTGGCGGCGTATTGTCCACGCCGCACGTTACTACTACTGTGGCGGCGTATTGTCCACGCCGCACGTTACTACTACTGTGGCGGCGTGTACTGTCCACGCCGCACGTTACTACTACTGTGGCGGCGTGTACTGTCCACGCCGCACGTTACTACTACTGTGGCGGCGTGTACTGTCCACGCCGCACGTTACTACTACTGTGGCGGCGTGTACTGTCCATGCCGCACGTTACTACTACTGTGGCGGCGTGTACTGTCCACGCCGCACGTTACTACTACTGTGGCGGCGTACCGTCCATGCCGCACGTTACTACTACTGTGGCGGCGTGTACTGTCCACGCCGCACGTTACTACTACTGTGGCGGCGTGTACTGTCCACGCCGCACGTTACTACTACTGTGGCGGCGTGTACTGTCCACGCCGCACGTTACTACTACTGTGGCGGCGTGTACTCGTCCACGCCGCACGTTAATATTACTGTGGCGGCGTACTGTCCACGCCGCGTTACTGTGGCGTGTACTGTCCATGCCGCACGTTACTGTGGCGTGTACTGTCCATGCCGCACGTTAATATTACTGTGGCGGCTTGTACTGTCCACGCCGCACGTTACTACTACTGTGGCGGCATGTACTGTCCATGCCGCACGTTACTACTACTGTGGCAGTCGGCCGCAAGGACAACATATGAGTAAGAATAAAAATGATGAAACTATTACGCGAGTAGACGGCGCGGCAAATTGAATGGTATTCACGGTGGAAAGTGACTTTGAGTTTAGACAAACGGCTGCTGTTTTCTGGGCACATGCGCTGACGCGGGCACTGGAGCTTACAGTCGATGGGTTTGTTTATAGATTTGTAGAGTTGATCGTAGAGATCATAATATTGTGTTGTTGGAGACGCCGGCAGCAAACAAATTGACGGAACTAACACAACATTTGAATTTTAGCCCCATTCTGAGCACTAGTAACTATTATGTCGTATGCTTTACTATGGTCCGTGTATTTACGAAATGAGGTTAGTCACTAAATACTAACTACCTTTTTTTTGTTAACGGGGGGACGAAAATCTTCAAGATTTTAGAAACCCCCCGGTGACTGTTCCTCGGTGCATGGTGAGGGGCTTTGGGATCTTAAGTGGAACGCGCCACAGCCCCTCTGCACTATACTTGTAAGCACGTCCTGGGGAGATTTATTCCTCCCCTAGTAGCTTCGCAGTGCAAGGTAACACGGGCCAGCCGATGCCGCCTTCCTCTCGGGTCTACTGCAGCGGACAACAAAGGCCCCTACCCTTGTCGCCCAGTGAACCCAAGGCCCCTTTTAGTTGCCTTCTACGACAGGCAGGGGATACCATAACCTAATTCTACGAGCCCAGAACTACAGGGCTAAAAAAGTAAAGTAAATAAATACATATAATACTAAATACTTATCACACCTAATATAAAATAAACTAATTGTAGTGTTCCTACAGTAAACAGATTCAATGTTTCGAACTATGATAATTAAATGGAAACCTATTTATGGCCCACGGTTGTCTTATACAGTTGCGTGATATAGTATTCTTAGTTAAATGGTTTTTGGTTATTTTGATTCAGCATTGAACTAAGTTGTGTTTTTTTTTATTAATTTAATAACAAATTAGATGTGTGAGGAAAATTTAGACCAGACCATGGTAAGTTTCCGCGAGTCCTGTCACTGCGGTAGCGCCACAATTTGGTTTTATGAGCAGCGTTTCCAGTAAATAACGTCGGCTGCAAAGAGTTGGCGTTACGAGCAGCGGCGACTAGGTGCAGCTCCGTGTGTTATTAAGTTGCCACGTTTATGTCCAAACTCGTGTTCCCCGTACATCTGCGATATTGTAGGCAATTGATCCTTTATTGGTGCTGTAAATCCTGACTAGCTCTACATAGTTGTCCGTCGCAAGTTTATACCAACTAGCTTTAAATTAAATTCATAGAAGGTAGAACGGCAACAAATTATAATATTAAAGCACCGCCCTCGTTTAACTTTACTTCATAACTGACCAAGTGTCACATTGGAGAATAATCTAAAGAATCACATGTCAATCTCTTCCTTGCTGTTATCCCACATGGTGCTGGGGCTAGCTCACCGGATTTCGTTTTCTACTTCATCATGTTATATTCATATTAAAATAGCAACGAGAAAAGTATGTACGAAATATATTTAGAAAACCGTTATTGAAAATATCAGAAATCACTTGCACAATATAACGGACGGAATTTGCGACAGGCCCGCTGTGGGCGCATTTCTTGACTGTCTTTATTATGTGAACATTTATGGAGAAGTTATCGAGACAATCCACTATATAAAGTATTAAAACACAAGTTCCTGAGGTAAGCAATAGCCTAAAGGTTGAGGTCACGGTCTGCAAAACATGAGGTCGTAGGTTCGAATCCACCATACGACTATTGACATATTGACGTGAACCATCTACTAACACAAGTTTAAGCTTAGTTGGAATGATTAACAAGAATGTTAGTAATATTTGTATAAAAACATTGTTAACATTTCGTAAGAACATGAGTGCCGCTGGGTATGTACGTTACATGCATCGCTCGAGTCAACATGTTCGGTCTACAGCGAGCTTTCAGTTTTGTTCCTATTGCGTCTGTGCACATTACTCTATTGCCATCTAAAGGCTGAAATGTGTGAAAAAAATAATATATTAAACTTTAATGTTTTCTTCTTCTTCATAAAGTGCCTCTCCGACTAGCGAAGGTTCGCAGTAAGTTACCTTATCTCTTTCTGTCTCTTGCGAGGCGAAACAGTTGGGCAGCACTTGCTATTCCCGTCCACTGTCTTATGTTCCACAGCCATGACTTCTTTCTACGAACAACACTTCTTTTACCAGCGACTTTGTCCAGCAAAATAAGTTGAAGAGGGTGATATCTCTCGTGCCTAAGCACGTGACCGAGACACTTTCATCTTGATGGACTGCAATAGTTTTGTACCATTGACATTTGTCATTGGTCAAACCATTGTTTTTATGTTTATTACCGCATTATCTAGGACTGCGCACACCGTTTGATTATTATTATTTTTATTTAACAGCTGGTGCATACCACGTGGTCCAATTTATCCAAATTTGATCCAATTTTGACAACAGGATAACTTAAATTTGCATCAAGTATGTGCGCCACAAATGGACGAATAACTCAATATCACGCCAACGGATTTCAATGATTCATGTTTATTAGTACTTTAAAAGTAGTTTGATGAAAGTTCGGTCAGCTTCTGATTTAGTTTTATTTCGTAACATTCCTATGATAATTGGGGAAATACAAACTGGGCTTCCGCGCGTAATAGCGTTTAACGTTTGATTACGCATTATTATACGAGTATTATATCATTATATATTCATTTAATATTAAAAATAATGTATACTAAGAGATCAGAGATCCAATTTTATAGACTAATTAGTCGGCGTAACTTCAATGGAATGCCTAATTACTAAAGTACTACAAACGGCGCTAGACTATCTACCTAGAACTAGGTAATGAGCCGGCGCTCGGAGGAATGGAGTGGGGGCTGGAGGGTTGGGGAGTGAGGGGTAAAAGCACTCTAATTATGAAACTAACTTTGATAGAATAGTGCAGAACAACGGTGTTGTAGCGCATTAATGTTTCGCTGTAAACTTTATTAGCCAACGCGTCGGCGCGCGGGAAGTAATGTTGGTGCCGATATTATACCTGATCATTTGTTCTGTAATCTATCTTAATTTAATTAAAAAACGATATAACTATTATACTATTATTTTAATATTCTATATATTTAATAAATGTACTGTAATAGTATTGTGAAGGATCTTTTTAAAACAAAACATTTTATCTATGTGTGAATGAATTGTTTTAATCTTTACTTGCCTGTTACTTACACAACGCCTAATTCTCTTCTGCATTTACTTATATGTTATCTTCGTTATCAATATCGTAATAACCTTCATTTTCATATTGTAAAATTAAATACGCGGAATTGATAAGGTTGTTTATGTCGTCGACCTGTGTTCGCTGCTCACTAAATCCGGGCACATGTCTTATTACTTAGAGCTTACTTACGTACGAGGGTCGCGGCGGGGCGCGGCGGGCACCACCGAGCTAAATTTAGCGCACCTCAGGAAAACATCAATCGCGCCAACACATGCGCACAAACCAACAGCACCGCGACCTCGATTCCCTCCAACTTTACGAACTATCACTAATGAACACAGGTGGAGACTGGCCGGCCTGAAGTGACAGACGTCGACTGACTACGTCGTCCCACCTGGCTATACCTGGCTGCACCTTCGACCAATCAGCGCGCAGCTCACCTGCGCAGCTCGATAAAAGAGGGCGGGGTGCGTGCGGAGGCGGCCGGCCACCTGAGCGTACCTGTTACCGTAACGACAGGTGCGAGCCGGTTGGCTGAGGAGCGCCGCCGCCTTCCAATGGGCCCCGGCCTCACCTGCCAGGTGCGCCGCGCGCCAGGTATTGGCGGGGGGAAGAGGGTCGCGCAACTGGGTCACCTCGCTGTTATATACCTTATGTACTGTGGTCGCTCAGGTCGCCGCAGTTTCTCGCTGCCGGGTGAATAACACCTCGCCAGAACGACTGCGATACCGTTATATATCGGCCAACGGACGTGTGCGTTCACAATGTTTTTGCTTCGTTGAATTTGCTTCTATCGTCTCGGCTCATAAGATGGAAATATATTTGTTACTACAGGTTAACAAAACGTAGTTCATTGCGATCATTAATTCGCTTGCGTTGTTATATTTATAAATATATCTGAAAGAATCTTGGAACCGAATTATTTTACATTTTAGATGGGCAGTATTCACTGTTTCTAAGAGGATATGTAAAAAGAAAAAATGAGAGATGTCCTCATATTTTTTGAGAAGAAAAAAAATATTCTGGAGATATGTAAAGGTCATAAGATTGATTCCTACATCTTCGTTAATAGAGCCGAGATGATCTAGTAGTTCGATGATAGAGTTAGCGAGGTCCGAGTTCGAATACCGGCAGCTGTTTGTGGCATCTGCTCATTGGCTAACAAATAAAAACGGTAGTCAGAGTTAAAAGCTAGTAAGTTGTTCGTTTCAATGACAGACAGATTCAGAATGGGATAATAAATAAATGGGATGGTAAATACAACGGTATTTAGATGTTGAGAAATAATGTTATATATTCTATCCTATATTTGCTAATAAATTTTAGTGACATCATTAAAACGTACCATTCGAAGTTATACGCAACTTCTTTATAGTAGAGATGTTACCGCTTCAACAACAGTCACACTGTCAATGAACTCATTGATCGTACGATTGTTCATTAGTTATGTTAAAGCAGTGACTGACAAACGGCAGGCTGTCCAATAGTTGTATTATTTTTTATCTATACTTGTATGTGTAACAAAAATTCATACGTACACATAAATTTGGTAACAAAGGTTAACGTTGAACGATAACTCATCTCCAGCGTGCCAGACCTAATCATTTGCAATACCGGCGAACCTGAGTAAGGACGTCACGGCGGCCATTTTTTCCGCCGCCCACACCCAACCTCTGCACAGTTTGTCTTCAAACTTGCCTCGACCTCCTCCCCCCCACCCGACCCCACTGTAATCAGGCTGCCTCCCCCGCGCTTATATACGACCTTAGGTGATAGCGCCGCTTCAAGCGCCCAAGGTAGATATTACTTGTTATAATGTCTGTAGGTGTTTTGTTTGCACTCTGCTGGAGCTGTGTGCACATTGTATAATTATAACACACATAAACACAGCGCTACCAGTTCATCTCGGAACAATTGTAACGAGAACAAAGAAGATTAATAAACCAGTCGACGTAGCGGGTACGTGTAGCTTCATTATGACGCCTCGACTGGGGAAGTAGCCCTCATATTATGGGTTGAATACCCAGGATACCCCGTCCTTGCCGGCGTGAAGTGTAAACATATCAAACATCTGAGTGGCCCAGAACTTACTTCACTAAATTTTCTTATTCCATCTGGGATTTAATTATATTGTAATGTTAATATCATGTGAATATTGTTTAATTAAAGTGATAAATAATGGAACTGAATTACATAGAATGTTACGTGTACAACCGGGCGCTTTCCCTGCAGTATTGGAAGAAGGTGCAGAGGTATAAAAAAGGAATGAAGCTGTGAGCGGCGCGGTGCCAGTCATGTGCGTCGGCCGGCTGCGGCTGGTCTTACGAGCTTACTGCGTCTCTTCTCTAATTTTATGCACATCAGTAACTTGTCGCAAGAGGCTGGCTTACAGGAGGTAAATCAGTTTATGGTTACGTGCCGCCTCGTGTTTGGAAGTCCCAGTAAACATAACAGTACGATAACACAAAAGACTATTAGTCAAAGACAATTTCCAGAATTCCAAACAGTGATATCTGTTGTCTGTGTCTGTAACTCTCTCTATCCTGACAATGTTACTATGAGATAGATTATGACAATCCAGTAAGATTACTTTGATGACAATTAGTGGTGGCACAGTTCGTTCCCGGCTGGTGACCAATATCAAGTGCGGAAGCAGCTGCCGACGCCCAGGGCGTCACTGGCCGGGGTGTACCGGCCCGGCGCAACTTATAACGAGCGAGGCGAGGCGAAAATAAGAAGTAGTGACGCGCCGCTCGTGGCGGCCGATTGTTGTCGTCCTCAATGGAAACAAGATTGCGGAATGTCTCGCAATCACAAAATAACGACGTCTAGGAAAGAAAGCATATTGTTGGCGTGGCAACGGAGCGAGCTCACTCCAGCAAATGTAAAGTATTATTGCAAGACGTAAGCAGAGGAAACTTGCTCAGTGCCTCTATCAATTACTAGCATCTAGCATTACCATCGCGAGCTAATAACACGATGAAAAGTCATAAAATATAATGTAGACAAAATATTTATTTGGTTTTCATTGAAGTCACTTAGACCTAGGTTCTGTTTCGTTGCTAAGCAATTGATACTCGAAACTAGACGACCAGCGTCTTGAAACCAACTGAAATGTATAAAAGAAATTACGAAATTAATCTATTTTTTTTTTAAATATTTCTACAAAAAGTTTATGAATACCAATCTATAATGCTCATGGTCAAGATGTCGATAGAAAATTATTGATCTGCCCTATCTCATCTGCATTATGAGGATAGAGAAAGAGGAAAATATAAGAAACTGGGAAATGGAACACTTCCTAAGCTACTGGGCTTCATCATCTGGAAATGCACCACAACTTGTGATATGATAAAAAACTTTGTGCTATTCCGCCAGTCATAGGTAAAACAAAAAATTACAATGAAAATGAAATGAACAAAAGACATATCTGTAACAAGGTAATAACACTTCGGTACGTACTCGTAGGTCTAAGAAATAGGACAGATGCTAGAACAGCGGCGTTGTTTAGCACCTCGACGTCACTTAGCGGATTGTTTTATGCAAATGTGGCGCTCGCCGCACCGACGCCGCACGTCACACCGCCGGCGTCACTCACGAGCGCGAGCGCATTTTGAAATGCTACTAACTTTTGTAATCTCTCATCTTAATGTACGCGACTCCCTGAGGAGAAAATACTAATCAGAACATTTTACATATCGTATACTGTATATCTGTAAACATAGATGTCAACGTAAACATACATTAAAAGTAGACACACACATAGATGTAAACGTAGACATACGGTTACGTAGACGTGGACAAAAGTGACAGGTACCAGACTTGTCACAGGTCAGGTGCTAGGTCATAGGTGACAAGTCAGCTAACATATAATAAGTTACAGGTGACTGCTCAGATGAGATGTGACAAGTCACAGGGCAGGTGAGAGGTTACAGGTTAGGTGTCATGTGACATATGATAGGTGACATTGATCTGTGTCCTGCGTGGAACACGGAGAGACGGATCCTGGTCCAGTAGATCGGGCAAGACCTCTCCCCGCTGGTGACAGTAGCGGCTGCGCTGGCGGGGAAATCTAAATGGAAGGCGGTGGTCTCCTTCTGCGAGTCCGTAATGACCCAGAATGAGATCGCCGAACGGGATCGGGAGAGGGCCGATCTCGTTAGGAGATGGCGCAGGCGGGCCGGTGGCAGACCGGCCCGCAGCCCTGTTGTTCTGGGTTCTCAAGAATAAGACTAAAAGGGGTTCACTGGGCGACAAGGGTGGGGCCTTTGTCGTCCGCTAAGGTGGACCCGGGAAGAAGGCGACAGCCGCTGGCCCGTGTCGCCTTACACTGTGAGGGCACACCTCCCCGGGACGTGCTCTCCTTGAGCACTGTGCAGAGGGGCTCCGGTGCGTTCCACTGGAGATCCCGGAGCCTTTCGTCATGAACCGAGGAAAGGGCCACCGGTGAGGTTTTAGTGGGTAAAAAACCCCACATAACCGCCGCCTTCGCCCCAGGAGGCGGGGTATCTTTTTGAAGATTTCCTCCCCGTTAACAAAAAAAAGGTGACATTGATCTGGAAGAAGGCAAGATTGCAATTGATGTTACGTAATTTTTAGTTTATTTTTATGTAAATGCAATAGAATTTACTTAGTATTTGTGTTTCCTGGACAGAAGTTCTGTTCTGTGCCCGTCAGAGCAGGCGGGAACAGATAGTATACATATTATATACTATATATATTATATAGCCGCAGGAAGCAGCTGGATGCAAGTCGCTTACAACCGGTCCTTTTGGAAAGCGTTGGGGAGGCCTATGTCCAGCTGGGGAAATTCGTGAATGCTTCTTCTGTGCAGTGCTAAGGTGTCGCACGAGCTTTATTTTTCCTTTTCTGATACCGTGTCCTCCCTCCCTCCAGCGCTTGTGACTTAAAACGGACGAGTATCCGATGTGTCGCGCAAACACAATCGCGACGGTGGCTCCATTACTGATAAAAATAGTGCGCGTAGGCTTAGCCGTGACAGCTTCACCTACGCACGTTACGTAGGTGTTAGATAGTATAGGTGGTGTAAGATCTTGCCTAAGGAAAATAAATAAATAAATAAAATTACGATGAATAGAGGGACCTTAGCGTGTTCTGACTCAATCGTTTTCATGCGAAAATCGTTCGTGAATTTATTCGCTTCGATATAGGTCTGTGCTTTTAACTCTTACAAGTTGCTTGACCGTGACCCCACCTGATGTTAAGTGGAAAAGCGATGGCTGCCGCAATAACTTAATAATGCATATTCACTCTACTCTTGAAAATAGCCGCATTGTAATCGAAGGGACAGACAGACGTGGGAAAATTATTACAGTCCTTTGCTGTAAGAATAATGAAAGATGAAGCAAAACATTCGTGCCAATTTTTTTGTGCTCACTATCCCCGGGAAACAATTATGGATCAATTAATACTCTTTTTATAGAGAAATCCTCCATCATTCCAAGAGAAGCCAGCAGATGCAGCAAGTTCCTACTTTTATGTTACACAATTCAACTTACAGCCCAGGGTCTTACCACCCTCCGTCCCCTTCCCAACAATTGTGTAAATAGCCATCAGCAGATTCATAATTTATTCAAACGTGAGGATAAGTGTTTGGAACACCGCCTCCAGCACGTCGTCACGGTGTGTTAGTGTGGCGGGCAGTTAGCCGCTTTGACGGCGCCGCGGTCCGTTAGCTGTTGTCAAAGGCTTTCTGGTTAATTTAGTCGTGAAATTGGGTCAGGTCGAGAGACGTACTGCTGCGTGCATTATAGTAATGTGTACAGGGCGCTTACTAACGTCATAAGTGTTGAGTACGACAGACAAACATTAACGAGCATGTTTCCTTGGTAAGGTTCTCATGAAGTCTTTACAAATTGTATGTTGTGCATCTTTTTAATAACTGTACAGAATGCCACATCAAATGGACATTATAAATATCATGGCTAACTCACCTCTCTCTGTTACACTGCAGGTCACGGTAACTTTAATTGTGAACCGAGCCATAACATTTACGGGCGTACAGTTCATTTGATGGATGTATTTGCAGTAATTGAAATTGAAAAAACATTTATTCGGCACAAGAACACAGAAACAACAGGTAAAACAAGACAAAAAACAACATAAACAAAAGTAAACAGAAACAACATAAAAAAGAACAAAAAAGAAATTGTGCCGAAAAGGGGTTGGCTCAGCATGTGCTGTGCTCACACATGTAGCACAGCGCTGGTTTTCAGCCAAAAAACCTGTGAAGACGGACGGACAGACGGTAAGGCGGACACCATTCAGTTGTGTATTATTATAGTGTACAATACATAAACTTTCATAAATAATATATATAAATGTGTATATTAAAAAAAGCAGCTATAGATACCTATATATATATAAATATATAGTTATAAACATATGTATATATAAACAAATTACATAATAAATAACATAAATATAGTGTTATATAAACGATTTGTCGTAATTGATGTTGGCGTAGTTACGTTGAGACTCGGTTAAGAAACTTTTCAATTTTTTTTTAAATATAAGTAATGTTTTAGACGTCCTAAAACATATCGATATGCGGCGCCAACATTTTGACGCCGCATATCGAAAACTAGCACGGAATGCAGTAGACTTGTGGGTTTGTATACTTAACTGGTGCGAGCGCTGCCGGTTGTTATAGCGGCTTGTCTCCGAAACCATAGTGAGCTTTTTGCACAAATAAGAAGGCCTTTGAAAATTAATAACACCAAACAGGAGGCATGCGAGGTGGAGGTTTACGTCTCGACTTCATTTTTAAAATACAGTTCTTATTTAAAAAAGGTGTAATATGGCTTCCCGGTGGGATGCTATAACAAAACCTGACACAGGCATTCTGAACTCTTTGTATTAGGCGTTGTGTACGTGCAAGTAGCCTCGGCCCGTACACGGAGTCTGCGTAGTTCAACTTCGACAGTACTAAAGACTCAGTCAGTTGAACGCGTAAATCTGTACTAAGGAATGATCTAATTTTAAACAACACTTTCAGCCTGTAAAAGCAAGCTCGCACGGATTCAGCTACATGGTTCTCGAATCTTAACTCGGCATCCATAGTGAGACCTAAGTTACGAGCTTCGTACACGCGTTCGATTGTTACACCCGAGAGCATTGGCTGAGCAGCGGTTTGGGAAATGGTAGCCAGTCTTTGCCTACTGCCAATTATCAGATACTTTGTTTTTGTAGGATTGAGGACAAGATTATTATTTTCGGCCCAAATCGCTATACGCTGCAAGTCTTCATTCAGTTGTCGTATCGTATCTACCATGTTTTCAGGTTTGAAGGATATGTATATTTGGATATCATCCGCGTAAATATGGTATTTGCAATTTTTAATACATTTAATGATGTCGGCAGTATATAGTATGAATAGAATAGGGCCCAATATTGAGCCTTGTGGAACTCCTCTATTTATTGCGGCAATTTTGGAACGCTGTATGGCGCCATCAGATGTGTTTAACTCCACAAGTTGGTATCTGTCGCAAAGATAGCTGTAAAACCAGTCAAATCGTTTCTATATCAAAGCCGTAGTAATTTAATTTGGATAGAAGAAGAGATATATTAATAGCATCAAAAGCGCGGGAGAAGTCAAGCAAAACTAACAAAGTACACATTCCTTTATCTTGGGCTTCCAAAAAATTATCAATCACATCCAGTAGTGCAGATACAGTACTGCGCCCCTTCCTAAATCCCGATTGTAACTCTGGCAAAATACCCTGTATCTCTAAGTAATTTGTTACCTGTTCGCAAACTACTTTAGATAGGCACGGTAAAATACTAATTGGTCTAAGATCTTTAACACCTAATGGGTTGCTATTTTTTGGGAGCGGCCGAACTAGAGCTATCTTCCATAGAGAGGGAAATTGTGATGTACTAAATGAGCTATTTACTAACGCTGTTATTACATCTAAGGTATCTGGACAGGTTAGAAAGAGCATATTACGTGTTATTTTGTCATAACCTTCGGCGTTCGAGTTCAGGTTTCTAATAACTTTTGCTGAACGTACCATCACCATATTTACTAAACTCTGTTAAAAATGTTAAATGTGACAGACTAACTTGTGTGCCACCCGGTACATCTAAAAAATGTGTATTAATTAGGTCAGCGTCAGCAAGAAATGGAGGTATCTCGCACTGTTTTTTAAACGGTAGCACTAAACGCTTAAGGTTGTTCCAAAGTTGTTTTGGTTTATGTTTATGATTGTTGATGTTGTATTTGAAATATGCAGCCTTTTCAAGATTTTCAATTAATAAATAGATTGGTCTCCATCAGTGATGTAGTTGAAAAGCATCGTTCTAGGCATTTTTAAAAATCATCTAAGCAGTTTGTCGGCTCTGCGTATTGATAAATAACCTCATCTTATTGGAAACAACGAGATGTGGCAATATATTAGTATATTCAAGCAGGATGTGTTTTACAACAATACTAAAGTACAATGGACTTTTCGTCGCCGTCGCACAGCACGACCGACGAACGAACTTTGAGTTTTTGTATAAACACCTTTTGGTTTCCAACAAGTTCAACATTTTTTATGCTGAGCGTGCCGCGTGCGTGAATTCATTTCAACTTCGCGGAAAAACTCTCCGGGCCACCTTTTTTGCGCAGACCAACTGAATATGGAATTCGTAACAGAAAGTTGTGCGGAATGTTCTGTAGAACTATGTAATTACTGCGACGATTGGTAACCCATTCGCTGGGGTATTTAGTATACCATACGGCAGGAGAATTGTTAATAAATGTGTAGGAAGTACAATTTCAGGACTAGACATCAAGTATTAGATTGTGAGCTCAGTTTATTAGTTTATCTGTTATTTAGATGAGGTTTTGGCATGTTTCATATTAACTTGCGCATTATATTAATAAGTAAAAGCAAAGTCCGGCTTCAAATCACACATACGCTGAAAAGGAAAGAAATATAATAAAAAGTACGAATAATATTCTAAATGCCAAAATCGTAAACGTCTTACCATCGGTGACGTATTAAACGCTACTATGTGAACCCCTTAATGGTAACGAGCACGAATGTGCACTTTTCAACCGACTTCAAAAAAAGGAGGTTTCTCAATTTGATACAATTCTGACAATGAGGAGAATACCAACAAGTGTTTATATCACAGCAACCGATTTCAACGATTAGTCTTTATTGGAGAGGATGGACTTCAAGGGTAGCTTGATGAAAGTTTGGTAATGTTCTGATAAATTCTATTTCATAATATTCCAACATATAATTCGGAAATACAAAGAGTTCGCGTGTTTAGCGTTTACCGTTTCATTCGATTTTAAGTCGGTTTTTGTTTTTACTCGTAAATATACTTGTCGTTATATAATATTATGTAACGTTGTCACTGTTGTAATATGCACAAGAGGTCGTGTCCTCATAGAAAAAATGTCCCAGTTTTCTGTCCAGGAGGACGCCACGTTATCCCTTACATCTCCTTCGCCACAATTACGAGCATAAGAACATGGGAGACA
Source organism: Meandrusa payeni (assembly GCA_029286785.1). NCBI lineage: Eukaryota > Metazoa > Arthropoda > Insecta > Lepidoptera > Papilionidae > Meandrusa > Meandrusa payeni. The sequence goes on from JAGSMX010000017.1 coordinate 259,294, forward strand.
AAGAGTAACGCACTCGTGATAAATAATTAGCAAAATATTTCCGCAACAAATATTATTTTTAATGTTGTCTCTGCGCGGCAGCTTATTAAAAGGCATCCGTGCGGCCCAAGCTATGTCTAATTTTCCGGTTTCGCCCGCGCAGATTGCGGAGTCCCGGCGGGAGCGCGCGCTTTATGCAGCCCGCTTTGAGCTCGCGTCGTGTTTTCCTGCCCGGAGTTGGTAAGAAACGGTGACAATGCCCCATTTGTAAAGGTCGTATGCGGCCGGGGAGTTCTGCTGAATGCAGTGACATATGACTTACATCAATTGAACGCGAGATAAAAATAGAAGATGGGACGAGACAATTTTTAGATTAAAAACCAAAACCTTTTCTTGATTCCATTCCTGATGATCACTAACAGCGAGTTAAGTACAGTTTGCCTGCACGGCTCGTGACAATTTAGCAATTATCCTGGTCTAGTGACTTCTCCACGTGCTATGAATGAATATAATATGAACATATGAAAATCACCAAGAGGATGTTTAAAAAATTATTAAATAACTAAATACACGGGAAGAGATAAACCATTGACTGTTAGCAATCAATTAAATTCAAATGAAGTACAAAATAATTATATAAACTGTATTCTATAAGGTCTGAAATCGCATTAAAAAACAAAATACAGCAGTTGACGTTCAGTTAAGAGAAGAGATTAGTAGATAGCAAGACGATAACTATATTATGCCGACGAGAACGGTAACATAACCATCAAAATGGAAAACTAATTGGGTATTTCAATATTTTAAAGTAATAAAGATTTATCTATCTTTCTTTACACGATGCAGTAGTGTGTAACTTAATTACTAACAAGACCTTAAGTATAGCATTCGGCTAGTTTGTATCAAAATTAGGACGCTTTTCTATTTTCACAAGCCGCATAAATCCATACGATAGGAATTTATGTTCTATTGCGAGTATATATGGTTTATCAAATTGTATGTGACGGCGCGTATGTAAGGACGCGGAACTCGATAAGAAATTCGAGATATGACTGGTATCCGATGCCATCTCTTCCATTTTGTGATTCTTTTGTACAACGTACAATAAAATACTTTCCTGTACGTTGTGAATACAAACAATGTGATACTAAGTTAACACACAAACTTTCCCATACATTATTAACAGCAACGCACAACTGCCGGTTACCTAAAGATAGTTTCACGACTTGAAAATTTCCAACTAACATTGTGGCGTAACTCCGCGAGAGTAATTTTATTTGGTGCCGGCGGTGTGAGATGGCGCGCTGCAATAAAATTGTTAGAAAATAATATGACAGTGTGGGACGAGCGGGGAGATTGGAAAACTTGCCCGATCCGTTTATGGCCCGCGAAGTTCGCCGGCCGATTTGTCGATACCTATGATAGCAATAATGGACGCCGCGATAGTTAAACGCCGCTGCCAACTTTACACAGATATTATATACGTGAAAAGTCTAAAAGTTAATCTTTCGGACTCAATTTTCATTGTGACTGACCCAAAATTGCTTTGGAAAGACGGCGTGTAGGCTTCTCATGGTAATTAAATGGAATGGTATAAACTTAAAGAACGATTGATGCTTCTATGCCACGTTCGTTACGCGGGTGTGACGAGGTCCAGGGCAGCGAGTACCAAGATTTAGATCACTATTACAACAATGAGTTTCTCGAGTAGGTGTTATGAATCACATCGACCGCCAGTTTACATGACGATCAGAGCAAAACATCAACACGGTGTTGATGGACTTAAATATAATGTTAATTACCCATTCCACAAGCCTACCTTTTTAGTATGTAATTTTCGTCCTAGAAAACCTGTGGAGCCGATTAAAGCCAGCAATATAACCGATATGACTTAGGACCCATCAACTAAAGAGCCTACTCCCTACTTAAACGCCAGGATCGTGTCTGCAAATGCTTTAGCGTTTTGGATATTCAAGGGGAGGGTCACCTAAGACGAGATCATGATGAAATAAAAAAAAACGAGTATCCTTTAGAACACACGACGGAAGTAAAATTTATTTAGCTCCATCTATATGTATGAATATGTATAAGTTTATGTATGTATGATATACACATATATAAATTATACACAAATATATACATGTCTTTTGTTTTAGGATTTTAAATGATTGAGTAGATCGTGACAGGTAAGACATTTGCTGATTAGCGTGTGAATAACACGCTCGAGAACTTTGGAGAGGAAAGGAAGAATAGATTCAGGTCTGAATTAAAAGAAGTAAAAGTGTTCGAATTTGGTTTCTTAAGAAGGGGTATAATTTGTGCGTCTCTCCATGTGGTAGGGAATACTCCATTTTCTAAAGAGTTGTTAAAGAGGAAACAGAGTTGGGAGTATTAAATTTAAGACAGAAGCTATCATGTTCATCATCATCATATTTTTAATAGATTTTTTATTTGAATCATTAATATACGAAATGAAACTCTGTCTCTTCTATCTTCACTAATTTATATCTCCCTATCAACTTCCATTCCTCTCGCCCGAACACACTTTTCGTAATGCTCTCGTCATGCATTCACTGGCTTTGCTTAAAAAGGTTAATTTGAAAAGACTATCCTCTATGATTTAATTGTAGGTTCGGTCTTCCAAACGTTGAAACTAGAACAGGACAGTGAAGAGCAAGCGGCTCTCCTGGTATTATTTGACGACCTGCTTCCAATCTTTTCAGTAAGTTTGTGTTAACTTCACATCGAGTGAGCGAGCCCGTGTCTCTCGCGACAGGTCTAATTACAATGATTAGTTCATTTCAACCATTGTAAACGACAGTGAAGTATAGACAGTAGTTCTGTTTACAGAAGCTGTTAGATGCTCCTGTCGGCCGCGTGCAATAACACAATATCGTGTCGGACAAGACGCGCCCGGTATGGCCACCACGTGTGCCCGCACAAAAAACACGCCTTAATAAAACGAGGTGCCGCGGGGGTCGCCTGTAGTGACGCTGCAGTAAGTAATTTGCTATTATCGATAAATACGTGGTATCGATAACGGCGATTTATTTTATATTTAAAGAACATATAATTTGCGGTCGGTACGTAGTGAGTGTATCCGTGGCACAGAAACGACACCGAACACTGATAAGGTAGCGAGACGTGGATACAGTGTTACCGCCAACACTGAAATAGAACGTGTCCTTATCAGTTAATAACTCTCCGATTTCCTCTAAACGTAGCAGCGATCATTTAACGCAGCAGTGAAACATAAAATCGATTCATTTTAATAAATATAAGAAACGAGTGTGCTGTGCACACGACAAAAGAAAAATTTTTACTTCCATCTTTATGTTAATAGTATACATGTTCAAGAAAGAGAGAAAAATGTGCGCGCACTCTGCTCTCTCTTTTTTCTACAGGCTTATACAGACGATAGGCCTGCAGTGTATTTTTAGATCATCAATTTTAGTAACGCTGTCGTCACGTAAAGAATTTTTACTTTAAAAACACTTTTTATATTAGACCACACCACATTGGGCTGGTGAAAATTAGATATGCAAACCCGCTTCCATCAGAGTTAATTTGACGATCAACGAAACAGAGGGTGAGCCGTCGGCGATTTACTATCAAGCAACGATAGGTTCATTAAACAAAACAATTGAAACAGAGCACTCACGCTCGTAACACAGAAGGGTAAACAAACAGAGGCAGGAACGCGGCTCACCTCCCGATACAGCTACACAAACATGTCACCTCGCTGTAACTACTATTAACATCGCCTTTACTACACTCCCACTAAAATCTTGCATTTTTAATCAATTACAACGTTCTCTTTTAATCACATTTTTCATTAACACGTCAATTCGGTTGTTATTGGCTCTCCACTTGTCACATATAAGACCTTTGTGTAAAACGGACAGCGAAATCCATCTCAGTTTACTCCGCCTGTTCTCTTAGGACGTGAGAGCTTATTTTTTAAAATATATTTTTGAATTGATAAAAAAAATTGAAAGAAATAATTCATTGGATCAGGCCGGCCAAGATTTGAGCCCCGGATCCAGTTCACAATTCAATCAGATTTATGATTCGAATGTTCTCGGTGAAAAATGGCGATTGCCATCTCTTACAAATAGAGACAGATATTCGAGAGATTATAATATATGTATAATATGTATGAAATAAGTTTACGTGAAGATTGTTGATTTCGATTCGGTAAAATTTCCACCGAGCATATTTATCGATAGTAAATATGGCGTCGTGTCACGTCCCTGCAGCCCTCGGACGGGTTTAATTACACGGCGCGGGCGACAGGTTGTCGCGTGACGTCACCACTGCACACATGCGCGCCCGTGTGGGCGGGACAGGTCTCTGCCGGCACCACTTAGCACACACCGTCATCCGCCATACTCGCAATTAACATTTGCTTAGTTACCCTTGTACTACAACAGACAGACACAACACAACAGACAGAGACCAGGTTGGCGTGTGAGGCAGTACACTGGTGACGGTGATCACTGGGTGTTCGGTAATTCTTCGTTTGTCTTCACAATGTCATTTACATAGAACGCACCACAACACAAACATCAAAACAACTAGACATTCTCACTGAAGCCTTTTCTTATTGGCCGCAGTTGATTGATAGAAGCCATTCAACGCCGAGCTCGACGCTGACTCCATTTTAAACGTATTGAAAATTTACCTCGAGGTGAAATGACATAGGGGGTGCGTCTAAGTTTCTATATCATTATTTCTCCTCACAATGTATGAGCTAAGCGCGGTGGATATACTGTGTCATACACATGGCAACAGACGGTCAATTGTCATTTCTTGCACGAGAATAACTTCTTTTGCGTTGTCATGCTAAATTTTGTTGTCATTTATTCAAGTGCACCTTGAGGATTTTATGACCAGAACTTGGCAAGGGCAAAGGGTGAATAAGGATATGGACAGAAAATGTATGACGCAAGAGTGACAGATACTTTCTACGCATGTTGCTCGACCACGATCCCACCTGATGTTAAATGGGAATACCTGGATGGTCAGGCGCACAGCTTAGTAAATACCTATTCATTCTATTGTAAACACCTATATTGTAATCGGGGGTAACTATTCCAGTCCTTTGCTGTACGAATAATGAAAGACGAAGCAATGCGCTTCGTTCGAATTTGAGGGAAGTTTACGACAAAAGGATGAAACAAGCAGTACGTCTTGAAGTCCGATGGTAGAATGGGGATGGGGAATTAGATCATGTCATTCCAGAGCCTACTCTCCAAAATTCGCATATGTACATATGTACATGTATACCGTATTGGTGACGTACGACGGGGAACAGAGCTCAGACCGGGAGTAACTGTTGCTGAATATGTGAAGTGAAGATAAGTAGACGGACGCTCGTTACCGACTAGCGAGTGTGGACAGGATATTTTTAAGTAATAAGACATGTAATAAAAATATACGCTGAAAATATATAATCGGTCTTGCTGTTATATACTAATTTTAGTTATAAAAATTAATGTAACTTCTCATATTATATGTTAACAGCACGGGAACTAATAAATAAGAATGAAGAGATAAGCCCCCGCCATGTCGACTATGAAACCTTCGACAGAGAGCGCTTATCTGCGTACGCTCTACGACAAACTTTAGTGTGGAGCCGACCCGAGATAAGCTGCCGGCTGGTAGAGCACCTTTATTGTTTATCACGGGCTTCTACACACGACCGCTTATCACAAACATCGTATACTTTCACGCCAACAATCTAGTTATTAGAGTAGGTAGAGTTCATATGAAACATATATATGCTATTTATTTTATTGCAAATGGATGTACATAATTATAATAATAGTTATATGAAAATGCAAACAGATGCAATCTCAGAGATTAACTTTTCTGTGTACTATTTGTGTCAGCTACTCACGCACTGCTCGGGGAAAGGAAAATCCCGAGGATTTTCGCCGGGCAACATTGTTATTCATATAAAATTGCAGTTGCTGTCAATATAAAGGTTCAGTCCAGACGACCTAAGACCTCTACCACCTCTCAAATCCGGTGAAACTAGCGGTCAGCTTTTTTGGTCAATCAGCGGAGGCTCGCCCCGAAAAATATGTAATTTTTAAAAAAAAGAAATTTAACTATATTTCCTTTTTTTTCAGTAGGTAATATTTCTAACACTCTTGGTTAACCTTGTTGTTGTGCTAAGATGGTTTACGTCATAGTCTTATGGTGGATTCGAAACTACGACCTTACGATTCGCAGACCATACCCTAAACCATTAATCTTTCTTCATACTAGAATTTTCTATCTTACCAGCATAGAGTGTATTACTATTAGGTTAGTGGTATATCTAGTATTAAGAATTGAATTGATTCAATCAAGAGATAAATATTTGATCAAGCCGTGGTTTTGCTTTTTCGGACACAGACACCGTAGAGCCAGATTGGTACCTCGCGGTAAGGCGCCGCTCGTCATCTCGTACATCGGAACAAACACAATTAAATTTATAATTAAAAACTAAAGGTTAACACAAAAACGACAGGGGGGCGGCGAATATCTCCGTCCCCCCGGATCATGAATGCTGTAAGCGTCGGGAATTTATATATTTTGTGTTTTATCCCCTCTATAATAGAACTGCTAATAATATATCACATATTACTCAAATTACAAGACATTTATAATTTGTAAACCTACTTCAAAAAAAGAAGGAGGTTCTCAAATCGTCTGTATTTTTTTAATGTTTGTTACCGCGTACGTGCGCGTGCGCCACAAATGGACGAATAGCTCAATATCACATTAGCCGATTTCGATTATTCATTTTTCATTGGTTAAGTTCTGATTACTTTTATTTCGTAATATTCTTACTATTATGCACAGCTCGGAAATACAAAGAGGGAATCCGCGCATAACTTAATAGCGTTTAACGTTTAATTGATTTGAAGTCGGTTTTGGTTTTTTGCTCATAAAAATCTTTGTAGACATTAAATAATGGTAACTACACAGCACTGCTTATACTGTCGTCTGTACACGTACACACACACAATCTCGCGCCCCCCGCTACACACAAAAAACTCTTACCTGCTCTAACTTGAAACACATGTTTAACTACCTAGTTACCTATATCGTTCACGTGAATCTAATTTTAGGATTAAATCAAACCGTATTGTTAAAGTGCTAAAGTCGCAATTCTATTGGCCAATGTTTATTAGAAGCACTAGCACATATTGTTATGGTAGTAACAATATCCATCTAAGAGCCACATGGCCCACACCTCCGCAGGTAACAGCGGTCCATACAAACGCAATTAAAACCGTTCTATAATAAACATAACGATGACCTTGAGAGGTTCAGATAAAGCCTATTTTCCTTTACCGCGAGGTTCAAACATTAATGGCTCAAAAGCTTGAAATCATGCGTTAAAATCAAATTGAGACTTTAAGTGCACATCGTTAAGATGCAGATTAAATGAAGTTGTTGTTACATGTGGTTGGGTTAAAAACAAAAAAGGCGATCTTTGTCCTCCCCGCATGTGCTGTTCGGGGAATTTAGTACCTCATTAATGAGTGACGCAGGTTCTGGGAAACTATTATCTTAGAGCTTATAAAAAATAAATTATTTTCAATACAACGGTGCGCGCTGTTCACACGCGTTGTTTTCAAATTGTCACGGACAGACAAGTTGGTGTCGCCATAATTATGTTTTGATTAATGAATGTTTTTTCATATTTTACAAAATTAAACATTGATTAAGGGTAGCCAGTACCTGTTGAGTGTCGTTATTAGAGATTTGCATTTACATACTTTCTGAGCAAGCAACCCTACCTGGTGTTAAGCGCTACGTTACTAGCTTAGTCTATTGGTCTTATGTAGTAATAATTATTCAGTCTACTCTTCACATAAACAAATATAAAACATCCACATTGTAACTGTCACACTCCATCGCTGTACGAATAATGAGACATGGAGCAAAGTGTTTCATGGAAAACGTTCAGAACGTCTACAGAGCAGGATAACAATCAATATATTTATTCGCAATCGAAATTTTATTTAAATCGGCTTAGGTAAATATAAATAAACGGGATTAGATCTCTGGTACATTCTATTGGCAATTTTAATGATTAAATGAAATCGGTAATTTAAATGTACACCGACACTGGCGTTAAATAATATTGTTTAAAATAAATATTTACAAAATATGAAAAATAAAATGATCACAGATTTTTTATCGGCGGACAGGTGACCGCCGGCGCTGGCCCACATTTTACTTCACTTACGCAAATGCTAAATATTCAGCAAATCATTTTGATGTATTAAAAAAATCTCTAGTCTTTGAACGCGTCTCACTTTCCCGCCAACAACGACTGTCAGATGTGTTCGTAATTTATTTCACGCGGCGTGTTTCCCGAGTGTTCTCAGTTACATATTTTACGCGTGAGCAATAAAGTTGATAGATAATTTGGATAAGCCTTCTAACAATTTGTTTATCACATATATATTTATTTTACTATTGCCTCATTAGTTCCTAATTTCTGTCACCAGCTGTCACTGGCGTGCCGTAAGAGACACGCGAGCATTCCGAGCCTGGCTCGAATGAAATAGTATTAGAGGCATCAAATAAAATTGAGTCATTAAACTAGAAATTGCGACTGATAATCTTTTAAGCGCTCAATTACTTCGTAGATATATAGGGACTTATAAATATCAGTCAGTTATTTATGGAGAGCGCTGTAACGACAATAATTCAAAACGAAAATAACTTTTTTAACGAACTGAATATAAAAAAAAAAGTGGATAGCATTAGCCAATATGTGACAAAGAATAAGGCAAATTTTAAATTGCAACGACTGCTAACGCCATCTAGTGTCTAGTAGAAATATCAATTTAATTCGCATTGCAAAGGTCAGTGTAATTGCCTTAGGCGCGTTTGGAATTTCTGTTTTCATTAATATTTTATCTTAATTTAAAGTAATCGCGCGCTCTGGTATAGACTTCAGTTTAACTTTATTATAATACATTTTATACGTTAACATTTTTTCTGATAAGTATTAGCCTTAGGGAGAGATCTTATCTTTCGTTTTAGGTCCGGGCAGTGCCAGAACCCTTTTCTACTTTGACCTTAGTGAGTAGTAGTTTAAACCACTCCTGCACGCGCTTTAATGGATATCGTCAGAATGGTTCACCGGCTTGGTACACACCTAACAACGGTGAGCGTCTGTAGGCATTTTGTTTTGCATAAGCGGATTCCAACAATGTCCAATCCTTTCACTGACTGCTCTCGCACAATATGTGTGGAGTATTCATTGTCTTAACGTCTGCCTAGTTCCACATTATATTGCTCCTTTGACCTCATTTTTTTGCGTGTTTTCAGATTGATTTTATCCTGGTAGGGAAAACCATGTACCAAAGAAACACTAATAAAGGTAAATTATAGTTGGTACATGCCCCAGCTGAGATTCGAATCCAGTAGCCATAAATAGAACTGCGGTGATATTGGGACCACTTAATGTAAGCATACCAATTAGGTACATCATTGTTTCGGAGGGTTGTATTGTACTGTAAATCTATTGACATTAAAACTATTTGCGACGTGTCTTTGATAAATAATAGGGAGTAGCACTAATATCTGGTGAGGAATACTGTTACATTAATAGAACAAATATAGAAGTAAAATATTTGGCCGGAAAACAGACTCCCAGGCGGTAGCCTAAATTTACGATACAGGGTTTCAAAAAATTATTAGTAGATGTTCATGCTCGACAGTGGTGACCCATCCCGCTTTTTTCTTCCCCAATCTGTTGTGAGCTAAAATTCTACTTTAATGATGAAATTACGATTTGCCTGATTTCTTAACGTGAGTTTATGCGTAGATATAAATTTAACTTTGCTCAATTAATAGAAAGTAGGTCGTGTCGTGTGAGCTTCGTACTCACCCAGCACGCTCCGGGGAAATTGTCGTCCGATACAAGCCCGCGCTACTGGCTCAGTCCGAAAATTCTGTTTTCAGTAGAAATAATATGTGTAGCGATCACTTACACTATCATTTACAATATATATCGTTGTACCTTTTAAAAATACAATTTATTTAACATAATAATTATACAGTTGATCTTGTTATCTTTGCATTATATTTATAAGGGTTGTATTATCTAGCTAGTATTATATATTTATCAAATACCTCTTTTTTAAGCGGTACGGAAAGTAAGGAATCACAATATACTTAGCGATAGTTAATTTAAAAAAAATGAATATATTAGTAGTTAGCAGCTACTCGTAGTACATTTGTCAAAATTTTAATATTATAATTATTAAGCTATGTTTTATTTCTCATAATATAAAAGATGAGAAAACGCTTCGTGTCGCTCGCACTTGTTCCTGCTGAGATTACGAGATATTGAACTCGAGGTACGTAATCGATACATTGTTATTGTTTTTACTTCAAACGCTACGCGGGTTATCGGCAGCTCTGCAAGAATAATTGACTTCGAGTAAAGAACGAGACAAATACCGCACAGTGTATTTGTGTCTCAAATATGCATCGTACTCACATTGAAGAGTTATCACAACAGCACAGGTAACTTCTCTGCTCGATCTCTCTGGTTTTCAGAAGCATTGCGCTCATTTTTCTTTGTTCAGTTGCACGGTGCACTTCTATATTAATTACGTATTAGTTCCTGAGAGTAATCGAATTGCTAGCAGCTGTTTCGGTTATAAGCAATAAAGCTCCCGAAGAACACGAAAACCCAGCAAAAGACGGGAGAAAGGGGAGAAGGAACCGCAAATTCTGATGGAGCCTCCGGTAGGCAGAAACTACTGAAAGATGCTACCTGAATAACGCCTGTTGAACGAGGCGTAGAACAAACATATTAAGGACATAGTTTGTATTGTGTGAATGATGAGAGTACGACATATTTTCACAACTTGGTGGATGGCGTTAGTAATGTTAGTAATGACCAACCACCTGATAGACTCTGGCAGAGATCAGAGAAGCTGCTTGGCTGTGATACTTGATTCTGCAAATTTAACTTGATCTTTATGATCAGTGTCTTAAGAACAGAACGATATGAGCATGTTCCCGAACTACAAGTGAATTTGTGTTCTCTGGTGTTATTGACTAAAACTAATATATAAAATAAATGTAAGGTCCGTTTGTGATTGTGAAGTGTTTCATTGATAACAATTTTGGCGTCAGCCGTCATTTTAACCTACAGTTCAAAATTGAATGGTGACCTTGTTGATAAATTTGATTAGGTGAACGCGTTTTCGTTTATCGCTTAATTATCAACGTTTCCCGCAATTTGTTTCATATGTATAAAGGTACACGTGTTGCCAGTTCAAGTGATGATAAATGTTTCTTATGCAGCGGATGACCTTATTTGCGGAGTAGTTGGTGAGTAAGGAACTATCGGAACGACAACTTCACTTACCTATCTACTTGAGGACTAATAATCTCTTAGTAAATAGCAGATGTTTGGTGACGTGTGAAGAGGTATCACCAATAAGAAGACAACAGTTACGTTTGACTGACTCGTCGCAGTCGGCGTGGGTAATTAAATCATTATTGGAATAAAAGTGAAACAAAATCGCATCGATGAGCCGAGCTGAGCACAAGAATCCTGCTCCTAAAACAAGGTAACACTATCCGTGCGGTGTGGATGTCCGGATGTGCGCGTCCGGCGCGGGCGGACGTCTATGAAAGAGCCTCTGTGCGGCGCCAGCGAGATATTCGGACCTTTTTTTAATGTCCGAGGTGCGCGAATCTCGCGGTCATTGGTCTTGTGAACTTGCGGGTGAATCTTTTCAAAATTGAAAATCTATAATTTTTATATTTTACAATGTCCCCGACTTTCTGAATATTCTGAAAAGACTGATTTGGATTAAACTACCACTGGTAATACACAACTACATGTTAGTTCAGTACACGAAAACATGTTAAAATTTTATACACAAAATCAAAAAAGAAAAACGCACAATATGTACCCTGGGCTTTGTTGCGTTAAATCTTAGCATTCTTTTTATTTCTAGGACATGCAGCTAAGTAAATAAATGTATGGTTTAAGAATTAATTTATTCTTTGTTATTCTCCGATTTATTGTAGACAAATGATGGAAGTCATTTAAATACAATAATCAATATTCGTGAACTTTCACTTTAGCATAGTTAAAAAAAATGTGAGAACAGTGTTTCCAATTGAGACGCCGATGGTCAGACCATAAACTCTCCTAGTAGTACATACTCTCTCTCCTAGTAGTCAGACTGGCGCAGAGCTCTGCATTAAATACTTCTATTCTTTAAAACAATGAAGCGCTGTTGCGCCACAAACAGATGAAACATTTAGTAGTATACACGTTCAATATGTAAACGGAGAAATGATCGTTTGGACAACATCGTCAGAACAACACCTTGACGAATGGCGCCAAGTCTGGCCGTTTTATATTTATTCACGTCAATTTAACAAATAAAAAAAGTTAAGAAAAACAACCGTCGTGTGGGGAACACGGCCGCTTAGATGGCACCGCATACGTCATGCCGCGTACAACGATTTGTTGAAAAATAAATTAAATAAAGTCCGAGCTGGATATTTGGCGAGACAAAATGTTTGTATCTATTCTACAAACATTTGTTCTTCAATTGGAACAATATTGACGACACCGGACAAAATGGAGATTTATGTTTGACGTTCACAAATTTGACTTTGTTTTTCTTTGTTTTCAGCAACACTTTCGACGTTTTGTAATGTGTATCAACACTTTCGTTCTCAAAGTAAATATATTTTTATGACATTTGTTTTAATAAAAGGCGATTACCTGGCTTGATATACATCATCATTTATATTGTGTGAACGATAAAAGAGGAGAAAACTTCAAATGTAAGTCAAGGATAGAGCGTACACAATGGACCAAAACGAAACGTTTTCTACCCAGAAACCTCTCGCGAGTGCCTGTAGCGGCAATATCAACAATCGGACGAGGTTTCCAGGAAAGAAATGATTTACAGAATATCAACAAAATATATTAGAGTTAGCTCTCGTTACACAAGACCGAACGTTCCTGCCAAATCTTCTGCAGCGCTATCAACGTGATATACTTTGAATATGTTCCCGGCGCTCGTATTAATGGCCCTCTCGTGTAACAGATAGACTCCGGTGAGTTCTGATGTGTGATCATTAATTAAGTGGATACTTTTGATCTAAAGAGTTGTTCAGCACGCTAACAGATGATCCGCATTTAATTAACGATGTTAGTGTTTTATATCGGTTGCTGATCAGTCCGCACCACATCTGACACACACACACTGGGGAGAGAAGGAGCATGTTGCCGAAATACTACAATTTTGACGATTTTTAACTGACTTCAAAAAGGGAAGATTTCAATTCGTCTGTATGGTTTTTTTATTTTTGTACCTCATAACTTTCGACTGGGTGAACCGATTATTTTGAAATGATTATTTTTTCATTTGAAAGTTAGTTCTTCTCGTGTGATCTAATTCTGACAATGGAAAACTATGTGTGTTAAATTAGCATCAAGTATGTACGCAACAAATGAACGAATAACTCAATATCACGTCATATTGGAAATACAAAGAGCGCGTCCACACGTAATTACTTTTAACGTTTGATTCTATTTGAAGTCGGTTTTTCTTCTTACTCGTTAAGGTATTTTTGTAGGAAAATGTAGACGAAGGAAAATGTAAAAGCAGTACTGATAAGACGGCGGTCCGCTTCTCCTGTATAGAAATTGTCTATCTTTCCAATGAAGTTTAATTTATACAATTGAAACATTCTAAAGTACTAAAACAAACTTTTAGTACTGTTTACTTGAACCAAATATCCAATATATACGAAGTACAACCAGAATTGTATCTCAGAAACACAGAAATGGTCATGGAATAAAATATTTTGTGGGGGACGACTATTAGGTGCAGCTTTTGACTAAGTCACCGAACGAAATTAAATATTTTTGGTAGTTAGTGTGCGAGTGCATGTGCATGTGTTTCTAAACAAATACATAAAATAGAGAGAAATACTAATGGCCTGGGTACGGTCTGCGAAACAAGGCCCGAGCTTGAAAAAATTATGGATTATGACCACCAAGTATATTATTTTGCTGCTATACTTACTATAATATATTGTGCCCAGCGAATGAGCCACATTAAAACATATTATGTACAAACTATTGCTGTGACTGTAGCTGTCCTTCAATGTATCAAAGCGCCTAAAAGCCTAATGATTTAGTGTACGAAATGTAAGGTCGTAGGTTCCAATCCACTATTTGACTATTACCGTGATCCAACTGCAGGCACAAGCTTGAGCTTAGTTGGAATGGTTAACAAGAATGTAGTAGTGTTTGTGAAAAGATTTAGCATTAGTTCTTAGAATAAAAGAAGGTACACAAAGTTTCTGCTGTCTCTTCCAGTATTAGTACTAGGCGGCATCGTGTAATCAGGTGCAGAGTGGCGACCTCCCGCGCGTCATACAGCAAGTCTTCCTTTCGAACTTAATTTCACATTTGTGGAAAATCTCGTGGAAAATTCTTTTTTCTAATGCGGGAATTATTCCCGGCGAAATAGTCTATTAGCATGATTGCGTACGTAGCCACGTACAGCCGAATATCGGCTGATTTATGTGCTTTCAACACTCTCCGCGCTCTCCCATCGGAGCGGGTTATCCGAGCAATATCTTTAAGTATCTCTGATAAATATCTCCGCTAATAAACGCTAAGAAACGATAAATCTTTTTAGCGCCGCATGGTAAACGGCGTAGCGCACGCCGCCAGCGGGACTACGTCGGAGGTTTCCGTTTGTCTCACTGTTGTCCGAGTTGTTGCTGCATCTTAATATATAAAAACTATTCTATATACAGCAAAAATAGTATTCAGTGAGAACTGCAGTAGCATGTTCTTTGTAAAGTCGTAACAAAGTCACGGATATTGAGGAGGGGCTCTGACCACGCAACATCTATAAAACTCATTGATATGTTTCCGTTGGAAAATAATTAACAATGTGCAATGTAAATTTCTTCTTTAGTTTTTTATTTCAAATTTCTATAGACTAATTAAAAATATTTGATTTTTATTACATTATATATATTAATATAATGTATTAATATAAATCGAATTAAATATATTACGTTACATGAGAAACTAGGACCTTGAGAAGACGAAAACTCATGGGTAAAGCCCGATTGTCTGATGGTAAGTCAATCGCATTTAGTCTTGTTATTCAATTGCATTCAAATTTCAAATTATGAATGAATCTTGAAATTATTGTTTTTAATTTCTATTATTTTCTCAAAATAGTCATTTCAAATATATTCCATATTTTTAAAGATATTTTTGTCAAGTATTATTTTGTACTACTGCGTTTGCCTACTCTGTGACTGAAGCGATAGGCGTGTAAAAATATAGCCGGGCCTAGGGGCAAATAGATTTAACATGTATGAAATATTGCCGTTTGGAATATGCTGCACGGGTATCGCTTAGTTAATATACTGTCTGTTATTTGTGAACAATCTGTACTAAATGTATTATTCTCCTTAAAACAATCCGAATTAAATTAAATTATCCATTTACAAACAGCATCACACACCTCAGTGTCATAACAACTTTATCAATACAAAAAAGTTGATGTTTGAACTCTTTTAGTATACGACTGCTTTAAGGATTAGTTCAAAGAAAGAGTAAGGAAATCAATTGTAACTAACGTATTACATTAATCGATGAGGTCGATTAACAAAATAAATAAATAAAACAGCGCCCAAGGCCGGAGTCCCCGGACACAGAATATAGAATATTAAATAACTATACGTATGTCACTCTTATTGCTCATCCAAACATCTGCGCACAATTACGATGGTTTCGAATACTTTTAACATTGTCCTTGTTCGATAAGACATCAATCTGGTCTGCATATTGTATGCAATCGCCCAGTGCGTCGCTCACATTTGTCCCATCGTGTTTGTTGTTACTTTTACCTCATTCATACCTTCTAGATGTAACTAGCTGAAATTTCTTCTGTGTTATGTCTAGTGAGATATTCTGTCTGTAAGATAATGACATCAAGTCCACATGATGATATAATTGTGATGATTATTAATAAGTTACCAGCACCCATATTGTAGCAGACAAGTACTGCGACTGCTTGGCTATAAGATACATATAATAATACTGAACAATCATGGTCAGGATCATGACTTTAAAGTTTTGGATAAAGTGGTGAAAGTCCTGAGACGTTTGTCTGACAAACTTGTCGTACAAAAAGTTATAAATAGATTATATATGCATTTTCCTTTGTAAATTACCGCGTGGAGGAAAGCTAGTGAAGAAGTGAAACAAAATAAGTAGTGTAGAGATTCCTGCACATCACAGCGCGCGCTAACAAGCGAATGGATTGCCGCGAGATCGCAGCGCGATGACGGCCTAATGCTCTGCGCTGACTGCCGCAGTGTGGACGGGCCCGGTGTTTACCGCGCGCACAGTGTAGCTGCTGATGGTGCAGTGTTCGAAATGAGAACGATCTCTTCAGACCGAGTCAAGTCAGCTCAGGGATATATCATACCGAAGCACTCCTAATTTAATCTAAAACAATTCTTCATTTAAATTATTTCTTCATAACAATTTTTACATTGGATAGTCCACAGTGGTGTGGTAGGGCATCGTTGAAAATTGACGCCGTGTCAGCTTTGGACAGCACATGCTGAGACGGCGTCCAATGTTATAGCATTATGTCCTATTTGTCCCTTCTCTCTTTAATTGTATTATTTTTAATGTGTGTCATATTTTGTTTGAATATGATGCCAATAAATAAAATCTGTATGTCTATTAGATACGTGTATTTTTATATAGATAAATCTTTATAACCGATTGAAATAAGTAAGTAATTTATTAACTTAGTAATTAATTAACAAGAATAAATGCTTTTAAATTCATGCAGTAATATAATATATAATAATAACTAAATATACATAAAATACATGTACTAAAACTCGTTTTAGAAAATATCAAGTTATATACTCTATACGAAATAATTTTAGTAGAGGGCTGCAGTCTCTGTCGCAATCTCACCTACGGCCGGCGCTAGTTCAAGCAAAATTTAACTGAAAAAAGTGTTTACAGCATCGTCAAAGTTATCAATACGTCTGTCTGTCCATTGAAGCGATTTTTGAGTGATCCTCTAGCCGGGCGGGGCTTGATTAATGCACCTACCGTCCGGGAGTGCTGGAGCGCTGCCAGGGCACTGTTGCTCTCGCACGGCGCCCGGCAACTTTTAATAACTGGTGTTAGAATAACAATCAATCGCGAGCGATGGAGCGGCCGCCTTTGTTTCTTTTTACCGGATAACGGCGTTAAATAATACAAACGTTTGCGCGGGAAATTTATCGATCGATCTCTCGACTCGACTATTAGCGCTTGGGAAAATAAACAGCGCTCCGGTTTGCGTCGGGAATGTAGTTTTGCTAAAGGATTAGCTGCCCAACCCAACAGGACCGTAAAATAAGAGCGGTTGAGGTGAAACTTTAATACGGCCCGAGATCCGAGCTCAATGTGCAATTGGATTTGGACATTAGCTTAGTACAATAATGATTCTTTTTAATACTTTGAAGTGATAATGTGTATTTTGAAGCGTCCTGCCGCGACCGGCAGAGCATACAAGGAATGTGATCGCGATACCGCCGTTTTATGAGCAAACCCCACCCGTGACATATAAGAGCGTTGCTGGAGATTTTTCGGCCACTTCTTCTTCCAGCGCCATCGTTTCTCGGGGGCCTTTTCGCCGCGTTACTCCCAATAGAAGTTCAGGCTAAGCGACCTAAGAGCTTTGGTACCTCTCAAATCTGGTGATACTGTTGCGGTCAAGCAATCAGCGTAGGTTTGTCATGTGTTTTTAGTAAACATTTTTTTTATTGGACTAAAGTTTTTATAGATAACTTTAATATTATACAAGGACCTCTTGCAACGGTGTTAACGAGTCCATGAGTTATTACTTAGGCTGTGTATGATTGAGTCCTGGTACACTATCATCTCTGGTATAGTCTCGTATCGTCACCTTTTTTGGTCACGTGTCCCAGGGGAGGTGGCCATTGAGCGACTTCTGGTTCAAGTTACAAGGCTACGAGGAAGATCGCATGCGAGGGACTGGCAGAATAAAAGCAACTGGCAAAAAACTGGCAATAAATGGGTTATCATCAGTGTATGAGTGCACTAGGAAGACGGCCATTAGGGAGGAGTGGTGGCCTGTTGTGGGGCTTGCCACCAACACCTGAAATGACCACGACCACTCCGCGAAGAGTGTCACCTAATAAGAAGTAATTGAGTCGCAACAGGAAATACTTGACAAAATGTTGTATCAGAGGGATAATAATAATACCAATATCTGTAGGTATTGGAAGCCGGGAGTGAACGGTCAAGGATGAAGCGTCTGTTATCACGTAAATGTTTTTATGACAGAGTATGGAATCCACGGAGGATTAAAGGAATAATAATTGTCACAGAGACTAGTGATTCGGTGATGACAGGCTGATATATCATGTAATTAGCATTGGAGAGCAGAACGTGGCTCGGATAGAGTGGCGCGGGAGGCGGCGGCGCCGTGACTAATGCACCTCTCACACGCGACACGTCGGCTCGGCACCTGTTGTCGCCGGAACGTAGAACGTCGTATTTCGACAGAAAAAAAAGTGTCACTCTATTTTCTAACACCTCGGTGGAGAAATCGATGACATTCAGAACGGATTTAGAACCAAAAGGTAGATTTTTGAAACGAAATACATTTACTCGGAATACATGATAAAGGTTTGCTTTTGGGTCTGGATGTATTCCTTGAAAAAACTTTTGTAATTAAAATTTAACGTAAACTACGTAAACTTATTTGATTTGTGAGAATGATAACCGGAGACCAAAATCATTAATTATAAGATGATGAAAAAAAAAGAGTGTTCTACTTCTTTTTTTGGGATGAACTAACAGATTAACCAGAGAAGCGGACTTTTACTGCTTCACCGGATTGAGAGGTGACATCGCTCTTACGTCGCTTAGCCTGAACCTCTTTAGTACTAGCTAGGTTCGACAAAAAGGTCTCGTGATCATTGCGATCCGAGAGCGCCCGAGAGTCCGACCCCGGCCGGTCGGTTGCTTTTACTCGCTACTCAAGGTCTAAGGTGTGTTAAGGTCGACTTCTCATCCTCCTTTGAAATTTGAGTTGAAATACACCGAGTCGCTAAAACATTAAAGTAATATAGTAATGACTAGATTGGACTCTGCCAATTCGGAACCATTCCTTCAATAATCAAATCTTAACACTAGTCTAATAATTTTTTTACAGGCGACTTTGTCTGTTAGAGTGATTAGCGTTGAGTCATCGCATTTAACGCAGCTCGTGATATGAAACGAGTAGCTCTTGAATGGAGCACCGCCGGGGAGACACCGCAGTGGACACCGGTGCTCTCACGAGAGGAAAACAACTTCTATGTTTTGATCGTTTAAACTTTTAATACCAGACGTAGCTCCTTTTAATGTAATGTATTTCAGATCTGCTAAATGGAAGATGAGGTCACTTTAACAAAAGTTGGTGTTATTTTAAATAGATATACAGACTCTTTATTGTTCTCATTTTAAAATAAGCACGATCAATTAAAGTGAAAACTAAACTTAACTTAAAAGTGGGTAAGGGTGGAATTTGGCTATGCGCGATCTCTTTCACGTAACCCTGTAGGACAGGAGATGTAAAACAATAAAACAAAATCCTTTTTTGAAGGAGGTTGAAAATAATCAATTCATGTTCCCAGTGACAACATTGTGGAGCATACTCGCAGTTGTTAAATATTTAGTAACGCTTCGTCCAATTCTTGGAACATTCCTCGTCATTAAAACGTTCGACTTGACTGAGCTCGCAGTGGGTGGCGCTACAACGGACTAACATTGAACGCGAATTTGGTTTCCGCGAAAGCAAATAAATAAGGCGAAGAGAACACGAGCGGGGCCAGGTGTGCCCCCACGTAAATGTGTCCGCGGTTACCGCCTGTGCGTTTAATATTCGAATGTCGCTCCTAATTTTACGATTTACAAGTTCCGCAGTGCAAATTCAACTTTATCTTCTTAATTATAAGAGCTCAAAAGCAATCTGACTAATCTCTTGCATCTTATATTGTGTCTGTGGATTTGAACCTTCACTCTGCGAAACCAATTGAGTACAAAATGAACGTTCATTAGTTAGGTTATTAAGTACTGCCACTTAGGTTTAGTGATGGCGTACCAACGGCACGCCAATCGTGTATATTTTACTATTTGGAGTATTTGGTAACGATGTAATGATAACTGATATGACCTTAATAAATCGGTTCCGTAATGAAACTTCCCTGGCAAATGCCAGTTCCAGCGCCCGGTCTGTTCGCTGCTATTTTAATTAGTTTAATTTTTTAACATTATGTCATCAGATTAAACAAAAAACCTAATCTAGCTTTCACTAAGTTTTAATTTTTTGTCAATAACACACACTTTGAATCTATTTAGCTCGATGGAAAGGTGGATCTGTCTACCTTACTAGAGTCAAAAGGACGGGTTGTATTTACAACCAATTCCAAGAAAAGAGGAGGTTCTCAATTTGTCTTTATATTCTTCCTTTTTTTTGTTACCTCATAACTTTGGTGTGGATGAACTGATTTTGATGATTCTTTTTTATTTGGAACCTGGTGCTCCCGTGTCCCGTGTGACACCATTTGGTCCAACCAATTCTGACAATGGTATCCAAGAGAAAACCATTTAAGTCTTAAATTTGCTTTAAGTATGTACTATGTTCCTGTCAAATGGACTAATATCAGGCTAACCGTTTTTTTTATTGGAAGGGATGTACTGCGAGGCGGGCGTGTAGTTTAATGAGACTTTAGTTAGGTTCTAATTAATTCTATTTAGGAAAAACGAGTATTACATTCGGAAATAAAAAGAAGGCATCTAACGAAAGAAAAAGAAAAACAAACCTTTTAACGTTTGATTTGAAGTTGGTTCTTGTTTTTGGTTGTAAGTAAACTTGTTTCCCTGCAGTACCTGTCACACATTGACCCCGTGTAGCTCGTTGGGAAAATGACCTCTACCCTGCCTAACCTGCTAGAGTCATAAAGTCGCGGTACATTTTTATTATGAGCAATAAGTGTATAGAAACATATGAAACAATCTTCTTCCAACACAATGTGCTGCAATTTACTTCAGAACTAGAAGTAAAGTACCATTCATTACCTCCCACCTCTATTCGTCCTCTAGAAAAAAGCTAAGTAAGCTTTGACCGCTAAAATGTTATTTTCTCATGCGTGCAGTTCTCTCAGAATATTTGACTGCACCCTGGGGCTTTATACACCCAGGATCAAATACAATATGACGTTGTCTTATGAAATTTAAAGCGAGCGCTATCCACTGGACTACGTTAAGACAATTCAATATAGCTAAATACCTTTCACACACATGCATTCAAAATCCCTTAACACGATCAGGCATCTTTTGGAAACGTTCAGCGCGGAATTTCAAAACATGATCTATCATGATGAATTTACAGTGATTCTGGATTTTGGATGTTAAATAGAAGTAAAAATTGTGTATTTTATATTTACAAAATATTATCGCTGACATCACACACGTATTTGAATAGAGTTTTCGATCATTATAATCAAGACATCCTTGTAATTTGGTGGTCGGAGTACCCGGCTGGACCCCTGCGCTCAGCTTATATATATCGAGTCTCTGAACTACTTTAAGTATTGTAACCGTACAGTTATTGACGATTTAAACACTTAAACGACTATCACACGTAAGGATTAACACGTACGTAAATAGAATTCACGCCGCGGGGGACACATGGAAACGGTCATACGCATTCCCATGCCAGCACTTTAATTCTTAGCGCGATCAGAATTAAGGCTAATTTAGCGTCACTTTATACTGAACCATGTGGTATCTTCCCGGTGACACATCGAGGTGGTTTTGTTTTTAAAGTGTAATGAAATGATACCGTGGAGTGACAGACGTGTGAACGTAACGGTGGCCCTTTCACAGGGACAGTGTGAAAGAGCCTTTTAATTCGATGATTAAGTTTAGAGGGAGATGGACGAAAATAGAACATGATAATTTTGTTAATGAGTGTTTTAACGTTTGTCCTTCAAGTTAAGTAGATGAAATCAGTTAAAAATCTGTATGTATGCGAAAGATGTCTATTTTTTCCCTTTTTTCAGATGCCTTTCACACTAAACAAGGTGAAGGTATGGTCTTTTTAAGACAAACACGAGTGCCTGAATTTAATGTTCACTGAATATACATCTAGACGATCAGAGCCATTCAAAATATCTTTTACATAAACACACACACGTAACACAACTTAAGTGGTTGTATGCTAAAACTGAAATGTCTTCGCTGACCATTAAAAACAAAATAAGAGGCAGATTGGGACAGCAGTATAATGCACTGAGCTCGGCAGACGCTCGGATTCTGTGAATAAAATCAAAAGCAAGTGATAAAAGTTTACAACGCAGTATACATACGAGTACAGTCACAGGCAATTTCATTACAAGTTTTCCCTAAAATTTGGAACAAAATGACCACTTTAAAAACTCCTTAGCCGCAGCGAAGTTGTTTAAAAATGTCTCAATCCCACATGAAAATGGTGCGGAGCCCTCGACGTATGCAAATTTTATTTTTAAAAAATGCAAGTGGCCGGCCACATGTCGCCACGGACGGCCATTGCGTGCCGACCGCTCCTTTTTTATTACTTTTATTGGATTATCCACATTCGCCCACCTTCCTCCTGGAGCGGCCGTCTCCTCCGCACTATGTATGTTGGTTTCGGTTATAAACTCAGATTCTTTATATATTTGATCTCAATATAAATTTATTCGCTTTCATTATACAAATCCTACACATTTATCTCTATTTTCAATTCAGTCAACTTAAATTAACGCCAAATATACGAAAATTATTCCGCAATTGTAGTTTGTAGTTAGTTGTAATTTTTATATATTTACATTATGTTATTGTACTTACATTCGTCGTAAAACGTTCTGTTTTTCGTTCGTATATTGTTCCACTAACATAAATTAAATTATAAATAGATTATTTAAAAGTAGATGGAAGTTAAAGCCAATATTCAGATTAGCCCAAAATATTCGTTTTATGTCAATATATAAGACATACATACATCTATTCACAGGAAGTAACTGGGCTATAGGTATACATGAAAGAAATATGTTCGCATCATATCGAACGTAAGTATACAATTAACCTTCCGATTACAATGTTTGTATTTTTAAAAGTAAAGTGAATAGGCATTTACTAATCTAGTGCCCCTTCCCATCCAGGACTGCATTTTCATTTAACATCAGGTGGGATCGTAGTCAAGCACTTGCTTAGACAGTATAAAAAATAGGTATCTCTGAAGTAACTACAAGGTACCTTTACAAGCAGGGTAATAACTTGAAACAAACATGTTCGTGTCATATCGAACGTAAGCGGCATACATTTCACTTTGATATATTTAAACAGTTGGCTGCCACGTCCCAGTAGCTGAAGCATCGACGATTACAAGATGATATCGGTGTAATCAATTAGGAAAACAGAAAGTATGTATCGTTTAAATTATTATAGATAAATATGGAAATATAAAAAGTAGAAATCCTGCGCGTTTAGCGTTATCATTGTTCACTGTGACTCCTCGAAGTAGTTCTTTAGAAATAAACTTTACCCGTTAACGATTACGTTTACGTTATCCCGCGGACTCCTACCTACCACTTACGGGTTATGAGATGGCTCAGCTCCGAGAACGCCCAGTTTCTAATAACGCTGTGTACAATTTTTTTTCTAATACCATACTTTATGTATAATATTGTGTTATGAGAGCGGCCCTCTGTCTGTTTCCAAGCAATTAAGTCTATTGTGTACTTTTATTTTATCTTTATACTTATTGAAAAAAAAATTGTTTACCTCCATTCAATTAGTTTTAATCATTGTGTAATATTAGATTATACGTAACGATGAAGGTTGGTTTATATACCTACATGTAAGTTATTACGCGCGGCCTTTGTATTCCTTTGTATTTCCGAGTTATCGTAGCAATATTACCGAATAAAATTAATCAGAATCAAAGTCTCATCAAACTACCTTTGTATAAATACTATACTTCAAATATAAAAAGAATCATTAAACCAGTCGAAAGTTCTGAAGTTAAGGAAAACAAACACACAGACAATTTGACAACCTCCTCCTTTATGAAGTCGGTTGAAAATATCCTGATACAAAGTTAAATTCCCGTTAGTTTTAATTGAATTACTATGTGACGACGACGTGCCGGGGTGTCATCGGATAAATAATATATTAGTGTGTGTCGGACACCCTCCGGGAAATTTTTACGAGTGGCGTCTCATCTCACGTGACGTCTTTATTAAAAGAGGTAGGTGCGCGCCGTGCGCTGAGGACGTCGTAAACGGCACCCGCTGCACGGAATCACTGTCCGGCTCCCACACCCACGTGAACTTGCTTTAGTGCGGACATTAGAGACAGGGTTCTTTTAATAGCAATGAAATGTCATTAGGATCTTACTGTCATAATGTAATTCTAACCGTCGAAGATGTGCTACACTCTCGCCTTAGGGCAAATCGATTGATATATTGATACGAAATATCAATTATCAATGAATATTAATTATTTTTTAATAGAAGAAGGGGGCATACGAGCATGAGGCTCAGTTTATCTCAAGTGATGCCGCCTACAAACACCTACTAAAGGGTTGAAGAAGCGTTGCCACTATGAACAGTTGGGTCGCCGACACTTCTGTTCGTGCAACAGAAACTGTAGCAACGATCTAATTTTAATTTTTAATTTCAATTCTAACAAACTTTCACGAGATTTGTTCTCATTCGTTTCAACCGTTCCAAAAGGAGCTAGGCTATTAGGGGTTCACGTGAATAATCGAATGGTGGATTAGAACGTACGACGTTATGTTTTGCAGACTGCATACCAAGGCATTAGACTATAGACGTGAGTCCTTACTCGACAATATCCGGTAAGACATGTAGAGAGCCAAGTATCGAGTAGTTCTTACAGATACAGACAGCTCCACCTCCCAATAGATCTTGCAAAAACAGCGAGTCTTCAAACGTTTTATTTTCTCACTAGCTCAGACTCTACGTGACTTGTAGTGGTGATCACAAGATTATGCATATTGTCATACTTTCATATAAAAATGTTAAGTCGTTTTTTTTTAAAGTGGAGCAAGCTGGCAGGGCTGCGGTGCGGCGAGCGGCGGGGCGGGAGATGGAATAATAAATGTGGGTGCGCGCGGTGTGCCCCGACATATAAAATAAATACAGTTTGACCGCCGGCGGACACTGACTGTACCACCTACGGATACTTTATAGGTTACATGGCGCCAACTCCGATGTTAATATATTTAAAATCATGTTGGATTCTGCAATGTACTCATACGGTTATTATTTTGTAAGTTACTATTTGCCGTGTCGGGACAATTTGTCAAAATACATGCAATTGGGTAGTGCTGATATAACGTTTAGAACAGGTGTTGCAAATTTTACGTCTTTTCTTGTAGAAACTGCGTTCTGCTTCGCCGCGTTGTTCTTGCGACTGGAAATGTTTCAATCTCATCTAGCAATGTAGTTCTGCGGTTTTATATTTTCATGTATCTAAGACAGTCGCTAAAACTTGAGCCCGGACGTTAACGATAACTTCAATCTGCTTCACATTTGAGATGTAATTGCACATTGACTACTCCCTATTTCCAAATACATGATGGGTATATTTTGCCTATGAATTTGCGGTTCTCGCCGGGGTGCTACGCCGTAGAGCGAACACTCGGCATGAACCTGTATTGAAGGCTACAGATGGGTCCTTGTCTTGGATCGTATCTGGGTGGGACCTACAGACTAAAGGGTGCCTGAGGGGTTGTCTCATTAGCTTTACAAGCATTTCTATATTTACCGACCATGTTACCAACACTTTGAAATGCGAAGGTTTTTTTTTTTTTTTTTTTTTTTTATAGTAAATAAGCTCACGTTTGGCTTCAATCTTGCTTGATGGAAGGCGAAGATAAAGCCTAGGATGGAGCACGTGAGCCTATAAGGTGTCTGTTCACATTGGACTTAAAGGTGTCAGATTGTACCCGTGAGGAAAGACTGAACGCGGCAGAGAGTTCCATTCCTTAGCGGTCCGCATAAGGAAGGTGGAGGCAAACCGCTTCGTGCGTATTGATGGAATGTCTACGACGTAAGGGTGGAACTGCTCGCCGCGCCTAGTCGTTCGGTGATGGAAAGGGGAGGGGGGTATTAGGTCATGCAAAACCTCCGCACACTCGCCGAAATGTACCCGATAGAAAACCGAAGGCAGGCCACTCGTCTACGGTGTGCGAGGCTCTGAAGATTTGCCTCAACGAGCGAGTCACTGCCTATGATCTTCTTCGCTCGGCGCTCCAACGAATCCAAAGCTTCCAGCTGATACTTAGCAGACCCATCCCAGAGATGGGAACAGTACTCCATGCAGGAGCGAACTTGAGCTTTGTAGAGACTTAGTAGCTGCTCCGACGTGAAGTACCGCCTCACCCTGGAGAGGATACCGAGTTTTCTGGCAGTAGTTTTTGCAATGGACTCAATGTAGCGGCCAAAGTTTAGGTTAGAAGAGAGATCTAAACCTAAGAGCTGAAGATGGTTATTAATCGGAACGGGGACATTCCGGAAAGTCGGAGTCAGTTGGAATGGACTCCGTTTCGCCGAAAAAAGACAAGCCTGTGTTTTAGAGAGTTGAATTCGACCAAATTGGCATCACCCCATTGGGAGACAGCCTCCAAAGTCGAGTTCACCTGATCGATCATTGACTCCCTCAAAGACTGGGTTTTGATCGAGACTTCGCGTCGGACAAGTATCTCACCGAGACCGTGCTGTCATCAGCATACCCAAAGATACCGGGTGTTGCCAACATGTCGTTGATGTGCAGCAGAAAAGGGTCGCGGAGAGCACAGACCCTGAGGGACACCGGCATTGATAGCAAAGAGGTCGGACGAGGCGCCATTAACGACGACCCGAATCGATCTGTTCCTCAGGAAATCTTCGATCCATGTGCAAAGCCCGGATGCAATACCGTAAGCCGGAAGCTTTCCAATGAGACTAGCGTGCCAAACTTTATCGAAAGCCTTAGAGATATCAAGAGACACCGCAAGAGCCTCACCATGTCTCTCAATGGCTTCACTCCAGATGTGAGTGGCATACACAAGCAGATCTCCAGTGGACCGGCCTCGACGAAATCCGAATTGACGGTCACTGAGAATGTCGTTGTCTTCGAGATATGCAAGGAGACGGTTGTTTAAGACACGCTCCATAATCTTACAGAGTATGGAGGTGATTGCGATAGGTCGATAGTTGGTTGGGTCGGCACGACTTCCTTTTTTTGGGACGGGTTGGACATTGGCAATCTTCCAGGATCTCGGAACTTGACCAGTCCTCAGGGACAAACGATAGAGGCGAGTCAGAACAGGAGTCAACTCAGGCGCACATGAGCGCAAGACAATGGCAGGAATGCCGTCAGGCCGTTGGCCTTATTCACATCTAGAGATCTGAGTATTTTGAGTACCTCTTTTTGTCGAATGTGTACTTCTGGCATTGTAGAGTCACAACGAGGTATCAAGGGTGGACAGTTACCAGCAGCATCTAGTTGTGAATTCTTCGCAAATAGAGAGGCAAACATGTCTGCTTTCTCTTTGGCGGTGTGAGCCAACGAGCCATCCGACTTCTGCAATGGTGGTAAAGAAGATTGGCAGAAATTGGCTTCGACTGATTTGGCAAGGGACCAGAAAGCTTTACTCCCTGAAGGGTAAGATGCTAGTTTGGCTCCAATATGGCCAATATGGTCGAAACGGGCCTTACGGAGGGCATGTTTGAAGGACTTGGCAGCACAGTTAAAGGCTTTTTTCAGTTTCTGGACGTTTGGCGCCTTGCGGGCTCGAGCATCCGCCCATTCCTGGTATGCTAAGTGTTTAAGTGTTTCGGCGCTTTTACACTCAGAATTAAACCATGGGCGGGCTTTGACATGGAGTGAGACATCAGAATATGGAACGAAATATTCCATTGCCTGATATATCACTCCAGATACAGCGTCCGCGCAGCATGCCGGGTCGTCTGAAGAGAAGCATACGCGTTGCCAAGGGAAAGACGCAAAGAAATGTCGCATCTCATCCCAATCAGCTGACTTGTATCGCCATACACGCCTAGTCCCTATGTGCTCGGGTTCAGGAGGCGAGTAGACTGACACAGATTTTACCAGACAATGGTCGGAGCTACCTAACGGAGAGGAAACTGTAACTTGATATCGGTCTGGATCAGTTGTCATTAGAAGGTCCAAGCAATTGGCCGTGTGGCCATCAACATCAGGTATCCGAGTAGCGCCAGTTACTAGCTGGGAGAGACCTAGCGGTAGAGCAAATGAGTATGCTAGTCTCCCAGCATGGTCGGTGCTCTGGTATGGGTACAGCCACTCCTGGTGGTGGGCGTTGAAGTCCCCCAGAACAACTAACTGGGCCAACGGGTACCTGAGCTGAGCTGTTTCAGCCGAGTCAGTTAGATACTGAAAGAGCCTGGTTGTCTCCATGTTATCGGTATGCGACCGATAAACACTGGCGTAGAGTATCTGCTCCAAACCAGTGTTCACCAGAACCCACAATACGGAAAAACTGGAATCCTCTAAGTTACGGAGTCGTCGACAGCAGATGTCATCGCGAGCGTACACACAGGTTCCAGCGCGAGATTTAAAATTGTGCTCCAGGGTGTATCCTGGGTAATGTAAGTATGCTGTATCTGATGGACATCCGATTTGCGTTTCCGTAAGGAACAGCAGGTGTGGTTTTTCAGTCTCAAGGTGGTGGTGGACCGGGGTGAGATTGGAGTGCAGACCTCGAATATTTGAGAGGTGCACTTTTAGTGCGAGGGAGTGCAACCGCTGTTTAACCAGTTTCTTATTGTTGACTTTTTTCATTACTTATTTTTGATGAACAGACAGACAGGAAGGGGACAGTTAGGCGAGGCAAAGTATAGATAAATGCCAAGCTATACAAACATAGTGCCGCACTGACGGGAGACTGGTCCGGAGCGCGCGGGGACGCCCTAACCCCCCCAGGGATGGACACCGGGCCCTCGCATCCGGTCGCCAACCGGCACGATGACGCATCCTGGGATTTTTCGCGAGTTGGCGGGGCAGCCTTTCGTAGGTGGCTAACCTACTAGTTGGGCCCCCTACTACCTGCGGTCGGCCAGCGGTCTATTATGCATAAAGGTAACTTGCGTTTTTATTAACATTAACAGGCCTTAAACAAATTTCGGCGGTATTTAAATAAGAGTTAACGCAGGTAAGGAGTGGGGGGCAGCAAGGAGAAAGGTCTTTATCACGTGTAAGAAGTCAAACGTCATTGAGCTGCTGCAGACAAGGACATTGTCATCCGTGACATCCAACCTAATATTATCAATGTATTACTAAGTTGTAAGCAATTTATATTGATTAGTGCCTGTAAAAGACAAGCATATGTTTGCACATTAGGCTAAGTGCTTTTATTTACTTAAAATTGCGCTCAAAAAATTAAGTGGCTGTATTAATACTGCGCGCATGTAAACCAACCGCGCTTGTAGCAATATTGTATCAAGTAGAAGAGTCCACGTACAGACGTGTTTGTATGAAAAATATTCCAATATCCAACACGCCACCGTCCCCCACCTCCCGGCGTCTCCGGCGGGAGGGGCTGATGGACCGTCACGAGAAAATATAAGGTGATCGTAATAAGATGGCTCTTAGGGTTTGAGGTCCGCCACTTCTCAAATTATATGTATATCTTGTCTGACGTATCTTGAGGTCGCGAACACAAAAGTATTTTAACGGTGTGTTGGAAATTGATTTATTTTCCTTTATTGTTGAATATTTTATGGCTTGGTAACAAGACCTTTAAGCCAAGTCTTTTTTAAAACACACACTTATTTCTTACGTCTAAGATGAAAATGAAAATGTAAATTACATGATCCCCCCTATGAGTCGGGGGGGATTTTTCTATTTTCCTTTATTTAAAAGGACTACACAGGCTAAAATATGTTATTTATTATAAATATAAATTTATTATTATTTACTTTCATAAATTGAGAATATGTTATTATTTAATTTATGATATTTTTGCTGTAAACTTAAAACAAAAACAATTCCAAGGTAATTTATACGTAAATGTTCGTTATTCATGTTGGGCTTGGATTTGCATTAAGATTATAATTTTTTATGATCTGAAGACGAAAGTGAAACGAACTAGCAGCTGACCTTAAGGAATCAGGGCACTCACGAATATTTGAAACTAAAAAAGAGTTCTAGAATGGGTATCTTAACTTTGGGAAAATCGTGATGAGAGAGAAAGCAGAACTATAAGTATCTCTGTTTCACGCTAACATTATGTGAGGTTGAAGTACTCCTTCTAACAGAACAAAACAAAACTAAAAAGGTTGGGCCTTTGCTACGACTTCTGTTGCTGTAGAAAAGGGTCTGCATAATCGGGTGAATAATGAATAATGAAGCGAAGGTAAATTGTTTCCGCGTTTCGTCTGAACGAGGAGCTAGCAATACAACTCCTTGTAATAGATTGGCGATGCACCTGCAGTCCCTTTAATAGGTGCTTGTTGGCAATTTTCCCCCTTGCCTAAAAGACACGAGATCGGTCGTGCATGCAACAACCACTCTCGCTCTGCCTCTCCAGCACACAGTTTGTACGGGATATATCGAAATGGTGTATTTTGTTTATTTATGTACTTCGGATTCCTATGCATCGAGAACATGAGCCAACATAACAATACGTTTTGTTGTGATGTCACGTATGTTCGATAAAGCGCACACTGCTGAATACGATCACAAATCTTGTCAAAAATCTGCTTCATATTAAAGAACAATCACGGATGATCACAAAAGCGGCAATGTGACATTTGTAAATCGACTTCTTCAAGTTCTTTTGTTATAAATTCAAGTAGCCCTGTTCTCTGTAATAGTTCTCTAGAAGATACCCGCATCGAAATCGCAGCAACAGAATGATGCAACCAAATTGTAATAAACGTTTGTAGTATGTACAAAGAAGGACCAAATAAGCTTTTCAAACAATGCCAGCTGTACGCGGCGCAGTTACAGTTTAATATATTAAGTGTAAGCACTAGATAGTACATTAACTATAAAACGTTAAATTCGTATTACTTTATTCAAACTGTCAGTTTCTGAAAGCGAACGATCTGGAAGCAATGCGAGCGTGCAGCAACGAATCCGCTAGATTAAACATAAGCCTCGGCAAAAATGGGCATATCGCGAGATCTGCGTTGTGACCGGAAATTAAGACAGAGGGCGTCTCCCCCCAGCCTCCCGAATCCACCTCACGGACGTCACCTTACGCCGTGGGCGGAGGTCACCCAAATGAATAACCGTCATCGCAAAGCCGATATACTTAAAATTAAAAATAATATCGGGATTACTTTCTAACTCTAATAGCTCTAAACGTTGACAGACGCTACTGGCGGACATACATCTAGCTTATGACTTATAGCTAATTTGTAAAGAGGATTATCGTGAGTACAATTAGTGTTGCAAGCTAAATGGAGTAGACAGAGAGAGAAATACAAAACGGTATATGATTCAGCAACGGACTTACACACCACTGAACATTTCTTCCTGACGCAGATGCAGTACTTCCAGTGTCAAGTAACACACTGCTCACGGAACATAGTGGCTATTTCGCTGTGGCTTAGTTAATATATGTAAGACTAGTGCTTTTATTTTATAGAAAACTAGCTGTAGCTGCGCGCGTTTTACTCAACTACCTAATTTAAACTTGAACAAAAGACATTACGCAAATATTGGGCGACATTCGCTGTTCGTTTGCTGCGTTTCAACTGTCACGGCAATATAGGAAATTCATTGCAATAATAGTGGCACCATCTGTCAGTACTGACTCAGAAACTTTCCTAGACTCATGGACAACACTTTATACTAAATATATAATGAGAAATTTGTATTTGAACATGCGACTGTAACACGGCAAGTGCAAGTGATTACATAACAAAATTGACTTACAAACGACGTCATAATAATGACAGTTGTATTATGTACAAAAGTATGACCATTACCAAGCGACCTATTTGGCAGGCGACGTGAATGATTGTTGAGCAAACAATACGCACGGCCACAACATACGCGGCCTCGGTGAGAGTCGCCATTATATTGCAAACAAAATAAAGAATAAATCTCAAGTTAATAATGTTGCCAGCTCGGCCGTACATCAAAAGAGGCTGTTATCGTACAAATGTAAAAATAACTTTTCCTATTAACTACCCGCGGCCATTCTCCCGCCGTCCTCGTCACCGTCGGCCGTAACGAGTTGTTTGTTGTTGTTACATTTATCTGTACTGTCTCTACTGTCTCTATGTGTTGCTCATTATCGATAAAGTTAAATGACATTCATTCGTGGGCTGAGTAAATAAATTTACAAGAGTAGAAGTTAACAATATAAGAAATGCATACATATTTGTAAACGACTTCAAAAAAGTAGGAGGTATAATACTTTAAATTAGGAGCCATTTTGTTGGCCTTATAAGAAGACTAGGACTTATAAGAAGAAACATACCAGAGAATTAAAACATATTAAAATATGTAATAGATTTAATACACATTTTAATATGTATTAAATATTTTATAGTAGGTAAGGTTATAAATTAAGGTCCACTTTTAGGTGGACAAGACAACCTTACCGCTATGAGCGATCTCCTCCAGGCAACCCTACAGGGTTGTCCTACAGGACAGGATAGGTAAAATAAATAGATCGTTCGGAGATGGCGCAGGCGGGCCGGTGGCAGACCGGCCCGCAGCCCTGTAGTTCTGGGCTCTCAAGAATAAGACTACGGTATCCCCTGCCTGTCGTATAAGGCGACTAAAAGGGGCCTCGGGTTCACTGGGCGACAAGGGTGGGGCCTTTGTCGTCCGCTAAGGTGGACCCGGGAAGAAGGCGACATCGGCTGGCCCGTGTAGCCTTGCACTATGAGGGCACAGGGGGATGGAGAATCGTCCCCAGGACGTGCTCTCCTTGAGCACAGTGCAGAGGGGCTCCGGTGCGTTCCACTGGAGATCCTGAGCCCCTCGTCATGCACCGAGAAGGGCCACCGGGAGGTTTTAGTGGGTAAAACCCCACATAACCGCCGCCTTCCCCAGAAGGCGGGGTATCTTTGAAGATTTCCTCCCCGTTAACAAAAAAAGGTAAAATAAATAGATAGGGTATAAAAGTCACGAATAAATAAATATTAGCAACAATTATTTATAATAAGGACAGAGCTCCATTTATATTAGAAATAAACATAAGCAATACATACAGATTTATCCATCCTTATACATAAATTATTTATATTAATATATAGATAAAGAAAAGAGTTTAGCAAGTAACTAGGCTCAGATGGTTACGCAGCATAAACTTACACAGTTTTTTAGTCGTAGCTCTCCAATCGCATTCAGGTCAGGAAGCCTGTTGATCGCTGGAGCGGCTATGTCGTCTACTGTTCAGGGAATATATTATATTGTGAGCGATCGATGTCCTAATGTCATAGCTTCTTGAGAAGGGTCTATATTGGTCAGCGACCGGGAACCCATGATATTATAAAGTTAGACTTATAAATAATTTCTTTGACATGGGCTATGTGTCTTTATTTTCAAGGTATTCGACACTAATCTGCACGTTCTTAGAGGCCACGGCATTTCAAGTGTAGACATTAATAATACCTCTGTTGTCTCAATTGACAGAAGCACACAGTAATTACAGAGTATTGCTGACGACAATGTAATCTGTATTCAAAAACATCCTTTATTTTTGTAAAGATAAAGCTGTCATTGCTTCACAGTTCGTCTGTGTGTAAATACCATGCGTGCCCAAGTGGCAATTGTGCTACGGATGGCAACCGGACACCGGGCGATATGAAAGCGACAATAAAAGGTGGTAGACCTGTCTCGTTGATTGGTACAGTCGCGTGATCAAGTGTAGTTAACGTTTAAATCATTATACCGTTAGAATAAATGTTATCAGTCAGTCATTATTGAGATTTAAGTGATCAGAATTGTCTTAAGAAATGCATTTGTATGTAAATAAAAAAAAATCGGGTACCTTGTCAGTCTTATGGCACTGTGGTTCCATTTTTCGAAACACTGCGTCACATACTAGTGAGATGAATTCAGCGGCGCAGTAGTTAAGACTGTACTAACCATATTTTACTAGTCGCATGAGGCTTCAGCTTGTTGAGTTGTCTACGAGCTAATTTAGAATAATGACAGACTAGAAGACACGATAATTTTTTTTGTACTCACGAACCTGCGCTGTCGACTTGAGAAGCAAGAATAAGGACTACAGTTATTTTTAAAATAAAACATATAATAATAATAGCGTTATCCTTCTTAAAATGATAATTAGGTTTAAGAACGGTGACGTCAGAAGTACTCGAAACCGACTAAACTGTAAGATGTAGGTAGAGCTTTTTTATTTATATAAAATACAAACCATTTTAACATTGTTTCCATTATTCCTCTACTAGGTCTACGTCTTCTTCGATTCACTGCCCATATTAAGATCAAGATGTAACCGATAAGGGTACATGCGTAAATGAATGCAGATGGAAGAATAAGGGAAATAAAATGTTCTAGGTGCGGCTTTAAAACTCTGATTAGAACTTTAATATCTGGTGACGCGAAATCCAAAACTTTACAATGTAACCAATACTTCCATTACATTCCGTCTCCACGCGTAAGAACAAACATTAAAATTATTAATGGAAGCACAATGGAGATAAGTTTCTTGGAAGTCTCGCATGCGGTAGGTATTGATAACCCGGTGGCACACACCTTTATCGCAGCGTGGATGTGTGCGTGAGGTCGTAGACCCTGCAGCGGATATGGCCAATTGCTGTCGCAATAAAGGTACGTTTACCTCGCGACCCGCCTTGAACTCTGTGTCGGGGATAAATGCAATGAATCGCTATAACATGGGTACGTATGAGATCAATTTGTATTCATTCGAAGACTGGGGAAGAATGGTTGGAAAGTATGGTAAGAACTGATGAATGCAAAAATGGAGAAACATATTCGCAGCGTGTCATTGATAGCTTTATACTGGAATAGATGAAACTTATTTATTGACAACTGTAAAGAAGACTTGCTAATTGGTACATGATCTATGCATTTGAAAGACGTACGGTGTATCAAGACAGATAAAAAAGGAAACTCTACTCCGGTCACTTATGGTCATGACTGATTTACTTTTTAAAATATTTGTGTTACATATTTAGCTAATTTTCTTATAAACTTTACTAAGATATGCTGCGTTAAGGTTCATGTAATAGATAATAAATAATTGTGCATTTGACCTCAGCAATGCGGTGTAATGGCGGCCGTACCGTACAAATGAAATGTTTGTTACATTTATTT
Organism: Meandrusa payeni; assembly: GCA_029286785.1. NCBI lineage: Eukaryota > Metazoa > Arthropoda > Insecta > Lepidoptera > Papilionidae > Meandrusa > Meandrusa payeni. The sequence goes on from JAGSMX010000017.1 coordinate 294,734, forward strand.
CCCTTACATATTCCTCCTCCTGTGGCCGTTATTACTTTAATATCAGATTCGGTTCTGCGACAGTTATTAAACTATCAAACAGCAAAAGGAAAGGATATTTTAAATTGTACCATTAAATCTTCAGTGAGCAATATAGACCATTACGTTGTAATGAATGTCAGATATTGATACTCACGCAAACCTTACATTGCAATAAAACTATTACTAAGAATTTTTGTTTAAAGATAATGTACGGGGCAACATTACGTTATTTAAAGTATGCAGATACTTTGTTGTTGATCCAGAAAAGTTTCACGACAACTGTAGATGGCAATTGTATAGCAGTGGGACCAACATACCAATTTAGTATTTAAGATGCAACTAGGCTGGCCGCCAGTCCCACACCTCCAGCACACATGCGTGCGTGTCCGCTTGATTGCCGCCAATTGCGGACAATCAGCGTCAATTTACCGCGCCGCCCGCCCGCTTTCACTTCTCACCGGTACAGTCGCGCGCGCAACTGCTTCACTTCACACTAACAATTAATACATATTATTTGTACACAAACTCTAATCAATAACTACTTATCTGTGGAAACTCCTTTATTTATTATTGACTGTGTTTTTATGATTTGATTGAATGTTCTTCAGAGAAGATTGCTATTAATATTTCCTGGTTATTGTCTAATACTATTAACTTTACAGGATTTCATGCTTGTCATATATATCGAAAGGAAACCTGCATGTCGATCTTCTAAAAAAGTTTAACAGTGGTTTTAGCGGTCTACGGTATCATATTATATCTAAAGAAAAGGTTTGCCTAGCAAACTCGGAGCAACATAAAATTTAGTTTTCGTATGCACGCTTTCTATTTACACGACACCTATACTAACTATATACAGGTATGCGAACCGCTGATCCAGCAGATAAATATGTAGGTAGTTTTATTAAATTTAATGGATGCCGTTAACATTCGCAAACACAAACATCCACGTGAATCCCTCGTCTCATAGCGCACGTGCTGCCTATAAAAATATGTGCTGAGCAAATAAATAGACAGCGCGAAGCCGGCTTTGTTTATTATCAGAATGTCGAATTATGCCCCTAATATAATTGAGGTGCAGAGTTGCGAGGTAGCCGCTTTATGGATAGGGTTCCGTAAAGATTTTACTTTAGGATTTTGCTATCCTTACCCTATATTACTAGTCTTTGATTTATTTTTGTATAATTTAGTACAAAATTATGTTCGTACAAAATATTTTCGTCGTCCACAATCGTTAAGTTCGATAATTTTAAAAATATTTACGAGCATACCACTTATTTAGTGTGGAGTACCATTGAAAAGTGTCTGTTTACCGTCTTTTATCAGATTTCTTTTTGGTTTCTCACGGATCCCTAAAAAATGAAGACACCTGGTCTATAAATTACGGGATTTCTGCGCGATCATAATATTTATGCATCTTACATGGTGCCGGGTTATATTGATTTAAAATATATTTAATATTTTTACCATTCTATAAGCTAAAATTAAAAAATAAAACTAAACGTACTGTATCTATAACTCTACTACTATAATGTGTGTGTATAACATAGAACGCTTTATATCTATGAGGCAATAAATATTATTCAGGGGAAAATTAACTTCTTTTCTATTTTAGAACTTTTCCAATATCGTCCACAAGTTGTTTTTCATTAAATTATTTTAAAGTCGAGCTTTTGTTAACTTTCAACGCTATTTATAGCTTGATATAGTTCTCTGCTGTATCTACACTACACACTCAAAAGAAGTAGCATGGCGCATTGTTATCTTTATTGGAGAAAGGGAAACGAGCATACTTGATAAAGACTCACCTTATGTTAAACGCTTACCGCCGCCAGCCATTTTAGGGAGGTGTGCCAGTTTAAATGTTTGACAGTTTTATCAGTTCAGTCAGGTGAGAAAGTCAAAAGTTGAATACGTGTATCTCCACTTCACGGCGGTATACTGCGCGGTCGCGGTACTTCGTGCGGGTCGGGTGGTGACACACGTCACTGCTGCGGCTCTCCTACTGTTGTTTTTATTATTTTACAGCCGTTTCACTTTTCATTTGTCATGACAGAATATAGGCTTTCTAAAACCATGTTGGTGTACAATTTGGGATTTCTAGTCATTCGATTGAAACATCGAATAGATATGTGGTGACCATCCAAGCCGATGTTTCCTCTTAGGAGTTCTGCGATAAGTTATATATAGATGCTACATAATAGAGATTCAGGCCGGACGCTGTAAGCGCTAGTCTGCCCCATGATCCGAGGAAGTTAAGAGCTAAGAATGGCGTTCACCTGTACAAAAACGTGTCACACGTTCGCTACAATAATATAAACTTGTTTGTCATAGAACTAGTAAGACCTGGTTATTATTGGTTGTGTTTAGAAGGGTATATGCGTAGTAAATACAGCATTGTTTACAAATGTGTGCTTAACTGGCAAAAGTTTGAAAATTTATAAAATGTATCTTGTAAGAAAAGTACATTTCGTAGTAAATTAATAGATAACTATTAAATGTACAGCTATATTCGCAACGTTTCATCTATTCACTATGATTTCCTTAACACAACCGTTGTTGGGGATAAATCGCTATATTACAGCTTTCCATTGTATCGGAGGAAGGTACGCTCCGTCCGCGCCGTGGCACCTTTCTACCGAATCTGTTAAATGATAAAGATTATGTTTCAATTTATGCGGTCGGTTTTTACCTACAGCATTTTTGCCGCTAATAGAAGACGACTGGTGGTAAGGATAAATATATATATATATTCCAAGCGGGGTAAATAGAGTTCCATTTGAAATCAAATTTCCTCGACCAATATTCCTTAATACTTTTAGTTTGCAAAGATTCCACAATACACAATATATTATGTTTATTAATAAAGAAGCAGCACTCGGCGACAGCTCGCGACCAATAAACAAATGGTGTGTCAAACAATGTGTTATGTGGATTTATTACTGCGTACTATTTCATATGTTGTACCATTTCTTTGATCTGCATACATCGTATGTATTTTGTAATTTTGCCAATGAATCTTTTTGTTCATATCCTTTTTGTTGGTTGGTTTGAGCTCCACTTTTTCATTTTCTGATGATATTTGTATGTGTTTTCAAATTATGTAAACACATGTACGTTTCTGCATTTCACCATGTAAGTAAGCCGGGGAATCAACATCCGTTATACCTTCTTTTATAATTTATTTACTTTATCCATTTTCCTAGTTCACACTGTTAGGTGTTGCATATTTATACTTGAGAGGCGGTGGTTAGTACTTATTTTTCCTCCAGAACTATTAAATATTGATCTTTTAAAATCTACTAAATAAATAAATATAACAGACACCAAATCTCATTAACTCTAAAAACAATTATGATGATAAACCTTACGCTAATCTTTGGCTCTCTATTTACCCTAAAACAAAACCTATGGAAAATTTTATGGGCAGTTATTAGAATAGTGCAGTAGTTACCTACAGTTGCACAGAAATAAGTAAACATTTTCCATTTGTCACTTCTGTGTTTAGAAGAAAATATTCTTTGCCTATTATTTCTCAACAAAGAGTCGGTTGCTTCGACCGGTGGCTCGCATCGTCCGCTCCCTCGCCGCCCCATTGTTATTCTGACAATCTCTAGCACACCTACAGTGGAATAGCCGCAAGGTTTCAGACGCTTCGCGAGATTTGATCCGTGAAATGATTTTCATGACAATGTTGAGAGGAATTCGAGTTTCCTTGTTGGTAAGTTTTGGACGGCATGTCATCAACTCTATATTAAAATTCGATTGTTTACAGTTTCTGAACATACAATTCAATATGAATTGATTTTTAAGTTTCGTCTTGTTGGCTCGTGTTTTTCTATTGTTCAATTACAAAAGAGGTATTATAATTTCTTTACGGTACTATATCTGCTTACCCAATCACTTAAGCGGGAGAGTTAAAAAGACATAAAGGTAAATTTATTAAACTATATACACTTAAAATAATGATTACGCCTCGAAAATCATCGTGTTTGGATAAATTGTTTACACGGGTTCCAGGTTGTAGTTAATAATAAGTGAGTTAGTCGACAGATGTGCCTGCTGCAAGAATAAGATTATACTTAGATATTATCTTCGACGAGTTTTTAGTAAATATGAAACACAAATTGTATGAAATTTGTGTTTAAATTTTCTTTTTAAATTATTTTTTTCTTAACAAAGTATTTAAATTTGTATTTATAACTTTAACAAAACTCTCACCGCTATGATATTAACATATGTTAAAACATACCTCAGATTAGTCAGACATACCTCAATTAAGAATTTGTTATCACGAGTAAATACAATTCTACTTTTTGTGTTTCATGAACTTTTAACTAATCTCTATTCTTTTTATTTTTTACGTGAAATGGACGCACAGAGGAGTAAGTTAATCTGGTGAAAGTATATCCCTGTACGGCAATGCTTCTGATGATTTTGAACAATAAAATTTTGCGTAGTACTTTGTGTCACCAAAAGGCATAAATTAATACGTGTCGTTAGTTGGTGATTTCATAAACTACAGCACCGTTAAAAAGTACATTAGAATACATTTAAAGTTTAAACTAAAGTTCCGTCCAGTAAAGCAATCCTAACCTAACACAATATTTTCAGATAGATTGTTGTACAACAAGACTGTAACGGACTTTGGAGCGTGCTCGGCTAATGCTGATCCCGCATGTGATCTATAAATCCTGAAGATTCAAAAGCATCAGACGCCAGGTGTCCAGCGTTCCAAGAAACATGTCTCCGGTCGCAGCCATCTGTCTCACTAAGCCTTGTTTAGAGCGACAGGTGACTGCACCGTTGAATATATGAACCTGGAACTAATGTTGCAAAATCGGTCACATTAGATTTAATCCCTGGGCGCGTTTTGTTGAACTCCCGCGCCGGGATCTCGCTTGTTTGATTTAAGTGACATTTAATTAACGCTTAAAATTAGACGGATCCTTTGATGGATGGAGCGTGCGCTGCGGCCGCGGCTCGGTCGTTGTTGCAAGCAATTGGATCATATTTAAATCTTATGGCATTTTTCTTCTTGTCTTGTTTATGATCAAACATTACATTACAAAACAACGTGATATCATTTATATTCATTGCAAAAGTAGTAATAGCCTGCTATAGTATGACTGCTATGTAAACGCTAAAGTTGGAAACCCATAGAAACTTACTAATTTTAGAAATTTGTACTTTAATACGTAATGAAGTTCAGATTCCTTAAAATTTGTGCCCTACATTGGTTGCCTCACACAAGAGGAGATGCAATCTGTGAGAACAAAACGGGCACTTAAGAGCACATTTTTCGTGAAGAAATTGACATTGATATTGTTAAAAAATATATGGGAAAACGAGAAACCCAGCAAGCCTGCAGAAGTTGCCATCCGTTTGGTTAAACTGAGAAAGAGGAGAATGGTAAGGAAGTAAGCGGAGGGTAGAGAGTTGGATCTTCGGCTGCTTAACACTTCAGACGAAACGGAGGATAAGTAGCTTTACTTCAAATTTTTGCCGTGATTATACGAGACGTTATAAATATATATTTATAAGTTCATGTGCAATGTACATAAAGTATAGCAAAAGGATGGCTTTGGCTTTCTTTGTAGCTTTCAGTAAACAATCTATGCCTTAGATACCTTATTAGTCTGCAAATCACACAATCTCACCGAGCTGGGAACGAGTTTCGTATTTAAAAAAATATGTAGGTCTAGCGATTGTAAAACCAGCACAATCACTGGCGGCAATGCGCGCTATACATTATTTATCTCACGGAGAGGATTAGTCGCTCACTCCATTACATCCTACCTCGTTCATTGCAACAAAGTTATCCAAATAAACAATCGAAGTGCGCGGCAAGTGGACCGCTTTGATCTGCGCCCACTGACTGATGGCCAGCTCTTACATCCAACCGTTAACTTGCACACGTCAAAACCGTACTATTTCATACGCGGACTTAAAAGCGGGCATCGCTTTACGACCAGTATAAATAACGCGAACGATTTAAGGGCGCGCGTTTGGAGAAGAAAAAGAGTGGAGGGTGTGATCGTCTCCATTCGGCCAGGTAATGACGCGGCCGGAGTCAGTTTATAGTCTCGGTAAGGAATGCTTCGCCGTGTATCAATCAGTATAATATGGACTGAAAATAGACGCTTTGTGTTAGTGAGAGTGAAAATAATATAACAAGACACCTTTACAAAAACTTCGCTGACTTATTTACTATTTCAAAGATACATTTTTGTGTAATCACAATAGCCGAGTGTTATAAAACTGATACAAATTATACAAACAGCAATGGGCAGAAGTCCTAATCGCACTTTTGATTTCGGTTTAGAAAAGTGCACTCAACAACCAGGATTTGGTCCAATTTTTGAGATCTATTGACAGCAAACAACTACTTAACTGTCTTACATTTAACGGATATAAAGTGTTATTTATTTAATACTATAATGTAGAAGTAAGAAAAATAATATTAAAAGCGAAGATACTTGCCGCCCATTTAGCTTCTGCACGATTTCTTCCAGACATCCAGGTGTGTAGATGAGAATTAAATGAAAGGGATCCTTAAATCGAGCAAAGTAAACATGTACTTTGAGCTCGATTAAAGTGTCCCAACAATGCATATCATCATCATAGATACTGACAATTCATCTGGATCATGAGGAGAATGAAAGATACTTTGCAAGGAGGCTTATGCAAAAAGGTGCAAAAGGGAAAACAGGGAAACATATGGTCAGTGATCACCGCCGCCCTTCAATATTATTTTTTCTTGGTTTGATTTTTTAATGTTGACTTGATTAGTTGGAAGTGATGTTACAGAAGGATGTACTTGACGTAAAAGCGAGTGAGAGCGTGGAGAATAACTTCTCTAGCTATTTCTTACCACGCAAAGCACCAAAGTGCAAAAACCATTCTATCATGTTGATTCTATAAGCTCATGTTTGTTGCTGGGGGTTCTATCCCATTCGTGCAACAGTAAAAGCAGCTAGGGACGGTAATTGTGCTCGCTTAATACTTCTAATGGGACATGTCTACCTGTTATGTTTCAGCTAACTCCTGCGAACACAAACAAACCCACCCCCCAAAGTGACAAGTAAACGATGACAACATCATAATGTAAATATAAACAACGGTTGGCATTTAGAGTCCGAACTCGCGACAGCCAATTACTCTGGCTGCTGACCCGAGCGTCCATCAATCAGCAACTTACGTTTGTTTGTACTACACAAATCATTAACAATGGTACTACAATTGCCAAACACCGGTTATTTCAATATCTTACAAAGTAACACGCCAACTATAACCCAGTCGTGTGTACACTAGACTAGTAGTAAATCAAACAATCAGTTAAACGGCCGTGCGACGGGCGTGCGACATAGTTGCGACCCAATCGCGACACGACCGAAATAGTACGCGGGTGACAAATGCGGCGGCAGGTTAATGGAGTGTGCTGTAAATCTACAATGCTGGAAGGTGAGCGATCGCAGGAGTTTAATTAACGGAGTCCAGGTACGGAGATGGCGGCACCTGTCTCGCAATGAATTAGAGACGGCGCGGTCGCGTACAGGTATTAATATTGACCTGAATGTGTTGCGCTCGATGAAAATGTTAGCTAGATGAATTAGTCTCCGTGCTGTATATGAAATGAGCCTTTTAATCCAGACATGCAGCTTGATTTCTCCTAGCCGGCCTATGTCACGGGTTTTCAATTAAATCGGAAGTATGGAGCATTAACGTAGTGCATATCTTTTATGGCTAGTTTTGAAATATTCAAAGTACTATCTGATTTTGTAACTAAGTAGGGCTTGCTTACGGCTAGGTGAATTGCGATTCACTGATTTCATGAAACTGGGGGCAGTTGTAGCATGTCTGTCAACTTCGTCCGGCGTGTGAATGCTACATATTGAACAGTATTTTACTATTTTTACAAAAAACAAAGCAAGTTTGAATAACAAACGCCTGCATCAGTCACGTAGCGAGCAATATTTCGAGCGACCGCCGTTCCAACACTGACAGCTCTTTGTGTGAACAACAACACGAAATATTGTGTCCAGCGCGCGGACACGCTTCCTGTTGTAAATTATTACTATCAAAAATAAAATTTTATTGCCATTCCCCTACATTGTATTGACTACTGTCCAACGCTCTCTTTGATCGTTCGTATGCGACAGATGGGACCATTGTTCGAGGACCTCGGCGACTTGAGGCTCCCTCTTATCTACCTCAACTTCTCTGAGACCGCCAACGAACTCCACGTCCCAAGAATAGCCTTAGCTAATCCTACTCCTACTAATCTACTACTCCTTCGCTAGTGGAGAAATGTTCACGAGCGGCACAGTTCACTTAAAAGGCGGTGACCCGATTACATTTGGATACCATATATATATAATGGAAAAGTATACATATTAAGAGTTTTTTAAGTAAAATTTCTTTATTTAAAAAACTCTTTGGTTTGAGATTAAATTAAATGTGTTGTGAAATTCAAAAGCGTATTGACATACTCGTAGCTCAACGAACTGCGTCACTCTATCAATTTCTCCACACCACAGAGCCAGCATAATAACATTAGAAAACCACGAAAACAAATCAGCTGAAGATAAGACAAACGTAGCCGGATAATAAACGAGGGTTATCAAAGACGCATCAAGTACTAATGCATCATATCCACCGCCCATATACATCATAACAGAAGTTCTTTTAACACGAACCACTGGCGGGGCAGGCGCGTTCGTGTCCTCAAAGACTGCCGCCTGCTGACTATTTGTCAGCTGTCAGACCTGTACCTTAATTGCACGCACCCCCGCCCGTCCCCGCTCCTCCCCGTCCCCTGGACACCTTGATTAAACGGCCGACTATTTATATTTAATACTGGGAAGTCGGTGGCGGTTCTCGATTTGCTCGCGAGTTTGTGTTGACTACTTCATCATGGGGTATTAGTGAAGGTAGAACACATTTCTCGGTTTTCATCTAATAATTAAATCTTTCGAATAATTTCCTCCAGCGACGGACACGGTTGACGGTGCGTGAGAAATTCTCTCAAGCGACTTTATAGCATATAGACTTTATGAGCATCGGATATTAAGTCAATCGCCGTTATACCGAGCAGTAGTTTCGAAAGGGCTGTGACGAAGCTATTGTTGAGGAGAGCCCTTCCTTACAAAACACGCAGTAAAGCATACACGCGTTGTAGTACTCGTAGTTATCGTTTTAAAAAGTATTTCACGAAATAAATGTATAATTTGACGCGAAAGTTCTGATTCGGATTACGATTTCATCTTCTCTGTACGATTCTCAAAACGAAGCGATTTCCCATAGCCGTTGGATTTATATTGTTTATGCAAGGCGCGTGCTCGATAGCCCAGGTTCGCTTCCCGGGTCGTAACTTACTGCAAATGATGTAGTTCGTTTAATATGGATTTGTGACCCAGATGTTTGAATTACGTAATCATCGGATGCTGCCAATGTCGGATTAAACGCTGCTGATGGACTTTTACGTGTTTGCTAATGGCCGTTCAATTGTATGTTTATCCGTTCAATAATGTTTAATATCTAGTGTAGTACCACTTAGGTGTTTTTCCGCGATAGAAAACTCTAACTCTCCAAGCACATACACCTGCAAGGTAAATGCATAAATAGATATGTTACTTCTATCTTTAATCATTTCTTGAGATCATGATACGAGTATAGTAGGAACTCGTCAACTGGGGATAGTTTCCAAGACAGTCGGATCAGAAGTCCTACACGACCACTCTGACGCTGAATTATTATTCATTTCTTTTTAAAATAAATTTCAGGAGACACTGACTTCATTTCTTTCAGGTGTCACAATTTGTGAACGTGATATATTCCCAAAGAGTTGTCGTACAACGTACGTCATTTGTTGCACCCTACGGTCAGACAGATCGGCTTTCATCTAGAAGAAATACGAGAATAGTGTTATTTATATATACGAGTATTTTGTTCGGAGGTTTTTAATTATATCTAATACCTTTAAAAGAGCAATTCTTGTATATATTATATATTATAATAATCTGAATCTGGAACACGATTGCATCAAATTTAGTATGCAGGGTGTTTCGTGGGCAATAAATCGATAGCTTTTTAGAAAATGTCGTTTGAAAATACATTGTTAAGCAACAGGAAGCCAATGAGTATTTGGTTTGACGTTAGACCAAGAAGTAATATAATGTTTTATCATTATGTCGGTAAGAGCGAAAAATCTTATTAATTTTTCATAATTTCTATTCTATTCGTAAATTCCAAAAAAACACCATGCAAAAAAAAATGATCCCAATACTGGGTATTATATCATAGAGGTCGAGGACACATATTCTGCGAATTCGATATTATCTTGTAACCATTATAAGTTAAATAAAAACTGAGATGGCTTGAAATAAAATAGTAATTAGCGTCTTGTATTGACCAGGAGCTTTGGCATGACATCAAAAAGTAATCGTTTTCAGAGCGAGTAACGTTGGCAATGAGAGCGTGGAACGTCAGAGATGCCTTGACAGGCGCCAATCGTCTTCATCTCGGGAAACGAGCTCACCTAGATTACTGCACTGCTGCTGCACCTTACAGTCGCACCGATTCCATGCAGGTTATATTTTATTACACATTTTCAGGAGCAAACGGTACGAATTTTTTTTGACAAATGTATAGGTTATACTGTCTGTTAGATCTGGCCGCTACAATTATTTCAAGGGAAATTAACAGATAGCTCAGGTTTTAGTTTAGCTTAGCTTAAACTTCTTTCGGGAGTTACTCGACGCAAGGGCTTCCAGGTAATCTCGGTGTGGAAGGGTGATGCGGATCGGTTTTTATCGGAAAACAACATCATGTTTAAGATTTACCCTACTGACTGACTGACGCATGTTTCGTTCAAAGCTGGAATTGTTAAAAAAAATAGTTAAATTTTTGGATCATTTTTAATAATAAAAACCAAACAGTATATTTTCCTCTGTTGTTGCTCGCATTGGTTAGATCTCTCGGGGAGTACCGATCTCGAGGAAAACCGACGTCAAATTATGCTACTGCGTTGTAGTGAGACATCTTACCAACAAATTTGGAGATGATGGTAAGATTAAAATAACATACAAATTAGCATCATTCAAAGATTGTCTGCAAGAAATAACTCTTAGCGATACTCGTAAGACCGTACATTGGACATGCAATTACTCGTATATCATATCGACATATGTCAAAATTGAAAATGTTTTATTTTTGTGTATATAGTATATATATTTTTAATTGTTGTGCAATAATATTCATACATTCACCTTCTCCCATGACCAAGATCTGAAAATGTAAAATGCGTGAAAGTAGAATAATAAAGATCAATGCCCGCCACGGCTTTGTAATATATTAAAACATTTGCTCTCGTTGGGGGCGCATTGACACGTCTTCACTAAGACGTCATCACAGACAAAAAAGAAATTATCGTAAAATTGGCAGCACAGCGACACAGCGCCCACTGGTGACGGGGCGACAGGTACGAGCTTTAAATATTGAAGCGGTCTTTGATTGCAATATTTACGATAAGTGTCATGGAGTGTGGATGCGATAGACACGTCGTTAGCGGAGCTGTGAGAGGTTTACATTTTATTGAATTGAAAAATATTCGTGTAGTGAACGAGACAGCGGCTACTTCGTTCTGAGTTGAAGAGAATTCAACAGGTGACAATTCCTGTACACCAGACAAATGTTGGTGTTAAGTGGGATTACAATTTATTGTGTACCATGCCATCGTTCTTGCTATTTTAGATTGTTTTTTTTTAAATAAACCGAGACATTAAGCTGACAAAATATACCATGTGTGGAGGATATAAATAATATATTGTTCATACATATATTAGGACAGATACGTTTACATATAAGTTTCCGCAGTTTTGTGAAAGATGGCGTTGGCACGAGGTTACGTTAGAATTTGCACATGGTAACAGGCTGCATAATTAGTTTGTTCATTCCAGAACCACATAAACCTATCATATTATTAGCTTTACTTACAACCTAGTGTTCTAAGTAGCCCAATTGATTCTATATATATTGACCGCCACGGAGTCCTCTAACTGGTTCTTAGGACACAGGTTCAGTCTTCGAGGATTTGAGTTAAGGTAAGAAAAGAAACTCTCAGAGCTGTCAAATGGAGCAAAATCACCAGTCTCTGGTTTCCTAAGGACAGTAAAAGACAACGTGCTATACAAATGAAACATTGGGAAGATGAAATAAGAGCAAAAGACACACTTGGTTCAGTAAAGTTCAAAGTAGATAAGAATGGAACAAGATGAAAAAGAACTTTGTCCGTATTATATATTCCTTTGTAAAATTATTCTCTGTAAAAACTATTATTATTATGATAAAACTCTTTCTCTAACTGAATGACATAAGGTGACTTTCCAATGTTTTCGTTGTGCCATTCTTTGTCATCATCGACATCTATTCGTAAGAATATCAACACTATTTAATTTTTAATGCATTATTCTAGGTATTGATGGATCAGATATTTCTATTCAATTAGGTAACTTGAACATAGATGTTAATAATTGTTGCGACTGCACCGCTTCTTATATCAGTTGGGATTGAATTTAAACACTACCATCGGTAATTGATAAAAATGTAAAAGAGCAGTCACAAGTAATAATAAATTGTAGCAAGAAGTACACAGCTGAGGAGTGGCCGAGTGCCTACTGCTCATTAAAAATATTAATTGCCGCTATGCGATTAGAGTGGACAAAAAACTGTGAATAGAGCAAACAATTAATTCCCGGCAGGAGGCGGGCTGACAAAACTCCGCCATAAATCAACACGAAAATAGCTTTTTTATAAGCGGGACCAGAACATGTGTCCGGGACTAAAATATTCGGTCACAATGACATGCTCACCGGCGAAATATTAGATCTTGTTCCACTCGTTACCCCTTAAGTGACTGTCAATCTCTCTTTGTCTTAATACATTCTATTTGTTTACTTTCAAAATATTAGCTGCCACGCTGAATTAGTCTTCATTGTACGTATAATTTCTATTGCATATTAAATGAGGGCGCCCTTCAATTCGGAAAACAGTGACGTACTCGTATCGTACTGCTACCGGGGTAGCTAACACCTGCAGTGCTTTCTAATATGACAATTACTTTTTAACATATTTCACTAGAATCAGGTGGTCAAAAATTTTGTCACCGTCGGGTCTCAAATCACGTTAATTAGTTCTAATTAATTAACTTGCAATCTAATTAATCAACTATGACTTGAAATATGAAAGTAATTGAAAAATGTTTCCGCGATTTCTTCAGACAGCTGCTCCAATAAGTGGCATGACGTTTAGAGAAACTTTAGCGATTTCATCACCCGACCTACAGAAATTACTGTAAGGTATAGAAATAGTGATTCGACTTTCTATCCTATTTATTATATCGTATTAATAACATGATTTCGAGCACAAACCCTAAAACTACTAGTTCAAATAGACATTCGTCCAAAGATGCACAGGGACATTGTAGGCATGGACCCACAGATATAATCTGTTTTCTTGTTTTCATCTTTCTTATATGTTATGAAATATAAAAAAATATTCCGGTATTATTTCGTTTAGTATTTAGTTTCGAAGTTTCCGTTCACACCTGTTGCACGTATTTAAAGTTATAAAGGCGTAATTATTGCGGGTTACAGAATTATTAGCACACTCGCATAAATAAACTGAATGATTTTCTCAAACGCTACGTCTAAAAATATATAAAAAGCAGATTTTTTATCTGGCCGTATGCTTCTCTGAAAGTAAATCGTCTAATTCATTACGAGCACGTCCCCGGCGCGGCGAAGAGCGCTATAAACAATACCCCCGGAGGTGCTCGTCGGCTCCCGATTAACATATAAATGCGTGCCACTTGCGGTGGATAGGTAAATAAAAACTCAATCGGTACACCATTAAACGTAAGGTTCCTACGCACCCTACCGCCACAGAGCACTTCACGCGGCACACACAAACATTATTTTATTACAGGTTTTCAGAAAAATCCGTATAACTTGTAGAATGTATGAAGGACTCTTACGATTTATTCAATATTTTTTGCAATCGCCTTAAGCATATTGTGACTGGCGGTTTCTCCATAACACGTGTGATGATTGTGGTAAACTTATAAAACATTTAAATATATTTATAGAACAAACCAGCATGCAGTTCATCAGATGTCAACACTTAGATTTCACTCAGATTTTAGATGCATTCGGTGCATAGTATAGTTATATGAATATATAGTAATATATAAGTTGGTCGAAATTCAAATAGAGGAAGAAAATGCGCGCGCTCTCTGCTCTCTTATGCTACTACAGTGTGTTATAGACAAGAATGTGTCTTACAAGGTACCTCTCTCCGTCTTCCCATCTTTATTAAGATTAAGAAGATATAAGTTCCTCACCCTAATTCTCTTCGCCTCGGGTTGTCACACTTTTCGTAACGCATTTACCAGCTTACTCCCCAAGTCAAGCGTAAGGGTTTTACTTCAAAAAGAAATGCATACAAATTTTCCCTGTATATAATATTTATTCAATGTACACAAATAAAACAGTAAAATTTCCTATGACATACACATATATGAAAAATATTGTGGTGTCTGTATTTTTAATTAGTCTGTGGCGAGTTACTTAGAGACGATGCAGGGTGATTTACCAGCCTAAAGGGAATCCTCATGATTGACACTCGTTCAACGAGCTGGCGCCGTCTTATAATTGAGTAATTCCTATTTATTTTTTTGAGGTAACGTTATGTAAAGGTATTGTTATTGCAATATAATTCTTTTAATATTTTGAATACATATTTAAATTTAAAACAAAACATTACTTAAAGTTTTTACCCCTGGTGGGAATCCCCGGCTTAGGAGGTCGATGCCTTATCCATTAGGCCACAGGGGCTATAACATCAATCGAGTCAAAAATTTGTCACATATTTTGAAAGGCGTTTCTTGTGATTACTGGGGGAGGGTCTTCACACACAAACTTGCCAGCTCAGGTGATCAAAACTTTATCGATTCGCTCATATTAGTTTACAAATACATTGCAAGATGTAGTGTTTTACAAATCAGAAAAATGCTAATCTATATTATATCGTAGTCTCTAATTGAAGTCAATTCTCGACTTTACTAAATACTTTCAGGACTTCTTATGTACGTATTCATTGGCCAACTAAATTACCGTCTGAGCTACTTGTCTTTGCTTTGCTTTTTTCATTTAGTTACACAACTAGGCTTAAGAGAAATACCTTATTTTGTTTCAAAACTTAAACCTCGGCGCTTTGAATTTTGTCCAGCCCATGTAGCACTCACAATGTAATGTGAGATGAGCGTATCACTTCCCAACAGGTTTACCTCGGGCTCGTCTATAATATAGGAAAATAGTGACGTCATCTCGTAGCGGCAGCTAGCGTGCGATCACTCCACGTGTCGTGGATACGAACAACACGAACTACGTTTTAGTTTTATGTAGATAACAGACGAGATACTCGTAGCTGCGCAGCGGATGTTCACTAGTATCAATAAAATATTAGTTCAAAGACGTTCTGACCGGTTTACTGTCGAGTGGGCATTAAATATTTTGGAGATTGGGAGCAATAAAACAATATCTGTCCTGTAACAGAGAGATGACTTCGTTGACGTTGGAGAGAATGCTTGGTTGACGTTCTAATTAATAAGTAGGTACTACTTCTAGAACATTTCTCTAAATTGACATTGAATGATGGAAGTGTTACGAGGATATATCATAATGGAATTGTCAGTGGCATTATTGGTATCGTAATCGTATCTCAGCCGCACCGACGGTGCAGTATCATATTATGTTAAAAGTATAATTACTTTTTAAAGGAGCCACAGTTAGACAGGTAGAGGGGAATGTATTCTAGCCGTTGCCCAAAGAAACAGCATCAAAGTAAGAGGGTGTGAGGAGAGGTGTGTGAAGTCAGAGTAGGTGCAGCCTCATCTATACTTGTGAGATAAATAATTTTTACACGTCGATTCTAGAATAAAATCTTCTATACAAAATATAGAAAATACCTCGTGGGACGAACGTAGACAAAAAGTAAATTACTGTTTCATAATTTACAACAGTCCTAAATTATAGACGAAATCGTAACGATAATTACTAGATAAACATTGTACATCTCCGGCGCGACTTTATAGCCGCCACAATGCTCCTGTTTAAACTTTTGAATTTTTTTCGAGTATTTTTTTCTCTCTGAGTAGACATCTGACAATCAAAGACAAAACTAACATGTTTATTGCGGAAATAAAATTTTTAACCTGACTTCGAATGATATACGAGGGGCGTCCGTGCTTCGGAATGAGTGTAGAAGTGAAATAATATAATATTGAGAGCAAGTTTAATGATTCCGCGAAGATGCGCACCGGATCTAAATATCTGAAGATTTACTGCCCGTGCCGCCTGTAGCCACAGCGTAATGGAGGCCAGAAGTGCAATTTCACTGTTAATAGTAATTGTTAAATGTTAGTTAATTTTCCGTTCAACAACAAAATTATGGCTTTTAACTGACATCTTTGAGATTTTATGACTTCGTGACAAATCGCAAATAAGCAACAGTTAATAAGATCGACCTGTTGTGTATTAATTTTCGAAATTGTAAATTGTCTACTGTTTCTTCCGAATCGCCAGCTAACGCAGCTATAAAATCAGACATTCAGTTCAAAGCATAATAATGATATTAAAAGACTTTCGTTTGAAAATATAAATAATTATTAATATATGTTTATAGAACTATCACCGTCATGATCAGGTTTTTCAGGTGTCATTATATTTGCTAGGCAACGGTTAAATAGTGATTTCAATTTAAAGTCGAATTTCACCTATAGCGCGACCTCTGGTATATATACTTACGCTAAAGCTGATAGATATATTTATAAGAGAGATGGTGAGTGAGGTAATTCCTTTTTTCGTTAACTCCTTATCTCTATGACTTCTTTGATGTTGTAATGACCTTCAGTCCCCTTTATCCAATAAAAATATTTCCGATTTAAATTCATAGATCCCTTAATAGACAATTACATACGACGTCCAATTATTTCGTTTACAACAATGCGCAGGTTGGAGCGCTGTTTTAGTTCACTCTGTGCCACTCACGCACTTCTCGCCTGACGTAAGAGGATAGACATAATTTGCATATACAGTTGTAAGAAGTTCGTCCTGATTATTTTGTTACTATCAACCGTCCGTACAACTCTGGCTCTCTGATCTCTTGGAGCTCGATTCTGGGGATGGATATTTGAATATTGCTAATGGCGGTATAACAGGTGCATCCTGTATCCCATACATTTCTTGAAATTGGAATGTAATATACAGATTGTACACGTGCCGTAATTTTGATTAGATTGGGTTGTGAAATTCTAGATGAACTATAACGACAATTTAGGCTAAAGTTATTTTAGTGTGCACCGTCCACACAAACAAGACAGCATTTCGACTGTGTCATGTACTAGTTACAGCACGGCATTCTCTTACAAACACAACTGTAGCAGCCTAATGCGTCTATCCACGAGTATCTCCGTGTATAAGTAGTTCAGCAGTGCAGAACATTGCATTCCTGTCGTCGCAGAACAGATCTGCAGCTGTTTTGGTTTTGTGGCGTTTGGCCCTATTCCTATAAAAAAACTTTACCCTGTTTGTTTAAAATGTTATACATTACACGTTACAAATGTTAGTTTTAAAACTGAAAAACCTACTCACCGCCTGGTCCGGAACTGGTTTTGTCGGTGTCCTGTGTACAAAAAAATCACTTGTTATACTAGAGAGATATAGAACTCGACAACTTTACAGAGAATCGTATTACGTTGGCCTTCATCCTTATTGACTGTCAGTAATCTTATTCAACTTTTGTGCCACGTCTTTAATTGAATCAATTGTTTCTTTTTTTCCTTGTTACTTACAAAATGTAACTAATAATAATATATCGTATTGAGTTTGTTAAGTTACCTCTTATTGGAGGTAAGTCATCAGTTCGGCCAACATAACCCCTTAACACAGGGTAATGCCAGGTGAAACAATTATATTTTGTTATTTACTGGTCCACTTCCCACTGACTTTGTCCACGGTACATATATATTAGTAATTTATTGCATATGAGGAATTTCTCAGGCATTTCTATGCGATAGAGGCGGCCATTGTCGGCCGCTGGGGCCTCCGCCGACCGAAGAAGGGTGGACGATGCGGCTGGCCGCTTCTGCAACGTTTTAACTAACGTCTGCAGAGCGGCCATGCCCCGCGTTAGCGTCCCCCCTAGGCGGGCGGTCTTCTGGTGGTCGACAGAGATTGCCGACCTCCGCGTCGCCTGCAATCGGGCCCGAAGGGCTTACACCCGAAGCAGGCGGCGCCGACCCCAGGATGTGGAGAGAGATGGTCGGCTGTACAGGGTCTACGTGGAGAAAAAGAAGATCCTGCAGCTGGCCATCTGCCGAGCCAAGGAGACTGCCTGGCTGGAGATGGTGGAGGGTCTCGAGAGAGACCCTTGGGGCCGGCTGCAAAAGGGTGCGGGATAAATTCCGCACCCAGTCGGCCCCTCTCACCAGAGTACTCCAGCCAGAGCTCCTGGGGAGGATAGTCGGGGAACTTTTCCCCGACGCCCCCACGGGGTATACTCCCCCCAGGATGGCTCGGCAGACGCCGGACGTCGACGACGTCTCGCCACCCGTCACGGAGGCTGAAATGGAGGCAATTCTGACTTGCCTCCAGAGTAAGCGGAGGGCACCGGGTCCGGACGGGGTGCACGGAAAGGTTCTGGCCCTTCCCTCGTGCACCTCGGTCAGGGCCTTCGGGAGCTGTTTGACCGCTGTCTGCGGTCTGGACAGTTCCCGAGGGCCTGGAAGGAGGGTCGGCTGTGCCTTCTTCCGAAGGACAGTCGGCCCCCGGACTCGGCTTCGGCGGTTCGACCGGTTGTGTTGCTGGACGAGGCGGGTAAGGCCCTGGAGAGGGTCGTGGCTCGCCGCCTCGTCCGGCATATTGAGGAAGGCCCGGGCCCGAAGCTCTATGAGTACCAATTCGGGTTCCGGGCCCGCCGGTCGACCGTCGATGCCCTCAGGCGCCTGCGGGCGGTGACGGAGGAGGCGGGACGTCGGGGAGAGGTAGTGCTGGCGGTGTCACTAGACATCGCCAATGCTTTCAACAGCCTCCCACACTCAGTGATACAGGTGGCACTCGAGTACTTCGAAGTGCCCCTGTACCTGAGGAGGCTGTTGGGCGCCTACCTCTCCCAGAGGAGGGTGGCATTCGAGGACCGGAGGGGGTCCGTAAGGTGGAGGGAAGCCAAGCGCGGTGTCCCACAAGGATCGGTGTTGGGGCCGATTCTGTGGGACATCGGCTATGACTGGGTCCTGCGGAGTCGCCTCCTCCCCGGGATGGGTGTCATCTGCTATGCAGATGACACCCTCGTATATTCCCGGGGAAAGGAGTTTAAGGAGGCGGCGCGGCTGGCGGAGGTGGGAGTAGGCCTCGTCGTCAGCCGCATAGAGAGGTTAGGGCTTCGGGTCAAGTTGGAGAAGACCGAAGCCCTCCTCTTCCGCAGGACGGGGCGTAAAGGACCCCCTTCGGGTGCCACCCTCCTCATAGGAGGAGAAAGGGTGAGGGTGAGCTCCCAGATAAAATATCTGGGACTCACCCTCGATGAAGAGATGGACCTTCGGACCCCACTTCGCACAGTTGGGGCCGAAGGTCCTTAGACGGCAGCCGCGCTGGGAAGACTCCTCCCGAACCTCGGAGGACCCAGCGCGGTGTGCAGGAGGCTGTACTCTGGGGTCTGTCGGAGTATGGCCACGTACGGTGCCCCCATCTGGGCGGGTGACCTGAGCCGCGGCAACCTGTCTCAGCTGCGCAGGGCGCAGCGGGTTGTCGCGGTCAGAATCATTCGGGGTACCGTACGGTCTCGTGGGCGGCAGCTACCTCGCTGGCCGGCGATCCGCCGTGGGAGCTCGTGGCAGGGTTCTCGCCGAGGTGTCCGACTATGTCTCGGATAGGAGGCCCTCGGAGAGAACCCTTTGCCAGAGGAGGTCCGGCGGATCCGTCGGCTAGGAGAGGTGGCACTTTGCCGAAGGTGGGAGGAGGACCTGGCGCATCACTCGTACGGTATCCGTACGACGAGTGCTCTGCGCCCGGTCCTAGAGCGTTGGATGCGCAGAAAGCGCAAACCTCTCACCTTCCGTCTGACGCAGGTGTTCACGGGGCATGGGTGCTTCGGGGACTACCTGTGTCGGACGGTCCATTCGGGAGGCCGATGAGCGGTGCCATGATTGTGGTGCTGCGGTGGACTCTGCCCAGCACACCCTCGAGGTGTGCCCGAGATGGGCAGCGCAGCGCCATGACATGGTATCTGCCATCGGTGGTGTAGACCTGTCGCTTCCGAGCCTCGCTCTTGCGATGGTCTCGAGCGACAGGTCTTGGACGGCGGTCGCCTCCTTCTATGAGACGGTCATGTCCCAGAAGGAGGCTGACGAGCGGGTCAGGGAGAAGAGCGCAGAGGCTCCCCCCCTCCGCAGGCGACGTATCGGGGTGCGCAGGAGGCGTTACGAACGCCTCCTCTTGCCGCCCCCGTAATCCAAAGCATGCTTCGGCGTCGTCGGGACTTCTCTGAGTGCCGGAGAAGTCCCCTTTGAGGATGAAGTTCGGTCTTTGCCGGGACCGGCCGGTCGTTGGGGTGTCCTGTCGCTGACAGATCCGGGGCACCCCGCTCATAACGGCTGATGGCATTCGCGGAAGGTTTAGTGGGTAGGGCTGCCCAGGCCGAGTCCCACACATCCCTCCGGGCCCACCCAGGTATCGGAGGATGGTCTATAAAAGATTCCCCGCGTGAACAAAAAAAAAAAAAAAAGGCATTTCTATGCGAAGTTTTTATTTGCAATTTATTTCCTTTCAGATTATTTATGTTTAATTTCAATTTGTGGCCACCGCCGGCACGTACCGACCAACTCTTAGTCCGGCATCGACCTGTCAACAGACACGTCGGTCAGTTTTTGTAATTAGAGACGAACACATTCACATAAAAATGTCTTCACGACTCCCGTACGATACCAAACAGCATCATATAATAAAAAAAAACGAAAACAATTTATCGTCGTCCGACGTGAAAGAGAAAATGGGATAGGTCAGGATGGTTTCATGTGAAAAACAGGATTTAAAATATAAATTTTCTAATATTTACCCTATTATTTTTGCTGTGATAATAAAATAAATCAAAAAATAACTAGATTCTTCTTAATGAAGTCTGCAAGTGTTAATAAGTTGTTCATTATGAGTAATGTTATTTGTTTTCATAAATAAATATAATAACATGTAACATTAGGTACCCAAAGGTTGTGAGTAACGCTCATTGGACAATCATTTCATTAAGCAGACTAATACCATAACAGAAATAAAATCCTTTATTTATCTGTTATACAGAATCCCCAAAGATGTTAAGAATTTAAATAGCATTTGCATCATTCTAGGCGCGCAACGGAGAACAGGTGCACGTAATCCTAGGCTGCATAAACTTTAGTACAATAAAAGTAAATCTAGAGCATTTCTAGTCCAGTGGAGAGCGAGCGCGTCTAGACTCCAGTACGGCACATCAGTCTGTCACATTTGTCTCACGAGGGAATGCTATTTTTTAACAATACGGCGACTACACCTCGCTTGTTGGCAGCGGCCTCAGGTTGTACACTTACATAAATCTTTTAGCTAAAATATAATGAGCGGCAATTTGGCGGCGAACTGCGTACGTTCTCAGGCCGGAGTAATTTTTTAAATAACTGACGCACTTTCGTGTCTTAGACTTCTCTGCATATTTATAATTTTTGTTCTATTCTATTTCATCTATCCATTAATTTTATTTATTCCCAAACTACTTTTTGTAACTTTAATCCAATTCTATAAACTTAGATGCAAAGTTGGAAGTTTCAAAACGAACGTTTTTCAGAACGATTAAGTTTTTCTAAAATAAATTGAAAAGTGCTTGAAGCGTACGTTATATATCACAAGTTACATTCCAACAATTTATTTAAAAGAATGCTAACAATATTTTTTCACAAATATTACTAACACGCTTATTTGCTATTCCCACAAAGCTCCTGCCCAGACCTGTCCTAGCACAAACTTAGTGCTAGGATAGGACTCACAGCAATAGTCGAATGATGGATTCAACCTTACGTTTCGCATACCGCTAACCTAAACCAGTATCAAACAGTGTGTTCGGTAACACGGCTCTTAATTGTCGAGTTATTTCAGTTAGCAATTCGTTTGTCACCTCATAGGTAGACACGTATCGCGAGGAGCATCGTGTTACCTACTCCGGGCTGCTTATCATTGGCGGGAGTGCGAAGACACCTGTCTCACCTCAGCGGCCGACGAATAGGACGCCTCTCACCTGCGCGATCAATGCGAAGGCGGAGCCTCTACCTGAGCCGAGAGATGAGCACCGGTCGATTTATTATTTTTCTACCGACTTCAAAAACGGAGCTTCTCAATACGTCTGTAAGTTTTTTTTTATGTTTCTTACGTGATAACTTTTGACTAGGTGGATTGATTTTCATTATTTGAAAGTGGTGGTTCCCGAAGGGTCCCATTTCAATTTGGTCTAATTCTGACAATGGCATCTTTGAGAAAACCATATAATGGTGTCTTTAATTTGAATTAATGACATGCGCGACAAACGGATGAATAACACAATATCGCAAATCAAATGTTATATGATACTTTGTTTGTGTTTTACTTGCATAAATGAAAGCTCTTTCGACGTATTCACCCTCACTTATAATTAAGTGCTAGGTCATTGGTCAGTTACTAGATGTTACGTGCTCTGGCGAGATGTGGCGCATTTCCTTAAATTTGATTTATGATGAATGTGCGTTCTTCTATTCATAGTAACAAAGAGTCGCGCCAACTTCGCATTTCTTTTTTCTCGTCAGCATAATGTTATCTGCCAAAGATACAGATTACACGGTATTTTAGCGTTGTGTTCTGGCGGAAATCCGGTGTGTAACGGCTGGTAATGATGTGTGGACGTCTCACCTGGCCGCTGCGACGCAGTCATTAGCGACTAGGGTGGGCCGTTCCTCGTGAAATATATCGACAAGGTTTATTATGGTTATTTAAATATTTTTATTATATTGATAAATAAATAGAAAATATGTCTTTCGTCTTAATATTTTAATGAACACCTCGCAACTCCATACAAGATTAAATAAAAATAAAAAAGGAAAATTATAATCAAAAAGTGATAATTATAAAAAAATCAACTACCCATAAACTCATGGGTAAAAAGGGGCGTTGCATAATCCACAGCAGCGGATACAGCGAGATCCCAAAGTGGGTCATAAAAAATATGTATTTTAATTTAAAATATTAAAAAAATGACAATAATTTTAAAAGTATAAGCTTCATCGTAGGTCCATGAAATAAATGCGTCGGTAAAATAAAATATAAGATATTAATGTATCAATAAAATAAATATAATTAAAACCGTTTAATTATAATTGTCTATTCTTTTCTAGAATACTTTTCGAGTGCCTCCTACCTACGATAAAAGTATTTATTCTTGAGAATTAATAATCATTATTCATAAGGGATATTTATCACATTATCGACGAGGAAGAATAATATTAATATCGATATCGACAATTAGAACATCGGCCAAACACTGGTCCGCGGCGACGGGCGCCAAGTTTGCTAAAACAAACGAACGTGAGACGCGTCCACTGAAACGTGTATGACAAGTTCTGAACACCTTGACGCAACGACGAAACTGCATCTTGGCTTAACGCATTTAGACTTGGCACGTGTCAGGGAAATCTACTTTGCATAGAACCCGCAGAGTTGGGCTCCGTCCGTCCGTCCGTCGCGTCTGACAATAGCAGAATTTAGTTACAATACTTTAAAGGGTAAATCATTGTATCGAATTCAGCCAGTGTTCTCATTTTCAACCGACATCAAAAAAGGATGAGGTTCTTATTCGTCTGCATGTTTTTTAGGTTTGTCACCTTCATAACTTTGAACTGGGTGAATCGATTTTGATAATTCTTTTTATTTAAAAGCTGATGCTTACTGTGTGGTCCAATTCTGACAATGGCATCCATGAGAAAACCATAGAAGTGTTAAATTTGCAGCAAGTATCTATTTGTGGCAAATGGACGAATAAATCAATATGACGCCAACCGATTTCGATGATTCATTTTTATGAAAAGAATGTACTTTAAAAGTTAATGTTGTACTCCCTCATGTGTCTCGACATCACACGCTCCCACCTTGTCTTGGGTCCTCCACTGGATCTTCGACCGGGAAGGAAAGTTGTAGCGCCGAATAATTTTATTTTGTTTCTGGAAACGATCTGGCTTATTGAAAAAAGTTGTTGGGCAAGTAATGTTTTTAAAGAGTATTAGAGCAGCGACCTGCAAATTTCGTTTTAAGAAAACCACTCAGACATAAACGTTATGTATTCCTTCCCAATTTCTCCTAGATCGTTAATTTAACATTTATTATATTTAACATTTGCTTTCATCTGACATCACTATTTCCTCTTTTTATTTTCCATCGCATCACTTTAATACAATATTATTACAAAATACCTCATTCTGTAATAATTAACCCATACAAATTATGTAGAATATAGTTTTTGATCGCAGGTAACACGGCGGTATTTAACTAATAAAAAGTCTGTTATTGATCATGTTAATATTGTACTGGCAATACCAAATGAAATATTTTACTATAGTTATGTTGATATGATTTCTAATTGCATCCCTCCTGCGTGCCGCCGACCTGGCTATCGGATAGCAATTTACCGACGGAATTGGGGATCCGGATAAAAAATATTACGCCCCGGAGGCTATGCTACTTTACGTCCGCGTTAGGGTGCGGACTTGGATCTAAGTAGTTGCAATTATTATTTTTCAAATATATCCAAAAACTTTATTAAACTCAGATTGAGGATTTCGAGTCTGCAGATATTGCCCCTTTTTTAAATATGACAATTTTAATTTAATTTTTCTTTTCTCGTTGTAAAAAATAGTCTTTCCATAGAACGTTTTCAATCTTGTCGTTATAACTACACTTTATTGCATTGCTACGTTACGTTGCGACCGACTTTTATATAAATATATTGTGTCATTTATCCGTCTCTTTCCTAACACCCGATTACGATACGTCCCCATTTATAAATTGTAATTAACGCATAACAATACAAGTGTAGAATGAAGAAGTTTCACTGGTAAATCTTAAAATTAATTTTAGGAAATACCCTGAATAATAGAGTTAAAAGGGACAGTTGTTACTAGAATAGAGAGATAGAGGCTGTTGTTAGGTCAAGTACAACCTATTAAAAAAGAACACATGTGCTTCAGACCACACGATTGAATTAAAACTTAACTAAATTCTTTAGCTCCATTTATATACAAATACATACATATGCTGGATGCCATATACACGTATGTATATGCTATATGTAAAACATATAGACAAAATAAAATATATATACGATTGTTCAAGAGAGAAAGAAAATGTGCGCGTGCACTGCTCTCTCTTGCTTCTACAGTGTGATACAGCCTTACTGTTATTTACGAAGCTCTCTCTCTCTTTCTATCTTCACTAACTTATATCTCCCTGTCATCTTCCCATCGCCTCGACAGATCACAATTTTCGTATCGTGTTCATCAACGGTCCTTGAGAGTAAAGAAGAAGTTTAACTTCAAAAGTCTTAGAGTTAAGGAAAATTTATGTAAGTCATACGTTGTACAAAATCAAATAATATATTCTTTCCTGTGTGAAGTCCGTACCTTAACGTTAAATTGGAACTGATAGCTGCGTATATCGCAGCGTAGGTGGGGCCGTTAGGAGCTATCGCGGCGCGCGTAACGCGATCGTAATTTGATCTTTTAGTGTTCCACGTGGGCTTGCCGCGGAACATGGAACTGGCGAAACGCTGTAGTCCGTCGTATAGTCATTATTATTTTATTGATGGAACAAATTTCTTCCAAAATTGCGCAATATTTCATATTTAGCTCTCTTCAAATTTAAAACGATTTACCTGAAAGTAGGCCTATCTACTTTACAAACCGTTACCCCATACATATGTGCATACATCCACTAAATAAAAACGTATAAAATCAACATGATATTATTAAGTAACAGAATATTGTAAGTTATTAAGCCGCGAAACGCACTATTACCCGCGATTTAAAAACGATTTAATTAAAATTTTCTAAAATAAATGTAGCCTATGTTACTCCTTATTATATCAGTTATCTGCTAGTGTAAGCCCCGTCAAAATCCGTAACGCCGTTCTTGAGATTAGCCGGAACAAACAGACAGACAAAATGTAAAAAAAATATTTTGGTATATGTGCAAATAATATTACAAACAGACACTTCAATTTGATTTATTTGTATAGATGTTTGTAAATTCAAATCGCACCACCAAAGCCAGGCCCGCACTACGCCACATGCATATATTATGATCACACATACTAGCAGTGTTTAGAGCCGATTGCCGGTATTAGCTCGCAGGCTACAGCTAATACACACTACAACTTGTACGGATTAATATTAGGCCAAGTGCCTGAACTCTATTACAGGTAACTTAGCGCGAGGGACTTACAACTTAACTCTGAACGCGATAATATTCTTTATAGAGGGTGCCCGAAGCGATTCACGGTTTGGTCATCGCCACTTACAATTTTATTTTCTCAAACTTAGTCAACGTTTATACGTTTTGTTATTGTAGATATGCTGTTTAAAATAAAAGCTGCGGCAACCACAGCAGGTGAGTCAGAAATAGCAATCAGCTCTAATAGCAGAAGGCAAATGGTTCCATATCGGTCGGGATTCGAAACCGCAGTATGACAGACTGTATACGTGTTTATTTATTTATAGTTTTTTAGGAAGTGATAAATGTTTATTTGGATATTCGTAGTTTCGACTACGTAATGGTGGCACATGTCAGGCAAACGTGAGAAATTCGCGTGCAGTAAGTCATTACCCGTGTTCCACAACGACATTGGTTGCACCGCGCGCCTCATTGACAAACTCACATAAATTAAACGTAGAGCCGGGCGGCTGGCGTCTCCTGCCTGCGCATTCTCGCCAGATTACCTGAGAGTTATTGCTTATTTTGAATTGGGGGAAAACGTAAAAAAGCGAGCTAGTGCCAAAAATGTTTGGCACTAACACGCCAAGGTGTATTAGTGCGCGCCCTGAAATAGAGCGTCTTGCGTCAACGTGTAACTGCGTTACATAGCAAAGGATTTTATAAAATTACTTATTGAACATAGTTTTACATAATTCTTATATTCCATAGTTTTATAGCTGTACAGGTAAAATAATTGCCATAGAAATTCGTGTGACATTCGAGGAACGTTAGATATTTACTATAGAAGGTTATACAGTTGTGAGAATTCATATTACAATTTAAAAATTGTAATGTTTTTTTGCTGTATAGGAAAGGAGGCTAATTTTCACGTATGTTAATTTAAAAAAATGTTCAAATAATAAATTAAAATACGTCAAATGAATAAAATCGCTTGATTTATTTGTGCACGTGTCGTCAGTGTGGAGCGATGTCAAGCGCCGATGTAACCCGCCGATTTCATGACAACTACGTAGACAACAATTGAGAACAGAAAATAAAAAGTAAAATAATTTAGGAATCAACTGCCACTGAACATCATGGTACAAGAATATAATATATACAGGAAAACAATATTAATGATTAATATAAAGTTGACACTCCTCGCTCGCGATTGTTAAAACAATTAAATTAAAAAAGTAAAACAAACTCGGCTCTGAGTAGAAAAAGTTTGTTTTCTCTCCTTTTTTTCTTTTATCAGATCCGTATGTTTCTGTAGAACTGTACTTAAACGCTTTTCAAAAATAAATCTTTCTCAACACAAAGAGGCCTTGTAAAAGTGGAAATTGCAATCCCCCACAGGTGTAAGATAGCCGCGAGCGGTGCTAGGTGTCGCGGCGATCGCGCGCGGCGTCTGCCACCTGACAGCTGACAGGTGACAGGTGACACGCCGCGTGACAGTTGACAGCCCCCGTGACAGATTGAGGCGGCGGGCGCCCGCGGACGCTATTGTTTCCCGCGCTTATTTCTTTTCTTTGTTCCTTGTCTATTTTAATCATGGCGGCCGCCGCTTTTGTTCGCCATCAAACGGTCTATTTAGCGCTAGGCTCTTAAGCTATATACCAATTTATCGTTATCATCAAAGAAAATGATTTCAGCGCGGCGCTCGTGTTTTCTTTGGGAACGAACGACTGACTGTGGATAATACAATGGACAACGCCAAATTGATGGCAGTCGTGTGGCTTGATGCTAAACACTTGGTAGCGAGTCACATTTCCTTGTTTCTGCACCCAAGCTGCTCGTACTATCCAGTGGCGTATTTTTAAAATACTATATCAAAAAATAACTCGTCCTTCGAAACAATGTAAAGAAAAGAAAAGTACTGTGAAAAAAGCTCCCAACTTAAATGATATATACTCGTATATGTAGTTATGCGCTTATGAAAGTTTTTTTTGAAAAAGAGAGAGACCGCAACTTCTATCATTTATATACAAGCCTTTTATGTTTGGTAAAAGAAAACCCTTTTAGGATTAGGCGCAGGTAAGTGAGACATTTTATTATGTAAAATAAAACAACAGCCTATATAATGACCCACTATTTGAACACAAGGCTTCTTTGTAAAAAAAATGGGATATAGGGGTATAGTTATAGGGTCCAGCTCGGCCCGGATTTAGCGAACTTCACACATCACACAAAATTATATATAAATTTTAAATACATACAGGTGACATCAACCAATGTCATTGCATTGCATTGGGTAATTGCAGGCACCGGGGTTCGAACTCGGATTGCTAGACGTGAGGCGAACATGGCCCTACTTATTATCATATCTTTCTATTTTTTTTTATGCGTTTAAACTAGCGCTTGACCATGATCCCACCTGGTGTTAAGTGGTATACAATTTCTTTTTATTTTAAGACGTTCTAATTAATTTATATCAAATATAATACAATCAATGTTGGGTCAACGGGAATAGGAATTATAATAACTTCACAAAAGAAGATCAATGTACTACTAACTATGGCATGTGTAGTTGCTAGGTTATAGAAGGAGAGGAAGAAGTGTTCTAGCAGCATTTAGAATGGTACAACGTAATCTCTGTTTAGCAGTCTGGATTCAGAGCTTGATTATTCTTATTTACTATTCAAAGGTCGACATCAACTGATAATAATATCTTAATGTGAAAGATCAAAGAGCATCGCCGGTCGCCGGTCCACCAGCTCGCTTGTCACAATATGGCGTCGTTAATGCATTTAATGTGCCATTACACCGGGCCCGTAATGGCTAAGCTATTTACCTTGAAGCATTACATCGATAAATCAAAAATACTTTGATGCTCATTTTTGTAACATTCATTTGACACTCGGTTCGTCTCGATATAGTAACATATTCAACTATAGGAATGTTTCGCTATAGTGGTTACAAAAACCTCACAATGTGTAATACAATAGTACAGGCAACGGGTAGATATACGAGTATAAGACAAACTAACTTCAGCTTCTCGACACCTATATATCTATGCACACATATCGATCACCAATCTGTCTATCTGAAATACACGTTTGCCGAGACATTTGCCTGTGATCCTTTACTTTGTGATACACTTTTGCATCACGAACGACACGAACACCGTCGAATAAATTCGAAAACACCAGAAAAGAAATCAGAATTTATTTCCTTTTTTTGCAGTTTTTCTTCTACATTTAGAATATATTCTGTCATAAACGGACACCCAAACTCGCTCGATCTGGATGATAATCAGCGCTTAAGCGCCAAGATATCCGGAGGTATGCGGCCGGCAGGAGCGGAAATACGCCGCCCCTGGCGTCGCGTCCGGAGGATAAGTGCGGGCCTCTGACCCAATTTCCGGTTTACACATTTCATAGATCGCGCGCGCGATAACATTGACTACCTATAGACAAAGTTAAAGGAGTATTGTTTACACTGTGTTGAGTGTATGATGAACTATTGTTAGTGTGTTGGCGTGGTGGCATTTAGGTACAGTTCTGTCAATGGCACCCATGAGAAAACCATATAAGTGATAAATTTGCATCTAGTATGTGCACCACAAATGGAAGAATAGCTCAATATTACACCAACCTATTTCGATGATTCATGTTTTATTGTACAGAATGTACTTTTATACAAACAGGGAGTCTGCGCTTACTAGCATTTAACGTTAGATTTGATTTGAAGTCGGTTCTTGTTTGTGCTCGTGAATATACTTGTAATGAACCGAGTAAACGTCTGAAAACACGTGTATATGTCAGCTGTATACTGTGCCGCTGAGATTGCCTGCGCCTGCGCACCAGACGCGCCGGTCGCCGCACCGGTTGGTTACTCTATAGGTTAATAGTTGGAATTAACAGTCGCAGTTCCGATATGAGGAAGGCAACGGTATCCGATAAAGATTTACAATCAAGTTTACAGACTACCGCACGGACGGGCCCCATAAATTGTTTTATACTCACGCCACCGCTTCCGGGGGCCGGGCAGACCGCGGCGTATTTCGCGCGAGCACTTAAATGCTAACGTTGCCGGTAATAAAGGCGTTATGGGTAGGGTGACCACGTTAACAAGTTAATATGCAACATTTAACTACGTTAAATAATTTTCTTGTTTCTAGCTGTTAGGTTATATAAAATTCTATTGTGTACCGCTTTTATCCTGCTAAACATCAACATCTCAGTAATGTCGATAGATATAGAGGCATTTAACCCGCAATTTAGTAAAATATAGTTTCTTCACTAAGCAAGTGCGCCTTACTATCCAGGAATGTATCCAGGTGAGATCGTGGTCCAGCACTTGCTTACAAAGTATAGAAAGGACATTGTTCCTTACCACAGAACAGCTACATGTGGAGCATAAAATTTTAATTTCTTTGGTTTTTCTGAAGTTCAATGATTTGGTGAAGTGATGGAGAATTTGATCGACCTAATTTTTTGACAACCTAAATTCTCTTTTAATGTAATGCAGAGCTTGCGTCGGACAGTAACCAAAATTTGATTTATAATCACTTGAAGTAAAATACGATGTCTTCTAATACCATGTTGTAAGTTCTCGTATAGGATTGTTTTCATGGTAACCCTGGTGGTGCGGCCTGCCCACCCAGGTTACGCGATAGAATGAAGGTAATCGTGTGCATTGTTTATGTGCTCGTCTTGTGCTGTTGCCAAGGAATCTAAACTGGCACCCATATCCTAAGGAAGTATCTCACATGACACAAGGTGAATGTACCGACGTCATTTTGGTGTAATTCCCTTTGTAATACAATCTCTAATAATTACATATAATGTATCCCTTATTATCATTTTCAACCGACTTCAAAAAAGGAGGAGGTTCTCAAGTAGTCAGTTTTTCATGTTTGTTACCTCGTAACTTTCGGTTTTGATGATTTTGTTTGTTTGAAAGCAAGTGCTTGAATTGAGTCCAATTCTGATAATGAGAATGCCTCTCATTCTCATCATCAGAATACCATATGAGTGTTAAATTTACATAAAGTATGAGCACCACAAATGGACAAATAACTCACGATCAAGCCAACCGATTTCGATAAGTTTTTTATTGGAAAGAATGTAATTTAAAAGTAGTTTGATGGAAGTTTGGTTTGTTTTAGAATAATTCTTTTTCATAATATTCCTGTGACAATTCTGAAATACAAACTTGTTTTATGTCTTATGTTTACCCCTACTATCTTCTAATTTACGGAAATATGTTAACACATATTTGATTATTAGAGTTCACGTTGTGATAGGTAAAGACTCAAATAGAATATATTCTTTGACCACCTCCAGCGAGCGACGTTACGAGCGGAAGTGTTACATTTCAAAGGCCCTTCTTGTTACCTGTGCACTAAAAATACGACGTGAACGTGAACGTGCGCCGGTGAGCGCGCGGCCCCGCCCGCCTCGTCGGCGTGCCTTTGATCTAAGGCTACAGCAAAATATTCTTTACTCCGGAGCAGACCACTTTGTTTAATCATTAGTGGGATTCGCTTGACACATTTTTTATCATAAAAGAGTTGTATAGTTTTTTGTAACCGGCCAATTATACTGTTTTAACTCCTTTGATTCTTGGAATGCAATCCAACATTAGTATGAGGTATGTCATATAAATTTATCGTCGGAGATCGTCTTTGTTTCGCGCTGCGCCTTTGAACTTAGCTATTATTGTATCTAGTGTTAAGAGTTATGTGCTATGTACAGATAAACATTAATCAGGAGATGCATATACATATCAGTTACGCTTAGTCCACGAACACACTGAAATTAATTAACAAAAAGCATGTCCCCTAATACCAATTTTGCTTCAGTAGTAAGCATTATGACTCCGTTCTAAATTACATAAGATGAATGAATATGTTTGAAGCCACTGTGACAATATCCGGGATGATGCCTTAAGCGCAGTATCCATATTGGTTACACGCGTGCCATAAAATACAAGTATATTTACGAGCACAAACAAAAACCGACTTCAAAATTTGAGCCATCTTTGAATGAAATGTTAAACGATATTATGCGCGGACACAACGTAAGAATATTACCATACCATATCACCTTAATCAGAACCTAACAAAACTCTCATCAAACTACTGTTAAAATGCATCGTTTCAAATAAAATATGTATCATAAAAATCGGTTGGCGTGATATTAAGTTATGAGTCCATTTGTGGCGCACATACTTAATGCAAATTTAACACTTATCTGGTTTTCTCATGGATCCCATTGTCAAAATTGGACCAAATTTTCATTAAAAAAGAATCATTAAAATCACTTCATGCAATCGAAAGTTTTACGATAATAAGCATAAAAATACAAACGAATTGAGAACTTGGTTAAAAAATATATTTTTAAAATAATTTTATTCGGGTTATAATATAATTGTTTAATGCCATGCTTTACAACTTCCCTATAATGCTCACCCATTCTTGCAACAGCAGAACCCGCTTTGTGACTGTAATGTTATTTTTTTTATTTAATTAAATTTATTTAATTAATTAAACATGGCAGCAAATTTTTTCAACAGACAAAAGTCAGTAGAACGGTAACGTCAACGATCGAATGTGGTAGGTGAACCACCAGTCTGGCAGACAATCTTATAAACTATTGGGCTATTGACGCTACACAACCTTTAAATACTTAATGAATAAAAAAAATAACTTATACCATGTTCCAATTTCCTGGAGATGTGTCCAAAAGTGTTGATAGGTGTTTAGAGATGACAGATTTGAATGAGTCTATTTAAACAATATGTTATAAATCCAAGCCGTGTCGCCGTCGTCGCAACGAACACATGATGGGTGCCCAATAAATTAATCATTGTCTTGAGAGTTCTATGAAATACGACTCGCTCCGGGAACTAAATTCTTTAAATCGAAATTATAGCGTGATGTTGTTATAATATATCTTTAATAATTTAGCTGAGTTAATATTCCTCACTACATTTATGATTTAAGCGAATGTGGATTGGCTTGTTTACCTTGTATTATAAATAAGAGAGCTACGAATGTTATCGGCCATATATTTGATTTGTCACTGTTGCTAAGAAATATTTTCGAATATTATAAACATTACGAAATGCATTCACATTTTAAATAGAGATAATTCTTTTTAAGTGAGAACTTCTGCCCTAGGGTTGATACACGAACCGCAGATAAATTTTCAAATATTGGATCAAAGGGTACAAAACCAACGCAACGCAAATGCTGGGGCAAGTTTGGTGCAAACATTTTTGAAACACACAAATATTTGCTTCACTCATACCGAGGTGTAGGGTGAATTTGAAATGGTCTTCTGTGAGCGATTTGAAAAATTATAAACTCATTTTTTGTTGAAATAAATAAAGCGAAGTTTCTACATTGACTTGTACATTTCCATCTGCTTTTTCCCCAAGCTTACAGCCGTTATATTTAGCACAAATATTACGGCCGCTGGAATTCGAGCTACGGTTATCAGATTGTAATCGGGATGCCAAACCACTGGGGCTGTCATTTTTATTTCTTGTTACAGTTTTTCTTTCATCGTAATAAATATAGATAGATAAATATGAGGAAAAAATAAAATATATTGACAGCTCTAATGTTACCCGAACCTATATCACGATAGCACTTAGTCTAAGAACGTCCAGAAGGACCTAGTCTTGGCTGTTTACTTTGGACACGATGTAATCTCCTAACTAAAAAAGGAGGAGGTTCTCAATTCGTCTGAATGTTTTTTTATGTACATCGTAATTTTCTGCTGGGTGAACCGATTTTGATGATTCATTTCTTTGTTTGAAATGCGTGCCTCTCATGTGGTTCCATTTCAATTTGGTTGAAGTCTGACAATGGGATCCATGAGAAAAACATATGTGTTAAATTTGCATTAAGTATGTGCGCCACAAATGGACGAACATAACTTAATTTATTATTGAAAAAAAAACTTTAAGAGTAGAGTGATAATGGTTTGGTGATATATTAATATTTCGTAATATTCTTAGGCTAATTCACTTATTATTAAATTTTAAAGTTAGTTAGTTTTAAGCAATTTTAACTTACAGTAACGTTATTTTTACAAGTTCATTAGCGCTTACTGACTCATCGTCTCCTGCAAACGGTTTGCCACACCTGAAAGTTATTGGAAGTAATACGAAATAAACAAACACACAGTCGTGCCCCGGCACAGCGCACAGCGCATGGACGCTGACTAATAGAGCACTACATGTATACCACGTCATCATTTCAGTTTTACTATTCAAAACTGAAGTTATAAACTGCTAATATATTACTACTGAGAGCGTATCTAATGTTCCTTCCTAACGTTTGATTTACAATATCGTCAAACCTCATCAACCTCGTCATTCGAAGCTTAATATAACAAAAAATGAATGAAAATAAAATTGATGTACGTTCAATTTAGTTATTAAATTTCCGACGTTCAGGTCCGTCTTTTGAGATGATGGTAATGTCGGCAAATAACAAATTTAAACCGCAAAATTATCACAAGAGTTCGTATTGTTCCAAGATGTTCCTAAATTAAAAAAATGCAACAAACATTGCAAAACAATATGTTTTAAACTGTACTAATAACTAGAGATGCGCCGAGTGTGACGGAAAGTTCGGCATGTTTTTTTTATGTTTGCATTCGGCCGAATATTCGGCAAATTAGTCGAATAATTGCCGAATATTTTTACAGGCAAAAAAAAACTGTGATCTTTTAGGCAGCCTTTATTTCAGAGATTAAACATTCTAAATTAAAAAATAATCAAATTAAAAAGTCTAATAATTTATTTAATAATATAAATAAATGTTATTAATATGAATACAATATCATGTGATAAATTGAATACCATATTGAACTGAAGACGCACCGCGCCTCACACGCACGGACCTGTTTACTACGTACTCGTAGTAACAATAGACTGAATAATTTAGGCACGTATTCGTTTCAGTACATTTTAGACCGAATGTTCGTATTCGGTTTAACTTCTCTACTAATAACCATTCCAAATAAGCTTGGTGCTTGTGTTCAGGTCAACAGTCGAACGGGTGGTTGAAACCCGTAACCTAAACCATTAGAAAACGACCTGCATTGATAATTGTATCAAAGATATGTATCGAAATCGTGCAAAAGGAAAAATCGTAAACTCTGCCTACCTCTATGGGTCACAAATGTGTTTATTTCTATGTATATTATCAATGGTATATCCATTTCATCTGGAATTTCATTTATGACAATGTATAGTTTTAAAGTTAGCAATTAAACCCAATTTCTAGAAAAACTGCTGACACGTAAACAAACTGAGCACAACAGTGTCATGGTAATAATATGTTCTTCTACAAAATTATTACGAATTGAAACTAACGAATTTATTATCTTTCTAGAGAAAAGTGATTTTATTAAAATACTGACTTGTCGCCGTGTTGCAGTCGGCGATATACTGTCCTAAATTTATACTACCGTTAAAATTAATTAATTATAAACGACAACATGTTTACTTTGACAATGTTTAATTAAAATTTTACATCTATCACGTATCTATTGAGTTCATTTTTCATTCTGTGTCATAAAAATAAACAAGCATACCGCCCTACCCGCCTCGCAAGTTGTGTTCAAAGTTATTATTGTAATGAATCATTTATAATTTACTTTTCATAATTCCAAAGTACAATTTTGATTTAATATCCTTGTCTGTGTGATGAAAGAATGTATATAGCTTTCACAGCTTAATTAATTATAATGGTCAGATAAAAAGGTCAGGCCATCTGACGTCAGAGGTTTAGATACCAATTAAATTCTATTTTTTTATAACAACGGGTAAAATGCACTGAGATTACTTCCTGTCGCAAGGGGCCCTAATAAGCTTTTTGATTGAATGGAGATTGCTATATGTATAACGTAACTGCCAGGGTTAAAAAGATGTTAGAGCTTATAAATTGTATATATATGTATATATAATATATGTACCGGAGGGATACGGATCGGGGCAGGCTCGCGCATTGTTACCGTGCACAAGGCCGAAGGTCTCACGTACGGATCAGTGGTGGTCATAAGAACAGTGACGAAAAAGCTGCAACTGCACGACAGCGTCCAACATGCTGTAATGGCGATATCCAGACACAGTTAGCTGTGTCTATTACTGATGACTTTGTGTCTGACGACTGTGTGACGACGCCACAGGAATACTGGTGATAAGGGCAACGGCCGCATCAAAAGAGAAAATTATAGACTACAACCTAAAAATGGCCATGAGAAACAGGGACGCAGCAGTCGCGGAGAAACTTATAACAATGCAACGGGAATTAAACAACCAGAGCATTCTCCAACACCACCTTCAAAAATCAGACATTATAAAAAAAATGTAGTAACTCTAGAGGTAGAAAGATAGATAGATAAATCCTTTATTGCACCAAATAAAGTGTACAAAGGCGAACTTAATGCTAGTTAGCATTTTATTCCAGCTAACCTTTAGTGGTTAAGAGGTAGCACTCTTATTAAAAAAAAAACAAAGTAACAATTCAAGAACATTACAAAAGAGCACGGACACAGATCTGTGGTTGCGCTTTATTGAAAGAAAAAAACAAAATAAATATATCGTTGCTGGAGTGTTAACAATTTTGTGTCATTGTCAAATAAATTGTTGCAACTGTTAAAATACTATCCTCATATTAATTTGGATTCTTTGAACACCGTTCTAGTGGTGAAGGTACAGTTTCTACCTGTTTCTACCAATCTCCTTTCTTCTCCCTTACACTCCTCCCTTCTGTGTGATCATATATTTTGTTATCTAAATATTATTATTATCTAAATATTATAACTGTTATCGCTCACTTAGCATCAGCTCTATTCGTATTTGTTTTGTATCCATCTGTGTATTCACACACGTATTCTGTTTTAGATAACGCGTCGAAATAAAAAAAGCAAACGTAAGGAATGCCACACCGCAGCGGCAGCAAATCCATCTCTCGCGACAGCAGTGCCATCTAAATCTGTCAGCACGGGCGCACCTTGCACATAAAGAACTCGGCTGAAACTAACCTGCCCACAAAACGAGGAGAGCCCGCACCTAACCCGACCAGTTGGAAATATACCGTGAATCAGCGCCAGGGAGCGATGTCGCATTCTGTACCTGCCAACCGAAATAATTCACAAAGGAGCCACAAAGAAATAACTCCATGTAACAAAATCCCGGGGTGATGAATCATTACAATTCCAACAGGTTATTCCTAGTTTTGGACAAAGAATGGATAGCAATTACTATCCTACGGATATTTATTGAGTTGGGTAACGTGCTAAAAATGCAATTTAAAATTCAAAAGGACAAACACAAAAGAACTTTAGAAATTTTGAAATCTTCAACAAGATACCCCGCCTTCAGGGGAAAGGCAGGGTTATATGAGGTTGTTACCCACTAAAACCACCCGTCCCTTCCTCGGTACATCCGGAGGGCTCCGGGATCTTCAGTGGAACGCATCGGAGCCCCTCTGCACTATGATCGGAGACCACATCCCGCGGGAGGTTAATCCCGGCGCCTTCGCAGTACACACACGGGCTGATGTCCTCTTTCCAAGTCCCGGTGTAGCGGGCATCAAAGGCCCCCCACCCCTTTTCGCCCCGTGATCCCGACTAAAAGGGGTTTAGTCGCCTTCTACGACAGGCAGGGAACTCAAGCAAAGCATATGTTTTAATATCTTGGAACATTTTTTAACCTTTAGTTGGGCCTAATTTGCGACAGAAATGATGATGGTGGTGACCCAAAAGCTGGCTGTATTGATGCTGTCAAAAACGTAAAGAAAAGAAAATATTTAAAGTTTCTAGAGGTGCTTTGGCTTTGCTACGGTATTTTGAGATATACATATAATTTAACCTTTTGTTTTACCATCCAACCATTTTTATTCTAACGCCCTCCTACATGGCAGGTCTACAGGAGGATGTCGAGGCGGGTGCCAGTTCAGAGTCTCCTTCTACCGTCAGCAGCGGTATGCGCATATTCCTAAGTTTAGATTAAAATTCATAAGCCAACCAATGCAATCGCAGTACCTAATATGAAGTTCATTATGGAGAACATCATGCATTCCTCTCCTGCTGAATACATAAAAGATGTATTAAGAAAAAGCCAGCGTAAATAAAACTTTTATACGCGCAGAGAAATATCCTGCGTTGGACATACATTCGTGTGTAGCGCGGGTAATACAATATACGAAATGTGGGTCAAGATTTATACACCACGTGTCGACGACGCCCGATGTAAACGCACATTTCTACTTCCTACCAAACAATATTTAATATTAAATATCGTGTACAGCCGGAAAGCCCTGTCCGACTAAAAGCATATTTCCACCTGTCATACAGTACTACGAGAATATTATTGCAAATTTTCTATCGCGCAACGACTATTGCTGCTTAATACAGTCGGCACGCTCCACGTTTAACTATTTATTGGTATTGGATTGCAAATATTACATTCTATCAGTTTAATATCCGTGTGTTGTGGTGGCGGGCGCGGCATTAGTGTTAGTTGTCACGTCTAACCGTCACTCACAATAATGCTACGTTTAGATTCGTCGGGCTCGGCTGTAACTGTAACTGCTATCGTTTTATTAACCAGTAAATACTAATCTCGAAACTTAACTACTAATTGGTTGTTAATAGATTTTAGAAATTCCAAGATGCGTTGAAATTAATTCAATGCAAGAAATATGAAAAATAACAGTCCAATTGATTAAATAGTAATTGTTTAGTTATGTACGGGGTATGTGTTACGAGCTAATTTAAATAGAAACTTTTATAAATAAAAATCAACAAGTTTATTTACGAGCAAAAACAAAAACCGACTTAAAATCAAAGGTGAAGGTGAAGGTCAGATTATTTCCAGGATCGAGTCACATTTGAACAATCAAGTGTATCTTATATGTTGTGTCTATATTACACAGACTTTCTGTATATATTCAGTCTTTTAGTCTAAAACACATTCGTTTTTTAATTTACAAATAACTTTCAATACAAATTAGTAAGGAAAGATAATTTCAATGCAAACAGCATTATAATCAAAATCAAAATACACCGAAACATCATATTACTAATAGGTACTATGTCACAGTCATCAACAACCTAATGTATTCACGAGACAAATTAATCTTGCCTGTACCACACTAGAGTCACTGTTCCACCCCGTTAACTTCATGGACCGTAACTCGATGATCAACGGGCACATTGAAATCGACGCGCTGTATGTAAACAACTCTTTTATTGCCTGTAACATGGACCACCCACGATTTAGCAAGCACTATCATACGTCTGTATCTATAGAGAAACGTTTAACTATAATTCTGTACGCGGCCACTATAAGCCCCAATACCAATGTATTTCTAAACAACAATAAGTAAAAACAAAAACCGATTTCAAATCAAAAAGGAATATTACAAAATGGAATTAATTAGAACCTACTCAAACTGCCCTTAAAATACAGGATGTACTTCCAATAATGTATGAATCATCGAAATGGGTTGGCGTAATATTGAATTAAACGTCCATTTGCCGCGCACAGACTTAATGCAAAGATTTGAGACATATTTGGTATTCTCATGGACACCATTATCAGAACTGGACCACATTGGAAATGGAAAAGCGGAAAATGAGAAAGCATCAGCTTTCAAATAAAAAAGATTCATCAAAATCGCTTCACCCAGTGGAAAGAAAAAACAAACAAAAAAATACTGACGAGTTGAGAAACTCTTCGTATTATATTCTTTGAATATTGTATCAAGTACAATACTGATGACCACATAGTAAGTTATGAAAATTAAAGAGCCAAAAAGCATAAAAAAATCAGTTTATTATACAGGCATAAGATATAACAAAAAGGTTAATGCATACATCTCGTTCAATTTAAATAAACAAATTAAATACGATTTTCTTATTCCAAACGTATTAAAATGATTTTCTCCCAAAGACTTAACGTGGATTCTTTCTACACTATCATAAAACATAATAAATATGCTTCCATCCATTTGTTGCATAGATTAATTAGCAGAGAAAGACCTTGACGAAATGAAAATAATAAATTATGTCATGTTTAACATATAAAAGTGGATTATCCAATGTTTAGAGCGCCGTATTCACGTTGCACACATGCTAACATCTATGTGGGTCAAGTCTGACGTAAGGATAAACAAATATAATGCAGGATGATAATATTCATGAGTGAAAAAAAAGTTTACAAGTATATTTACGAGTAAAATCAAAAACCCGATTTCAAATCGAAACTCGGAATATCCCGAAATATAAATAACCAGAACCTCATCAAATTACTTGAAATACATCCTTTTCTTTAAAAAATTAATCATCGAAATCGATTGGCGCGATATTGAGTTAATCGCCTATTTGTGGCGCACTTACTAAATGTAAATTTAAGACTTTATAGTTTTTTATGGACGCCATTTTATCAGAACTGGACCAAATTGAAATGAGACGTTGGCATTAGATTTTAAATAAAAAAACGAATCATAAAATCGATTCACCCAATCAAAGTTATGAGGAAAAAGACATTAAAAACTGTAAAAACAGACAATAAAAAACGACAATTGAGAACATCCTCCTTTTTTAAGTCGGTTGAAAAAGGAAAGATTAATTCTGGTATCACAATCAAAACAATACAAAAGAAACTCTCATCTGTTTAATGCTATCGGGGTAGACAGATACAGCAACTGCTGGAAAGCACCAAGATTATTAGATCCACATGTTTTAGGTGGTGAAGCTAACGCTGTATTTATTAAGAAACCGAAAGACGGAAAGTTATTGGTACCAGCCGGCGGGGATTCGAAAACCGATTAATCTTGTCACGACGTTTATTTATACTAGAAATAGGATACAAGACGATCTGTAGCACTGTGGCCTCAGGGTCACTGGTTCATTTTAGATAAATAATTATATGACACACTCCTGGTTACAGGGACAACCTAGAGGGAGGAGCCCTAGCGCTGGACAGGCTAGATCCAAAACAACACTAACACGAAAGTCCATGAGTCATTACACACTGCCGAACACCGCAACGGTGGTAAGCAATCGTCCGCAATTTAATTCACGGAGCTCACAACCCTCAGTAATGACACAAAGAGAAGGATTATGAAACTCTTACACCCTTGAGCCAGAGGGGTAGGCAGAGATAGCAGATTTCTATTCTTCACGATACACATTCATACACCTTCGCATGATATGTATAAATGAGTATTACTAAATTAGTTCCAAACATTCATCTTTACATTGTTCTAAGCTACTAATGAAAACTCCTAACATGTTCAAAAATACGTTATAATAACCTCTAGCAAGCTCCTCAGAATGTATTGTCTAGTTTCATGGCGTCATTCATAAATCTGCGCGAGCGCGGCCGCAGAGCGAGTAATGGCGGGGTTTGTTTTGAGGAACACTCGATATCAAAGTGTCCGCTAAACGGGGATAATATACAACATTCATAAACAACATTACCTGTGAAATATAGTTTGTACGTACCGTACCGTTTTACGTTCGACTGCGGTCACCATGAGTTTGGAAATGAATGTGGGAAAAATAAATTATTTACATGATTTTATTTGATGTAACTTTAGAGGGTTACAAGTCCGGCGAACGGCCCTGTACGAAGAGGCCTTATTCATTTGATTATGACAAATACATGCTCGTGTGGTGAAATTACCACAAGTTCACATCTCGAAAACTAGTGTGTTTATATCTGAGTTTAATATGAATTCGAAATTATTACCATTGTCCATAATTATTTACACTAAAAGAATTGCAGGTGCGTTTGCAATCAATGTTCAAAACAAAAGTAGGCCATAAGTGGAACTACAAAAAAAATGCTTGGAAATGGAAAAAAATCACACACAAAATTATTTTTGTCAAAGTTTTTTTTTCAGTAATTCAGTCAGTCTGCGATATCTCATATGAAAGTAGAATGAAGTTGCTAATGTTTGCTTAAGAAAAGTCCGTGCAAGGTCTTTGAACACGGCCGCCCTACTCTTGGCGAGTGCGCTGGCGGCTCGCCAAGTGCGCCTGCTATTTGCTTATAATTCGGAATCAATATGCTAGCACACGTGCGTCCGACTATTTCCCTCATAAACGTTGTAATCGTTGTTGTAATTCACGCACGATCGCAGTTTAGACCGTCCGTTTTGCTACGTATGAAGGCTCAATTGCCGGCTCGTGGTTCGCTGTAGGGGGGTACAATAGCAGCAGGCAAGCCAAGGTGCCAGATCTAAATTAAATTTCTGAACGATTAGTTATTTTTTGTTTGATTCATATTTTTAAATACCCAAAGCCATCGTTCCCCTACAAACGCAGGTCTATGTGTCAGCCGAACTTCAATAGCTTAGCATACAAATGTCTATTAATTTTGTTTTACAATGAAACTGGTGGGACAAATGTAGTCGCTTATTTTAAACTATGTTTTTGGTTTTCGAGGCGGAAATCTTCTAAAAGATAACTCGCCTTCTGGGGGGACGGCGGCGGTTATGTGCAATTTTCAGTTACTAAACCCGCCGGTGGCCATTCCTTGGTGCATGGTGAGAGGCTCCAGTAGAACGCACCAGAGGCTCTCTGCACTATGCTTAACAGAACGTCCCTTTTAGTCGCCTTCTACGACAGGCAGGGGATTCCGTAGCTTTATTCTACGAGCTTATACTACAGGGGCGAGCTATACTAGACACGGGTCTACTCAGAGTTTCCTACGTTCCGGCTTATTTAAGACCTATGCTTATACGCTCGACGTCAACAACAAGAAAATGAAAGCCGATTTCACTTCATGCTCTGAATCTTCCGAAAAGCGATCTGAAAATAAGACGTAGCCGGTGTAGTTACCACCAGCTGCGTGTGGGGCTTCAAGATCTTCACACAATTTATAAAAGCTGACCAATACAGTTGTATACATATAATACAGTTGTATACATATACATGGATAT
Organism: Meandrusa payeni; assembly: GCA_029286785.1. Classification (NCBI taxonomy): domain Eukaryota; kingdom Metazoa; phylum Arthropoda; class Insecta; order Lepidoptera; family Papilionidae; genus Meandrusa; species Meandrusa payeni. The sequence continues at coordinate 338,246 of JAGSMX010000017.1, forward strand.
AACACACTCAAGCGCATATTCCACAAGAGTTTAATCGGAACACCTCCCGCTGCCGGCGCGCCGGCCCACTGGTCTATTCCGGTCACATCAACACCTGTCGCGGAGGAAACGACCGATTAACAATACATTCGTTGTGAACACGGGCTCTGCTCCGAGAGCTTAGGAAACACGCCTTACGCCGTTTTTTTTTTGTATGCGCAATAAAAACGTCGTAAAATTGTGGTCAGGTTGAATTATCTGGATTTTTGAATCGTTAATAAAATCCGATGAAATAAATTTTGTTGTATGGAGTTAGGTAGTACTATTTTATGTAGATCATAAAATGCAAAGTACAGATTTTCAAAGAAGAAATTATCTTATCTCCTTAAATTTATTGTGATTGCTGTCTTGCTGCTTCATTCTACGCCGCTGAGATCAGATTCGGACCTTCGGCCGTAGTACTGCGTGCTGTGGATATTACTATATTGCTATTTTTCATTGCTTGGAGCTTAATTCGTGCGGTCAAAGGGGTCTCCTGTGGCTCGTATATTTATTATTAGTTTTAAAAATACGGATTTTACCAAGAATTTGTACTGATTTTGCGAAATAAATTTATTGTATTTATCATTCTAGGTGATGAAAAGTAAAGTTTATCTTGTGACAAAGACAAGTCCCCGAGACCACGTTACAATGGTAAAGATAAGAAGTCAGAAGTCGTCAGAACACTGTTCCAGGTAAATCGGACGCGCTCCACGTTTGGATTCAAACAGCCTAAAACCCGCTTTTCGTTACTTCATTTCCACACATTCCTTCACACGTCCCGTGCACATTCGTGATAAGTAAAGAGCAATTAAAGCGGATTATGTTGCTATCAAAACATTGAAATTTCTCAACCATTAATCCCCTTTCCTTCCTTCATAAATACATATTACTAACTAGCAATGACTGTATAAAAATTCTTTTTTGCTCCTTACTTTAAATCATCCGACACGGATACGACACGATTTTATATTTAATTATATTAATTCTCTGTTGATAATTAAAATCATATTTGGTTCAATTCTGGTTCAACTTCACATAAGAAAAGAAATCATAAAATAGTAACGAATATTTACACATACTAATACGCAAAGATTACAAAATCGTCGTGTTGAAGTACTGCGGTAGACAGTACATAAAATATCGCTATCGCTATCCCATCACCAAGCTTATAAGAAGCTTCATGAAAAGCTAAAACTTCTTACAAAAACACAAGAAGAGCAAACTGCTCACATCGGGCGTAAATTTTTAGCATATAATTTCTATGGAACAATTCTCGCTCGAAACACAACTACGACCATCAAATTGTTATTCACGCCGTTAGCCCTATGCTGCTGCTGTTTTAATTTCTTTAGTATGAAATCATGAATCTGATAATTGACATAATAAAAGTCGTGTACTGTAAGCAAGTAGGTGTGCCAACAGTTGAGCACGTGCCAAAAGATTAGGCATCTATTGGATGATACGTAGGCGTTATTGATGACCATAAACTACGCCGTGGATTTGTTAAGGAAATTTATCCGAAAATAATAACAACAATGAGGTTGACGACTTTTTTAAGCATTCTTTTTATTGTTTTTATAGATACATATTAAGAGATTAACGCCGTTCACAAGTACCTTGAAGAGGAATTGAAGATGCTACCATTTTATCACGAGTTAGGCCATTGGCGCCTAACCGCCGGTCGAACTGCAGAACTATTATGTACCTTAATTTCAGGCCAAAATTCCGCGAGGACACTGTACTACCCATATTGTGCCGACACATTTGTAGAACAACAGAAGCCTACAGTGTTTCTGTCATTGTTGAAACTCTCCAAGCATCAATAGCTCGTAGAAGGCTTTTGACTTACAATCACATGTTCAGAGTGTATGTGTACACACGACAATGAATAAAGAATCTACTTATTCCTCCAAATTGTTTCACTAAAGATTGCAGTCAAAAGCTATGAGGTAACAAACATAAAAAAACAGACAGACGAATTAAGAACCTCCTCCTATTTTGAAGTCGTCACAGAAAACTGTGTAGATAGTGTTACAAAAATTGACTACAGTTTATGTAATGTTAATCTGTAATGGTGTAGATCTAACATACATGAGATCATATATTTTGCCTAGTATACAAGCTGTAGATTTTGTTTTCCAAAATCCTCTACAAGTTTATCATTGGTTGAGGTCTTCTGTTAAGACGGGCACTATCAGTGAGGAGGTCGGGGGCTCGATAGATTTTATTTTGTTCATCTCTTTGATGGGAGTCGGTGATAATTTCTGTCGGATTGCTTGTTTCTTTAACATCTCATCGACAACCAAGACGTCTAATGTTGAGATCATATTTATTTTTAATCTTACTTGATATCGTGTTAACGTCTCTTTATACATTTGTTTCACGATTTATGTGAATTATTTTCAGTAACACGACGAAAAATATTAAATCATTTGACAGGTTTGCAGAGTGTAACAACGATACGTCCGTGACGCCGGGAAGTGGTTTACGTATAAAACGTACGTAAAATATTTCCTCACATCCAGCGCGGGACATTTCACAAAAAATTACACGGCCGCTTTTTTATTAATATCTAGTTTCATAACACCGTATTCACCTTGTGGCGGCTCCGGACGATCCAACAGATCTGTATTCAAAACATCGTCATATTAATTACTTTTCACCCAATTTTTCGGACTGACAACTGGTGTAGCGTGTCGGTACTCGCTCGCCTTGGTCGACGACTCTGTAGCAACTGGCTTTGTTTCCAATGTTTGACGGGTGTTTCATAAAATATGACAAAACAAATCTGAAAGAAAGTGTGTCTGCACTACTCTCTAAATATACCGGTCACTTATTTCACTCTTTTTATTTTCTCGATGTGTGTGCGTTTTTAAAGACTTTAAAAATAGTAGAACCATTCGTGATATCTGAATGACATAAAAACTTCTGAACGTGAACAAGCAAATTCGTTTGAACAGATTATTAATAGCGCATTTCAATGAGACTGCACTATTCCATTTAGAAATAAAAATATGATTTTTTATAGTAAAAATAGAAATATTGCCAGAACATCGCAATATAACTGTGACATTTCTGAAGAAAGCGGCCGCCCGTAGTGCCATTTAATGTTTAATCAGACATTGATATGATTTGAAGTTGCTCGTTTGTTTTTCTCTTAATTGTACTCGTTGCTTGTGTATAAATGTTTATATGAGTGTGGGGTTCGACTTAGCAAATGTTTTTGAGATATTTGGAACGGTATTTTATTTGGGAAGATGTTCTTTTGTGAACATAACTGAAGAAAATTTGGACCAAGTTGGTGAGGAAATAAATTGTTCAACATCAGAGCACGGCACACAGAACGGCAAATGATGGCCGTCTTCATCAGACAAGAGTGGCGGCGTGTTGTGAACCACCAACACTTGAAATGAAGACCACGACCACTCTGTCAAAGAGTGATTCCGGCGAAAAAGAAGAAGGAGGTAATAGTAAATATTTGCGTTGCAGCTACTATGGCTTCATAATTATACATATATTTATATATGTTGGTGACGCCATGTATACTATTAATTGGAGAAAAACACACATAGAAAGGAAAACTTAAAACAAATAATAATAAATGCTTAACGCTGCTGTTAGTTCAGTAGAGTCCTGTTCTGTTAGTTCAGTACAGCCCGGTCACTTACAATCAAAGCACTAGCTTATAAAAGTTACAGAATATAGTCAATATAAATGTCCCACTACGGGGCACATGCCTTCACTATTGAGAGTATAAGGCACAGACCGCCCGGACGCTGAGCTACCACGGCTCTCTCTCAAACCACTACAAAACATGTGTGAATGTGAATTTAACGCACGTAATTTATTTTTGATGTATAAATTTTAAAATAAGCTGTGACTTTAGAACCGATTACCATCAGCTACACTATACGAGACAACCTGGGACTGTTATAATCCTATTACAATATAAATGGGTTCAGTCTAATAGTTATTGGTATCATGAGTTACGGAGCACGTCGTTTGCTATGACAAGCGCAAGACAGATGGCGCTGCGGTTGTACGGCGATCTCTCCTAACACCAGTTTTTTCATAAAATTTCCACTAGACGTTTATTAATCGTTCTCTTCTAAAAAAGCATCATATCATTTAACGAATATTAAACATGACAAAAAAATTTGTAGACGTAACGATAACAAATATTAAACTATTTCTATAGATTTTATCACGGTTTAATTATGATTTGAAATTCCCGACGTCTCGAGCGCGCACTACCCTCCGAGTGCCATTTTATTTTGATTGACTTTTATTCCGATCTACGTAGAACGAGTGCGTCTTGGTTTTAGATTTAATAGTGTTAATAACAGGATCCTAAGTAGATAGTAGTGTGTATATATCTTTTGTTGTTTCTCTCCTTCTCCTACAAAAAGAAACTAAAATGGCCCTAAAGAGCCAGGTTAAAGAGAACCTATGTGTTGTGATGTACTGTATAACATGGTCGTTCTCAATTAATAAAATAAAAAATAAATCTTTTAGCAAGTATAAGCTTGCATGTCCAGAGCGTCCAGCTGTCCGCTTCCACCAAGATTATTAACTCCCATATGCGACTGGCACTAAGCCCATCGCCATACACTGGTGTAAAAATTTATAGCAAGAGTGTTTTTTTATTAAATAAAGCGGCAATTCAGGTACAAGCGGACTGGGATACGAATCCGCGACTTTCTTAACCGCTTAGCCAATAAGCTATCGCTGCTATTGAGTGACCCTAACATTTTGCGCATAAAAGGACTTGCGTCAATATGTGAGTGCTAACACGAGTGTAATATGATAAGATAGTTAAAGGGGTAGGTTAATTATGATTTACTTTCTTGCCAGCTGTTTCTAATATTAATGATGCTTCAGCTTGTTGGTAATCCCAGCCAGTCTCAAAGATATTTACATGATGTTATAGGTTTAAAGTTAGTAGGGCGAGTGAACGTGTCGACATCATTATGTGTCACCGCACCTCCAGTCGTCAGTGCACTCTACTACTCGCAGCGTATAATACAATGACGTTACTGTAATTCAGTCCGGGCATCAACGTCGCAGTTTCCTGCGCCTGCGCCGCCCACCACGTAAATCACCCCGCTGACGAAATCTAACTACAGCTGTATAGAAATTTCATTTTAATCTGTGTGTTTTGAAATATTTAATTATGCCATCAAAATAATCTGACGTTTTGGTTCAATTACTGAAAAAATATTGCATGTTTGCGCAAGTGCTAATTTATTGATGATAGAAATAAAATGGTGATGAAAATTATTTTTCCTTTTTTTACTAAATGTATCGTATTAACCTAGCTTCGTTTTGTTGTGAATAAATCAGCGAACTAATGCTTCTACCAAAATTTAAATCGTAACTCTCGTGTATACGTGAACCATTAGTTCATAGTTCAAATGTCAGCTATTTTGGCGGTCAAACATGCTGATCAAGCGTTTGGATTTTTATTAAGAATATTTTTATCCTAAAAAGAATTAACTGAACTGTTTAACAGAGGAGCAAGTTACAAGGTAATCATTCGTTGCGCAAAACGTGCTCAAGGGCGAAATAATTACCAGCATTGTAGGAAAGTAGGGGGAGTAGAGTAAGGGTGAAGACGGCACGGAGGCAGTAAAGCCGCGGCAATAGTTTCTAGTGTTGTATGCATGTTGTGCACGGGTCGGCACGGCACACAAGTACCAATGATGTGGAAATATACTATATTTCTGTTTATCTTCCGGAACGTGAGCCGAGGTGTCAACTGCTTGCAATATCAAGCAAATAAAGATTAACCTGGTTTGCACCGTTACCCCACAAAAACTGACTTAGTGAAAAGTATATTCGGACAGCGGTGTGTTCGCGACAACTTTGAGAAAATATTTACATTATGTTTTTGGGGAGGAACAGTTGATCGGCCAGAGAAGCTGACATCTGCTGTCAGGCACCCTATAATTGGAAGTGATTCGGCGCAAGGATCACTAAGAGGGAGTCATGTTGGGCAGTAAATTTCCTCGCTTAGCATACCGATCCCAGGGCGCCCGAGAGAGCCAACCAACTCGAGCGGTAGCTTTTATCAGAAACTATCAAAACATTCAGTATCTATATATCTTTAAATGCCCAATAGGGAGCTATTAACGCACTACTATGAACGAACAAAAGTCAGAATTCATTGACCGAAAATAAAATTTCATACATATCTTACGACGGTAATGTACATTTTTCATTCGCTTCTTTGTTTACTGAGAGACGTCATTTTATTAGTCTCCTATATAATATATTCATAGATTTTATGATCATTGCGCGAGAGTAAGGTCAGCATTTATTAAAATCTTTGCAGTGTCTGTTTCGTACTTATCGCACTTGGTCGATCTTTTGATATATCGAAATGTTTTCAAAAATTCGTTAATACATTCAAATTAGGAGCACAGGCGGCACATTGTGCCACGAATAGAAGTCAGGTACCGTGCATAAATCCTGGTCGTGGCCGACGTCTACCCGCATTCCGCCTCTAAATATAGACCTTCACCGCGCAGCCGAAATAAAAACCGAATAGCCGAGTTAGTGACGCCTAATTTCTTTGTTTACTCTATAGATTAATATGCTGTATTTAGAAGAGCAATTTATCGCTTGCAATATATTTTTCCTTCCCACTTCCGATCCGTAGGTTATCCGATATTTTATCTGAATAGAATTTAAGAAGTTAGCTTCGTTTATTGATGATGTTTGAAAATATTTTTATGGCTGTGACAGCCTGATAACGTAACGACTTATGATCTTATTAGCTAAGAATTTTTACGATTACTTCAAATTACAACAAAAACTACAAGGTAACATTATATCGACAGGTCTTTCCATCTTTATACATGAACTACCTTACCTTTGTCAAAAGGGGCAGCGTTGGTCACTTCTATTCACTTCGCAAAGATAATCCGAAGGAACAATCGAAATGAAAATTGAAGTAATCAAAAAAGAAGTGTATGCAAATAACAAGGAACGAAGAAGAATTCGCGAGCCACGTAATTGCTGCTCATAATAATATTTGTGCAAAGCATTCCTAGCGGCGCGCAGTTAACCGGCTTTACGTCCCCGGCCAGGTGTTACGAAGGTGTACCGTCGTTTTATTCGTCGTTTATCGTCGAAACGCTAGTAAACTTCGTTCAGGAATCCGTGTAAAGCACCGATCGTCTTCTATTTTTCACGTTTCACGGAATCCCACTTTGGTTGTTTTGTTACGGTTTATTGTTCATTTATATGCACCGGTACATTTACAGAAATGTTGTTTACCGCATTTATAACTTGCAATGGTTTTATTAAGGCAGACTAATAATTTAGTGTTTTGCATTAATTTTATGGACAAAATTATTTTCGTTTTACTTTAAAAAAATTATCATTCTGCACTCCTCTAAAAAAACAACGAGAATGGGAAATTTCACACTCCTCCGTCCGCGATATTTTCGTAAGAACCCCTTCTTACAAAGTTTTTGCTTCAAGTATTAAGATAATGATGATATACTCGTATAAAGTACTAAATACAATTAAGAACAGTTGACTGCCGGGATTGTTGAGCCACACTGGACAGTTCGCATGAAACGTGAAGGGCCTACTCCCGGTACTTCACTTTCCTATATACTTCACAAACCACGCATTCTGGTCCCACCACAACTTTATCGAAACGTATGTAACGTTAAAAAAAGCCTAACCTAAAACCTAAGAACCTAAACAAATTTCATTCAACTAGCTTTGAAATACATACTTTCCAATAAAAAAATCAATACGTGATATTGAGTTTTTCATCCATTTGTCTCGCACATACTTAATGCAAATTTAAGATTATGGTTTGCGTGGCACTTTTTTGAAGTAGGTTGAAAATCGTCTTTCTTTAGTTTCAAAGCATGATCTTTAATCAGACGGATCAACAAATCAAATCAGATTTACGTACGATATCTGCATTCCAGAGCCGTTTCTCGTGCCGGTTATGTTCTAAATAGATCTTATATTTCCGAGTTGCGTAAAGCATCAAAGAGTAGAAGGAAGTCAGTCAGGTGTCCGGGCACGTGGGCGCGCTCGTAAACATTTGGTGCATTTAGACGTAAGGTAAATTAAAACGCGCGAATCGCCGCGCGGGCGTAAACAACTGCCAGCCGATAGCTGGACGTTCCGTAATGGTACCACATTTTATTACATAATTATAAACATTCCATGAATTTCTTGGTTACTTTTAAGAATTTTGATATGAACTTATTAATAAAAATATTCATTACAAGGATATTTACGAGTAAAAACCAAAACTGACTTCAAATAGAATAAAACGTTATTATGGACGCCTTTTTTTCTATTCTTTCCAAATTATTGTAAGAATATTAAAAGATTCATCAAAATCGTTTCACCCACTCAAAAGTGATGCGTTAACAAACATAAAAAATAACATACAGACGAATTGAGAACCTCCTCCTTTTGAACGGTCGGTTGAAAAGTCATCAGATATGAACATACATATATTTACGGACACCTAATCTAAGATACTCTAAATATATGCATTATGCTTTCATGAAACTACTACTGACACTGCCAAATAATCCGATACCATAACTTATCGTGAGTTTTCTCTTAGGCATCCTTTCAATGCCCAAACCACCAGAAGGTCGCATTTATCGTATCTGGTCATAACGGTTTCTTTAAGTCCGGTATTTTTTCTTTATTACATTGCTTCCTGAGCGTTACAATCACATTCACACCTTGTTTACACATTAATGTTAAATAAGCTGTTAACATATACAAAGTCTCTAGGGTTGCGATGTAAATTACCGTCGTTATATAAATATTTATAATTCATTAGCTCAGTTCACTCTTCTCTCTTTCCTTTTTCTCTTACTGTGGGCGGCGAGAACTAAAAGAATTATAGGAGCATACCGTCTCAATGAGGTAAACAGGTGGTATAAAATACATCTACTTATGATTTTAAATTCTTATGTTTATTTCAAAGATGTTTTTCTTAAAGTACCGGTACTGTTTCGGAGCCAAGTAAATATTTCTAATTTTATTAGGGCTAAAGTGTACGTTCAACTAATGCAAGGCGTTATTGTTAGCGGGAGTTGCTGCCAAACAACTATTCAAAGCGCAGTAATAAAGGAATGTCAGCCTGTCTCATACACATTTTATATTGAGTGGGTTTTTTATGTCGATTATACAAGTAACCCTTTGACTTTCATATCACGTGGAAATTAAAGAATATTTCATCTGTCAATTGATATTATTGTTCAACACTTCCTTTGCAAATTACGAAATAATCAGTTGCCTACTAATGGAGGTTCGCCCGCTACTGGATCTTACAACTGTTGTTATAAGACCAAGACGAAATCACGATCAAGACGGTATATAAATAGCAGATTCATTGTAATAAAAAGATTATGCACCCACTAAGAATTGTTATTATCAACAAGAACAATGGTGGTCGGAGATTACGAGGAATACGAACAGCGAAATTACATATAAATATGGCAGTTTCCCGGTTGACAAATTACGTTTTTAACATAACTTAAGTGAAATTTATCTATGCTTTGAACAAAAGTAAGGTCTACAGCAAAATCAAAGTGAAATATCTCACTTTAATGCGCACGAGAAAGCCAAACCTCGCTCTCAGTCGGAGCATTAGGTGGTAGGCTCTCCACGTGTTAATATTATACGTAATTTTACAACCGACTTTAAAAAAGGAAGAGGTTCTCTGTTGTTCTCTCTGGTGTTTTTTGTTGTTACCTCATAAATTTCGAGTAGGTGAATCGATTTTGATGATTCTTTTTTTATTTTAAAAGCTGGTACTTCCTAAGTAATTTAGTCCAATTGTGACAATGGCATCCATGATAAAACCATATAAGTCTTAAATTTGCATTAAGTGTGCGCGACAAATGGACGAATAACTCAATATTACGCCAGCCGATTTCCATGATTCTTTTATTATTGGTTAGAATGTAAGCTTCAAGAGTAGTTTGATAAAAGTTTGGTTAGATTCTTATTAATTTTATTTGGTAATAATCCAACAATATTTCGGAAATACAAAGAGGGCGTCCGAGCTTGAAATCGTTTATGATTAGATTTTTAAGAAGTTGATTTTTGTTTTTACTCGTAAATATACTTGTCTCCTTCCGAGCAGAGCGGACAGTTCGTAGCCCGGCGTAGCACGCGGCCGCTCTGCCCGCGCACTTTACGAGTGACGCGGCGACTGCTTGTTCCGCGACTCATTTCAATCATTGTACTGCCGAATTTTGTTTACTATTGTTGCATGAATATGAGCCAGTTTCGAGTCCGTCGAGCGTATATGTGAACAGTGTTAATGCGAAAGATCTGTGCCGAGTTTCAATAAATGGAAAGTAATTAAATACCATGCCATACATATGAACGTATGTATGGCATGGTATACTCGTATAATATACTTTATACTTTATGTATTATATACAACTACTCGAAGAGTTCCATACTCAATTCAACTAGCATCTACAAGGTCGCAGTGTCCGGGCGGTCGCATTAAGTTGCGAAGTACTCTAACAACCCCAGTTCGATCCTCGGTGACGGCAAAAATTTTATTATAATTATGAAATTTTAAGTGCTGATTAACCACGCGCTCGGCGATGTATAAAGACATCGTGAGGAAATCCTGCTAAGTAATTTAAGCTACAATTAATGCTGATATATAACATTTTGATTTAAGCGGATATTAAATTTTATTTGAACGCACTAAACCGTGCAGTTTTATTAAACTAACACACCGCTCAACCATCTCACCTAATCTTTCACATCATTGTGTTCATTTTTCATAGTGTTGTTGTTTTTGGAGTCCACTCTGTTGAAATAGAAAAGCCGATACTAAACGTTTAGCGTCCGCGCGAGTACAGCTTAATAAAAGTTTATATCGCATGGTTTACCGAGCTTCAATACTTCTCAAGTCGATGTTACTGTGTCGAAATTGTAGAACGAGACCAACAACAAAAACAATATGCGCGGTATTTTTGAACTCGAGTGTTTATGACTATTGGAGCGTAATTGTCTGAACTAAATTATCCAGTCTCTTCTGGTTTGACTTGCAATCCCTTACGTTTAACTTCACCACGACGAATATAACAAAAATAAATTAAAACTTTCCTAACATCATTATTGTACTTCAACTCAGTATTACTAAGACTAATTTAGGGCTTAATAATATATAGGAAGTAATATAAATAGAGTAAGGATATAAATAAATAAATATCATTATAAAAGCGAAACAGAACGATAAAGATAATATATGATGTAGAATATAAAAATGTAAAGTAAGAATAAGAAAGACAGAGGAGAGAGGAGAGGAATGGAAGTAATGGAATTATAGAGACGAAAGAGGAGAAGAAAGTAAGGTCCCTGACATACACTACTTGTTAGGGGGTACTGAAAAAGAAGGCTTGTTATTGTTATTATCAAGTGTGTGGGCTTGTGCGCCTCCTCATCTAAAATACATTAACGTGATTTATCGTAAAATATACACAAGGAACATTGGTAGAATACATTATCGTTTTGTTGTGTTACTTTTTATTTATTAATTCAATTACGGTGTAGTAATTAATCACGGACTAAAATAGTTATGTGAAAATTCGTATTTCTCGTAAGTGAATGTCAATTGTTAGAGAAATAAAGACTTTTAAACTTTGGTTTAAAATTTGTGTCAATGAATGAAAAAACATGGACTTCAATTATTATTAAATAATTATTAGTTATCGTCTGTACGTTACAACACCTGATAAACTCGATAACTTAAATAAAATTATGTAGTTATACGAGATCACAAGGCCTCACTTCGATGCCAAGCGGGTTTCTCATGGATGGCACTCGCTATATATTGATATGCCATTTGCCTTGAAGAAGATCTTACCATTTCAACAGCGGCTACTCTACGTTTGCATATCATAGATCTTAAAGTATTACCAGCCTTTTGTGGGAAGGTGTTTAGTAATTGCGTACCACGAACCCAGTTCACACGCTGATAATAGATATGATAGATTGCGGTTTAAGTGGATTATTTCCGTCGATGACGTGATTGTTTTGTCTAGGCGGGCGCCGCTCACACCGAGGTGCGGGAAACATACTTAGGGAATACCGACGGCCCCAGCGCGACGACTGAGAACCCTTTGTAGCAGGCTTTGATCTCCAACGTTACAGTCGATCGCCGTTATAAATGTACAGTTCTGTTTACGCGAACCTGTTTTATGGCGCGTATTAATTGCAATTGATGGCTTTCATTATAATAAAAGTCCGTGTGTTGCTCAAATAGTGTAGCGCGGTACACAAAAGTTTTTTATAAGCCTCTGTATCTCGAAGTATATTTAGTAAAGAGCTAATATATACTTTTCTCCTCATGTTTATGAAGGTAAGACGGTTATAAATTTTTATTTGTTATCTAGTTTTATAGATAGCAAGTTATTAGTTTATTTTCTTGCAAAATGTATTAAGGTTGGATAAACTTTTAAATGGGTCTAATATTACTCACCCCTCCTTCTGTGGGACTACAATATCTGAGGAACACAACACTATCTAACGCAAGACATAACTTGTATTACGGGTGTTGCAATTAACAACATTTTGATGTAAACGTTAGTTAAAATATTTTTTGTAAAATTTCAAATTCACAGACTCGGTTCACCCAGTCGAAAGTTCTGAGGTAACAAACATGAAAAAAGAAAACTGAGCGCCTCCTCCTTTTATGAAGTCGGTTAAAAATGCGATATCTTATTGCTTACAATTTGCGATATGCGGCTTTTAACTTTTTTTATAGCTGTGTGTCGTCGTGAATTTATGTGTTGAGTAAAGTTACCTGCCCGAGCACAACATTTGCCACAAATTAAATCCATCCAAAATATATGTTGATAATAAAATTAATATTTTATTAGGTCGTTGCACCATTAGTGCATTATTTTTAACGTTGTAAAGTTGACGCGATCATTCTTAAATATTGTAAAATATCTGACAAGGTATACTTTAACGAGTGACGCGAATGTCTATAAACTAGAGTGCGTATTAAATTGTTTTACATTTATTATGTAGGTGGTGGTGGTGACATTTACGAGGTGTCACTTGAGTACACAATGTACGGTTGATTTAAATAATTGCTGTAGCTAACCAATTAGATCATTTCTCGTGTCCACCTTCATAGCTCCATCATAAGCTTCTGATGTATAAAACTTTTTTAAATGGCAGAAAGAAAATGGACGAGTACAAATGACGCGTATTAAGCACGATGTCCCAAATGATTGTCTTTACTGAATTTTTCTAAAATCTTACTTAATTTGAATACTATAACATTGAATTTACAATATTAATATATTAATTAATATATATTATATATATTGCATATTACAAAATGGGTATTCAACAGTACAGTGATTAGGCCTTTACTAAGCTAGTGCGCCTTACCATCCAGGACTGCATTTCTACTTAACATCAGGTGGAATCGTAGTAAAGCACTTGCTTAGAAAATATGAAAAAAAAACTAATTGAGTCGGCAAACTTCGTACCGCCATTTTTGATGTAGTTACTAGTAGAACCTCAAGGAGGTTTTCCTTTAAGCCGGACAGTATTCTATAATTGACATATATATTATGATGAACAATTGAATGTCATTCTTCATCATTCAGAATGAGGAAGAATGACATTCAATTCTTTTCTTTACTAAGGTTTTATAAAATCTGATTTTAATAAAAAAAAATATTTTTTTTCATTTTATATACAAATCTTGTCCTAAAAATAACAAACACAAAAGTGTAAGAGCGATTTTTGTGCAGTAGTTTGGAAGTTGTGCGAGTACATATATATCGGCGACTCATTCATATTTATTAGTTATGATTTCGCATGTTTACGCAAATGTCTCACCATGAAGAGAACTACTTATATGAAGTATCTCTGTCGACCCGCCCTGACGGTCTTCGAATACCAACTATATCGTGTATTAGATGAGTTATAGACCAAATTGTCTGTATTTTAAATACTTTCAAAGCGACTGCTTGACCACGATCCCACCTAACGGCGGAAATGCAGTCCTGGATGGTAAGGCGCACTAGCTTAGTAAATGCCTAGAAATGAATTTCTATACAAAAAACTTTCAGGATTGTCGAAAGAAAATGTCGGTTTTTACCCTCCATCGAATGTAACATCCTTCACAAGACACTTGGTTTTCAAAAAAGATTGAGAAATGAAACTAAAAACCTTTGAATAAAGAAGACGCTTCTGTCTTGCTTGTATCCTGCCACACTGTGAGGTGCACCTTATCTCGACTACGTGATATGAAGTGGCCACCATAAACCACCATAAAGTGCTCGAAACACCGGATATTTTAACTCAAAATTATTCCGCCATAAAATTTATGAACCTAGCTTTGTTTGATACGCATAAATATTGGGTAAGATAATATTAACTGAGTGAACCATCGCGATAAATTAACTATGATGGGATTCCTCGTATAATTCAATAAATTCAATTCCATTAACCTGTTAACCCTAAAATGTTCATAAAAACGTTACGGACCTGAGTAGTTTCATTTTTAATAAAAGCAAACCAAAATAAAATACCTTACATGTATCCGTTAATAAAATAGGGAGGGCAGAGAGCCAAGCTGCAGGCGGTGGCCGGTTTACGACCCCCCCCCCTCACATACCCGCCCCGATATGAAACCTATCAAAATAGAAAATACGCAGTCGCCTTATTAAATGACCCGCTCTGCTTACACGAGGCTGCCTGCATACAGACTAGCGACGGATATTGTTTATATATTAAGCCATATAAACTCAACTCTAGGTGGTAATTTACCAAAGATTTGATCTGAATACTCATATACTTATATGAATAGTCAGACAGCCGACTACGCGGCGGTCACTGTTGCGTGGATGTATTGGCGCGAGTGGAAAGCTCTACGATCTCACGGACTACTGGCGTGAAGTAGAGGTGTTACCTCGGAGTTTCACTCGGTTTTTAAAAAAAGTGTCTAAGAATTTCTTTACCGTTTATACGTTGTAGGTGGTGCAATAGAATAACTTTCCATCACAGGAGTTATTTATTTATTTGTTATCCTTAAAAAAGCTTTTGAATAACAGAAATCTAAAGATTAAATACAGCTCGTGTAATGGAATTTTCATTACGATTTATTATCATGTTTGGTCTTCGTTTTGTTAACAGTCCAACCATTACCAAATGAGGTCTAATAGGCTCCAAATATTAATGTATCGTACACCGAGTTCACATTTTACACAAGTTAGTTTTGTGTATAAAAGAAATATACTGAAATTGTTGAAGAAATTTTATTTGGCTGTTAGGACCTCCGAGCGTGCGTTCTACTTTCATCACTTAGATATCGCTAACTTAACTGTATAAGTAAATAAATAAAAAAACCTCAGTAAACAATGACCCCCCAAGAGCTAACGATAACCACTCAATAAAATTCAGACAAAGGTTACGGTCACAGCACGCATCCATTTGCGCTGGCCATCAGTAAAGTCCACCTAGACAAAGGTAAGGTCCATTAGCGCCGTTGGCCACGGGCGGTGTAGCTCCGTGGGGAGTCGCACCACTGCTGGGGTCGCCGCGGGATCCCCCGCCTTCAAATATCAATTTTATTTATTGAAGCTCAATTGGATAAGATGAAAACGGCAATAATACATAATGGTGATAGTCGGATTAGATGAAATAAAAGAATATAACATTAAACCTGGCTTGTTAGAATATCCATGATGTTCGCCCACAAACAACAACTAAAGGGATAACAGATGCGTTCTCGACCCGGAACTGCAACAGTTACATCGCTGTTATCTGCTTGTTATCATGTTATTAATAAAATTTAATCTAAAAACTTATACCTTAAGATGTGTGATTATTCTGTTTAGATAGGAACAAAATTAATTAAAATAAATAATTAAAATGTGCCTACAAATACTATGAGATTGGGTCGTCAACTATAAACACGTTATATACGTTACTCTCATTCCGGCATATATAATTAGAAACAAACGAACAAGTTTTTAAAGCAGCATCACAGAGCGCGCGCCAACTCTCCGTTACGGAGGAGCTTAGAGCTCGAAAACGAAAGCAATTTGTAAAGATTACCGTCAAACGGTGCCGTGTACATTGTTCATTATAAAGAGGTCGGACTTGAACTTTAAATTCAATCTTAAACATATTTAATCTTTGCTCTTTAAACTGGGGTAGATTGAGTCGTTTATCCCAAAAGCATTTCATACAAAAAAGACGCAAACACTATAATGTCACGCAAATTACATTGATGATTGATATGTTTCTTTTTTTCTTTATTGAAAATTTAGTCATTTCTAGAACAGTAGCTCATAAAACTACCTGCGTTTATTGCTGATTTATTAAGTTCTACGATTACCCTAAAAGTTAATAAAAAACAAATTGCAAATATTTTAGACTAATAAGTAAATTGGAAAATTCTTGTAATGTGTTATTTATTAATAAAGTTTCTTCTTAAATCCCACACAAGGCCTACCTTGCATTGGGATGGAGAACACTATGGATATGCGATATCCTGCAAATCCTCTGTTGTGAATTCTGAACTGCTTGATTGCAAATGTTCCTCCGTCTCTACATGATATGGATTATCTGATAGTTATTCAGTCAGCCCACTGACATTTTCTCAATTCGAGAACTATACCGTCCTTTTAGAGGCGCTCGACCCTACGGAGGCATCTTATCACTCTAGCCCGCAGAATCAAAAGCCTTGTTTGTCATTTCATTCTTTTTCTTTATACATTTCTAATTATACTTTGAGTGGGGGGAAAAGCTTAACGAACTTAGAAGTCAGTGCTGTCAGTAAGCTACTACTCCTAGTCACTTCTATAGCATAATAGCTAACTCCATTTTCAGTACAGGGGCACCGCTCCAGTACATGAAAATTAATTGTCCCAAATATTGTAGAACATATTCTATTGATATAATATATTTTTTAGAAACTGTAAACAAGAAGTATCAACCGATCTTACATACTCGTATGTTAGACAATGAATTAAAAATTTTACCTAAGCATTAATATTTAAGCAAGATTTTTTAAATTTAGAGATACAACTCTACATAGCAGTCTCAATGTAAGACTCGTAATAACTTATTCTCCTTGAAGTAAGCCAGACGTCTGCCTGCCGGCATTTACAAGGTAGGACTGCACTTAGCATTTTAATTAAATGTTTGAACAGAGATACCCGGCGGATCTTAGAGCCAGTAACATTAACAAACTGACTAAAAAATATTCTTATAAGAATATTGTGACTAAGTGATTAAGATTGCGTTTTGGAAATCACGGTTGTTTTCTGCTTGTTCTTTGTTAGCTTAGTTGATCGCGGGTTGCAACACACCTGACCTTCGAAAGAAGGATAGGATTTTTTGACCGAAGATCCTGAAGTCGTATCGATTCATAAAATCCATTGAGGATTCTTGGAGGAAGAGGACTTGATTTTGGGTGAAGTGGTATATAAACAGAAATGGAATATCATATATCAAGATTGTGTAGATGGAATTGAGAGCTCTGTCAGGATGAACAAAAATTATATTCAGTGCGAGAAATACTCCAAACGCTGTCAACATTTCCCGTGCTAGATGTGAAAAAAGATCTGTAAGGTATTTGTTTTCACTTCAACTTGGCAGGAGCTGGTTTCCAAAATATCTATGAAATTGCGTCAAAGTGATTTTAATTTGCATTCTTGGATGAAATTGCCAGTTGTAATCGACTACTTTGTAATGTGTTCAACGTAAATCTAACGCAGTGCAACTAGGCCTGGGATTCCCAGCATTAAAGCGATTAACCGCCGCGAAACGGAAAAGAACAAGATAAGAGAGCGGTTAGCTCCGTCGCGATCCGTACTTAATGAATTGTTTACTTTGTGGCTGCGTTCATCCCGAATAGAGAGCTACTCATGTAATGGAGTTCATTCGACCGATATCATTGATATATTTTAACATATCTCAACAAGAAGTGTTGAAATAAGTTAAAATATATTAACGGTTCTATTACTAAACTTTGTTTTCGTGTTACCAAAACAAAAATCACGAAAGTTTTTGTCTCAACGAGTCTGAAGATATTCAGAATAAATTATGAAATTATGATTTGTAGTGATCGCCCTATCGCCTAAATTAGACTTTAATTCAGAAATAGGAGCAATGAAATCGTTATCTTATTTATAGATTAAACATCTGTCAGTAACGAATCTAACGCGCCATGCGTTTGTGTAATGTTTTTTTATAATTGATTTAATGCATTTTGTGCGCATATTGTTATCAATATGCGCACTAAATACATTAAATTAATAGTGCGCATATTGTGGAAATAAAGATTTATTTATTATTTATTGAATACTCCTCCGTCCGCGCAATTTTCGTAACAAGGAGTACAAAGTTTGTGCTTCACGTATTAATATAATGATATTGCATCTCGATAAAAGACCACAGAATCACTAGGCTCACGTAATGTTTGCAAACGGAAATTCCAGCGCGATGAAAAATTGTGTCTTCAAAAATATAAGTGACATAAAAAAATAAACACGAGAAAGTTCTTAGAACAGTATTCTTATGACGTCATCTGGGCGACGTTTACCTCGGATAACACACGTTTTGCATTAAAATGTGAGAACTCATAAAGCATCGGGCACTCAGGTGACTTTTCAGATTTTAAATATATCTGTACAATCTTACTCTAGCGACAAAATATTATTTTGCACTTTTAAAAATCTTATCGTTTCCTTGTGTTTATGGAAATAAAGTTGCTTTTTATTTGAAACTGGTTTTAAGAGAACATTTGTTATTAGTGCCCATCAGATTTGATTTAGCGCGAGAGAAATAATGGTTATAGTTTTGTTAATGACCAATTTCCATGAGAGCAGTAGGGGCGGACGTGTTGAAGATTTTCATAAAAAAGTTTTTTGAAAGATATATCCCCTGTCAAGTGGCCTGTTGGCGGCGACATATTGTGTGGAAGATAAGTTTATTATTCGTAGCTCTTTAAAGAATACCCATACCCATGAACCATAACCTACAACACCAAAAGATGGTACATAGCTCTACTACTGTTCAAGTTGCTGAGGCCAAACTGCTGTTGCACGAAGAAGTCATGGAAGTAACAGGACGTCATCACGATCTAGCCAACTCTTCACGATATAGGTTGGCAACGTTAAAATTCCACAACAATATAAGTAAAAGATTTAAATAGAAAATATAAGATTAAAACATCAGCAATCAATCAGTGAAGCACGTCGTATAAATCTCCTACTACCCGCCGCGATCCTCCAAAAATCCCTTCACGAAGCGTTTATTAAGATCCCAAGTCGGACTAAAATATTCATTAATTGATTCCCGCCCTTCGTGATTCAGCTCATTACTTGAGGGTTGATTAAGTGAGCCAACCTGGTTATTCGCGGAACTGTCGGGGGTTGGGACAATCATTTCTAATTTAAAGAGAATTCGCTTCGAGTTCGGAATCGGAATAGTTTTGTTTCACTCGATGATCATTGTTGAATTTCGAGATGACTCTGTGTGGATGCTTCTAGAGAAATGATAAAACTTGGACGGATTAATTTAAAATACACAAATATGCAGTTTTAGATCTTGACATTATAGAATTCAGAATCGATGATTGTTAAGAACTGTTTTTCATAGAAATTAAAAAAAAATATTTAATGTTATAAAAACTGGGGTACCGAATTGGTACTAAAAATGCACTTTTTGAACCGACTTCTTGTAATATCATCTGCCCATTCACTCTATTAGCTATCTCTTTCATTACCCTTACGTTCCGTTTCCCACATGAAATATAACAATTTGAATATGCTGAGACAGAAGTATTTCAACCATATTGTTCGTTACTCACCGCAAAAGAAGCAAGTAAAGAGTACGCGGATAAGAATGATTTGAAACTGTATCGTTCGGTTACTGTCGATGATCTGCTTGTTTTTTGCTAAAAAAATCAATCTTATAAAATTGTTTCATTCATCAACTCTACCTATAAACTAAAGAGTTGCCTCCTGCGGACAGTATATCTAACATGCAATAGATTTATCTTAATCATAACGGGCGAGGTACGTCTCGCGACTAATTACCGTGACTGACTGAATTAATTGATTATCTGTGTCAACCGGCGAAGGAAGCTTGTTCGCGAGAAAGTACAACGCTGCGCTAAAGATTCTACTCTATTCGCGTATAACCTACACGTAATTTTCGTTCTTAATTATAAATGCAATTGTGAAGATAATCGTGTGAACTTGATTTCTAATGCGAATCTTTCTTGTTTACGGGCGTACGTTATTAAAACAGTACGTCAGAAACAAATAACGTATAATATGGATTGATGCAAAAAGTTCTCCGCTGATTTTAGCGATGATTAATTGAATCAATAACTTGAGGTGTGTCAGTTCAGCTGTAGAGCGGAAGTAGCCGGCGGGGGTTCAATCTGTTATACTTTAGTCTAATTTTAAAATAATAATTTAGAAGCGTCAATAGCCCACTGGTGTGGGGTGCGGTCTACGAATCATAAGGTCGTAAGGTCGTACTGGATGTTAATAGGCGATGGAGACCGCTTAAGATCTGATTGATTCCCCACTTTTGTTTCCCGGAATATTGTTTCCGACAGTAGTTTCTTAATTCATCACTATTATATGACCTTAAGAATTACTGTGACACTACGAAATTTAGCCACAATGGCTCGCGTACTCACCGGCGATGGCTTATCTGCTGCTATGTCATGTGAACAATTTGTGGTAATCCCAATAAATTCTAATAGCAAGATAAGTTGCTTACCACACGGTGCTTGTCTTCAACTGTTACCAATCCGTTAACTGTATTCATCACGCGAAACGTAGAAAAAGAAGCAAATAAATTCGTACAACTAACTAAACATATCTGGAGCGCAATAAATTATTCAACACGCAAAGTTTCCGTGTCAACTATTTCTGAAGCCGGTTTAATGCTGACGAGACATAGTTTCTCTAACACTGTTGATGAATAAAGCGGTTAAATTATAATTATTCTCGAGCGACATCGCAATAAAACGTGGCGTTGTAAATTTTAACTATAAAACGGTTCGTAGAAGCGGTGGCCAATGGCGACACCTCGCGGGCGCCGGACGCACATACGTTCATTGACAAGAACGCACCGCGCGGGCGACGGTGGCGCTCGCGGCGGCGAGTAGCGGAATCTTTGTTTGAATTATGGAACCTTTGAACATCGTTTAAGCTCTTTCTAACTTTATTCAATTTGAGTTGAAATATAACACACGCATAATCTAGAATTTTAAGAAAATGATCTATCCGGTTAATGTACGTCTAATTTCTGTCTGAGGTCATAGTTGTTGTACGCCACCGTTTGATGTTAACTATTTTTTTTTCTATCTACGCAATAAGGTCACGGTACGTGCCATTATTTTATTAAATGAACACGATTATTAGGTAATTCAGTAAATGTCCACATAAACTGGGGAAAATTCTTAGTTCCGATCTTAATCACGTTAATGGACTAAGTCATTTTTAATTTAGATTGTTTGAGTTAGTTTTTGTTATTTAACTTAATTTGCAGATTAGCTTAGTGATGAAAGTAAAAAGTGACTCAATATATGATGAGACATGTGATGAGCCCATTCCCATAGACATTGATTATAGTAAGTTATTAATGTATATTTGCTTCAGTGGTTGCTATATATATATATATATATTGTATGTACAACTTTCGTACCCCTTCAATTCTGATATATACAAATAATGAATTAAGCGGTATTGCATTGTAAAAGAAACCAAACACAATATACGAACGAACACCCCATCCTCGTCTATCGTACAATAATCGGGGAGCTGTATAAATAAAAAAAATCTCATATCGTCCGAACCGTTACGTCCGCAGGGCGTATTAATTCAAAAGCATTTATTTGCGGATCCGGAATAAAATAAATAAGCCAAGGTGGAGGTGGGCATCGAAATTAAAAGTTGAAGTGGAACAATAGTTTCGGGCTCTGCGCACCCCGCTAGCCGCAGGGCGTGAAGGGTGCGCACGTGGGGCGATCGAGTGCCATTGAATTTGAAAACCGGTAATTATGAGAAAGTAGATGATGGATGGGCTCCAGTCTGTTCACGTTACACGCGTGCGCCCAAATTAAATTAATTCCACACGTTCACGACTCTCGGCGGAGACCTGAATAAACTACGAATAAACTTTTTAAGTTTTACAACAAGTTGAAGAAACCTAATCAAGACAACTTATAGAGAACCGACTTATAGAGAATATGTCGGTTTCTATCTCTCTACTGGATTTTTTTTTATAGGAAACGAGCATACGGCTCACCTGATCTTAAGTGATAACGGTCGCTCATGCCGGCCTTTGAGGAAGGATTTGGCTTCTTTCATGAAGGTGCCCAAATCGTACAGGTTCGGGAACACCGCTGGTGTCAGTTGATTCCACAGGTTGATAGTATGCGAAAGAAGTTTAAGTTGCGGTAACAACTATTTTTTATCATACTGTGTTTCAAAAGTCAGAAAAACACACCTGCAAGTTGCCAGATTACATATATTACATAAATATATAATCTGGATCTCGGAAAATTAGCATTTAGGAGGTAGGTAGGTTTAATTTTTGGAAAATGTCATTTCATCCGGGTATAGGGTATACAAGCTATACTTCAGTAGGCGGCGTTGCTAAGCAACAAACAGTAAGACAATGAGTGTGTCAAGGAGAATCTAGATGGTCTCGGAATGATTTAATTATATTAAAATATCAAAAATATATTATTACTGTTGATTTTTTAATTTACTGGTTGTACGTAAGTATTGGTGATTCCCATGTGGTCCCATTACAATTGGGTCCAATTCTGATAGTGGCACCCATGAGAAAACCATAAACAAGTCTTAAATTTACATTACGTATGTGGGCAACAAATGGTCCAATAACTCAATAGCACGCCAACCGATTTCGAAGTTTCATTTTTTATTGGAAAGGATTGTACTTCAGGGGTAGATTGATGAGAGTCTAGTTAGGTTCTGATCAATTCTATTTCGTAATATTACTAGGATAATCGGAAATACAAAGAGGGCGACTGCGCGTAATAACGTTTAACGTTTGATACAATTTGATGTCAGTTTTTTGCTCTTAAATATACTTGTCCTACACGAGAAGCTGAATCCAAGTTATGTAAAATCAAACATTATTATAGTGGGCAGTAATATACAGAGTAAAGATAAATATTGCTCTATACTATACCACACATCTAACACATATGTATCATCGTATGTACCCTGTGACACGTCAGTGTAAGCGCCAATCTCGTTGGCAATGGTCCTGGGGATTCATTCATTTGTTATAATTAATAACTAGTAATGAATCCGGTTAGCCATAAGGGCAGTGCTTTAACCAGAAGAATCTATTAAAGCGATAAAACTATCGAGCGAAGCGACCCTACGTATAGCTGTAATCTCGTTACCCTACCACGGTCTGCATAACTGCACGCTCGTAATCCGGTATTGAATACCTGCGCCCTAACGGGATTTGGCGTCACGCGCTCTTGGCAGCAGAGCAGGCGCCGGCGGCCCGACACGCGTGGGCAGCCATATTGATTTTTTGGATGCGTCTTTAATAGCTGTGCGTAGTTTGTTTGCTTTTGCTAATCGTTGTTAGCCCACGTGACATGTGTCTCCTCGACGTCGGCGGGGAACATTATGTTGTGAAACTAAGATTGGGACATAATTGCTACATACATAGTAATATCTTATCGCAGTTATGTACGATATGAATGTCAGGGTTATAGGGTCCATACAAATAAATAAGATTGGAGTGTATGTTTGTCAGTTATAGTTTTTAATCGCGGGTAACAACAAATGAATAAGTACTCATGCCATTGACCCAGACAGGTAGACACGGTCCCTACAACTTCTGTAAGTTTATTCCCGTTGAGACATTTTCCTATAAACGTTAGCCGGTCCCAAGTAATTTATTCGTCGTCCTTTAGTATGTCACAAAACTAGTAAATATTGTTTTCGCATTTCCTCATTTATTCTCTCTGCGAAGAAAATTGGCGCGAGCAATACTCTCTCGTGCTCCTACAGTGTAGTAATAATAGGCGTGCTCTGTGTCTTATATATAAGAAACCTAACTCCCTCTTTTTCTATGTTCACTTATATCCCTCTCAAATTCCGTCTGTCTCGCCCAATCACACTGCCACCAGCTTACGCCCCAAGTCAAGTGTGCCTAAAGAAGTGTGACTTCGTCACTATTTAAGACGTACATAAATTCATGTAAACAAATACGTTGACGCTGTAATTTGAAATCGGTCACCAGACTGAAATCATCTCTGTAAGTTGGGACACTGAAGACAGTAAAAACTATATCAAACGCGACTAAATCTATCGAATGGCGAGCATAAGGCGGCTACAAATCACGCCGAAGCAGCAGAAAGCGTGCGCAGCGCCGGACTGGAAATTAAAAGCAAACATTAAAAGTTAACTGATGAGGTGCTCGATTGAATGAGAACAACTCATTTATATATTTAATGACGCACACTCCGACACTCGCACAAAGAATAGTTAGTCGAGAGATTAAAAGATTATTAGATAAGACATTCTTTGGAGTATCAAACACACACTGAGTCTTATTATGATTAATTTTCCTGTGTTCCATGAATGTGGTTGGTATAAGTAAATTTGGATGATGAAAAGTTTATTGATCGTCTCTGTCTACCCCGCCAGAATCAGCTAAAAAAGCTAAAAACACGCAAAGTTTATAAAGAGTGCAGACTGATAATATTAAAGTAATTTTTACCGATATTAAAAAAGGAATAGATTGAATAAAAAATCATTACACACACTACCATGCATTTCATACTCTTACGTACGGGTGTCATGTGGTTGCTAGGCAACAGTTAAGTAACCATGATAAATAATTATAGACACACAGTTAATACAAAAATAGTGATTTCAATATTCCCATTCCAGGATTTGGAGTGCGCCGTGACCATCAATACAATATAAATATGTCACTTGCTTATTCCATATTTGTGCCACGTACCACATTCTTTTTGTCCTAAAAGTTATCTAATAGTTAATGCTTAATGTTTTATGTTCATCGGTGTGTTGTGTCGATCTTAAGTAAATAAATACATGTGCCACCTAGTCGTATATAGTATGGTCATAACACATGATAACGGTCTCATAACACTTGTGAGTAAACACTCGCCGGCCGCGCGGACGTCTCAACACATTACCCATCCCCCAGGCCGCGGCCGCCCGACATTTGTCAGTGGGGCCCCCGCCCGGGAACCTCTTCTGAAAAACAAAATTTTCCGCCACACACACCTCGGCTCACACATGGGGGCTCACGCACTACACGACACAACGCGGCGGTTCCTGTCGGCGACGTTTACAATATGTTATAACAACGGATATTTTAAAGCAGATATTATATCCATATTTTTATCCAACAGTGGTCCATCAGTCCATTCTCCTCCAAGATCAGACTGATCAGACTGTTGACAATTTTTACAAATATTATTTTTTTGTGTAAAGTTCTGAAAAAGGGAAAACTGGCCCGTACGAGCTAAAGCTAGGCTTGTTAAAAAAATATCGACAATATTATCTTTTATTCTATATTTGTGAGCGATATAAAATTCCGAATATCTAAAAGGTATAAAAATCTATATTTCTTCCGACCAATAAACATTTACATATTAAACATTTTTAATGGTTTTTCTTGACTTATTAAAAATTACATCTGATTGGTATTTATCTAGTAATGCAAGATAATTGAAGTAGATTAGGCCAAAAAAATGATTTTTAGAACACGAATATTCTTTGTCAAATCAAACCGATATACGATATTGATATTTTCAAAAAAATATCGATACGATGTTTACGATATTTTTGCATTTCCGACATCCCTTAGCTAAGATTTGAACCTCTTACCGCCACCTAGTAAGTAGACGGCCAAGGCTCAAATTTATCTCATGTTGAGCAAAAAACCAAGGAGATTAAATTTCTATTATCTTTTCAACTACGTCATAAATAGTAAACTTGCAAAATGATAAAAGAATATAAGTAAATATATAATTGCAAAAGTTCTAAATCGCAATAATTTGACATTTGGAGTGAAAAAACGACGCTCAAAATTTTATTTGTGTAAATATACTTTAATATTTATTTTATATATTTACCATATTTCATTTCAAATGCAAGTAACTTAACTAATAATAACAAAACAACTTTAAATTGAATCAATCGTTAAACGTTTTGGGCGCGGACTCTCTCTTTGTATTACCAAATTGTCGCAGGAATATTACGAAATAGAATTACCTTCGAAATCTTATATGATTTTCTCATAGATGCCATTGTCAGAATTGGACCAAAAGGGAAGCACCAGCTTAGAAATAAATAAAGAATCATCAAAATCGGTTCACCACTCGAAAGTTGTAACAAACTAAACATACAGATGAATTGAAAACCTCCTCTTTTTTTAAGTCGGTTGAAAATGACAGACTCTCCTTTAAATTTTGAACATAAACAGCAGGGCGTGGTTTTAAAAAAACAAACGTATTTTTATATTATTCTATGTTTTTCATTTCAATTTCGGCGGCCCGGTATAAAATGTAGTGCGTATATACTCGTAAGTTTATAAGGAGGAGTCCGCACGAGGGCCGCGCCGGGGACACGGTCAGTGCGCGCGCTCTAAAGAACTGAATAAATCTGCCGCCAAACGACAAGGTGAATATAAATATAAAGAATCCGCGGACAAACTTCCGACCCGATAGGGCTGGCACTCACGGAAATGTTTTCTTCTATTTGTCCTAGTAAAGGTTAATCATGTAACAAGATATTAAACTTAGGTGGTCTTTTATGAGAGTTATGTATATCAAGATATCTTTTATTATTCAACTCTAAAAACAGCTATGGCTATGGTCATACTGTCTGTTATGCTAGATATAGTTCAGTTCGGTAAATAGAGGATATACAACACTCAAATCACGAGGGTCTTACATACAGCTTACAAAGATTGCAGCATTATTTTAACAATAGAATGACAAACGGGTTGCACTGTAGACAGCAATTCAAAATCGGTTCATAATTGCGGCGTTATTGATGGTGGAGAGTGAGCGAATTGGAAAGGCAACGCCTTATTTTCTCATGCTTTTAACGAAGTGCGTTGTTGTCGATTCGATGAAATTACATCAATTTTCTACTTTCGCTGCAGTATTAATTATATTACTTATTAATATTACTTTTGGTAAGTTTTGCCAAATGCTTGTCCTTTTATTATAAACTAGCTGCGCCCTGCGATGTTAACCGCGAAGCAGCCTAAGTTTGTCATTATTACATCAGCTATCTGCCGGGGTCTCGTCAAATATGGTCAGCCGTTCCAGAGATTAACGGGAACAAATAGACAGACAGACAAAAAATGTAAAAAAATGTTATTTTGGTATATGTACCGTATATACATGCATGTAGTAAAACTCAGACACTTTAATTTTATTGATTTGTATATATATATATATAGAAGTACAGGCGGCAACCCTATAGTTCGTGACTTTGTAGCGCTGTCGCCGTGAAAGGCGAGGTGATCATAAAGGTTCGGTCATGTTCTTACATAATAATGTTCTTGATATATTCCCCCAGGGGGCGCAGGGCACCGCTGGACGGAAGCGGACGGCATCGGATCGTCCTTCTGAATAATGTTTGTCTATGGTCTTAGAAATAACAGGATATTACAAAAAAAACTTCAATGTTCGCATAATATTATGATAAGATTGAAAGTTAAGTTTTACTTAGTTCAATTAAAGTTGTTTTCAGTCCTTTATTTATAATAAAAATGCGCATTCCAAGCTAGCCGAGCTAGGTTTTATAAAAGGAAGTTCAAATTAAACCGTTTCTTGGTGCTATATCCAGATAATTACTATGTAGTTCTACCATTTAGGCACTCAGTCAATTATTCAGAATAGAACAACCAAACTAGCTTCACTACTGCCCAGTGTTCAGACGATTGCAATTATCCTCTGAGCCCTCGATTAAGGTAATGAGAGTTATTTACTGCTCACTTCTTATTTTTTTATGTAATTTTGAATATAAATGGTGTCAATTGTCATTAATTGATAAATATTTTTTCTTTATTTGAAAAAATATAGAACACATAAGTAATTTAGTTTGTTTTTATATAAAAATATTTAATACTGTTACAACGACCTATTATTTTATAAAGCAATAAAAGTTAACAAAGAAGCGCCATAGATTCGCTGTTCCATGCAATAGGGTGGCGCAGGAAATGGTCATCGGGAGACAAACTGCTCGTCCCGGGACACGCGTCATAACGCAGAATGTTTGTTACGGCGAATGCGAGATAGCTCACGTTGAGAAATATCCGTTATGCATTTCTTGGCTCACAAATATAAACTTCTTGGAAATATATACCTCAAGCTGCTGCCGTGTACGTAACACACTCGGCGAGTGAAGATAACGAGAGCGAAGAAAGAAGATACATAAGTAATCTATAAATAGAAACTCATTCCCAAAAACACTCAGTACAATATTGAAAACTAGAAACGGTAA
Source organism: Meandrusa payeni (assembly GCA_029286785.1). Lineage (NCBI taxonomy): Eukaryota > Metazoa > Arthropoda > Insecta > Lepidoptera > Papilionidae > Meandrusa > Meandrusa payeni. Next base: position 366,832 of record JAGSMX010000017.1, read on the forward strand.
CCACCGCTTATATATCTTTCAGGAGTTCAATTAACTTCTGTCAGCAAGCTCTAAGAGATACATAAGTGCTCCGTAGGGTGTTGTATTTAGTGGAATTACTAGACTAACAAAACGTACTATCTTTTTTATAGTTTCTAAGCAAGTGCTTGACTACGATCCCTTCTGATGTTAATCCAAATATAGTCCTGGATGGTAAGTACTATCTAAATAAATGCCTATTCATACTACTCTTGTAATCGGAGGGAGAGGCAGACACGGGCAAACTATAGCAAGGCATTTCGTTGGGGTTTGATAAATGTCCACAACAAAGGTTGGAAATCCAGCAGTTCATCTTAAGGTCCGATGGTGGAACGGTGATGAGGGAATAAGATCATGTAATTCTTGAGCACAGTCTACAAAATGTAATCTGTGGAAAACCAAAAGGCGAGCTACCTTGCGCCTGTGCACCACACTGAGAAAACTTTATGTCTCACGAAGACGAGGGGGAATGACCGAATATCAGTAATACAAATATTTTTTTTGGCTATAAGCAGAATATATTGCTTACAGTAGCGTCGTTAAGCCATGTTGTAAGTTGGTAAGACAAGAACTACAGACGTGAACTCTGGCCTGCATGTAATAAATTACTGAGGAGGACAAAGAAATTGGCGCGTTGTTGCTGGTAAGTGATGGCGAGACGGCACGGACAGCGAGACGTCGTCGAAGCGCGTTGTGCCAATAGTCCGTGTCTTGCCTCCCGGTGGCTGTTGTGAACGCGGACAGCCACTGGACCGTGTAACTCTTTGATTGGACGAATTTTATTGCCCACCCGCCATCAGACCACACATTAAGTCAGTCTTCTTTTAAAAACGTTTTGATTCTATATTTGCATTGTGTTACGTCGTGGTAAAAGAGCCAATGAGCAAAATGACACCTTTTCTGTAGAGGGTTACAAAGATTCATCTTGATATAATTTATATGTGCTTCAACTCATGTTTTAGTGAGTTAAAATCTCAATTAACGCCCGCCTTCTATGGAGAGATCTTCATCTATATTGTAGAAGATTTTTCCCCGGCAACAAAGAACAGGCACACAAATCGTAATGACATAAAATAAGTACTGAACGTTTAGTTGACGAAAATTGTGTTCACTCTGCCTAAAACAACAAAAGTTGTTTTACCATGCCAATAAAAATATATAATCAACTGGATCATGAATTCGAAAAATTCCTTTAAATAAAATAAAATATGCCTAAGCACCTGCTTGCTCGATAATTGCTTTTATGAATTTAAAGAATATTTTGGAACACAAGTGAAGTCAGATACTGTTGCATATAATCTGTAGCCGCCGACGTTAAACTGCCGCGGCCTTATAAAAGGTTACATTAATATTTGCATGTCACATAAACGACTAAAGATGTGACCCTTACTAAATGTTGAAATTAACATCTGTATGCGCCATGTTTGTCGCCGTAGTAGCTCAGTGTCCGTGCGGTCGCCTCAAGTTGCATAGCGCTAATAAATTTGATGTTGCAATTTTATGTGCTGATTTACCATACGCTCGGCGGTGAAGGAAAACATCGTGAGGAAACCTACATTTCTTAGAATTTTTTTATAAGACATGTGAAGTTTGCCAATCACAATGCACTAGGTGTGCGTGGTGGACTATGCACTTATACTCTCTTTACAGAGAAGTCGTGCGCCCAACGGTGGGCAGTGTAAAGGCTGTAAGTAACTAACTATGCACCATATTTTATAAATAAAATATTCTATTGTATTGTAATGACCGCTATCCCAGCAGAGCGCAGGCTGGTACAAATACCTGTTACAAAATGAGTGTGTGGCGACCGCGGACATGAAAAGGCATCGGCGTTCGTCCGCAACGTTTTATTGCGTCTGCCCGCCCCCGAGCGCGCCGCAATCACACACTTATTCAAACATTTCTGCTTTCAAAACTTTTTTTATAAACAAGGGTGTGCCCGTCGCATAATAACGTGCTTTGATTCAAAGGAACCGTGCGGATACACTTTCATCTGCTCGCGTGTGTCCGTTACAAGTCGCAGCAGGTGCGACGCGAATTGGCTATGGACTTATTCGCAATCACAGAATTTAATCAAGGCTGTAGATAATGCAAAAAAATCGGTTTGTAATATCAAAATAACCGCTATTCACTAAATGCATATTTGCATATGAATACATATGACACATACCAAAATAACATTTTTATTATTTTTTTCTGTCTGTTGATTTGTTTGTTCGTGCTAATCTCTGGAACGGCTGGAACTATTTTGAAGGGACTTTCAATAGAAGGAGTATATTATGCAATAAGGAGTAACTTGGGCTACCAATTATGCTAACTGCTTGTATTTTTAAAAAATCTAAAATTATCTATATAAATAAGTAAAATCATGAAATTTTGTGTACGGATGAATCCTTATACAAAATTTCAGGATACGGAAAAGGATATAATTTATAATTAAGATATGATCGCGCAAAACACCGAGTGACGAAGCTAGAGAGAGCTAACATCTTTTTAGATGTTATGTACCTCACTGTTACGTTAATTAACGACTATGAAAAAGAACACCTTGAGGCACTTTAACTGATGTTTCGTAATGTAAGAGACGTAGAACCGTGATACTGTCTAAACACACAACACACAACAACACTCTCACAAAATTAAGAGGGTCAAACAAAGTTGCATAATTTTATTTTAACTCTGTTCAACTCTTTTAATTGAAATTCTCACAATTGCCTAAATCGTCAACAAATTTATAGTGTTTCTTTTAGAAAAAAGTATGTCAGTTGTAAAGATGTATTTTTATTATCGTTTTTAAAGTTTATAGTGAATAACTTGTAATTATTACAGGCAAATAATGAACTAAATTTGAATGGTTTTTTAAAATAAGTGAAACTTGCTGACTTTCTTATCATGTGTAACATCGTGGGCGGTTGCCTCAAGTTGCATCCAGAAGGCGGGGTATCTTTGTGAAGATTTCCTCCCCGTCAACAAAAAAAAAAAAAGTTGCATGGTACGCTAGCTGCGCCCAACAATGGGACGTATACAGATATATATAAAGAATGTTACTTAAATTTTTAACTTTTAATGTGATTTAATCTAATACGATTGTACTCTTGTCACATTTTAGACTTAAAATTCACTTGAGAGCACATAAAAAGCTGTAGCGTATTTACACATCTCACTTTCAAAGCCCTGTTTGCTTATAAATTAGAAAGAAAACATTCAAGTAACCGGAAACAATTTTTTCACTGAAGGTCCGCCAGAAATATCGACAAAGGAAAGAATGTTTCCGCGCTGTTAGCTCCCCTCCATCAGCATGCCCATCTTCAAACTTCTTAATTACCTGTTCTGTAATTATTTCACCAAACAGCGACTTATACAGAAAACTCATTAGAACGAGCGACAATTTTCATTATTTACCTTGAGCTCTAATTAATTCCTTGTCATGGTTTTTGCTTCGGCATTTGAGTTATCTGTTCATGAACGTCGTCAAAAAACACTTGAGAGGGACTATAGATCCCATCGCGAGTTGAAACAAGACAGGTAGCAGTCTCGGATACCTGATTACCATCTTTTAGCAATTAGTAAAACACACAAAACTCCTCCCCTGGCGTGTTCTGCTCCCCTGGTAGGTGATGTTTAATATTCACTCGTAAATTACTTGAGAACTTAGTGCCAAGGTGGCTCTAGATTTAAATTTAAATGCAGTTGGACTTTGTTGCGGGGACGAGATAACGTGCTCTCGATGTTTCAGAATTAATGGTGCATTAGTGAATACGAATCTTAAAGTTAGACGCGGTGATGAAGTTAGATGTTGATAAGTATTTTGTTTACGAGGATCACGGGGTATGTTTGTGTTACAAGTCCTACAAGTTCAATTAATTACGAAAAATCGAGGCCTTTTTATACAATACTCGCTGATCCGGCAAACTTCGTACTGCCTTATTTTTTGATAGTAGTTAGTAGCAGAACCTCAGGGCGGTTTTGATTTGAACCGGACGGGAATACTATGATTGACATTTAATAATAATATATGATGCATGGTCTGTTCGAAATATTCTTATTCATTCACTTTTCTTTAATAGGGTTTTATATAAATATGATTTCAATAAAAAAAAAATATATTTTATATACACATTTTTTAACCTAAAAATAACAAACACAAACATGTAAGAATTATTCAATTTGGTGCAGTAGTTAATCCAGACAGGAATTAGTTTATATATATATATGTATAAATTAAATGATATTAAAAAAATAGTTATAACGCTGCGTTTCGGTCTTACATTAATCTGTACAAGATCTAACAATCCAATTTTTTTTAATAACTCGTATTCAAGGTGGATGTAGAAGCTTCAATCTATAGCCTGAGAAGATACAATGCGGGCGACAGCTTTATGATCCTAAGATACTTCTGGCGTATAACTTTTAGGTCACATTCCCATTTCTCTTAAGGTAAGTAATCTTATATCTCGTTTACAACTAAAAAATATAGTGACATAAAATAGACGAGACTGCGAGTATATTCACGAGCAAAACCAAGGAATTATCGTAGGATTTACGAAATAGAATTAATCAGAAGCTAAACAAACTTTCACCAAACTAATCTTAAAGCACATCCTTTCCATTAAAAAATGAATCATCGAAATCGGTCGGCGTGATAGAGTTGTTCGTCCGTTTGTGGCGCACATACTTGATGCTAATTTGAAACTTGAATTTAAGATGTGGTTTTCTCAGCTCCCATTGTCACAATTGGACCAATTGACTTGAGACCACACGAGAAGCGCTAACTTTCAAATAAAAACAAGAATCATCAAATTCGGTTTGCTCAGTCAATAGTTATGAGGTAACAGACATAAAAAACATACAGACCAATTGTGAACCTCCTCCACTTTGAAGCCGATTGATTCGTTCTTCTAACCCAAATGGGGTATATCTCTATTGCATTATGCTCCATTCCCATTCTCATTGGAATTGCCAGCACCAGGTTCCAATTTTAGCAAATGATTTGTCGTACACCGAGAAACGGAAAGTCACCAATGTAATCCTACCGGCAGGCGACCCTCAAAATGACATAGTAATTCGAACGCTATTACTGACTTACAACTCTAATTAATACCACACAATTCCCATCATTTCATTAAAATCATATTAAATTATTAAAACAACGTAATAAAACATTACTCGAAAGCACGAGGCGAACATTTAAATGTTACCAACTAGAAAATATTTAATTAAAACCTACATAATGGCAGCCCCGCTCCCGTCGCTGTTCGATTTAACACGGATTCGTTGCGATCTTTTTATAATCAATTGCGAATTTTCCACGCGGCCGGCTGCGAGAAAGTTGGACCATCGGATAAAGGTCATCGGTGATTGTCGTAATTTTAAAATTCCTGTGTAATTCGGTTACGTTTTATTCTACAATTTCATTAGAGACTTTTTCACCGCCTGTCATTTTTATTAGAAATGAAACGTTTTTATTTTGCTCAACAATAACATTAAAATAACATTGAAAACGTTATTATTTCTTTACAGTTACTTTATCTATTCCTTTCATCTATTCGTACAGCGTGTACGTGTACATTTCTAGCATGGTTTATTTGTATTATCAGTAACAAGTCACTAGATAATAAATACAATATACAAACATTTAAAGAATTTGTTATTGATGCATTGATTACACAGATAAATTGATAAATTGAGATAATAAATATATAAATTTATAAACTCTAATCATAAAAAACATAATGATGTGTAATGTTGGCTCGAGCCGCCACCTACACTTATAGTACAGGTACATTCTAAGTACATATAAGCGACGTTATAATTTGAATTTATATTAATTGACTTTTCGTACAAGATACAAAGAACGGGAACACAACGATGTATGAAAAATGTAATATATTTTCTGAATACTGATCACGCAGAATATAAATAAAAATATGATTTATAAAATGCCTTTTTTTAGTTCCATTATGATAACCGGAATCGATCTTCAAAGTACAGCTCACCTCGCCACTTGAAACATGCCTCTTATGCTATAAAATTGGGGGAAGTGCACCGAACATTACCGATCTTGTGAACGATACCCGAAATTGTTGGATGCGGTACATTCATAACTGAAAAATGATCTCAGAATTGTTCAATTTTTTTAGTCTGTATATATGTTTTTACCAGTTTCGCCCCGTGGTATAACCCGCGATTGAAACTTTTTTTTTCTAAAGCTTAAGTTACTGCTTATTACATGAATTATGTACAAAAAAGTCCCGTCACAATCAGTCCTGAAGTTTCAGAGATTAGCCGGTACAGACAGACAAAAATTGTAAAAATGTTATTTTGGTATATTTACCTACCGTATTTACATTCATATGCTCATATGCAAATAGTCGAAAGCGGTTAGTTTAACATTACGAACATTCCAATTTTATTTTAAATGTAATAGATTCATCCGTATCATTTGTAAGCTTCCCGTTCAATGAGCGAACCAATGTGATGGTCAACATTCTTCTTTTTAATTCCTCTACCACCAAACATATCATCGCAGTTTCAGCAGATGTTATTATTTAAGCTCTAGCTTTCTTATAAAAATTGGATTAGGACACAATACTAATGTCATTTACTTTATTGTCAAATGAATGTTTATTTGTAAATAAGGATGGTATCAACAAAAGCTAGATGCTGTAATGCCTCATCCGTTATTCAGTGTATTTCAATGGCTCATATTTCATCGCTTTTTACCTTTTTATCTCCAACAATGGCACTCGATATGATTGCCCCGGGCCGGGGGTAAATCGGTGCAGGGCAGCCGCCGGGGTGTTTAGTGACCGACAGATGTACGCGGAGAGCGTGCCTGTTTGCGCTTCTGTTTGATTGTGCCGGCTTTTTAATGGCGAATAAAGAAGGCCACTCGAACATTTCGGTGCGCTGCACATTCGTAATGAAGTAAGCAATGGACGCCTCGCGGTCCACATCTATATAGCAGCAGACGTAGCTAACAGAATCATGTTTCACAAGTACTCCGACAGAGTTTATCGCTCTCCATTTGCATTGCTTTTATGAGTACTACAGTTAATACATTTATTACTTGTATAATAAAGGTTAATTTTCAACGACCTGCGACCATTGACTTAGCTCAGGCGCGTTAGCTCGCTAAGTGTTTTGACAATAACAAAATAATTCAAAATTTATCTTGCGTCGATTGGGATACAGCTTGAACTTATGCTAACAATCTTAATTATATTTTAAGAATAAAATAATAAATACTACCTCTTTAAGTTGCGTGAAAAATATTAATAAGAATAAAGTTACAAGCAAATTCCGTAAATACGTAAATACGTAATGCTCACTGCTCACTTAAAATTTGTTGTCACTTCAATAATCCCAGTTTGTTATGAATTTAAATAAATAGATTAATATTTAAAATGGATTATTTAATGCTTGCAATTAACGTTGATAAAAATTTAATGGAAATGTTCAAAATAACTAAATATTTTGTAATAACCCCGGACAAAAAGCACTCAAACATGACATACATGTTGATGGAGTCTAGAAGCAATAAAAAACGTTCCGGATATTTTCCGGATGTCAAAAAGGGCGCAGAATATGAAAAGTAAATATAAGAGCAGGGCATTTAGGGCCTGTTATATCACATCTCTTAAACCGCTCCTTAAACTTGACAAGACTTAATCCAGACCTTTTTAAAGATTGGCTCCCTCCCACAGGCTTAGGAGGACCGCTTTTTGGTCACCGGGCCTGTCGCCGGGGCGAGACGGTCTAGACTAACGCGACCCCATCTTGCTTCATCAGGGCGAATGACTGCTCACCATGGTAGGTTTTACTCTTCTAGGCCCAGCCCGACATTACCGGGCACGTATAAGCAATAGCATTTCCTCTCATGTGAAAAAAGACGCAGATCACGTGGTTCCGGACTTAGGTTTTGCAATACCAAGACTGAATTCTTATGAAGACGCGGAGCCTTAACTTACTTAACTGATAGATGCGAAACGGGTTTGTTTTAATATACATACTGTATTCAGTTTTGAGAAATTCGTACGGTAATATGTAATGTGTCCCAAAAATTTAACAAATGTCTGGTCTTACTTTCCAACTTGGAAAGGTTGGGGAAAGCCCAAATGTAAATTATCGGTCCCAAGACCACCTGATGTCAAATTAGTCTCCGATCAGAAAAGGTGTGGAGCGACAGACAGTCGACAAACTAGATTATACCACCTCCATCACTGTCCAACTTGATTGATGAGCTCTTTGACCAAATGAGACGTGTTTACCATGAGTACCACATGCAGGCAAATATTTACGTTATCACAAGCGACTAAGGCATAATTTGCCTGCATTATTACATTATTCTTTATGTAACTTGCTTATTAGATGAATCGACACTAGCAGATGTACAGATTAATCTAAGCTTTATATATTTGCAGTAAATACTACGTTTTAAGGTTTTTTAGATACACATTTAATACATATCTCAAAAAAATTAAAAACACCTTTTTTTTCCGTACGTGATTCTCATACACTGGTATATAATAGTCATAAAGACTACCGCGCTCAACTATGCGGGTGACAGTAAACAATTTCTTCCTTTAAATAAAACCGAATAATTTACTCCACTATTTTAGTACACATTAATTCCTTTCAAAACAGAAGTATATTAAGAAGAAAAAACGAGACTTTAAATCCATGTTAAGAAATTTCGTAAACGTAAACGTCTTATCGTAGTGACCAACTGTACTCGGTAGTAAGCACAGACGCTCTCCTATTTACGCAGTTATACGTACTAAGTAACCCGGCGCTTCTACTCTCATTCTTGTTTCACATTCGTGCACGTTGTCTGTTAATACGCCTTGTATTTGCCTAATGTTGAATCGTCACAAACCTACCTATCATTTACGTGATGTTAAACCAAAGTTTTCCACTTAACTGTAAATAATTATGAATTGAACATTTAGCTATATCTCATGACAACTTCCCATAAAAATGCACTGCCATATTCTCAATTTCATCTCACGATCATTGGATGGTCATATCAACGATAAGTTGAGACCCTTACCAATAAATAAAACATAAATCATCGCGCACACGGGGCGTCGCCTATTGTGATTTTATCGCAAACAAAAACGGTTTTCGGCGAATGTATCGTTTTTACAACGACACAATTGCACCAACTTATATTTGCCGTTCCCGAAACGATTGTACTCCTTAATGTGGTCGTAAAGTGTCGAAATGTAATTCGAGGATTGCCTGAATGTTGCATTTTTATATATGTTATAAATAAGTTGGTTTTCGCTCGTAATTGTCTAATACCCCAAAGAGTCTGTGAGCGGTCGTTTCATTAGCATTTTAATGTAGTTATTGGTGTAATCGCTTCGTAAAGCTCAATTCAGTTGCGTCTAGACGTCACGGCAGCTGGAGACACCTACTAGGAGATAATGAGCAGCTCAAGGTATTAGCAGGCGGTGCGGCGCCTCACAGCTCACAATGTTTACGTTTAATGTAATTGTCTCCGTCTTTTGTTTTGGAATAAACAAGGCAGTGACACGCCCAACGGCTACAAGACGAACTACAAAAGTTTCACCGTCACACAACTAAGGACATAAATATTGATGTACGTTCTTATTTCGTTCGTAGATCTGTCGTAAGTTCAACCGGAAGGAATTTTATTAGGTTGGAAAAACAGTGAAATCGTAACGCGTATCCATCGCCGTGGTCGTATGGAGTAGATGGTCCTACACCGATAAGCTCATAACCTTTTCGAAATTTCCCAACAAACCATAAGTTAACCAAAGAACTAATAAGGGTGTTTAAACTTTGTATTTAATGAAACAATGACAGAGATTTTTGGAAATATCCGGTCTTAATTAATTTGATGATAAATATACATACACTATACATATAGACTTTGTAGATCCTAACACAAAATTACTATAATTTGTGTTATATGCGTGTGAGTGTGTATGAGATTGTGTTTGTGACGTATGTAACTATGTTATGTAAGATTCCTTGCTCAACATCGCACATAACAATAATAATATTGACACATTTTAGCAAAACATCCAGAATTTCAGATGTAATTTAATAATGACTTACTGACTTTTCTTCAGAGGTTCACTTGTAAAGGGCTTTTCCCACAGTATATCACACTTATTCTACAGAGAGAGTTATGGGTAGGGCTATTATTAAAATTATATGACAACAAGATTTAGTGAAAGACTGGTATCAAGTCAGTGGATGTTTGTTCTTGAAGAAAATATATATCTTATTTAAATATGATATTCATTATAACATTTTACCATCTGTCCATTCATTGAGCAATTTTTTAATTTATTTTAAAAATGTCAGTTTTCCCAAAATGAGTTGTGTCATTTTGTGTCTCTTGTATCTTGAGCCATTGAGCTTGTGAACAATAATCTAAAAGCGGCAGCTTCGAGGAACGCGCGCCGCACCATTGTCCGCGACATGCTGCTATTAATCCTTCTCACCAACTATCCGTTACACTAATTAGACGCTGGAATTCATTTTACAAAGACACGACCCGATTTGTCTTCACTATATTACTTTTTAATCGATTTATTTTTGCTATCTCGATCTTGCCTTTTAGTAGACAAACCAAGCTGAATTTCCCGGGTGTAAAAGTCGAACACTAAAACATTTATGCCAGTTTATATTAAATGCCATTTTCAATTGAAGTAGACAGTTTTCGGCCAAAGTTCATTGACGAGGAGACTATCGCTGGTGAACACCTCTTCTCTAGCGGCTTTACGGTCAGTGTTGTTTAAGGACTTACCATATTCTTGCCCATTATATTTTTTTTATACTTTCTAAGCAAGTGCTGTTGTTAAGTGGAAATGCAGTAAAACATCGAAACTGTTCTAGGTTTTGCCCGTCGGTAGAATGCGGTCTGTCTTGATGGCGATGTAATATAAATCTCGGATTTTAGCCAGCCGAGACTTAACTACCTAGTGAGAGATAGACAGTCTCCAGAAATAGAAAAATACCAGGGCCGCATAACTGTCGAGCGCCATCTTAGTCCTCCCGCCACCATCAGGCACATCGGCGGCGCATTACCTAGCGCATATATTACCGCGACACGTTCCTGGAAGCGTTAATTAGGCACGCGGACACGGCCCACACTTGCAGCTTGATTAATGGACGCTGTAATTGCGAAGCGAACGCAGTGCGCTGTGTCCACGCGTACACGCGCGGTGAAGCTTAACGCCGCACATGCACGCCGCACATGCACAACCCACACGTCTGACTTGTGCGCCCATGCAGGACCCACATGCTAGCTTGATTTGCATGCTCCCGCTTCAAATAAGTAATTAAAATAATTATAACAAAATAAATTCGATTCTGTTTAGAGTGTATACAAATTGTAAAGAGGCATGCCATAACCATAATCTGTAACACTCATCGTAACGATCTTATTATAATCATAAAACTTTAAGTAATAGATATCGTTTAATCAAGCTCAAACGGTTACTAACTTGAAAGAAACTTGACATATGTATGTCTTAAAAAAACATTAATTCTATAACCAGCTTGACCTAAGACTTTAACATGAGCTAAGACCGAGCTGAAATATCCCTTATACTTTATTCTAAACTAAAATGGTTGTAATTACAGTTACATAAGCTCTGTGAACGGTATTATTCGTTTTTCCAATGAGAGTACAGAACCTTGACTGGTATTCCTATTTTGGCCTCCAGGTATTGAGTACAGTGATTAAAAGGAATCCTCGAGTGGATTGCTTATAATATTTGTCTTTGATTCTCGCTGAAGTTGAATTGTATAGTGTTACTCAAGATTTCTTCATTTCTTCTTACAAGAAAGACGACGGCTAAATACGATCCTCCTAATGTTAACGTCTCTTGTCAATCACAAACATCTGCGCTAAAGGTATGGCCGGTGGGTATTATGAGAGGTCTCTCATGCTTCCTTAATCGTCGCGATCCATTCGAGCAAAGGCCGCAGCAGTGTTGTACCAATGTTGGAAAATTAAATAGATATTACTTAAGGTGTACGATTCTTAATATGATGTAACATCAGTTATCATATTGAGTGAACTGAGTGATTTTTTCCTTTTATTATTCAACGACAACGTAGCTACAGTCCTGGATGAAAATATTTTATGTTTAGTATTCGTAATCACTCATACGCAGGCCGCCCACGTGATGTGTAAAATCGTTTAAATTTATTCCAGCGGGGTGACCGGGCCGATATACGTTTCCGATTGCATCGGAACCGCACAAAAGACCTCAATTTCAACGCAATTACAAATCTGTTAATTGCATGGCAAGAAATCGGCGTTACATTTTCACGGTCACGGAGACCACATCAAAGAGTTGCGGACGCGTGCAGTAGGGACTGACGAAGGGCACTGACTCCCTACTGTACGTTGTCCACCCTACTTTATGGTATAATGCATACGACCGATCAGACTGCATCAAAATATGTTGTGTCTGTCACGTTTTAGGATGATGGTAACATTAACACATAACTACTAATACAACGAATGCGGATATGACAGAGAAGATGAGACTGAACTTTTTTTTATTAAAATAAATAAAAAGGATAAAAAGTAGATCCGGGGGATAAGTTTGTGTAGTGGATGATTTAATACAAATCGTAGACATTAGAAATAATACAAAAAAATCCATCTATACAATACTACAATAAAAAATAAATAAATAAAATTGTAGTGTCTGTTTGTAATATTAGAATAACCGTTTTTTACTACATGCATATGAATGTAGATATGAACATAGACCAAAATAATATTTTTTACAATTTTTGTCTGTCTGTTGGTTCCGGCTAGTCTATAGAGCGGCTTTACCGATTTTGCTGGTACATTCACTGACAGATAGCTGATGTATTAAGGAGTCCCTTATATATTATAAAATTAATAGACAGTTTTTAATCACGGGTAACACCGCGGGGCGCAGCTAGTAACAAAATAAGAATAAATTTGTGTCGGTTACTACGATGAAATATGCTTAGTAACTAGGGTAGCGATTACTGCCTCTGTGTACAGTGATTGGGTTGACACATTAAGTTTTCAAATGAAGTGTCCGTGCAGCGATATGCAGCGTATGTTGCAGAGAGGGGCCGACGGGCACATACCTCTCGCAGAATCGCGATTCGACACCTGAGTACACTGCTCCCCTGCCTTTATAATAGGGGACAGGAAGCTGCGCGCCATGGACAAGGCTTTTTTTTTCACTGAGATCTTGTTGAGAATCTCAGCATATGCAGTGTATACCGTCTTGACATGTTTAACGAGGAACTGTATTGTTGTAAATATGTGATGTCACAGTGTAACAAACCGAACGAATATATTATTTTATAGATATACGTAAATAACTAATTACTATTTTCTACCAACTACAAAAGGATGAGGATCTAAATTCGTCTGTATTTTTTTGTGTTTGTTACCGCATAACTGGTGAATTGTTTTGATTTCAAAACTGGTGCTTCCCATTAAAATTTGGTACAATTCTGGGGAACCATGGGATCCATGAGAAAACCATATAAGTGTTAATTTTCAATCAAATATGTCCGCCAAAAATGGGCGAATAACTCAATATCTCGCCAACGGATTTTGATGATTCATTTTTTATGTGAAGGATGTACTCTAAGAGTAGTTTAATGAATGGTCCAGCCCTGTAGTTCTGAGCTCTCAAGAATAAGACTACGGTATCCCCTGCCTGTTGTATAAGGCGACTAAAGGGGCCTCGGGTTCACTGGGCGACAAGGGTGGGGCCTTTGTCGTCCGCTAAGGTGGACCGGGAAGAAGGCGACATCGGCTGGCCCGTGTAGCCTTGCACTATGAGGGCACAGGGGAGGAGAATCCTCCCCCCGGGACGTGCTCTCCTTGAGCACAGTGCAGAGGGGCTCCGGTGCGTTTCACTGGAGATCCCGGAGCCCCTCGTCATGCACCGAGGAAAGGGCCACCGGGGAGGTTTTAGTGGGTAAAACCCACATAACCGCCGCCTTCCCCAGAAGGCTCCCCGCCTTTTGAATCGATCTTTTGAAGATTTCCTCCCCGTTAACAAAAAAAAAAGTTTAATGAATGGTTGGTTATGTTCTGATTAAGTTTGGTTCCTTTGGCTTTTGTTTTATCAGTGAACTTCATTGTGATAGGAATAATATTCAATTGAGAAGATTGCCAAAATGATAAAGTCCTTATAAATATTTACACAAAATAAGCTAAATTTATTTAAGCATTCAAAATGTTTTAAAATGGACAATTTAATACAAGCCTTCTCCATATAATCGTGGCCAGTTTAAAACAGATTCGATCACCGTACTATAACATTAGGGGTGGGCAGAAAAAATTGTCACAAGAACAATTACACGGCATCTGTCGCTGTTGGCCGGCTCCGTAAGCGCGGGATTGAATTTATGTTGATTGGATTTACACAGCGGAGGTGAGTAGAAAATAAATTAAACACTATGTGTACATGCTCGGAGCTTGAGAGCGGGTGACTCATCTCGCCCGTACAGATGCAATTATATCGAACGGTTCAAAGTAAAGTTTCCTTTATAGCATAAAAGAGCTTAGGAGACCTTCTCCTCCTCTCTCTTAAGAGAGAATTACACAACTCACGACCAAAGAGAAAATAAAATATATTATTAATGTATATAATTTTCAAACTTAAACTTATTCTAAGAGCACTCAAGAACAGTAATGGAAGCATATAGTACGATGGAAGTAAAAGAAAATTTCCTTTCTAGCATGAACTCTAAAATCGCTCTTTTAAAATTCTGTGAGAAGAAAACTCTAGATATATAATAGATTGGGATGTCTGACAAATACCATTGGAAGACCTACTATACTACTGTAAGGTTCTAAACATCGGAACAAAATCAACAAAAGAAAAATTAAAATTACGTATTTTCCGTTTTTTAAGTTGTTTAGTTAAATGCGTTGCAATATGGGCCACAGCTTCTCCGCCTGTCACATAGGTGACCCGATAAGCTTGGTGAAAACTGGGCAGCGATTGCAGTCTGTGTTTTTTCATTTAAAGTGAGACAAATGCAAATAACTGGGACAACAAATACGCCTCCTCTGTGGCCAAAGCAAATTGTCTAAAAATCTTCTATACGATTTATGCTCGTTGATTATGATACTGAAAGGTTTATAATATCCATAATCCAATACTAGGTAAATAGTTAAGGCACCAACACGAATAGGAAAGAAGTAAGAAAATATAGAACTTCGTAATATCGTAAAATAAATATTGAATAATTCAGAAAAAAAGACGTTAGTGGCGTTTAACGTTTGATTCGATTTAAATTAAAATTCAGTATTGTATTTCACTCCTGGATATAGTTGCGGTGAGGTATATCGGAGCAGAGTGTTATCGGGCGCTACCTGCGCCGGCGGTGCGGCGGGCAGCCGCTCCTGGCGCCCGGCCAGCCTCGGTTCAATAAAATTTCATATCGCCCCGCCGAGCTCAGCGCATTACTCCGTATTATTATATCGGATATCCATAATCGAACATTTTAGAGGTTAAGCCCCATTTGGTCTTTCCAGCTGTTTTACATTTAACTTTTTGGCATATTTCAACAATTTTTGTTTTTAATTCATTGGCATGTATTCATGTATGTTAGTCCATTGATCTATTTCTATACATAACCCCAGGGAACAATCGCAGACAATGCCTTGGGCATTAAGTCCGCATTTTGTGTACTTTTATTATTGAAAATAAATAATAAATAAATAAAATTGTAGTGTCTGTTTGTAATATTAGAATAACCGTTTTTACTACATGCATATGAATGTAGATATGTACATAGACCAAAATAATATTTTTACAATTTTTGTCTGTCTGTTGGTTCCGGCTAGTCTATAGAGCGGCTTTACCGATTTTGCTGGTACATTCACTGACAGATAGCTGATGTATTAAGGAGTCCCTTATATATTATAAAATTAATAGACAGTTTTTAATCACGGGTAACACCGCGGGGCGCAGCTAGTAACAAAATAAGAATAAATTTGTGTCGGTTACTACGATGAAATATGCTTAGTAACCAGGGTAGCGATTACTGCCTCTGTGTACAGTGATTGGGTTGACACATTAAGTTTTCAAATGAAGTGTCCGTGCAGCGATATGCAGCGTATGTTGCGGAGAGGGGCCGACGGGCACATACCTCTCGCAGAATCGCGATTCGACACCTGAGTACACTGCTCCCCTGCCTTTATAATAGGGGATAGGAAGCTGCGCGCCATGGATAAGGCTTTTTTTTTCACTGAGATCTTGTTGAGAATCTCAGCATATGCAGCGTATACCGTCTTGACATGTTTAACGAGGAACTGTATTGTTGTAAATATGTGATGTCACAGTGTAACAAACCGAATGAATATATTATTTTATAGATATACGTAAATAACTAATTACTATTTTCTACCAACTACAAAAGGATGAGGATCTAAATTCGTCTGTATTTTTTTGTGTTTGTTACCGCATAACTGGTGACTGGGTGAACCGATTTCAATAATTTGTTTTGATTTCAAAACTGGTGCTTCCCATTAAAATTTGGTACAATTCTGGGGAACCATGGGATCCATGAGAAAACCATATAAGTGTTAATTTTCAATCAAATATGTCCGCCAAAAATGGGCGAATAACTCAATATCTCGCCAACGGATTTTGATGATTCATTTTTTATGTGAAGGATGTACTCTAAGAGTAGTTTAATGAATGGTTGGTTATGTTCTGATTAAGTTTGGTTCCTTTGGCTTTTGTTTTATCAGTGAACTTCATTGTGATAGGAATAATATTCAATTGAGAAGATTGCCAAAATGATAAAGTCCTTATAAATATTTACACAAAAATAAGCTAAATTTATTTAAGCATTCAAAAATGTTTTAAAATGGACAATTTAATACAAGCCTTCTCCATATAATCGTGGCCAGTTTAAAACAGATTCGATCACCGTACTATAACATTAGGGGGTGGGCAGAAAAAAATTGTCACAAGAACAATTACACGGCATCTGTCGCTGTTGGCCGGCTCCCGTAAGCGCGGGATTGAATTTATGTTGATTGGATTTACACAGCGGAGAGGTGAGTAGAAAATAAATTAAACACTATGTGTACACATGCTCGGAGCTTGAGAGCGGGTGACTCATCTCGCCCGTACAGATGCAATTATATCGAACGGTTCCAAGTAAAAGTTTCCTTTATAGCATAAAAGAGCTTAGGAGACCTTCTCACTCCTCTCTCTTAAGAGAGAATTACACAACTCACGACCAAAAAGAAAATAAAATATATTATTAATGTATACTAATTTCAAACTTAAACTTATTCTAAAAGCACTCAAGAACAGTAATGGAAGCATATAGTACGATGGAAGTAAAAGAAAATTTCCTTTCTAGCATGAACTCTAAAATCGCTCTTTTAAAAATTCTGTGAGAAGAAAACTCTAGATATATAATAGATTGGGATGTCTGACAAATACCATTGGAAGACCTACTATACTACTGTAAGGTTCTAAACATCGGAACAAAATCAACAAAGAAAAATTAAAATTACGTATTTTCCGTTTTTTAGGTTGTTTAGTTAAATGCGTTGCAATATGGGCCACAGCTTCTCCGCCTGTCACATAGGTGACCCGATAAGCTTGGTGAAAACTGGGCAGCGATTGCAGTCTGTGTTTTTTCATTTAAAGTGAGACAAATGCAAATAACTGGGACAACAAATACGCCTCCTCTGTGGTCAAAGCAAATTGTCTAAAAATCTTCTATACGATTTATGCTCGTTGATTATGATACTGAAAGGTTTATAATATCCATAATCCAATACTAGGTAAATAGTTAAGGCACCAACACGAATAGGGAAGAAGTAAGAAAATATAGAACTTTGTAATATAAATATTTGATAATTCGGAAGAAAAGACGTTAGTAGCGTTTAATGTTTGATTCGATTTAAATTAAAATTCAGTATTGTATTTCACTCCTAGATATAGTTGCGGTGAGGTATATCGGAGCAGAGTGTTATCGGGCGCTACCTGCGCCGGCGGTGCGGCGGGCAGCCGCTCCTGGCGCCCGGCCAGCCTCGGTTCAATAAAATTTCATATCGCCCCGCCGAGCTCAGCGCATTACTCCGTATTATTATATCGGATATCCATAATCGAACATTTTAGAGGTTAAGCCCCATTTGGTCTTTCCAGCTGTTTTACATTTAAATTTTTGGCATATTTCAACAATTTTTGTTTTTAATTCATTGGCATGTATTCATGTATGTTAGTTCATTGATCTATTTCTATACATAACCCCAGGGAACAATCGCAAACAATGCCTTGGGCATTAAGTCCGCATTTTGTGTACTTTTATTATTGAAAATAAATAATAAATAAATAAAAAATGTACATATATACAATCCAAAGGCAAATACTAAAATAACCTAACTTAGCATTAAATCATATAGATTCAACATTTTGCAAAGGTTAATATAAAAACTTAAATGAAAGAATACGCGAGCCGCTGAAACATTATAATACTTTTCTGTAGATAATATGCTTAACGGGATAGTTTATGAAAGGAAATAAATATGACATAATCAAAAAACTAAATAAAATGCGAAGTAACCGGTTTAAATGCAATGCATTACCCCCTTGCTTTTTTTAAAAACTATTTCCAAAATGTAATTATATTTTTCTTACAAATTTTACTGCCATCCAAGCAAGTTACAGCGACCGGGTTTAGCTTACGCGTATTAATTCTTAATTATTTATATAATTTTCAAATATTCCGTTCATTGAAGCCTACATCCTCGCTCACCTCCAGGTGCTCGTGAAACCACGTTTATTATACCGGGTTCCCGGGAACGCATGAACATAACACCCCTTTAAAACAATATTAAAGCCACGCGAGTAAAACGGGAATAAGTCATGTTATTTTAAAATCGGTACCTCCCAATTAGGGTAGGGTTTGCAGAAACACGGCTGTACAGTCAGAAATACAAATAAAGACGTTAAATTTAGAGCCGTGCGGTTAGAGCACCTGGCGCCGAGAGCCGGCACGCGCCCCTTTTTGTACTCGACTGTACATTGTATATCACATAGAGCTACAGATCTTGCAGGAATTACGTACGCTAACTTAATAAACGTGAAACACCACGATATAAATCTTTATGTTGAGTGAGAGAGACAGAGAGTGATCACAACCGACTGTCTGTCACTGCAGTCACATCGTGCCTGACTTTCCTCTCCGTCGCCGCTGAGAGAACTTAACTTTTTAATTCAATTTAAACTATTTCCTTCCATATGTGCTACATTATTTTAATTTAAATGTTGCTGACTATAAATATAAGCCGTTTTTTTTTTTTTTATTTTTATATAACATGTAATTTATGTCTTTAATATATATCGATAAATAAGTGTTAATTTTGAAAGAGTTATCTAATATATACAAATAAATAAAAGTGCAGTGTCTGTGTGTGATGTATTGTGAATATAATATCAGCTATTTTTTAATATATATAAAGGAACAACAGCTCTCTATGATGTAGGTATCGGTGTATTGCTTCTAAATACCTCCGGTGTATTTATTCCGGTACTTTTACCGGGAACCTGCCGGTCGCGCTGCTCGACTAACTTCTTTCAAAGTGCCGTTCGAGAGCGCACCGGCGCTCCCGGCTACAGTTGTTATTATTTGCAGATTCAATTGCTGCTTTCATTTTATTTTGGGTGACTGGAATTTTCCCGTGTACCTCGGACTGCGTGAACATTAAATACATGCTTCATAAATTTTATCGAAAACAATCATTACATTAAAAGTTTCGGGAGTCGGGATACATTTAAATTCTCATTTGTAAGAATATCCTAACCTGTACAAAGTATCTCCCGAAGTAAAGTTTTAAAAATACAACTTTTGTTGATTTGTCCCCATCTAAGTATTATTCCATTTGACGACATAAATTTTTCTTAGACTAAATGTGAAAAATTGTTTTTAAGAACAACGAATAGGATTGTAACTTAATATGCTAAGTGAAATGTGAATAGTGATGACTTCCCAATTATTTTTTGGGAACGTTTAACGCTGTTCTGTTTCCTCACCTCAGTGTCCTACCTCAGTTACCAAGTTTCATCTTTTAGGTCGCAGGTTCTTTGTAAAATAATTCGGTGGATGGGTCCTCGGCATGGTCAGTTACTCTAGCCGTGAAAGCATTCCAATCCAGTAACACCTGAAGTCTAAACCGTGACTTGGACAATAGCTTTCATAGAAAACTGTCTACCCGGGTTCGAGGAAAAAGACTTAGGGGAAAGTGAACCCGGCACCAGAGAATTAGAATTAGTTCTAAATTAATCACTATCTTCTTTCTATTATTACCCCTTTATTATATTATTGGCACGTATTCACAGACTAGAAAGCACAACTTTAGATATATTGTAAGGAAACACCGGCGAAAAACTAAACCCGCGGTCAGAACATTGAGCTGAGGCAATAATTACTGAAGCTAAAGTTCTAAAAGTCCTGAAGCGCTTAAGATAATTTCATGTCCATTAGACGCCTTACTTTACGGTCTCACTAAAACCTAAACGTCCAACCACCTTCCCTGACGCGTGTCATAAAACATAATTGATTAACGTGCAAAATTTATAACCGGCAATTAATTATATAGACGCAGTTAATTATTTGTCAGTAACGGCACGCGTTTGTAGAAATATAGTTTAACTTATTTTGGTTTAGGACCTGTAAAATTATTTTGAGTTACTGCCTCCCGAATAGCTGCGTCTGCTTCTCTCTACGTAATAAGCACACATACTAAAGACGTTTATCAATGATGATTAGAATGTCCAGCTACAAAATCTATCTGCCTATTTTAATCCGAATATTGCGCTGGGAATTATTCGCCACGCGGAACATACGAGTACTATACGCATGTCAAAAAATAATAATATTTATTTTTTTGTTTGAAATCTCCATACTTGTCTTTTTTCTAATCCATATAAAACGTCTTATTTGCATATACCTTCATATGTTAGAAAAGGATAGATAGATAGATAGATGTACGCGAGGCAAATAGGTTATGTGGGAATAGTCGGATAAATGTAAGCGGATAAGGAGGGTAGATTGATTATTATTAACATTATCGCATGTTGAATGGAATATGGATAAATCGATATTTAAATGTAACAGTTATTATTCAAAGTACATTTGGAAATATCAAGAGAGTTAAGAGAGCAAATTTAAAATAACAAGTGGGTGACGTTAGCATATGCTAACTCAACACCACAAAATATTTTCATTACAAACAAATTAAAATCAATATTGTTCATGGGGATACAGAGATATTTAAAAAATAAGATAAGAATTTTAGGTTATATCACATGGTTTTGCTATCAATACACTGACACTTTAACATCATCAACAGCTTAAATATTATTTATACAAACATCTAACTCCTTCCACTGTACACAACAAATTATAATAAGCAAGTATTTCGCAATTAAACAATATTAACCACAACGCGCACGAGTGATCAAATGTAAAACGTCAATAAACAATAAACAAGCGTAGTTTTTTTTTTGCTTGAGTTCAATAATTTTCATCCATGTAATGATTTATTCTACGGATTTAAAAATATAAAAATAGTCCTTTTTTAGATAATATTTTAAATTCCATTAATTTAATGTATTTTCCTAGCTTTTTGCAATATAATGTTTTTTTTAAGAAGATTTAATGTGAATTGTTTAAAATTTAAATATATTTTACCCATGGCAACTCCTTCAATATTATCAATGTAGCTTAGTCATGCTAATTTATGATTTTAATTATCCCACCATTAAAATACCCTTTAATTTTTAATAAGTATGTAAATGTTTTTTTTCTATAGATTTTTCATTAATTTCCTTGAGAGCACGAGCAGCTGGGCCGAAAATGGCCCATGTTATTTACATTATGTGCGCGACAAATCTAAGAATAACTCAATATCATGCCCACCGATTTCGATGATTCATTTATTATTGGAAAGATGTACTTCAAGAGTGATTTTGATTAATTCTATTTCGTAATATTCCTCCGATAACTTTAAAACACAAAGAGGGCGTCCGCGCGTAATAGCCTTTAACGTTTGATTCGATTTGAAATTGGTTTTGGTTTTTAGCCGTAAGTTTACTTGTTGTATTATCCAATAATTTTCTACAGTTAAAGTATAACCAGAATACTCAACCACCCAACATGATTGAACCGTTCATCTCAAATAAATGAAGCGACCGCTACATTACACCCGACACGGAGATAGCTCCAAATTCTTCGAGCAATTAAAACCGGCCAAAATAGAGCATTAATATTTGATAACACAATTAATTCGCAAGTGGTTCGGGCTCATAAAATTTTCAATTTGGCCTCGGCGAAAGTTTCACCTGATAAACGTGAAGTTAGGTGGTGTAAAGGAAAAGTCCTTTGGAGATAAGCTGGGGGCGGGCAGGGGGTAATTACATCAGGCTCGGCGGCCGAGCAATTATAATTTGTAACTTAGTTGCCTGTTCGTTTACGCATTTATCGTGTCTCTTTTGGACGCATTTGGTTCAGTGAAAAACGAAAACTGCACGCATTTTTACAAGCTTTTATTTACCTGTCCATATGTGACAGACAACATGTCTCTCTGTAATCAAATCTTGCAAGTTGAATTTGATCCATTTCTTCCAATTTGATTCCAATTGAGCTGAAATTTTGCATGCAATCGGATGTCATTATAGGATACAATGATCTGATCTGATGAAAGAACTGGAAGGTGGCCATAGGAACTCCGTAGCTAAACGACGCAACCCCATAGAGTTTGGGCTCAATTGACTGGAACTTCATTTTATTAATAAATAATAAAAGGTTTTTTCTAAAAAAAAGTTATTTTTTTAATTACTTGTTAGTTATACTAATTGGCGTTGCGGGAAATACACGACCTAACTGGCATTATTGTGATTCTCAATGTTTCTGATTTAATCCAGGCTAATTTGTGTCACATCTTTATTTTTTAAGTAAATGATTTTCTAAACGGAATGAATTCTATATTTATCGCTGTTTGCAATACCTTTAGTTCAGGCTATTTTGGAAACAAACGTGTGCTAAGTTCGATGTTCGATATTTTAAAATAATATCATGCAGCTGTTCGGAGATATTGAAACGATTCTTAATACGTCGTTGATGGGAGCGGGCGGAGCGGAATTGGTGTATAAAGATGTCGTCGGTGCGGAGCGCGGCGTGCGGAATGTCGCAATGTCAAGGTATTGGTGTATTTTCAAATAAACCGCAGAAAGCGCTTATGCTGTCATCATATTGCTAGCCGTGTTACAGGTATTATTTATTTGACGACTGCGAATCTAGACTATAATTATGATTATTGTGCCAAGCTTTCGTCAAAGCAATATCACATAGGAGTAGGTGCAAACATCACACCACCTTTTATGCCCATTAATGCCGACCCCCGTCGCGACACGTGCAACGTTGCGGAGGTCGCAGTAGCGTTGATAACCTTTGGAAAAGAGGATGGACTCTTTTTATGGAAACCCTTCAGTCATATCTGTTCAGAGAAACCGCTGACGATAACGGATTCTACAGATCAAATAACAAATTGCATTAAAAACGGAGTAGTGAAATGTCAATAATCAAGATGCCGTAAACCGGTTTGGAGTTCTGTAGCGATCAATGAAGACGAAATTCGGCCGACGGAATAATTCCAAACAATTCCTGAAACACTTCTCTTTCGATCGACTCTGTATACTCCAGTCGTATTTAAGATTAGTAACATCTCTATAGTTGATTGTTTGTCGTAGAAGTAAATCGTGACTTTACAGTGTTACCAGCGTGCATCGGAATTGCGACAGACAGAGAGAGATATGATGAACCGACTGCCTACCTTTGCTGGTCGGAATGGCACTTTAAGAAGAAGAAGAAACGACTCTACAGTTAAATGTGGACAGTTATTAACGAGCTGCTGAAATATTGAATCAGAAGCGGGCGGGCGGGCGGCGACGCGTCCCCACTGCTCACTCGCGCGCGCTATAACATCTGTCAAACGTCAAAATTACTTGCTAAATTAGCACTCACCTTTGCGAAACAATTCGTACACTATAAATCGTTGACACCTCACACTGTCGTCGGAGCCCCGCGGCTGCTCCGCCGGCGCAGTCGGCGCGTCTCGCATTCTCGGTTCGTTCCTCGGCAGCGAAACGGCGAGGTGTGAATGATACGTGTCCAATTAGATCTCTGTCGGGCTGAATCGCTGCGTTTTGTTACATTACGTGCGCACGCTGATGTCGTACAGTTGCCGATTAGCTTCGAATTCTGATTTGTACGGTCAAGAGGTGTTAAGCGTAAAATGTTTTAAATAAAACATTGCGGATATCTATCTATACATCTTTTGTAGCGTACCCTCTTTTATTCACTTATTTTAGTGGAGGTCGGCACTAATCGCACTGTTGTAGTTTTCCAGCGCAATGGACATGTCCACTTAACTTCAAGTATGATTGGTGAAGAACTAACTTTTGTGTATAAAAAAATAAAGGTTAGTAACTTTTACATATTTCAAAGTGGACTTAAAGGACCGAGCGATCGTTCCTTTTAATTCAAAGATGAACATGGAGATTGGTTTCGGTTGTTGTGGCGATTGGCGTGGCGGGTACGTACACCGCCACGCCAGTCAACTGCTCGAGATATGTATCTAAATGAGAACACATTTAACTACCCATCAACAACACCATTAACGGTTTTCGAACAAAACAAACTTTCCTGCTCTTATATTCAACATTAAACAAAACAAAAGTAATCGGACGGGATGAGATCTTTCAGGTTTTAAAAATATCGTAAACAATGTGAGAAATAGTCCAAATAATGTTTCACTAACACTTCAATAGCGCAGGTGTGGACTCCCTGTACAAATAGGAGAATAATAAAATCTAATCAACGCCCCATCGAGAGCGGAAAGCAAAACAAATAGATTTAGAACGAAAATAAACATACAGCCATTGCGCCCGGGCCGCGCTCGCCTGTGAATTACCTGTTGGTCTTACTGAAATGTTTGATGCGTTTGCGCTTGATCGACACTCGTACTCCGACACGGCAACTTTGATACTTTACAATTTAAAAGTACGAACAAACCGCTAATAAGCTCACTTGATGGCCTCTGTGGGTGTGACATATGTACGTGTTGTACGTACAATTTTACAAAAGTTATGTTTGTTTTTACCTGTGTTGCTTTATACTATCAATACAGAAGGAGATTATCAAATGCATTTTATTTAAATGTTTGCGCAGTCAAAACGCCGTCATGTTAGGACCGATGTTGTTTGTTTTTGTATGTAACAGATGGGTTTTTTTTGGCATACCAACGTTCTTGTGGCGGGTCGTAGCCTCCTTTTTCGAGACCGTCATTGTCCAAAAGAAGACTGCTGAGAGCTGAGATCGAGAGACGACCGATCCTTTTCGGTGACAGAGACGCCATTAACTCGCTTGGAAAATATTGATTACTGATAAGAAATTTAGCGAGGTGATTTTTGATTGTACCAAGTGTGGTATTTTGTTGTATAGCTGTGCTCCTCTAGGTAAATTGCATATTGAATAATGTTAAAAAGTCAGATTTAATTGAACACCGTACACTTTGATTTTGCAAATGTCAAGTATCAAAAGTAGTAGATCGCGCTACACGTGTAAGCAGGGCGGCCATGTGTTTCCCGTCGGAGCGCGCGCGCCGCAATCCGGCCGCAATCACCGTTACCCGTTACCTACCTGCAAACGTATTTTTATATCGACTATTTCTAAAACATTTAACGCTTGTGCCGCCCGTCTCATTGCTTTGGTTAGCGTCTACATTTTATTAGCTCCGATAAAAATGTTTCCGATTTAAAAGTATTTCGGTTGTTACGCCTGATTGTGCCCGACGATGTAATTGCGATCAACGAGCTCGTGCAATGCATTCATGGCAATCGTATGAATGTGTATATAAGAGAATAGGCACCGTATTGTAAATAATATTCTTCTACTAACGCTTAGGAAAACAAATAATCGGAAATTAAAGAATAAACATCTTGAATTCGTAGAAATAGTTAAAAACAAAATTGAGAATTATGGCTTTTTCAGCTACTGGAATACGACGCTGATGCGTTGTGTGTAGTCGAGCCGAAAACAGATTATTGCATTACTGCACTTTAATCTGTATGATAAAGGCAATAGGCTATATGCTTAATCTGCTATCGAATGTGTAAAATATCATAAATGAGTGCCCCGATATTATTTGTCAGCATGAAGTGGCGTCTAATGGAGGTATTCCAGTTCATCTTTTAGGTTAATTTAGACATCTGTAACGCGTGCAACATTGTATGGAAGTGCAATTAGCCAGTGAAGATTGATAATTCAGTGTCCGGCCTTCTCTATTTCAGACGCAGGGCTCGCGCGGCCATTACCTATCTTAAATTGTACGTTTTCTAAATCTCCTGCAGCATTAATTACCTTTGTTTGCTTGATTTTGCCGTTTATTTGTTGTATTTACCTATATTTTCGTCCTAATTTATAATTAGTAGAATTTATCATTTGTAATCAACAGCCTGTGTTTTTCCACTGCTGGAAATATGGCTTCCCCAATGCTTTCCACCACGACCTTCCGCTTTACGCACTTTGGGCTATCCGGTCCAGATGAACTGACGACCTTATAAGGATGGCCGATCATGCCATTGTCTGGTTGGCTGGCACATATCATGTCTTTGACAGAAGAGACCGTTTTGAGTTGTAGCGTTGTTAGTATATTAGAAACACGACAGATGTCCATGTGCTTTTTTGTCTAGTGTAGCTAATCTTGGTTGTAAATAATGGTTGTAACACAAATAATTATTGCCTGTTGTTAACGCAAACACTCAAATACTTAATTTTATAAGATAAAAAGCAATAACGAATCACGGCAAAAAACTCTAATTATCTGCCTAACCGGCAAATGTGGTGTGTTGAACAAATCTCTAGATCCCAATTCTAGTGATAATAGACTGTCGTAATAGGGAAGTACCAAGAATACCGACATGCAATTGAGGCATATTATACTTCTCGCGGTGGCTCGGTGAGGTAGGTACCGCCGGCCCAACCCTTCATACCGGTTAGCAGCACCCGGTGCGTTCCTTGTGCTAGATCACTTGCCATCAATCAGGTGAGCCGCTCGCTAGCTCGTTTTCCTTCCAAAAGAAACCGGTTCCTTGTTTGCTAAAACATGAAGTCCATAGAGAAAGATGAGTATCACTGCATATGAAATAAAATACATTTTTATTAATAAAAGATCCCTAAACAACAGTTATCTTTCATTATTATTACATTGATATTTAGGAGCACAAAGGGAAAGAAAAGAATCAAGCGCAGTTCACATATGAACCACTTAAAATTCTTAGTTAAAACCCTAACTGCTAAGGACTAAACCGCTTTCGTAGAATGTTAATCGATATCGATAAATTTCAATCAAATTATTTTTTTTTAATACAAAAATTGTCACAAACAGATTTTAGAAAAGAGTCTCCGTTTCCAAAGCTACGTACTAGGATGGTAACCACCAAAGGCTTAGCTTAGCTTCTGGGTTGCCACAAACACCGCTAGCTGCTAAACAGTAGCGTGCATTATTACGTTCTAGTTTTTGAGGACTACAGCATACAATTACATGGCTAACGAGACGTATCATTTAATTTCTTAAGATTACAAGCGCACACAGGATTTCATATCTCTAGCGTATATAAAAATACACATGAAGTATCTCTGTCCACCTCGATCACAGTAAAATAATCGAGTCCTACTACATTTATTTATTCATGTACTGCACAATATTTAATTTCTGCTTCTTTGTTCGTTTGTTTGTCCCTTTAATATAAATCAAAATCAATATAATTATTTAAAAGCAATTGTATATTAAATGTTTAGTGGAAATTAAGTATGTGAATATTTTTTTAATATATTTATTCCAACACAACATAAACTTTATTTTAAAATATATCGATACACCAAAAAAGGAATTTAGTAACAGCCCTACCAACACATTAAGGATGTCTCAAAATGAAATTATACAACGATCCACCTTTATACTTGTAATAATACGATGTTAATTTTCTGTAAATACTCATTTAAAATTACCAACCAACAATGAACTCTGGATGGACGATATAAAGTTTATAACCGAAGAACAAGATTCTCCTCACCGTTCCAAAGTTAAAACAACCTGTTTCACGCGTCAGTTAATTCCCTTTTATCTCTAGGTGACAAGACGTGGTTTATTATTTCTGCTGAGATGTACCGGTGACTCTCGCACGAGATGACGCGATGTGAATGATTTAAATTGAGCTTTTGTCTACCCATCCATCCAATCTACACGAAAATAAACCTTGGCAAGTTAGGCAAATTCCCTTCAGTAAGTAGACGGGCCAATTTAATCTTAAATGTTAAGATATAATTATATTAAAGGTACAACGAGTTTGCTACATACAAAACGTGTTTGATTTTTGTAGTACATTTATGAATTAGAAAAGAAGGGTCAATTACTTTGTGTTATTAGAATTTTAAGATTAATTTTGTTAAAAATTCCCACAATGTACTTTGGCACAATTATCAATACAAGGTAATTATAGGTTAGAATTGCATTCAAGACTTGTGTTTGATTTCAATTGTAATATTTTTTTGCAATCTGAACAATATCAGGATACAACTTTAGATAAGAGATTGTTAATTATAGACACAGCTTATCGCAAGCAACATCTAACTCATTAACATATCCTTCGAATATTATCTGAATCTGTGATGTAGTCATATACTTTTTTTACTTTAAGACTCCTATGCAGCAGGTCGTGAGGGCACAGTTGCTGTAAAATGACATTTGCAAATGGTGTTTTTCAATTAAACAATTCGTTTTCACTGCAGCTGGCGAGATCCATCATCTTGTGATTCCA
Source organism: Meandrusa payeni (assembly GCA_029286785.1). NCBI lineage: Eukaryota > Metazoa > Arthropoda > Insecta > Lepidoptera > Papilionidae > Meandrusa > Meandrusa payeni. The sequence goes on from JAGSMX010000017.1 coordinate 395,760, forward strand.
TGTGTCGAGCAGAAAATATAATAAACTTGGCAAAAATGAATCTTGATTGCGATATTTGCCTTAATCTATTTCCAAACATTAAAATTACGGACTTTCATGTTACAAATTTATCGATTGACCGACACATATCTTAGTAAGTCTTAGTAGTAAGTGACCTATATTCTCAGACAGCTATACTTTAGTTAATTTCTAATTAACGTTTATGCATCAGAAGCTAAGGAGTAATTTAAAAATAAACATGCTTAACGAAATGATACATTGTCTCGAGCACCATAACTCACGACGTTGACAATCGTGAAACGTGTAAAATGAAAAAGAGTGAAGCGTCCGGATGATTTAGTCGAGTGGCGTCCCCGCGTCAACAATGCATCATGGTGCACAGGTTTAATACGAAGACCTATTTGCGGGTTCGTTCTATACCGAGGAACAAATACTGGCCGTAGCAGTTGCAATAACTACACTTACACTTGCGGTTCTAGCTTGATACTTAAAGAATAAATAAAACAAATAAATTTGAACACTAACAGATTATATATGTTCCAGTATTGGGTATAGCTCTTCTGTCTAAAAGAATTGGGGGAATAGTTCTCCATGTGCATGTGTTTATAGTAAATCAGCACCAATATACGTTATCATCGGTGCCGGAAAATGATCAGGTTTTAAGCCACTCTTAAGAGACTAACTTACTAGCGAAGCTTAGTGAGTACAACTAATGGGGATAGAATTAATAAGTATATTAGAAACATGTTTTGAAGTGAGTGCATCGTCCACTAAGCAAGGTCGATGCTAAGGGCTAACATCTTTTTTGATTCTAGATAAAATATATTGATTCGAGAACCATTCTATACAATTTTTACTACATTTCAACGTTTCTTAGCATGGAGAATATCGTATTTTAGGTTACTTCCGTCAAATTGTGGTGATGCTCAGTAATACGCAGTTCTAGGAAACGCGATAATACCTCAAGTTATCGAAGTAACAAGCGACCGACGGCTCCCTGACAAATCACCGGACGGAACTTCAAAAGACCAAAATCTAAATCTCTCGTAAAACGACCGCGCAGACTAGACGCAGACACGGCACGCCAACACCTAAGCCAGCCGTGACAAATCTGTCCCATCTTCGACTACATTACCACCTGTTTAGCAAATCCTCGCAACGTACACTCGATAGCGTACCCAATTTGTACACGTTGACAGCCCTTAAGCCGGAGTCGATGTACAGTCACAACACTATTTGTAACTATTAGCACGGAGGCAGCTTGAGCTCCCTTAATGAAGACTAATCGACAATTAATTCAACAGGTTAACATCCAGCCGACGTTCGTTCGATATCGATAATTTTGTTTGATGTGTCCCGGAGGTCATCCCGTTTGTCACTCTTCCATATTCCTTTGAACTCCTTCGTTTCGATTTCAATTTTTAACTTACAGATATAGACCTTTAGAAACCACCACCAAACTATTGAAAGATATTTTCTGATACGATGTTAAGTAAACACCGAACATGAACCGAATTTTCAACCAACCGGGTTTTAAGTTGGTTGCCGCTTTTGACGAAGACCGGAGGCTACTTAAAGAGCTATAATTGGTGTGGGTTTTGAAAATATGCTGACGTCCGACACGGCTACACCTTGTTGTTCATAACTTTGTCGCTATGACTAAAGGAAAAATTTTATTAGATGAACAATAGAATACAAACACACCCGTTACCTAGACCTCATGGACTTCCACTTAGTAACTTCCTTACATCAATCACATCATATACATCTACGCGTAGATTAAAGCGTGCGGTACAAATGAAATACCTAAACATATAAAATCGTTATATAATAACCGAAATATTAATTAAGAAGAGATTGTTTATTAAGCGTCAATAGCCTATTGTCTTAGGGCACAGTCTGCGAAACTTTTTTTTTTTAATGATGAACTACACAGATTGGCCAGAGAAGCTGGCCTTGACTGCTTCACCGGATTGAGAGGTGGCATAGCTCTTAAGTCGCTTAGCCTGAACCTCTACCGCTATTAAATCGACGCAAGGGTCCCCCCGGTGAGGGGTAACCTCGACTTGGACGGTTACTATGTTACGCATAAGCATTCCGATCCACGAGAGGGCCGAACCACGACTCGGTCGGTTGCTATTTCACGGATAATCTAAGGGACATTCAAAAGTTTTTTTTGTTGACGGTGAGGAAATCTTCAGAAAGATACCCCGCCTTCTGGGGGGAAGGGGCGGGGAAGGGACATTCAAAAGCTAAACTAACTTTCCATGCCACTTCGGGAGTTCTCGGAAGCGTAGCGTCGTGGATCATTGTGAGACACCGTCATTGTGAATCCACCATTCAACTATTGACGTGAACCACCTCCTAGCGTAAGATTAGTTGGAATGGTTAACAAGAATGTTAGTAATATTTAAAGAAAAAATATTGCTAGCATTTATTGAAACAAAAAAAATCTTGATCTTAAAATAAAAAGAAAGGAAAATACACCTGAGGCTAAAAATAGTCAACAATGGCGGGGGGCACACAATGGCCCTTGCTGAACCCTCGCGGGTTGCGTTTTATGTGCTCTGAGTTTATTAATAATATAGTAATGGTGCCTCGTTGAGCAGAGGTGGCGAAAATAACGCATTAATATGCCACCTTCTGCGTCCTATTTATATGTCCTTCCTTATACACTCCATATATAGAAATACACAATGCGCAGGCGGGCTACGACGCTTTCGCAATTTTAAAATAACTCATAAATTCCTAGCAGAAGATACACGATGCCAAATAACATTATATCATTTCATTTTACCTAGATAGGTCTGCGGCACGTGACAGACAGATGACGGGAGCGTTCGCACAATACAGCTTCCTCGTTGAGCTTGGCATAGTCGGCACTGGCAACCCGACTCCCGGACTCGCATAACTGAATATCTCAAGCAGGCGGTGTGGAAGCGGCTTAAAAACAGTAAAAACAAAACTACTTCAAATCAATGCTTATAAGTAAAAACTTATTCTAAGTTATACAACATGTAAACTCCAGTAAATACTACTGTAAGTTAGTAGATACTACCAGTAAGGAAACAAGTGCGTAGTAACGCACGGACGTTCTTGCTTACTTGCGAAATTATCACAGCTATATTACGAGTTTTGGTATTTACGTTACCTTTATTCAACCACATTCGTACAACAACTTTTTGGTGTCCATACAACTGTTGATGTGCCGTACAACAATAAAATTAAAGAAACGAAATAATTTTTTCCAAAGTTATTGGCAGTATGTGTTTGTGAAGTTTTATCCCATTTTTTAAAATTTTCCAAATACATATAACAAACAAAAAAGTTCCAATGATTGTAGCTTTCCTTGCAATGTCTTTTTTATGATCTCCTCCACCGTGCATGTGGTAAATCAGCAAAGAACATTTTCATTAATTCCGGAATCAGGGATTGAAGTCCTAACAGTGAGGTCAAATGAACATGTTTTTTTCAGTTGCAGGTCGACCGACTCATTTTAAATATCCTGTGTGTCAAACTAGACTTTTCTATGAAACTGAATGCAGTAGAAATTAGGTGACCAAAAACGCGCGACTCACAACTCAAAAAAAAACGTTCGTTTCGCCTCACACTAACGAAAATAATATACTTTAAAACAATGTTTTTTATTAATTATGATGCGGATCTATGAAGACTTCTCTGACTATCCGGATCTGCATTCTACACTAGTGAAAAGAGAAAAAGACAAGAAAGCGATAGCAACTTCTACCGAATGAACTATAGAAAGAAGTTCTTTCCACACTTGGCACACGCAAAAGACACACGCCCGCGGCAGATTATATTTAGCGTTTGCACCTAGGAAGTTCATTAAGGGACTATTTTGCTAATGTGCACCGGATTTAATTGAGCAGTTACCGCGCGCGAATTTGTTGCGATTTGAACTCACGACGCCCGCGTTGTGCTCACGGCATTATGGTTATGGCCACTAAAGTATGAATGTTATCTGTATTTTGTAGACGGCATACGTTAGCTCCCTTAGTCTAACTAAATGAACAGGATGAGCTGGCAGAAATAGACGATGAGCTGGTTTCCGCCCAGCTACCATCGCGCACGGCGATGGATAAATAACATAGTTTACTACAGCGATGGCCCTACCATGGGTTACATTACATACCAGGGTAAATGCTTACTGTTAGATTAAGACTTAAAATTCCTCTGATCACTCGATCACTTTACCAGTCGTAACAATTTTTTTAAGTGGTATATTAATTCAGGTTATAAAAATGTATCAACTTAAAATTTTGTAAATATTTTTCAGATTTCTATCGTGCTTGAAACTTAATAACTTTTAAAATCTAGACAGCAAGATTTTCTTTAACCACTTAGCTCCTAGTTAGAAGCAGCAACATAAACAATCTCAAACGACGCCAGTAAATCGTGGGGCGCCATAAAATATGCATATAAATTATCAAACTGTGTATAAAACAGCGCAGCCCCGCATTGATGTATGGACGCGGCGTTAACCGCGCTGCCTTGCTACCTTCGTCTAACAAACAAAATATACTCTCAAGAACAGTTTCCTTCGCCGATACACTAACGTCTGTTTGTGATATGCAATTTACAGTATTAACATGCCTGACATAGATATTGCAAATAAGCTTTAACATAATGGGATATTAATAAATATTTTATGTTCTGTTTGTCTGTTTGTAAACAAGTTTATGAGCAGGTGTTCAACATCCTCCACTAGGTCCGGCCAGTTAGCTCGAGGAGCGAGTTGCGCACCCGATTGTCTCAGCTATTACTATCATTCACATACCTTTTCTAACATCCATAGAAACAAGAGAAGGAGAATGATACATGGACCAGTAGAGTATGGGGGGGTGGGGGGTGAGTGTAGCTAGCTACCTAGCTCTAATCTTCAGTCATTCCCTCTCTTTATAATGTCTTTCTTAGTAGAAAATGTGACTTGTGTAGAACTTCCATACTAACTGACTAATGAATATCCACAATAAATTATTTTTCGGTCACATTATGCATAAATGCCTCTTAGCATTGTGAGCAGTGCAGTGCTACCTAGCTCTATACAGGCCCTCAAGGCATTTCCTCTCATGTAAATAAAAACATGCATTATTACCTCAGTTTTCAGTGAGATTAAGGTTCTTTTCAGGTCGATGGTTGACAGACCGTTAGGAGAGTTAGGAGAATTAGGGTAATTTGATTCTTAAAATATTTCCTATTTATTTATAGAATAAAAAGAATAATACTCCTGTTTAGATATCTCGCTCCTATAACAGCGAATGCACAATTTATCTTACCACGAGCGTTTAAGCGTTCACACAGTTTTATAAAACGCTCTCTAAGTGCCCGATCAACGGGGAAGCTGGCGGCGACCACTGAGTGGTTTCACATGTACCCTCACCTTAACCCCGCGGGGGGCCGTTAATACGTACTCTTAGTTTTTTCCAACTTCTAGGTAATACACGGTATTGCTTTCCGATTGCTGACTTCTATTGAGTACAAGGAAAGAAATACATAGTACTACGAAACGATTTTACGTTTTACGGGTCTACGTAGCTCTGTCGGTGCATTCAACCAGTTCATCAATTGAAACACTCACTTTCACAATGGGAAAATTTGCCACAGCAATTGGACTATTCACTATATATATACCACACTATTGGACAAGTATTTTCACGAGTACAAACAAAAACCGATTTCAAATCGAATTATATATTGCAAAATAGAATATTACCACATTCTCATCAAACTGTCTGTTAAATTGAGATGCTAAGAGATAGTTCACATCAATAGTCAAGTGGTGGATTGGAACCTACTACCTTACGATTCGTATACCGTACCCTAAACCATAACTGTTAGGCTAATAAAAAACGTTAGCTATAAAAAAACGCTTCGTAATTCCTTCGTCCCTTCTCGTACACAAAAAGAGGTTATTGGAATTCATGACCTTTTTCATATTGCACTTTTCGTGATACAATATTTTTATAATACTATCAGGCACAGAACAACTTAGAGAGTACCGTCACCTCATGTTGTAAGCATAAACTATTTGGCATCAAATATTTTCTATTTTAGCAGCATTTCGAGATGAGATGTCGTAACATCAGGTGAGTCGTTTGGCACGTGACTCATTCGGCTATAAATATAAAAGGATACATTTCCCGCCGCAGCACGTAAAAACACACAATTAATTAAATTAATGCAACATATTGCGGCCAATTTATTAACAGGCCGGTACCGACACCAATAAAATCGACGTTTATATATTTGTGTATCGGTGATTTAAGGATTATAAAAATACGTAATAAAACAAACCATAAATACTTGTGCTCTGTGCGGTAAACATTTTCATCTAACTGGACGCTCCCAGCTCCCCGCAAGCACGGTCCGCTTGCTGCAAATTATTATATGCTTATGTAAAATAGATGTTAATTGATTTGTATTTTTGCGATCGACTTAGAATTCGATGAAGAATAGTGGGCTTTCTTCCACGTAACCATTGTGACAAAGAGAGTTTACTCCGTTACAAGTACTAAAGTAAATAAATAAAAATGAATAAGTATCATCTAGACCTAACATACGACACTAACTACGAAGGTAACAAAATTAGCATTCGACTGCTTAGTTTTGTGCCTATGACTATAAACTATTCCCTAGTGCATTTGAGACGCCGTTGGCCTTGATAAGCTGTTAACGAAATTTCTCTGTCTCCCTCTTTTAGTTCAAAAGTAATGTCACAGCTTATTTATTATTAATATTAAAATTGTTTTGTGCCCATAATATGTTTTGTGACTACATAAAAAGCTAGTGAATGAAATAACAGGGTTGGATGCTTCAGCTTTGTCACCACAGGATGATTGCTTCCAACTGCAATGTTTCCTCATGTCCTATTTATGCTGATTATGTATTTGTAAAATGAACATAATCCGTGCCTAATGCCAAACTAGAATCAAACGCTCTGTATTCAGAGCTTGATCTGATAATTAGATGCCAACCGGTTATATGGAATGCGTATTTTGAATACAAATCCGCTTGGAATTAATGGGAATAACGTTGCAACTATCTCATAGACGTGCGAAGTGCGGATGTAGCGCGTGTCGTCAATTTGTTTGTAGGCGGATTAAACAGTCATATTAAATGTTCACACAGTATATTCTGACACCGTAGGACTACATTTTTAATAACTTTCAGCATTGCTCAAAAAAATTCTTCTAGTATGTGTGTGTAATCGAAACTTACCAGCAGGTGAACCGCGCTCCAGACGTGCTACAAGCCGCAAATAGCCCACCGTCCTGAATATTATTTAATACGAAAATTTACCGTTTTTTTTATTGTTAATTTGACAATAATTATGTAGGTAAGGCAAGGTAGACCGCTCCTAGCGTAATTGTGCATGCAGTTGTATCGTATTATAAGATTTCAACATGTAAAATGTATTATATATTGCTATATATTGCTGTCATGTAATTGTTAATTGCTGTACACTTCTCACCAAGCTTATCAGGTTTACTCATATTTGTGATAAGGTTGCTAAGATGAACCTCCCGATACTTGCTTACTGTTACATGTGACGTACTGTGAAAATATTTTAAGATCCCATTCAAACTGTAGATTTCACCCTCGATAGTACGTAGTGAAAATCACTTAATATCAGCCCTCGTAAATTTCATATAAGAAATTTATAGAACAAAACATAACATATAGAAAAAATATGTCAGAATAAAAAAGTTGTCCTGCTGACTTCTCTACCTCTACGCAATCGACTCCCTCAATCGACTATTGGAGTGATCGCTCGCAGTCCCGGATTCATTCCCGGCTAATTACACGAGCTCATTGCGAACAAACAAACTCCGTTTTGTCAATATCGGAGCGCGTTCGAAACCAGTCGTTTAACGGTTAATTTATGGATACCTACTGAATGTTTCAAACTGTACAGTAATTGCTGCAAATAAACGAACGATAATTAAATAAATTACATAAATAATATTATCTCAGCAGCACGTAGCTTCGTGGTTTCAAGAAACGTCGACAACCAGTGGCTTGATCTACATACACATTGTAATTAAAACGATATTCTAGCGGCACTGCCTTTAGCTTGCTCTAAACAATAGTTACCTTGTAGACAATGCTACATAGCATTAATTGCCTTTGTACGTATATTTTAGTGCAGTCAAGTATTTTGAAGTCTGTCTGTTTATGTTAACCTTTTATCATATATCAGGGGTCACCACCAAATCCCCTTAACATGATTTATCATGAGGAAGGAGAGTTGTATTTCAAAGTGCAGTTAAACACTACAGGTAAGGGTATACGACTTGTTAGTAGATTTTATGGCTGATCCGATTATTTCAAAATAAGCGATTATTATTTCGACGGCTTTGTAAAAAAAATCTATGATGAATACAAGTACACGAAAATCTGTGTTTAAGGGTTACGCGGGGACCTAGTTTTATATTTATTTATTTAGGCGCTCTACGTGAGCTATGTCGGCGCATCATGTATGTCTTTGTGGCCTAATCACACAATACTCTTAAGCAAAATATAAAATAATATTTTATTTTAAAATCCGCTGCTACATAAATTAATAAATACGATGCATTTTGCAATTTAATTTAAATTTTCAACTCCTGACCACAAATAGGCGCGTTATATCCACGATGCCCACCACAGTCGAGTGGTCGCGTACAAATAAACGCTTGATTTGATCCGCACCGCTTTGCGGATCGGATACACGGGTGGAGTGCGGGGTGGAGGGGGCCGTCGGAAAAAGTCAAATGAATGGATTCAACGGATTGCGGCTGACTTAACACCGATAGGGGTTAATGAAGCGAAAGTTGCTCTGTGATCAGATTTAAAAACTTGACGGCGTAGCGCGGGTCGTACTTCTGTCATTTATCACTGTTGTTAATGATTAATGGTCTAATAGGAATGTTGTTGGTACATTCGGCCCATTGGGTCCGCGCTCTAATCGCTGTAATTGTAGATCAATGGTCATTAAGGTCGTCGTATCGATGTTACGTCACCGTAACTCAGTGCAAGTAAGTGATTACGTAGATAGTCCCGCTACCGACTTGGCTGAGGCAGTAGGCCAGTCTTATGGCATCACAAGTCGACGTTCAAGTTAGATTACTTTAGGACCAAAAGGGTTCGTGTTGAATACTCTGAGAGCCGGGTAACTCCCAAAAAACATTATTAAATATTTAACTACATTTATAATAAACATGTTTCTTATAAGACAAAACTTGCTCAGTGTAAATGAACAGGCGCTTAGAAACATGATAGAAGGCCCTGCCATTTATCATTCAATTTTATATTACTTTAATTTGTAGAAATTGATAAATTGTCTTCGCCCAAGCTATTTATCTAGTAGGAGATATATTCGCCAATGAATAGTAGAGTAGTAAAAGTATTAACTGTTATTGATCGTTTATCATGATTACTTAACCGTTGCCAAGCGACCATATAACAATCGTATGTGTATGTATCAAACGCATGGTTGTGTGTGTGTAACATTTTATTATTTAATGCATTTTATTTGAATAAATAAAAAAAATTCTCTCTCTCAATAAAAACTCCTTCTCAATTTAAACTATAAGTGTGGGAAATTTCATATTGTTCCACATAACTTTCCTAAGAAGGGGTACGAAGTTTTAAATGAAGGTTTTCCGTAGATACTTAAAAACACATTGACATATGCCGTCAACATCATCAACGACAAGTCACCTAGTGATCCTTTCAAAGAGTTTGTTTGTAATTCTTTCGAACAAAAACAGTAAAACAAATGTTATTTACAGATTCAATGAATATATTGCCAGTTACATTATCCAAGTGGTACTGGTGCAGAGAATACATTTAAATGCCACAATAGCATTGAGAGTCGTAACACAAAGAGTATTCAGCATCTACGCACGCTCTAATGCAGTAGTTTGAACATTCGCTGGAAGTGAAGCACGGCGTCCTCCCCAGTTCAGATGCTGAAATAAGTAATATTTTATCAATATGGACATCTGTCCTTTTGAACTAAAACTTGTATACGCGCGCTTGATTTGCGGGGTTGAGCTGATGAGAGCGTTACGTAAAGAGGAGAATGGAAGTTGAGACTAAGATGTGAGTCGGTCATGATGGCAAGAGAGTTACAAGCAAAACAGGTGCAATTACACATTTTCTTTCTCTCTTAAACAATCGTGTATAGAAGTTTTACTTCAGTCGTATGGTCATAAAAAGCCCGTTTTTGAAAGAAGGCCTACACTGCCGCACTGTGTCACATGGTTTGCTACTGTGTTGCCAGCGTTTAGGTACGAGGATCAGGTATATACTAGAAGTAGTCACGTGGCTTCACAAATGCTGGTATTCTGTCACTCCGTGGTAATTCCTGGATTAAGTTGTAGGCTGAGCTACTGCGAAGCAGGGCAGAAAATATTGTTCTTCGTACTATGGGAGTGATGTACCAAGTGTCAGAAAATGTATGGCACTGAAATGAATGCCCTAGGGATGAGGTAATTGTTAGTAGCGCAAGTAGTCATCGAAGGCACGAGTGAGTCGCAATAGTAACATGGGGAAGAGTGTACAACAAAAATGTAGTTTAATGTGATTTCTGTAACGAGAACCACAACATACGCAAGACTTGATATTATGTGGTCATCCATAAATAGCCAGGACGAAAATTAATTGTGACGAAAGATAGTCAGATATGCAATAAGATGTGATTGAATCGATGAGGACCTTCGAGAAGACCTTAATGCCTAAAGACGAAGGTCTTCGATGGCCGTCCTCCGGGCTATCACCTATGGTACAGAGACTTGGACTGTGACCGTTGAGCTGCTCCGTGGTCCGGCATTTCTCTAAGGGATAGAATCCGAAACAAAGAAATTGGTCGGAGAACAAAGGTAGTCGGCATAGCTCTTAAAAGTAAGCAAGTTGAAATGACCACATTTGCCGAATCGATGACCGCAGAGAGGGAGTCTTGGAGGGCGCGCATGGCTCGGAGAAGCGTAGGGCGCCCTCTCTGCAGCAGGACCGACGACCTTATAAATATAGCCGAAAGTGGCTGCATGCAGAAAGCGGAGGGTCATATCATCATATATAGTGGGAAGTACTGGGGAAGGCCTATTTACAGCGACAGACAGACACAGGGCGATGGTGATGATGATATGACCTTAGAAATTATATATTTATAAATATATTATTAAATTCTTACCAGATTTCAATGGAACCGGAGAGTTTGGGTACAAGGGGGTCGGACCTCCACGCAATGGAGCCGGCTGGTTCAGAGGGGCCGGACGTCCATAATAGTCAGCGAATACTGCTGCAATTAGAACGGAGAAAACGACCAGGAACTTCATGATTCACGTGAGTAAAGAAACTATGCTGGTATCATAGAGCGGACGGTATTTAAATACTGAAAAGCGAGCCAGCCTCCGTGACAGGATTAGCGACGCGTCGAGATTGGCTATAGCTTGTTACCGATAGTTAACGCATATCAACTTTGATTTAAATGACTAAGGCTACATTTGCCTTATCAATAAAGTGGCGTTAAGAGCAGTAGAATGATTAAATAAACATATGGACGGCCATTATCTTATTTCAATTTAAATAACGACGCAGTAAAATAGAGTTCAGAGTTTCCCGCTTTGTATGTTTAACGTTGAATGAGCCACGTGACGTGTGACGTGTGACGGGACAACAGTGAGAGTTATTTACTAATCATGAGATCAAAACGCTCAGAAAAACATGTCGGTGTGTACAGCGCGAAACACATTGGATTCACTTTAATATTTATAAATGTTTACAGGACAGACGTTAGCTATATCAGAGTCAAGCTTAACTTGAATCAAGTGACTCAGAACTTCGTTACTCGTTCGTCGTTACTGTCCCAGAAGGAAGACCTTACGGAAGACATAGGGTGAAGGATAAAGGAAACCATCCTGATAGCTGTGACAAGGTCGGGTAACAAAAACATGATGGTATTGAATACATCTGCATTTATTTGGATATAACAAACAAATTGGTAAATAAACCAACATATTTCAAATAATCAAATGCCGCAGTTGCACTGGCCGTTCACACAGTTGGCGACGTTGGCGTTCGGGCACATGCTCTGGCAAGCAAACCCGCACTGATCAGCGGTGGTGCACGGGGTTGTCTCAACATGCCCTGTGGGATTGAAAAATATATTTAATATGTTGTTTATAAGCTCAACTTTCGTTTTTCCTTTACAAGCATAATACGGTACACAAACACAAAACTGTCGAATTGTCAAAAACAAAAACTGACTTCAAATCGTATAAAACGTTAAACGCTATTACGCGCAGACGCCTTTGAATTCCGAATTATCGGAAGAATATTAAGAAATATAATTAATCAGAACCAAACTTTCATCAAACTACTCTTGAACTACATCCTTCCCAATAAAAAAATGATCATTGAAATCGGTTGGCGTGATATTAAGTTATCACTTTATTTGTGGTTCGTACACATACTTAATACAAATTTAAGACTTGTATGGTTTTCTCATGGATGAATTGGACCAAATTTGAATTTGGGACTACACGAGGAGCACCAGTATTCAAATAAAAAAAATTGTCTAAATTGGTTCACCCAGTAGAAAGTTATGAGGTAATAAATATAAAAAAAACGTACAGATAGATTGAGAACCTCCTCCTATTTTGAAATCGGTTAAAAAAACATGTCTTTTAGACCACATGACTGAAATGAAATTTCTTACGAGTAAGTTCTATCTGCCCGTATCTCTCTTGCTCAAAAATAGATATGCTATGTCTTAGATATACGAAACGTAACTCCTTCTCTTTCTATCTTCACTAACGTCTACTTCAGTAATATCTCGTGAGCTGATGAATTGGTTAGTCGGTTGCTCGTATAAAATATGCGACCAAAAAAGACAATTTATATATAGCAGATGATGCGCACCAAACATAATAGTTTCATCAAACACCTGTTAGGATTTAAAAGAATGCTAACAACATTTTTCACGAATATTATTAATATTCTTGTCAGCCATTCTAAATAAGCTGAGGCTTGTGTTAGGAGATGGTTCACGTCAATAGTCTGATGGTGGATTCGAACCCACGACATCACGATTACGACCGCGTGGTTACCTGCTAGACCGAACCATAATGCTTTTGACGCCGAAACTTTTCGCTATATTTTGTGACCTTTTTTTTTTTTTTGACGGGGAGGAAATCTTCAGAAAGATACCCCGCACCGAAGCACCCGTGCCCGGTGAGTGCCTGAACAGGATAGGGCGCGAACCGACCGCGCAATGCCACCATTGTGGCTGTGACCGGGATTCCGCGCAGCACACGCTAGCCGTGTGCCCCGCGTGGGAGGCGGAGCGGCGGATCCTGGTCTAGCATATCGGGCAAGACCTCTCCCCGCCGACGGCAGTAGCGGCTGCGCTGGCGGGGAGATCATAATGGAAGGCGCTGGTCTCCTTCTGCGAGTCAGTAATGACCCAGAAGGAGACCGCAGAACGGGATCGGGAGAGGGCCGATCCCGTTCGGAGATGGCGCAGGCGGGCCAGTGGCAGACCAGCCCGCAGCCCTGTAGTTCTGGGCTCTCAAGAATAAGACTACGGTATCCCCTGCCTGTCGTACAAGGCGACTAAAAGGAGCCTCGGGTTCACTGGGCGACAAGGGTGGGGGCCTGAGTCGTCCACCAAAGTGGACCCGGGAAGAAGGCGACATCGGCTGGCCCGTGTCGCCTTGCGCTGCGAGGGCACAGGGGGGGAGGGAGTAACCTCCCCCCCCGGACGTGCTCTCCTTGAGCGCAGTGCAGAGGGGCTCCGGTGCGTTCCACTGGAGATCCCGGAGCCCCTCGTCATGCACCGAGGAAAGGGCCACCGGGGAGGTTTTAGTGGGTAAGATTCCCACATAACCGCCGCCTTCCCCCCAGAAGGCGGGGTATCTTTGTGAAGATTTCCTCCCCGTCAACAAAAAAAAAAGCCTAACCTAATCAAGTTAATAAATTCGTTACACGTCTAGTTATGTGGTCATAAAAGTAGATAATTTTAAGACCTAATATAAATGGATTATTTCTTACCAGAAGAGTGAACAGCGCGAACTCCAAACCTGACCGGACTGCCCAGGTTACTGGCAGCGCATACAACTGCCAGAGCAATGAAGAATATCATTGTTAACTTCATATTTACTCTTCTAATGATTCACACAGTTCTTACCAACAGAAGACCGTTTTTATATATTAATAGGCATATGCGTTGCTAATCAACTACCACCTGCTTAAGGATAAGTAATTTGTTATTAGAATCCAATTATAAGAGAAAATTAATATTTAGTTTATTCTTAACGTAAGGGCGCTTGTACACTGGGGCAGTGTTTTACCAAGTTCTATGGCTTAGTAGTTTAGTAGTTTGTGCATAGTGCAGAAGCAAAAGAGCGCTGTCCCAAAACAAGAAAGCAAATGTTAAGGATAACCATTTTAGATCGATATCCATACATACATCAACAGGCGAATCATCAGTCACAGATGCTCATTGTCGTGTTTAATTATTACGCCTGATATTACAATACCAATCTGAAATAACACCAGAATTAACTAAACGGCCACCTCGATTGCTGTTTTGTTCAATAGTTAGTTGCAGAATGCTAGAGTGCGCGACCTTCAATTTGCACACGCGGTATGTAGGTAGTTCGTTAGTAAAAATCGGATCACATATTCGTTTCTTTTGTGCCCCCATAATTAAGAGGCATAAGCGTGTTCACGGTGATATAGAATTAAAATGTCGACCGAACGAAGAGTGTTGTCAGAAATACTTTTATACATTTATGTGTACAGTCAGGTCGCAGTCTAAGTGTAGTAAATGCGTTTATAATTACGAGCAATGCAAACGACTTTAAAGTTTCTTTCGTTCCACTGTTACTGACTGAAAATAGCGATAACGATGGCTATAATCATTTTCAAGATTTGAAAATGCAAATAATAGTTTCTACCAAAAAAACGGGTGCGCTTTATACCACATATGTATATATGTATAACACATACACAATTGTTCAAGACAGAAAGAAAATGTGCGCGTGCACTGCTCTCTCTTGCCCCTGCAATAATTTAAGTAATTTAACTCTATTTCTTTCTTTCTTCACTAACTTGTCCCTTTCGACTACCATTCGCCTTGCCCGGTCACACATTTCGTAACGCTCTCACGAGCTTCCTCCCCAAGTCAAGAGTGCGTAACGAAGTTTCCTTCAATAATAATAGGAAGATTGCGATTGTAGAGTGCAGATCATATGGCCGGTGCTTCTTGAGACTGTCACTCGAGAATTCGCTGGAGGTTGGCATTTTCTTCAACTTTATGGTAAAACTTCATACTTCATCATGTATATGATACCTGTTTGAAGTGAAGCTGCACCTACACCTGCACTTCACGTAGACATGTTTTTTCGTCGTAGTGCTCTCCGAGCGTACAATACTTATAATTTGTTTTTAGCAAACGTCTAAATAACGGATGTTGCTGTCCATCGGCACTATTGACCAGTCGCCCGCTACATTGGCTATTTTCCTTAAATATTTTTTCTACGTATATAATAAGTAAGTTATTAAATTTTTGTTGTTTATTTCTAATTTAAATAGAGTTCAGTCTTTATTATAAGCAATTCTATTATTTATTTATTTTTGACTTTTCTTATTACCCTATCTATTTATTTATGTTACCTCTCCTGTCGTACGGGGTTACCTGGAAGGGATAGATCATAAGGATTAGGCCGTCCTTACCCACATTTCCGTTAAGTTAAATTTTCACTTAAGTTGATTGTACCCATATTAATGTTTACAATGTGAGTAATAGTCTATCTATCTAATAATAAGAAAGAAATAAGAATGTTAGAGTAGTACAAAAGAGGAGTGGGCAAGACTGATATATAGAAAGGTCAAGTAGAACACAATGCGAGGTGCATTACAATTTTACATTGAACGATTAACCCTTAGACGTTAGGAGCGTTGCTGGAGTTTCTTTGGTCACTTCGTCTCCCAGCGCCAACGCTACCTGAAGTGGCACTTCTGGCAAGTTAGTTTAGCTTTTGAATGCCCGTTAGATTATCCGTGAAATAGCAACCGACCGAGTCGTGGTTCGGCCCTCTCGGGCACCCTCGGATCGGAATGCTTACGCGTAACATAGTAACCGTCCAAGCCGAGGTTACTCCTCGGGGGGGGGGGGGGGTTTGTTTCGAGCTACTAGCAATAGAGATTCAGGCTAAGCAACCTAAGAGCTGTGCCACCTATCAATCCGGTGAAGCAGTCAAGGCCAGCCTCTCTGGCCTATCTGTGTAGTTCGTCATTAAAAAAAAATCGAGGGTTTATCAGTAAAGTCGTTTACCGCCTGCCATAGCAACCGTTAATTGTTTGCCAGATTGTGTCATTAGACACGTCTGTTGCTCATTCGTCAAGCAACATAAAAAACAATAATTTGTTTTGCGATTAAATTACGTGATCGAGCTGAGCTTCCTAATCAAGCATCCTTAAGTCCGAGTGTATTAAAGATTACACCGCTTGATGACTTATTTATTTATTTGTTGACCAACACAATGAATATTTGTAATATACAAAAATATAAAAACTGTGGGATTGTTGCAAGGTTAATTCCATCGCTTTTATAGGTGAAGACTGCAAGCAATGGATAATAACGAATGACTAATAGATGCGAACAATATTGAAATATAACTAAAAAGTAAAATTAAACTACATTTTTAAATTTATAATTTGACGTATACCCAAAAATTGATTTGGCATACAGTGTGGAACTCATGGCCATAAATACACCCAATTCCCATACTTAAATATTTACATCTAAATCTGTTTCGAGATCTGCTTACCCCATTTGGCATTAAAAGAGACACGAGAAATCGATTCCGTTTCGCACTGCAAGAACCTGAAACTCTCCTAAGTTTCTGAAAGTGGTCTCTATCACCGTCTCGTTAAGTGTTAAGAAATTCAACAATAGGCGGTTAGCTTCCTGTCACTATGGAGCACGTTTGATGTCACAAGTGACAGGAAAAGGGGGGAAGTCGGGGGTGGCACTTCTAACGAATCACCGCGAACAAAGATTTAACTAAGAGACAAAACATGCTTACTTAAGGTTGTTACCTATTTGAACATACAGGATGTTCCACGTTTATTCGTTTTCATTTTTTACGTCTCATTGTGTTTGATCCCGAGAACAAATGATCAAAAGGAAACTGAATATTACTTTATTATTGCCTTGGAATAGAACGATCAGAAAAAAAGGAGTAAGGCGACAAGGACAAAGACAAATCTGCAAGCACAAATACGCGTAACTTTTTTTTTCTTTTTAATATTTTAGGAGATCAAGTTACTCATGAAAGTTTAAGTTGTTAACAAAAAATAGAAGAGTTGGCCGTTGACCCGGCCCCTAGGGCAAAGACCAGCTTATGACTATAATTCCGTATGTTGTACAACTAAGGGTGACTTCCAAGCTAATGGCGTTTATAACCTGAATAAATTGAAATTCAGCACGGGGACATACAGTTGTTTGGGGCTTTTTTAGGGGTCTTTGCACACTAGTATTTTCATTCGAGGATAAAAGGAGCACAGTGCCAGGACCTTTCCGCTTACCATGAAAAAGCAGCCGACCGAACCGTGATTCGGCCCTCTCGGGCCCCTATTTTCGGAATGGTTACGCGTAAAAGTTACTACCCAAACATACCCATCACCGGGAGAATTGAAATTGAGACTATCAGACTAAGAGCTATGCCACGTCTCAATCCGTTAAAACAGACAAAGTCAGCTTCTCTCACTAATCTGTGTAGGATCGTCAAAAAAATGGACCTTTCGCTCGGACACGTAAATTATATATTTATATTTGTCAATTAAATATTGTTTATTTATAATTAATACATATTAGCAACAATAGCAATAGCAATTCGACTCTCTCCAGTTGACGTGTAAGGTTACCTACCTACTGAAGTTTAGTATCTGTGTTAAGTTTACTACAGAATGAGATAATGATCAAAATTAGACCACGCTGTATAGCGCACTCACCTCGCGCTATTGTTTCTGAGCCTGTGACAAGCGGTGGCTAAGCCGCGAAACTTTTTAACGAGCTGTCTCATAGTATCTGTGTTGTGTACTTCGTAGAAACATTAATGATTAGATTTATTGAAATAATTAATAATTTAGTTGAGTTTTACTGTGTTGAATTTTAGTGGAGGCACCTAGAACGTTTGACAAAAAAAAGATTACTTACTCCGTCTTAAAAAATTGTTATTTAAATAGATGAACAAATGAAAACGCAGAGCACTTTCTCACACCCGTGATATAATAAAATAGTTAAGATAATAACGCTAAATGTTTTGCTACAAAAAAATTAATACAATAAGAAAAACATTTTCTTTACCTCTCCCCCTTAGAGAAGAAAATTATCTACTAATTTTCGTTTAAAACCTAACCATAATTACGTACTTGGCTACAAGTAAAACTATAAACACTAATACTTAGATTCGAATCTTGGAATATATTTGGAAGTCGGTTAGTAAGCAAAAGCGGTACCCACTTGAGTGTAAGAGACGTGGGTAAGAAAATACCTTCCCGCCTCGTGTCTAAGAACCCCATAGATTGCAATTTAAGCGAGTGGTGGTCCGCAACAATAATAAATCACCCCATAAATCCAACACTCACACCCATAACCGATCCCGCATCTACTTCATTCGTCATTTCTTTATCAGCAAAAAAGGGCAGGCAATATCCACCTTTGGAAAAATGAACGGAGCCCGCCCTACGGCCTCTAAGACAACTATTTATCGCGGTAAAAAAAACACCCCATAAATCATTACTTTATTCTATCTGGCAATCTTGAAGGTGCGATCGCGTAAACTGAATGTTACGCCATTAAAATTCTTAGCCAACGGTGTCTTGCAATATTTTTAAAAGGAAAATTTTAAAAAGAAAGTGGATTCGTTAGTTGAAAACGCAGTGTCTCGACAATTTATACATTCTTATATTAACTCTATATTAATTTGTTCCACAAAAGTTAACTTACGTGTCCTAGATTTCGTAGTCAGTCATATACAAGTTCATCTCAGAAACAAATTTCTCCACTTGGAAGAGAAAGCGATAATCGGCAAGTCGCACGTAATTACCAGACGCGGGGCGTTAGAGATAAAACAAAGACAACCCCGGCCCCGCGACTTATTCATATACAAAGCCACTTGATGCCCGCAATTAAAATCTTAACATATAGGATTAATAAACACCACCTTGACTAGGGGTGCGCCTTAGTTAGTGATAGAAGATATCGATTTAATTGTTTTTCAATGTCAATTTTGCAATACTGTGGCTCGAGGGAAAGGTATGCTATTAGTTGTCTGGGATGTGTAATGTGTAAAACAAATTAAGGAGAAAAGAGAGATCAAGACAATCAGATGTATTTCATACACATTTAAAAAATAATTGCATTCTGCACTTACATTTACCCATGCCGTTTAGTGTAATAACAAGTTCTGTTATGCAAATATTATTACACTTCTTCTTCTTCTTCTGCCTAGCGTTTTCCCGGCCTACAGCCAGGGTCCGCTTTCATACTTAGTCTCCTCCACTTTGTCCGGTCTTCGGCATCCTCGTTTGTTAAGTGGTTCACTAACATGTTCGCTTTAACAACGTCCAGCCAGCCAAATATTATTACACTTACGTATAAATAAAAAAAAAATCAAAAGTAGACAAATTTAAATATCACGGTTAAGGTATCGATACCACGTGTGCTCACCATCCATCCCTCACAGACCCAACAAACATCGTTAAGAGAGAGGTAGGACGTCTTTGAATTAAATTACACCTCGCTAACTCCAAACAATAATCTTTAACATTTCTCGGGCCCCTTTGGGTGAGGTTCCTCCCCCACTCAAATCCCTACAAGTAAGCCTCCTACGACGATGTGTAGAAACGTCTTGCTGACTAAAGATAGCTCGATAACGAGTCGTTTTATGTTTAAGGTGTATGACGCACTATTAACATTAAGATAACAGAATACACGGACAGACGACTCGCTTAGCTGAACGACGAGAGCGTCAGACATCTGCGGGGCGTGAGGAAATTTTGCTAAGGAGCTTAGTTATATTAAACATAGTTCTTACTCCACATCGCTCGTTATCTTTACGATTTTAATTTTATTATATTAAATACTAACAGTGCCCCGCAGTGTTACCCACATTTACAAATTTTTTTTTTTATTTTTTTCTAATTTAAAAGCAGCTTTAGTTACTCCTTGTTACATTAGCTATCTGCCAGTGAAATCCCCCTCATAATCCAGAGATATTATATATAGCTACTAGATATGTTTACATACGACATCACATTAGAAATCTCTAAAATTATCACTATTTCTCTACTATATTATACATTTATTATAAATATAAACCTTTCTCTAGAATCATTCTATCTATTAAAAATTGCATCAGAAGCCGTTGCGTACATCTCACCATACATCTGTCCCTAACAGACAAACAGTAAGAAGCGACTTTGTTTTATACTATGTAGTGATAAATGAATAAGCTTTCACAAGAACCATGGTAACTCAGTGAGCGAGCGTCGCCTTAAGTTGCACAGTACACTAGCAACTCGAATTCGATCCCGGTGGCGGCATCAATGAAATTTTAAGTGCGGTGAATTTTAAGTGGTAAATTACCACGCCTCACTGGTGAAAGAAAACATCGTGAGGAAAGAAAAAAAGAATCGAAGAAATTATAATATGTTGCTGGGAAGCTGGAATTGAGTATAAGACTTTGTTTAAAAAAATGATTTTCTTCTGCTTCGGCCTCTGCAGAATTATAATTTTTCTTCAATCTCATCAATAATTGATCTCGTCAATCATCTTACTTCTTGCATAAAAATATTGTCCTAAAATTATTATGTTTAATAAAATAACGATGTTTTGAGTAAACCTTAAGTATGGTAAACTGTAAGCTCATTACAATGTTAGTCGTTTATTTAAGGTCGCCCTTATTGACGAAGGTGCCCCAACCTGTTACCTAACCCGACCTCAATGCTAGTTGAATTGCTTAATTGGGCAAACGATTCAAAAGGGCCCAACTATCTTAATTATTAGCAAGGTGCTTAAGGGTTGAATTTACGATGTGTTAATACGACCCGATATACGTCTCCGCCAATTGGTCCAACCCTAAATTAAATTTACCTGATGGTACCCTGAGACCGTCGCGTGTAAGTGCCGTAATACACTGTTTAGTATAACATAACGTAAGAAACCTTTTTTACAACAGAATACGATGTCTCATATAAAACATTGAAAGCCATTAAAAAACAATTATGTTGAATAAATCGTCTAAGCAAGTGCTTGTAAATATTATATCGATTTAAAATATTATTATATTTAAGAGGAGAAAGATTTTTTGCACCTTAAAGAAGTAACGAATTACTTTTTTACCTATGTATACGTTTAACAGAGTTTAATGAATTATCTGTTCGAATTAATAATTAAATTGGAAAGAAATAAATGTAGGTTTTATTTACATATTTTAATTCTTGTAATAATATCACGCGGACGTCGCACCAACTGTCCCCACACCTCACTAAGAATCATTGCAAATTTCAAACAAGCGTAGTTTTGAATTAGAAATAGAAGTATTTACGTTATAGTATCTAAATATTTATACTATATTATGTATTACGATAAGCACACAATACTATGTTTCATCTTTACTGATTTTAATTGATATCTAAATCTATTTCAGTTTGTAAACTAGAAATTCTGAATAATATCAATAAGACGTGTTCAAGAAATGGTTATTTCCAGCCGTGCGCGTTTCACACATTGCCACATTATTTTAAGAAAGGCTTGCAACAACAATACGTTATGTATTTATTATTCTTAATGAATTGAGCTACGCCGTAGACTATTCGTAGACCAAGTCAATAACAACATATTATTACAGGTGTTACAAAAATCTTATATAGAAATGGCTTTACTTTGTACTTAATGTTTCTATGATGATAATTCAACGTCCGCGACAGAACCAAAACAAGCGCAAACTGAGGAAGTACACGATTTCCATGAAGCTCAGAACACTGCATCCGAGGAACAGGCCCGCCATGCCTCCCACTGCCACTGAAAACTCACTCCAATTAAAAAAGACACACTATTAAACAAACAAGAGGTTGTGTAAAGTTGATAATGACTTTCAAGAAAAGGAATCTGCTAAACGGTTTTGAATGATTCTCTCTCTAATTCTCCCCTAGTGTTGAAGAAGTTCAAGGCCAACGGTGTACAATTAACATTAGATACGCAAGAAGCTTCCTTTTTAGAGATAAAATTTATCTTATGTATAAAATTCTTCTGCCAAAATGTTTGTTACCATACTCCTCTGAAACGGGTAGTCTCATTGTTATGAAATTTTATATGCATTTTCAGCAGGTCTGAGACAATTTTTGATTTTAGTAATTTAATCATTTTTCATCCCGCTCGATAACTGATCAATATATCAGTTACTGTTGGATACTGCTACAACAAACATGATCCATGCCCTAAACCGGAATCGTTTGTCACCTTGCATGGCCCATGAAAAATGTTATTTTCAACCGACTTCAAAAGGATTTCCTACAATTTCCGAAGACGAA
Source organism: Meandrusa payeni (assembly GCA_029286785.1). Classification (NCBI taxonomy): domain Eukaryota; kingdom Metazoa; phylum Arthropoda; class Insecta; order Lepidoptera; family Papilionidae; genus Meandrusa; species Meandrusa payeni. Next base: position 418,371 of record JAGSMX010000017.1, read on the forward strand.
TACGGAGACAAAGCGTAGCGTGATAAATATATACACAAAAAATAATCCCAGAACATTTTTGTTGTTCCGGAAATATTTGTCTCGCATTGGAATCTGACAAAGCTAATAATATGTAATTGCTCTCGTCATCACAGGCGAATTATATTCAAGTTGGCCAATAGTGACCAACCAGTTTTCACTTAGACAACACAGAACAGTTAGCACTCACCAAGTACGTCAGTAAATCCGAATATGATGTCCCGTCTGTATCTCATGCGGGGGTATGTCACGATACCCCACTGCAGATTAGTGCCCAAAAACCACTCTTGACGAGCCTGCAATACAATTATTGCTTATACAACAAAACTTTTATGGTGTTTTTTTAAAAACACCAGTACCTGCGGGGTTGAGTGGTGTTTTTATGAACTATTCACCCTTATACAAATATGTGGAAGAAAGCGCCAATAGCCTATTGGTTTAAGGTACGATCTGCGAAAAGTAAGATCGTAGGTTCGAATCCATCATTCGTGTATTGACGTGAACTATCTCCTTACACAAGCCCAGGCTTATCTGGAATGGTTAACAAGAATGTTAATTTTATTTGTGAAAAAAAAATTGTTGGTACTCTTTAAAAAAACAGCTCCCCTTTCAAGTTAACTACATATTGAACGCATTTGCTATTTGTATCCAAAAATTTAGCTGTGCTAAAATGCTAACTCGTTTATTTTCTAAGTGTTTCTAACGTAGATGTGTCTATAAAAGATATTTTCATTAAAATACGTAGGCAAAATAAAAGAGCAACAGGTAGACGCAAACTAATATCGATCAGCTGGATTACAAACTAGACTATTGTGGTATTACGGGACACTCTTAACACCACAATATTTTAGCAACGGACGAGCATGGATGCCTTCAAGTTGAAGAATCGAAGCAGATGAAACATCGCCCTACAATATTATTCATGAGAAAGCATACTGTCTTCTTACCCCTGTTGTCCACTGGCCTGGGTTATGTATACATGAGCATATTTCCTATAGTAAAAACCTTCGAAATCATTTGAATATATAATTACTAACACTTGTCTGTATGACGTAGTTGATGTCGTCGCAAATCGGGTAACAGTCGCAGTTTACTTTCTTGCCGGAACCATCGCGCAGCTTGTAGAGCACATCTAAACTTGTGAGCAGACAAAAATTATTAACAATCTGGTTCGACGCATTACAGTTTGTCGCACACATAATTAATGCAAAAAGACTTATATGGTTTTCTCATGGATACCGTTGTCAGAAGTAGACCAAAACGGGACCACACGTACAGCACCAGGTTCAAATAAAAAATCATCAAAATCAGGTAACAAACAAAAATAATGCTATCGAATTGAGAAGCTCCTCCTTTTTTAATTTGGTTAAAAAAAGCTTTGCACGCAAACAGCATAAAATGTTATATTATATCATTGTGAACCAATGCACTACCGGACATTATATTTTCATAAAGCTTTCCGTTATCCACCGTAAGTGTTATGCGGATTTAGCCAACTATCTAGACAAGGATAAACCATTTTGGTAGCAGTCGAGCCAACATTCAAACATATAAGATCATTTTTAAATTACACTGATTCACAGCATTTATTACCTTTATATTTTGCCAAACAAAGTAAGCCTTTCACGTCACAAGTCCTCTCATCGCCTGCGAGAAATAAATAGCAATTATAAATAATGCATAATTAGCTGTTGTTAAAGGCTTCACTGTGACCCATTTGAACTTACGGAGTCTCCTGTAAAAATGTGGAACACATCCGCAATACTTCAGGCAAAGCTTTATTCTGCACTCCATCCTGCACAGCGTGTACGAGTAGACGGCGTTGTGTTTGAGATTGTTCTCGTGAGGAAATCTACACCTACGCTGGCCAATGTGTAATCTAAAACATTACTAACTTAGTAATGAATGTCTTCATACAATTAAGCTGATTGACCGCGACTAGACTAAGAAACAATCCAGGCAGTAATTGGCACCTGGCAGCTTCGGATGAGGTGTACACAGTCACGGCGGTCACGTATATTTTCATGTAGAAATTTTTGGATGAGCGCTGATGCTTAGTGGAGATGTCAGGAACTTCTAGCGGCCCGTGGATATAAGCCTGAAAACCAAATTGGAATGCAGATCCGTAATACAATATTTGAACTTTTATTAAATTATAGCAATAACGTCGCGCGGTATTAAAAGTATGTCCTTTTCTGTACCCCTTGTATGCAATATATTTTGACGATGAGTTGAGTAGTAAGGACGTGAGAGCGGTACGAACAAAAGTTTGTTTAAACTCACTCTCGCATTTAAATTGCATTTATATAATTTATTGTAGAAAATAAAAATTTGAACGACAAGCCCAGTCGTTCAAATTTTGAATTGAGGATGAATTACTAGTTGAATTTCGGTCTGTACAATAAAATACTTGATGAAACTCACCACGAGCCTATGTTACAGGCTAACAAGTGGCCTGGTGATTAGTTTATATTATTCGCGAAATCCATTGTGTATATTGTGCAAGGCGGAAAGCGGAAGGGTTAAGCAATACGAGAGCTATTCGTGGATACAACCGCATTGTCACGGCCAGGTAGCCCTTTGTCTGTATTGGCTTCAGATGAGCATGTTTGTAGCGTTACTTTGTTCTAATAAAATATAAGCTTACAATATACGAATCTGATATATTGAGGAGTTGAGCGAAAACCTCTCCATCAAGAGGATGAATAAAGAAAGTTTCGTGCACAGATCTCACCAGGCCCCATTTGTCATCGGCTCTATATCTGAAAATACAAAATTGATGTGAAAATTTCAATCCAATTTTATTTCTATAACATTTGTAAATTTCGCAAGAATATATATTTTCCAAACGTCAATTTCTTCTCAATTACTAATAAACTCTTAGATCTTTTGAACCTTAGTGGGGTAAACAGTAACAGCAATAATTGCCCAGTAAATAAATGTATCGTAAAATGTATAGTGTGACTGAATAGATTCTAAAAGAAAAGTATACAAAGTTATTTTTATGTTTCAGTGTTGAATTGATTTGGGCTGGTGTATTCTTCAGCTTTTGAGCTCTTGTAGTTACGCATTATCTTAGGAATATTACGAAGTAGAATTAATCAAAACCTCACAAAACTCTGAACAAACTACTTTGGAAGTATTTTTTTCAATTAAAAAATAATCAGGTCGAAATCAGTTGACAGATATTGACTTATTTGTACATTTGCCGCACACATACTTGATACAAATTTAAGACTTATATGATTTTCTCATGGATGCGGTTGTCAGTATTGGACCAAATCACCAGTATCGAATGTAACACGACAAGCATCAGCTTTCAAATGATAAAAGAATTATCAAATTCAGTTCACCCTGTCGAAAATTATGCGGTAACAAACATAAAAAAAACATGCAAACGAATTAAGTACGTCGTCTTTTTTGAAGTCGTTTGAGATGACTTCCAATTATTCTCTAATTATTCTAATATATTTATCCACAAAAGACTTACGATGGAGAATTGTAAATTGCAACTTGAGAGTTGCAAGAGTAACATAAGCCCATTTCAGTTATGGTGGGTATAAGATCTAAAGTGACCCCTGTTGCGCCGATGTTGATATCTGGCTTAAAATCTGGTGCGAGATTTAAAATCAGCTTCATGTATTCGTCGGGCGGTATGCCGGGGTAATGAGGCACCGTATCAAATGTTTCAAACGATGCATTCGCTAGCGCCCTCACAAATTCTTCCAACTTTATCTTATCAGGCTCTTCTGAGTTACTAAATTAATTAAAAAAACAGCAACATTATATATAGTAAATAAATTGACAAATCTATACACATAAACAAAATTGGAGCATATGTTTGTTAACTAACCGCTTTTTACTACATGCAAATGAATATATATTTATATATATAGATTTTTTACAATTTTTGGCTGTTTGTTTCGGCTAATCTCTGGAACGGCTGGCCCGAATATCATGTGACTGTCACTGACAGATAGCTGATTTAATAAGGAGTAACTGACGCTAGAAATACATAGATTTTTATTTATTTATCGCGGGAAACACCACAGGATGCACCTATAAATAATTAAAAAAATCAGTAAAGAATTTAAGGTAAGACGTCAGGAGCTAAAACCTTTGATCATCAAATTGTTAGTCCACGACTTTTTATTGTCTTACTTATAGAATAATATTTCCTGAAAGATTTTCGTCTTTACTTAAAATCAAAATACTCACTTAATGTAATTAGCCAGTTTTGTCTTGTCCAACTTTTCGTCAGGGCATATAGTTATGCATGGAAAGGTTGTGTTCCAGGCGAACATGTCCCGCTCCATTGACACAACAGTAGACGAAGACTGGTACCGAATCCAGGTGGTGTAGGAGAGGTACACGGCGCCGGAGACAGAGAGCAGGACCACAGATAACCATAGGAATCTGATCATATACAAAACAGAGTCAATCACAGTCTGTCTATTACCACAGTTACAAGAAATGTGTATATTTCCAAGTATATTTACGAGTAAAAACAAAAACCGACTTCAAATACAATCAAGCGTCAAACGTTATTACTTGCGGTCGCTCTCTTTGTATTTCCAAAGTATCGTAAGAATATTACGAATTAATTAGAACGTAACCTAACTCTCATCTAACTCGCTATACAATCTAGGCTAATTATTGAGCCTGTTTCCTAAGATACATTGCTGCTACATTACATAGGTCGCTATTGGATAACAGACAGATGTTATTGCACTATTTACTTAAGTTATAAAGGAACGGGCATTCACGCAGTTTTACTAAAATTACAACTAGAGTAGAGCTCAGTCGTAAATTAACAGAAGAGTAGAATAATAGAGCGTGAGGTTGCTTCTTGTAACAAAAGAGTGAAAATAATTAGCAGGTCACCTGATGGTGTAATGCCTCCATCATCCAACCTACCGCTTATTGAAAGAGGAGGAGGTATGTATTTTTTGTTTGTTATCTCATAACTAAAATGCGAGAACCGATTTTGATGATTCTTTTTTGGAAAGGTAGTTTGATGAGAGTTTCGTTAGGTTCTGATTAATTCTATTTCGTCATATTTTTGTTTTTATTCGTAAATATACTTGTAATTTATTTGGTTTTAGAAATGTGAAAGACAATCATAAATATACTAACACTTCACAGGCGTGTCGTCTTCGTGCAACGAAATGATTCAGTCCGTGAATGGAGGACGTTTCAAGAAATAAACGTAAATATGATTTAGATTTCTCTATCATCGTGTTTGCAGACTTCTTTCCTCTAAAAGAATCCACACCATGGCGTTGGTTGTTCCCCCGTACCAGATCAACGTGTGTGACTCTAGATTGAAAGAATCTTTTAGAAAACATCTAAAACAAGTAACAAATCGCATAAATATTATACAATAAACGCTGACTGGAAACGTATTAGTTAAGTAACGGGATTGTAAACCAGCACTTATAACGAGACAAAGCAAGTTCAAAATAGTTTAATTAATAAAATAACGTCACATCACAATTAAACTGCGTTCTTCTATTATAAATTACAACACTTATGTCAAAACGCTTGCCTCGGGTAACAACGTAACACTTTCTCGAGCCTATAAAGTACTGGCTACTGAAACAGAAGCAAATTTATTACGATAATTTATCAGACATGCAACACAATTACCATCGTGACAAAAGTCTATTACAAAGCTATTACGTCGATATCATTCAAATCAGTTCACAGATCTATTAGCAACAGAATTGAAACACAAATACGTCGGTTCTTTTAATATTTACGTAGGCTATTTTGTACTTTAAATACAAAGGAGTAATATCTACAATGGCATACATGAAGCTGACATGAATGTCAGTACTTCTGTTCCTCTTTTCTATAATTACTACATTCATATTAATAAACTGCCACTTTAACAGTTTTACTGTATTTGTTTGCTCTGAGCATTCTGTTATCTTGATATGACAAACACGTTCGGTGACATATTGACTTTGTATGAAAAATTGTATATATTGAAACCTTATTTAAATTTTGTCATCAAATATTAATTTGGATAGCATTGCAGTTGGTAAAATTATGCATCACTCGCTAATCTGTCTTAATCGCACATGGCGGCAAATTTCCAAGACAAATCGTGATCCTCACCCCACAACTGAATCTCGTACTGTCAAACAATGAATGATCCGGCTGGAAGCACCAATGTCTCTCCACACCGCAACCGCCATGTGACGAAATCGGAACAAACAGTGATTTGTTGCGTTTATCATCAGATGTGGTTATTTAGTCTATTATAGTGAAATATATTAAGACTAGAACAAAGTATATGATCTTAATAAAATAATACAAACAAATTGAATTCTTAAAGAACAAGTTCGCAATTAAATTGGCTGAAAATAATAACGTAAAAGCTTAAAATGTTCCTTCAAAAGAACTCGCATTGACGAAATATAATTTTCAAATAACACTAAACAAAAGCAAATATTTTTTTTCAATTACCAAATCAAATAACCAGAAAATGTCCGAGAGAAAAAAATAATATCACACAAAAGGTAAACACGCTGAAACCTTACCTACAAGGAAGAAAGCCGCTGTAAAGTCTAATAATTTCCGAAGTGTCATGTCGCCGGGAAATAAATGAAGTGGAGAAAATAAATTTCGTTTAAAAATCACGGCAGACCATTATTTTCTCCAGCTTCCCCTAATTAATTTCTTGTCACCGTCTAGATCGGCCGTTGTGGCCGTGACAGCGACAGTGATAAGGACGAGTTTATGCCTTACGAACGAGCCCGAAAGAGATGCCTGTATGAAGGTAAGTGTGCTTCATTACCATCTTTCAGTAGTTAGCGGAAGCAAGATACGAAGTTTGCTCCGGTCGAGTTCTGCTCGCCTGGTACTCGTTATTAATGACCGTTAAGAATAAATACGAAATTTTCTTACAGATTTTCTCCCCTGTAAAGAAAGTGTTACAGTCATTAAGATTACGACCGCGAGATTGCTTATTAACGCTTCAATCTATAATCTACCATATTTATATATTTTTTCAATCACACTGCCTGAAAACAGTTTTAGTACTGACTTTCGTTTGCAAAGTAAGCGAAACGTAGGGAATCTATACAAATATATAAAATTGGATTGTCTGTTTGTAATATTAAAACAACCGCTTTTTACTACATGCATATGAGTGTGTTTACGGTACATATACAAAATACTTTTTTTACTATTTTTGTCTGTTTGTTCCGGCTAATCTCTGAAACGACTGAACATTCACTGACAGATACACTTTTATTAAAAATATATTTTTCTTTGTAGAATAAATGCAATAAAATCGTTTTATTAGTATAGTTGTTGCAAAATTAAATTGAAAAATGGGCTTGGTTGTCATCAAGATTTTTTAGGTGACTCCTTGACCTTAACGTGTCTGATTAATTTGTTATCTTATATCTATTCATCTTTAAATTTTTCTAAAGAACATTTGTCACTAGTGAAAAGGTTAAATATAACTTTAATAAACACCGAAATTTATGAGGATCGTAAAGGCAATGGTGTACGACTATTAAGTAGTCCCGTTCAGCCGGTACATCGAGATATTCTCAATAGAAGGTTAATGTCATGTCGACGGAGATTTTAAAACAACAATACAATAATTTTACAGAATAAATTGACATAATGACATGTGCTTTTCTATCTTTAACAAAAAAGTCAGAGCTCAAATTAAAAACTGAGGTCAAATTAACATTTATTAATTGTTTCTACCGAGACAATTGTAACAGATAATATCTTACGATTTATAAAGAGGTCGCGAATAATGGGGAGGGACGAAGAAAGACAAGAAATGAATATGCCTGGTGAAACTCGATGAATTACCGTCCTGATAAAACATTGAGTTGATCATTACGAGGGGCACACGCGAGGTATATAATATGTATAATTAACAAGCTTAATTTTCTTGTACGAGTTATATTCGAGATGTGCTCGAAGAATGTTTACAGAAAGTAGCGAGTAAATATTGCGAGAAGCAACGTGGAGGTGGAAATTTTGAGGATATCATAGCATGGAGTCGGATTCAATGGATAATTAAACTCTCAAGTTTTGTAATTCTATGAAAGTAGGCAGACAATCGCACACCATATCTGTCATTTATGGAAACTAATAAACCACTTTATACCCAATTTATAAGGTTCCATTGCCATAAAGGGTAAGCTCATCGTCAGTCGCCGGGGATAATCTTAAACTAGTATTTTTTTTCTAATAACGTGCATTATAACGTATAAATAATTAATATAATAACCTTTAAAGTTGATGTTATATTGAGAAACACAATAATATTAAGTCGAAGGAAGAAAATACGTACAAAACATTTAATTTTTAGTTAATTATGTTGGGAATTTTTAGGTGGAATCCACCCTCCATAGTTACTTAGCGCCGACACCGCCACTTAATTTGAATATCCAGCACAACTGAGTGTTTAATAAAACATTCACTTTGATTTACATCCTTACAAATCCGTACCTTTTGCGCTTTATTTAGTGTAAACACGGCCTTACAATGTTGCCTGAGTTTCGTGGAGTCTTCATTTTGCGTTTTCAATTTTGTTAGCGATTACACAATTTGAATTTTCAGTTTAATTGAGTTAGTCGAGTGTTTGCTCGGCGCTTTATTCAATACCTTTCAAATTAATAATATATACGGGCTATATTTAAAGGTACATTTTTACCTTCTATTTTAATTAAGTAGTGAAAATTGTCTTAATAATATATTAATAATAATTAATATATTATTTGCACGACGAGGGAAATCGTAGAGGTGTTACCATTGGAGACAAGAGAAGGATTTTGTTTATCTGACGACCATACTCAGTAGACGAAACGCTGAAGTACAAATATTTCTCCACAGGGTCATACGGCTACATATTCTTCACAGTACGGAAGACTTCAACACCGAACAAAACACAAACATTGAAAGTACTTAGGTACTATTAACAGTGTTATTAAAATTATTATACGTCTTTAATACAAACGAAACAAAATTGAAACAGTTATAATGAATAATTTCGTAGACTCGAATCCATCATTGAATGTGATCCGCGCCATAATCAATATGTTAATTTAACACAATTTCCTGAATATAACAACGACGATCGCTTTATTCTTTACAACAGATATTAACATATGAATTCAAGTCCTTAATAATTATCTGTGGGTGTTTCAGGTGGCTACTTCAAAACTTCAAGCACAACTTCAAAATTACAAACAAAAGTAATTATATTTAGGTATATAGTTTCTGTCTTTGTTCTAATTGGTATATATTATTTGTTAATTCTTCAAATGCATGCAGAAATGTCGCGACTGAATCTGCAAAGCTTTTCACACCCTCCGACCCCACCTCCACCGGCGCTAACTCTACACAATGCGAATGTCTTAGCGACAATCCAACACTATAAGGGAAGCAATAAGTCGCAGGCAAATTGCCTCCTGCGAGGTAAAACCTCCTAATAAAAATTCCTGCAAATCAATACGTTCTCTTTTACGCTTTTTGTATTGTATTTTATTTTGTTATTCGCCTTTACGTCGTGTTAAAGGGACAATTCTGGGCTCTAGTGTGTGTAACTCGATTTAGTAATTTTGATATTTGACATTTTGTTATATTTACTCGACTTTACTTCTCTGACAGCAACATAGCGAAGAACTAGTTTTCTTTATAAGATAAACATATCGTAGTAATGCAACGCTGCTTATTAAATACAATAATTTTTTCCTTCATCACGTTTGAGCTCCTCACCTAAACAGAAGACCTCGTCAGCCTAGTGATTTCACTAGTTACAGCACACTCAAATATATACGTCGTTGATTTTTACTATATGAATCAATGTTTTTTTTTATTAAATCCTTTGACAGAGTTTCCAATTCTTATAATCATTTATTCTATTTATGGGAACGATACACCCATTGTATCACTTGTTTCATTTAAATTTATTGACATCGTGAGCACTTTGTGTTATTGATTATTAGCGAAAGTTGAAAATTAGAAATCCAAATATCAAATAAAATTTAGTTCAAGAGCTTTACGCTCTTATAATGTAAATGTTAAATTGGAATTGAAATACAGAGGGAGAATATTATTTGCATGTTGATAAGAAAAGAAACAAACTAGCTCACAGTTCCCCTGGTGCCGAGTGATGACCGACGTGCAGATTATATAATATAGATATAGATAAATAAAACCACACCATAGAAATTACAAATGCGTTGTTGAAATTTTAAAGGCCTTCGCTCACGTACTTAATTTGGCCAAATACAGAATATAATATAGGGTATATTACATACTCCTCGCTAATTTTCTGAAAGGTATTTCTCCGACCGTGACGGCTCACTAGACTAATAACAGAAGACGACGCGGTAACTCCACCACTATTTCATTTGCTCACTCATTCGTTTCTTCTTTCTTCTTCGTTCCAAGCAGCGCAATGCAGTGTTCACTAGAAGCGCTGCTTGGAAAATTGTGTTATAAACTTAACTAGCCTCTAAGTTGGCATCTGTGATAACGTAACTTTTTCCTTTGAAAATGGTATAACATTGACTCTAATAAGTATCAAGAAGTGTAGCGCGCGTTACAAAAGCAACAGTAAATAGAATACACGTTGGATCCCGTGTTCTGTCTTTGCGATTTGCATGGGCCGCGCGTGTGTGCAACGTGGACGGGGCGTGCGCGGCTGTGTGCGTGCCGATTGACATAAAGGAGCTAAATGCTGGGGTCTGGATCGTTTGAAACGCTTAGCACCAGTATTTATTGGCACGTACAGGATAGGCAAAAATTCCAATAAAAGTCCTCCGGAATTTCGATGGAAAAGAATAATGTTTAATTTGTCCGATGAGAGCGGACGACGAGATTTATGTGTTCTCTTCCTGTTTGCGTTTGACGAGGAATTAAACGGCCCTTCACGCTCCCTGGACTGGTTGTTTACATGGAATGCTTCGCCGCACTGCCGAGAGCTTCACATTGTAAGAGCGTGTTTCAAGCAACGGTGAATATGTAGAAGAACAAGATTAATAATAACTTAGATATCATATTCGTACACCGCGACAGAAGTCCATAGCTTGTGGAGATCATCAGCTGAACTGAATACTCGCTTTCTTTTCCTGCTGCTGAACACAAGACCAAAGCTAGACTGTCCACAGTATCCCTACGCAGGAGCTTAAATTATTATGGTCAAATTGCCACCTACGGCACCTCAATTAGCAATGGTAGTGTAGTGTATATATAGGTGGCTGTATATATATGGGAAATTGGCGACTGATCACCATCGACGGGCTTTTGCCACAAGTTGTGTAAGCAGCATGGAAGAAACTGTCGTAAGGAGGAATCATGTATGTAAGTATATTATTTACCTATATATTTTTTTATATCTAATAAATATTAATATTATTACTAGATTGATAATATGTTTTCTGTTTTATCCAAAGATGTGTAGAATGCCGCGAAGGCATTACGTTCGTCTTTGTGAAACGTAACTTGGTATAATAAATTGGTTGATTGTATAATTTAATAATGATTTTATATTATAATAAACTTGGGTTAACAATAAAAACTATGTCATAGCAAGACTGATTCCCTTCTTACAAAACGTACCGGGATTAGAGCGAACGGGTAACTAAAGTGACATATGTCGGTTCGCATTAATGACACGGGACGCTGGAGGGAGACCTGGCTTAAACTACTTTGAATCTGCGTCATGGTTAGGAGTTATAGTGTTTTTTCTCAATGACAAGCCAGTGCATAACTACAGTTTCAAAAGATATATCGAAGACATAGTGCAGATGTACTCTGTAACGATTACGCTCACAACGTGACAATTGTTTTCGCAATTTTCAAGACTCATGCAATTGGAGGGAAATAATTATCTAGGCTAATTATTACACCGCCTCTACAATAAAGTAAAAAAGGTATATGCTACGAATTATATGTGCAAGGACATCAAAAAGCCGTTTTTACACCATACTTCGATTCTCAATTATGAAACATAAACATAGGAAAAAAGTCAATTCCTGTCCAAACTCTTCAGATTTCAGGAACAAAAAAAATAACGTGCCGACAAAATGAACAGAACTGACTTTAGAAAATACTAGACCAAAGAAAATAAAAAAAAAATGAAAACCCAATGTATATATACGGCAATAGACAAGAGGAATTATCTGATTATCTGGCGCAGATGGCAGTAAAAAGTAAGTGAAGTGTACAGCGCTCACCTCAGCGAAAATGCAATTAGATTCGTCTCGGGAGACTGACGCCGACGCCGCCTATAGTCCGGGAGCCAGGCACGCGGTGGGAAAAGCTTAGATTAAACTGTCACTAACTGTATTGCCATATTATTACATATGGAGCCACCCCACAACCTATCTACACGTCTCAGTAGACCGTGCTACTGATGAGCCCCAAGCTGGGCCAAAATCAGTCATAACGTAATGTATACTTGGTTCGTTTTTTTTAATTGCTTTGAAACCGTAGTATCAACAATGATGGAGAGATTTATTTTATCACATACATAAAGGTGCAAGAAAATTTAGTTAAACTATATTTTTTGAGGTAAAACTTCTTTTCGCACGAGTTACCTGGTGAATGTGTGACGCGAGCGTTACGAAAAGTGTAATGGCGCGAGGCGAATGTAAGTTGAGAAGAAGATATAAGTTAGAGCTGAAGAAGTTTTACTTCTGTGGTGGGTAGAGAGTAATCAACAGTTTGTTGCATAAGTTTTTGCTCAAAACACGTTCCGTCTATGTTACGAGTAACATGTCGATGACTTCTGCGGTTTTTTCAGTAGAACAGAAAGAAGAAAGAAAGAGTAGTATTGAAAATGTATATCAAACGAGCAAAGCTCTGAGTAAGGACGTGCAGCTCCCCGACTAGGCCGACCCCGTCTCTGATTTACATATAAATTGTAGCTAACTCACGTGGCGTCTCTTACTTTTAACTGCTGTAACCGCACTCTAGCGGCCGTCCCTCGCTCAGCTTGTTGCGACCTTTGTTCTGTTACAATTTAAACGTAAGAAATAACTTATTTAATTTTATTTTAAACCATTTTATTCCTATTGTCTGTAGGACATATATTTTCTATATATTATAATGTATGTTGATATGATAACATAAACACAGAAATTAATAAAACAAATTTACTAAAAGCTTTATTTCCTAACGGAGGTAATATCTGAACTACGTGAGTTTACTACGACAACGTAATCCATTGCAATCATTCACAGATATTTCGAAGTATCCGTCACGATTTGTCGAGTCTTTCATACAATGGCTGTCACAAAAACTAGAAAGAAATATATCGTGGAGTTAGTGGACAGTGTAATTCAATTTACTAAATTAGATTTTCCGTCGAGTTACCTGCGTCTTCGCCCCTTCATATCATGAGATCTCGTAAGATAAAAGTTATTACGAATCTCCAACTGTTGGACCAAAGTTTGGCCAAACATTTATTGTAGTTAGGAGAATTTTTTTTAGAGAATTAATCAAAATCGATCAGTACTACTAAGAGTTAAGGTTAATGTGGTGCATTAGCAAACAGTTTGATTAATAAATAGAAATAAGATTTTTTACGAAACCGTACATCAATTACAAGTATACATCATCAAGTACATACATCAATATGTCTTCATACTGACAAAACAGTATTCTCATATAAAATTACATACCTGATACACACACACTTAAGAAAATTTAATAAATCTTTTGACTTTCTTATCAAGGTTAATAATGGAAACCAATATCCTGACAGGCCGACATGTTTCAAACATGTATAAGAAGTAGTGGCAGCATATTTTAAGGAGTTAAAAGCTTAACGCTCTCTTTTCTGGTCTACACTCAATATCACAAAATTAAAATCTCATACAAGTAACAAATACAGTTCAGATGAAGGAATATTTTAAGGTAGTCATATTGACACTGGAGTTGGCTATATTGGCCCAACTCAAGGGTCGCGAGACACCAAATTAGATTACTACAAGTGGGGTCAGGCGACGGCCCCGCGGAATGGACAATGGCGACGAGGGGAAATAGTGGAATCATATCTGGCTTGCTTATCAAAACAGTAAAGAAATATGAGAATCGCTTTGTTAAAATAGCTTTTGGAAAATTCGTACTTTTCCGAGTGGAAGTGTTTCCCTCCGAATCTTTGTTTGTGTTATGATTTCAGATATTGCTTCATTTCGGAACACAAATAGGAATTTTACAATTTGATGACTGAAGTTGACAAACTGTATTTTGACAGTATTTTAAAAAACCTACACTTTAAGATTGGCAAATACAGCTACATGTTGGTAACATTACAACATGTCGTATGGGACGTTAGAAACATTTAACACACACAAATTAAACCCTCCTCGGGGAACGAACATTTTTTGTAGTCGTTACGGCACTGGATAATACGAGTACTTGTCATTCATACCATCTACGTCAAGACCTGTAAGTTTCAAAAGTAAAATCGTTCATATTAATATCTGCGTTTCAATGCAATCTCTTTGTTGTGTTATCAAAAGTCAGTACTATCTGCCGCTAATTTCAGTATTTGCAAATGCAGATTTCAGTGGCGGGCTTGGCCAAAATCGAAAAAGCCAAATGAATTCGAAATATTTTTCTTACGAAACAATCGTTCCACTCGCAGAAGTACATAATTGCATTAAGTATTTGTTATGTTAACGAACGATGCTTTGTTTTGACAAAAGTATTAACCAAATAAATTATAATACTTAACAACTAATATAATACTGCTGTCTTTGCTTACGTTGTTGTTTTTAAAAAACGTTAAAAGAGGTGAGAGTTAAGACTTCAATGAAACATTTTATTATGAGCCGTAGATAATCATAGACATTAAAAAGGAATCGTTGTCGTCTCGTGACCGCTAAAGCAGCTCGCGGGCGCATTTCTAAATCAAAACACGGCCCGTTACCCACGAGAGTGACTTGCGGAAAATTGGAAAACGAAACAAGGTGAAAAATATTATTAAGTGGAGCGCCGAGCGGCGCACGACACTCGCGGGGCCCGTGTCGCCGGCCGCGACGATTGGACCGCCCCGCCGCACACTGCTGCTTCAAATTGTTAAGTGAGAGAAGATATGATATAACACGGAAATAAAATACTAACCGAGTAACACTTAAGTACTGTACGTTTCATGCGTACAGTCTCTCCGGTGTTGTGGATGTTTATGGGCGAGGATGATCACTTAACATCAGGTACGCTCGCTTGGCTCTTCCTATAAAAAAATACTACAAGTACAAATAAATATAAAACGAGCCCACGGAGAATGTCAATCAAATTACTGAAAAACCAACAAAGGGCAACAATAGGTAATCCGGTTTCCATGATAATATATGAAAGCCACAAAGGGAAGTCTTATTATATTTGCTAATCTGTGCTTATCGCAAGAGCTTGATTGAACGAAACGCAGAAGTATTATACTACCACTTTACGCTGGTATTGAACAACCAGTGATCTTACTACTGTTGTCGGATTTTACTGATTAGTTACCCTTACTCGATAAAAAAGGAATTCGATCAATCCGATAAACATGAATAGTCTTTGTTCCAACATAAGCCCGCTCATTGGCCGCACGTTGCGCCTCGCAATACTTTACGCAAGGTCCCTAACATTAAGCGGACGCACATCTATTCATTGACAGTCAATTGGGCCTACAAATCGTGCCGGTAGCCTTAAACGACAACCTTTTAGCGTAGGTGGAAGGGTCCGGAGTATTAGCCGCACGACGAGAACAGTTTTTCTTACGACGTCGACACAGGGACAGCAAGGTTCATCTTATTATTATTAACAAAATTATAATGTAATTTGTGCATTTTTGCTGGCGTAGTAAAGAATTATTAGTTCAATGGTACATATGTAAATGTAAGATTGACTTACTTCGTCAGCTACGATATACAGGTGTTGCGTAATTTCACGTCTACGGTAAGTGGGTGGAAGGTGAGTGTATGACGACGCATTTATTTTTTTTATTTCAATATTTTACTAAAAACGAAAAAAGAAGACATGGACCGACCCACCGTTGAATGTTGATTACGGTACAATCGGTATTTAAATTAAATGTTTCCGGTTTACATTTATCTGTACCAAAGTGACGTGGGGAGTCTCTCGGCAGCAGTGTGTCACGGGATCTCTTTCACGGTCGATCGGGTGCCCACCTCGCTTCACCTCTTTATGGCGGCGTGCCCGAGACTCTGATAGCTCCAATTACCGCCGGACCTGCTGAAAGTGTGGAACGGACTTGGCATTTATTGCCAGGAGAATTTTGCCGATAGAGGTGGAAATTTAGTGTATCTTTTTGAAGATATTGTGTGTTACATCTTCTGCAATTCTGTAGAGAGTATTTACTACTTTCTATGTTATTTATTAAAGCACGCAATGTTCTTTATTATAAACAAATCACTAGCTAAAAAATGATGTTAGGTATATGGCGACAGGTTCGCCACATGTCAGACATGAGACCTAAAACCTTGATGAAAAGCGGACGGAGAAGGCCATCATTTCAAGGAGGGCATCTTTAAAGAAACATTATTATGTTTGTGTCGCTGTGTGCATTCAATATCGCACAGCAGCGCAATGATCATCAAACTCCACAGCATCTGGTTTAAGGTGGACTCGGGTCGAACTATTTAAAAATAGTACCACTTATCATAAAGGATTTAAATTCCGAGTGACTAATTAACACTTGTAGACTCGCGACAATATATGGACTCATACTATGGAGACTTTAAAGAAGATCCACACCCAACAAGAAAACACGGAAAAAATGCTAGTATAATGTACATTCCGCGACGATAAGAGGACAGTTTGTCTTCTACACATTTTATATGAAATGTTACGTCGACAAAAAGCTCATGCCACTTGTGTTAGCGATTATACAACGAATACAAGTCTATACACATAACCAGCGAATTGGAATCAAGATAGAAAAACTGTAAGACATTCGATCACTGTCCCCTCCTGATTGATGGACCAGTCCATCATTAACGCTTCTTCATTTACGGAGGGAACTGACCACGGCCACGGTGACGATAGTTTTTTGTCATGATTATGTTTCATAGGACATATCAAACACGACATTGAATTTGTTAGCAGAGCGTCATCCGCTGCCACGAAGTGAATTAAGGTTTACTTCTTGATCATATTCTTATTAGTGTTGATGCGATGATGTATATGACGCCACTGCAACCTAAACAATCAACCGTTAGACATTAAAGGATTGTCAAAATCTCACCTACTTTAAATAATCGCTTCTTCTTTCTATCTGATAGCAGTCTTGTACAAAGACGTTCTAAGTTATTTAATACAATGCCCGCGATCTGTTTGAACAAATGTATTCCAATCACTCAGGTATCTTCCTTGTCTTAGTCGTTTTCTTCTTTCCTGAAGGTGGTGTCTATTAGGAAGTGTTGATCGCTTGATTGACGCTCCTCGTCCACGTGTGACAAACATGCAGGCTTAATTGGTTTGATTATTGCCAGGACTGTGAGCGGCTTAACAGCCTCGCTGTTAACTTTTGTAGCCTCTTAGTTATAATCATAGTCATTTTGATTCGATGCTGTTCACAATTATTGTGCTATTAGAATATACAAAGAATGTCATTAAAACTGTTTTTGTTTACATAAATTAAATCTTTCAGTGAGTTGATGTATTTAATGATATATTTGCCGCTATTGTCTCATCGTTTAGCGGTAAACTGAGAGCATTGCAATCGGATACACCTTTTACCGACAGCAAACAGCCATCTCAGGTGTTTGGGCCCGGTCGGGGGAGTTTACCGGGGTATATTATTTATTTAACGGGAGAAATCAGACTTCTCTCTCATCGTTATTACAGTTAAAAAGCGAAGTGCTCGACATGATGGCCTATAACGTGACATTCAACCTCAGCTCAAATTTTAATAAAATATTTTGATACGGGACCGATTAAAAAAATGTGTGAACAATTTAAGCCGTAAGTTAAAAATATAAAGGAAGTGATATAGTCGTATATACGGGCGCCGATAGCGTGACTATCAAGCATGTAGTTCAACTCTCTGATCACAGGTGGCGCTTTAAAGAATGATCAATAAGTATTATTTATGTAATTTTATATCAAAAAACAATGAATAGACATTTTTTAACTTTCCTTTATAAATTAAATTGCAATTTTCTTGTTTTGCAGTTTTTATTGTTTTCTATAATACTAAATTTCCTAAATACTTTAATAAAAACCAATCGGCAAAAATGAAATATGTTTTTTTTTTAATTTTGTTTCATGTCCAACGACAGTACATAATCATTATACTTAGTCATTTTAAAATGTTTAACTTCTATAAAATGAGTTCAAAAACCGTCTTAGTATAATATCGTATCAACAAAAATTGCAAATTGCTATAAATAAAAGTAAAATGGAATCGTTTATGTCTTTCTACTTAAGTCGCCCACGAGGGGACTTAGTCATTTTCACATACAATTATTATCTTTACAGCTTGAACAAATCATTTTGTCTCATTTCGTTACGATAAAAGACTGAAGAGATTTTGATATAAAATACTCGAGAAAGTCAATTGCTTTAGATGTACTCTAAACCTAATTCGCAAACTTCTGTGAAAAAGTCCTAAGGAACTAACTACGCACATTAAAATCTACAATACTTAAGTCAACTAAAAATAGTACACCTGTTTACCGACAGAGGGCAGCTGGAATTCTCATCTAAATACCATCAGAAATGAATTGGCCGTAAGAACTGGAGGTAATATGACATTACCTATTTAAAAGTTGTTCGCTGCAGGTGACTATTTACTGACAAACTTAAGCTTACAGTTCCCTCAAATGAATTTGATCTTTATTGCAATTATATAAAGCTGTATTTTAATGTAATTGTGATAGGGCTCTCCCTCCTTCCTGGTGGAAATATCTGACGGTTCGTGACGTTTAATCTCGCGTGGTGCGCGGCGGTCGCGCGTAGGTATCACTCGCAGTCCGATTGTAGTGATGTCCCTACTGATAGAACACTATTTTTTCTTTGGTTAACACCATGTTTCTTCTTATTTAATTGATAAGTAGTATAGACGCTTGATACACAAATACACCTAAAATTACGTCTTTTGCTGTTAATCAACCCAAAAGGGAGCAAACAATAACGAATGCCAACACATAGTGAACAACAGCAGAAATTTAAATCTTATCTTATCTTATCTTATCAAGCTTCAAATAATTCTTCATAAAATATATCATTACGATATATATAATTTTAGTATTTGGAAGCTTTGGCTATCCTGTTGTTGACTGTCCTGACTGCTACTAGACATTAATCGTAACCATGTTTGTATGTATATTTAATATATGTTAGAATGAATATCACAATGTACACGCGGCGACGCGGCACATCACTACCAACGCGTCTGCAGAAATTCAATTAACATTACCTCCAGTCGCGTGCACCTTTATTTCCGTTCGGAGTCACTTAGCTCGCCCTCCCCCGGCCCTCCCCCTACCACCAGTCGCGGGGGTTGGCAGTCTTAGACGCCAGTAATGAGGTCCGGTGATCGTTTAGTTTGTAGGTAATGGCCTACGTGAGTTTCTGTCCAGTTAGGGAGTGGATTGTAGATACTTTGGCTTCCGCTTGAAATTTGGTCTCGTACGAGTATGTTTTTATAGAGCAAAGCTAATAGATTTCTAAAACTATTTCGTTATCATAATATAAAAAAAATAGTTTTTATTTTTAAACCGAGCAATATTAACTTGTTCTAATCAAATAAGAGCTCTCACGTGCTCGTAAACCTAGTGGTGTAAACGGAAATATCAATAAGTCTGCACTTCACCGAGCTTAGAGAGCAAGGTCCTAAGTCCGTGATGAGGCCATTATCATATACTGGGTAAAATTAAAAAAATATGAAAATTAAATATTTTTTTGTACGTAACGATTCAAGAAACAAAAGCTCATTAGAACAAGTGGACAGGAACCCTGAACCTTGAAACCGTTACTCGAATTCAACAAATGATTTATATCAAAAATATTGTTACAATCTCTCATAACGGGATTTATACAACTTATATTTAAGTATTATAAAAATATTGTTTTTTAATAAAATTACAAAGATGAACACTTTAAGATATGTACGTAAGACTTACAATAATGAATTAGAGTATTTTGTGATTAAACGACAAAGGAATGTATACAAAGGTGCTAGTGTCCCTCCACGAAAACATCCCCGACGGAGACTGATGGGCGGCAGGATAATCGCAACAGATAAGAAAACTCTCTGAGCTGAAATAGCCGCGCCGTCTGATTGCCAGCGAAGGGGTTCACGACACGGGACAGGGAATACGTATCGCCATCATTTGATGTCGCTTCTTGTACTATCAAATCCATAGTTAAACTAAACAAACTATAATAGTAATAAGTAAAAAATAAAACGTATGTACCTCTATCATCATTCAATGAGTGACTACTGTCAACGATGGGTTCAAAGTATTTCAAAGTGTTTTGTGTGACTGCCTTAGAGGAAACATAACACTGTGGAAAAAAAGCTGGACGGTGCTATTCCCTTGTTGGAGCTTCATCAAAAAGGAGCTCCAACAAGGAATGGCATCGGTTTGTTACATTCTTTAAAAGTCAATTCGAGTGACAAACATTTAAGCTAAAAATTATTCGGAAAATATTAAACGGTCGCTTCATACAGTTATTTAAAAAATTCTATCCACTATATTACGTTGCGGAATATATTTTCTCTTGTAAAACTCTCGAAGTATGGTAGCTTCCGCCCCGGGCTGCGCTCTAGTGATGTAATGTAAATAGCTCAATAATTCATCGATATTCGCTAGAAGGCAGACTGCATAACTCACCGCGTGACGTGCACCTAGTGAAATATCGAAGAAGTATTTTATCGATAAAATATTTTATTTATTGCTTGACTTAAATCAGTTCGTTGCAGAACATGACTTAAAACTATAAAATCCATTTAAAAGCATTACATGCTACTTTATTATTATATTTATAACTTTAAATAAAAGTAATTGAAAAATAGTCAAATAAATATTACATTTACACTAACAATACTGCCTTCGAATTTATGATTTTAAATAAAATTCCACTCGTCCAGAACCACTATGATTTTATAGGACTATTTGGACAGGTAACGTAACGTCAGGCAGTCACTAGTGAGAAATACATTCACGTTACTTGTGTCTCTTTTTTACATAAATATGAAAAATTTTCTATACGTATTCTTTACTAAAACCCCTCGTAGCTACTACTAAAATTTATATTGTACGGTTTGTCAGACCGGTTTTTGGATCAAACGGAATTGAAGTTCTCGACTTTTCCCTTTTATTTATTTAAACAAGGCATTGTAATTAAACCACATTGTAATTTAGAGAATCACCTATTAATAAATAAATATCTTAGAGGCTTGCTCTGTCTTACAGTATGTAATATGTTCAGTTCTTAAAAATAATAAATATTTGGTTGTTAATACTTTGTTGTGTAAATATTTTGATATTGTTTTTTATATCGACAACAGACGGGACGTCACTAGAGCTGCGCCAAGGAATGTGACAAATGCCACGGAGTCACTGGACCCGAGCGGCTTCAGATTGTCTCTAAACACACAATTTCACTCTTATTTCGAAAACTAATGTTGCAACTTAAAGACTATTTCGAGAGCTATGGCGCGACATGACGACCTTTGCCGTACCTTTGATAGATATTTATTTAGTTCTTTGGCTCTTATTTAAAGGTTCAGGTGTATTGTAATAAAATTATGCTTTGTTATAACCTAATAACCTGGTTCATTAAAATATAAAATACCCCAACAAAGACATGTACGTTTATAAATGATATTGATATGCTGTACAATAACAACTAATCGAATTTGTCATAAATATAAATCTCAAGTCCTAGTTTGGCAACAAACTTTGGATTTTTTTAATAAACGTAACCAGTAGATGTTATAGCTCTCGTTATATGATCACAGAGCATGCTCGCCCCTGCTAGCTAATTTCTTCCAGTCTACTTCTTCACAGTGCGCCAGGTTATTATAATTGGAATAATTAAACGCTAATTTACTTTGATCTTTATATTTAGCAAATACGCCAATGCCGAGGAAAAATTGAGTTACTGAACACCTTAATCTTTACAGAATCTCCCGTTGTAAGATGAGATTCTGCAATTTTAATTAGTTAGATAAGGTCTTGCACCGACTAGTGGTGATATAAAATTCAGATGGTTTTTTGATAAGCGTGGTATTGTTTATTGATTATTAATTTAGCTACCTAGCATTAGGGTATTAAAAAGCTTATATAAATATCGTAATTTCAGCATCTTTTAATGCATACGAGGAGTGCAAAGCTTGTAAACTCTACTATTGTATTTTTTCTGCGTAATTTCTTACCGCGATTTTTTCGAACCATTACGGCCTAGGGATCTTCAAGTGGAGTGTATATTCCTTTTTCAGTGGCCGGTAACGCACCAACCCCTGAACTTATAAAAAAACAAGTTATTGGCATATTCAACCGAAGTGAAGCAGGAATATGTCATAAAAAGACTAGTGTGTCCCGGGTTTTATGCTTCGCTCGCAGTTTTCAGCGGCGGCAGTGGATTTCCGAACGCAGACCGACTGCTCTTAATTAATTGGCTTGCATTCGTTTGCATGAATTACTGCCAGGTACTCCGGGACTCCGGCGCTCCGGCGCTCCTGTACACCGCTTGGTGATTATGAAAAATATTGTAGCTGTGTTTTA
Source organism: Meandrusa payeni (assembly GCA_029286785.1). Lineage (NCBI taxonomy): Eukaryota > Metazoa > Arthropoda > Insecta > Lepidoptera > Papilionidae > Meandrusa > Meandrusa payeni. The sequence continues at coordinate 441,122 of JAGSMX010000017.1, forward strand.
TTAACTAGCTCTTAGCTACTTGTTTAAAGTTAAAGATTTCGTTTAATTGTCTAACAGCTTTTGCCAGTATTTCTGATCTGGTACTTCTAGAAGGTTAAGAAAAGGAAAATTAGAATGAAGAAGACATCTGATATGATGACATCTACGTTCTATATCAGGTAGATAAGGCGTAACCATAACTATATAAAATTCTATTTAAAATTCAATGCAATGTTCAAGACCTATTTATACACTTTTACGGTTGAGTTTTATATAATCTTAAACGTAAATTACTCAGGCCCTTGATCTAGAGGATTAAGGTTACTTATCGATTTGCTTTTAAATAACATCCGTAAACAAATTAATAAAAACCATAAACATTGTATAAACCAGCTAGAATTCAAACTTGAGACCCGGTAGTCAGGCAAACTATAGTAGAGTATGGTGACTTACCTTATCCTTTATTTTATCCTAATTTTTTGACGCTATCACATCCTAAACGAATTCAAAAGTTAACCTTCCAGGTGCAATGTCGCATCACACGTTAAGCAACGCATTTGGATTATCTGAAGTTCCCTACTTTAAGTAAGTAAACTTTAAAACAATAGTTATCCCGAACTTGGTCCGCGCGGCGCAGAGTACCGTCGGCACCGCAAGGCCCGCCTCGCACCGGATCAGGTGGAGCGGATTATTCCGGTTCAGTGCGGCTCGAACCGGATCCAACACGATTTTAGACTTACGGACTAAAGAGGGTTTGTTAGAGATATAGGTAATGGATAGTGACGGCTAAACTAACATTACTTATGTAACATTTGTTATTAGTCTCAGTCATCATTAATGTTTCGTCAACTTGTGTTTACAAAATTAAATACAAATTTAGCAAATACTGATGGTACTACTTTCTGTTGCCCATTCGCACTTACATTCAAATTTTGTTTCACACTTGTAAATCTTTGGTTATCACCGTAAGCTGTGTTAGCTCCTTAATAAATACAAAAAATATATTTCTATAACCATAACATAGCTAAAGTTACAAATTTAAAAAAAAGTAAATATTTATTTTTAATGTACAAATAATGTATGTGCTGTTGGTTAAATAAATAAATAAATACATAATGTGGGATGCATTAAGTTATATATATGGTTAGGTTACTGGTAATTCGACGTAATATATACATTTTAATATGTTTTAAAGTTGCATTGGTAACTTATTCAAAAAAAAAGCTAAGAAAAATGATAACTCAAAAGTGGTTTACTTTTGCATAACACATATAGGGGTTAAAGTTATCGCATATAATCATACCTATCACCTCCTAACGGATACCATAACGGATAACGGATACGTCGAATTACCAATAACCCTATGTATGTCATTAGTATGTATTTTATTGAAACATCGTCGCTGTCGGCTGTCAGCCCGGCCCTGTCAGAACTTGGGCAAACTTATTCGTCGGGAAATATTCATCAAGCGTTTAAATGAACACCTGTACCGAGCATCAAAACTTCCTTTATATTGCTGCATAACCTTTAGAAGTTACGTGAAGCAAGCACCCTCTCCTGCCTCGATAGGGATAGATCACAATTTCGAATAGTACCCTGTGTACTAATTTAACGACGTTATTGATTTCTTTACCAAATATTTTCTTTTCAATAGAATTGCACGAATTTGAAGTAGAAATATTTTATTTGGTTTTGAGCAAAAGATATGTAAATAAATATCATAATAAATAATAATAAAAATATACTAAGAGATTTTCGAAATACGCCACATGTCAGGATATGGGTCATTACATTTCTATCCTTTCTGTACGAAAATCTGGCGTTTATATTAGCAGCTTTAGCAGCAGCAGTCAGCAGCAGTACTCATCTGCAGATTGACATAAACATACCAATATCTTAAGCAACAAGCTTCTATACGATTTTAAGAAGATTCCTTGATTCGAAAAGAAGATTTATCAAAGAATCTTCTAAAGGCTCCAAGGTTCTATGCCATCAAAATCAATATGGAACCTAATTGAAAGTAAATTTCAAAAAATATACATATGAATTGAGAACTTCTTCCTTTTTCTAAAGTTGATTAAAATATTTTTTATTTTGTTAAAATAAAATAAAAAGCGATAAAATTTCCCAAAAGCTTCAAATACGCGAAGGCAATGAGGTCGGGCGAGCGCTGTCGCTTGAAGCTTCGCGACTTCGCAAATTGAAATTATTTCTTTCATTAAAACTGCGCGCTCGTGCTTCAGGTGAAGTTTGGAAAGTATCCAATTCGCCAAAACTTTTCCTTTGCGGTTCAGACGGTCACCTTATCGAATACCTTTATTTAAGTCTTGTCGTTTTTAGTGTCATGTTTGGATTTAATTTTTTTCTTCATATTTTGTATACTAAGGTAAACTATAATACTTTACTTACACCCCCTATTCTACCTACAATAGTTACAGTTAAAAGCTAAAGCGTCGAAGCGTCAATAGCCTAATGGTTTAAGGCCACGGTCTGCGAATCATAAAGTCGTAGGTTCGAATACACAATTCGACTATTGGACGTGAACCATCTTGACAACAGCATACAATGCAACAATTTTTTTCACAAAAGCTTAAACTTTTGTGAAAAAAATATTGTTAGCATTCGTTTTTTTTTTAAATCTAAGATGTAGGTTTCCTCACGATGTTTTCTTTCACCGCCGAGTACAACCAAATTCATTGGTGCCGGGCACAGGAAATCGAACTCGAATTCCTATTTAAGAGCTACCAGGGCTCTTTCTTATCTATGTCAAATAAACTCACTTGTGTTACTTATCGCATTCTCTCTTATTATTAATGATGAACATTAATGGATTTTAAAATGAATACGATGTTGTAGAGAAAAGTGTTTCACTACATTACTCTCAAGCCCGCCGAGTCCAGCTGAGCGCAACTTAGCGGAGTTCCCGACTCACAGTGACGCGGGGTGCGTCCTGCGGGCGAGGCCGGCGCGGTAATCCCGCAGGTGAGCTCCGATCTGGGATTACGGGATCGGGAGCGCCGCCGATCCGTCTTGTTGATGTATCATTGAATTGAGTCCCATAGACAGACGTCGCACTTGGTTTAGGCCATGCCGGAGAAATGGATTTAGTAATGATGACCACTTGTTATTAATGTAATAATAATCACATATAACACAATCTTATGATAATTGGTCTCAAACAATTCCGTCTACGTCTAAAATATTTCTCTGGAACTCTTTTATAATATATATAAGAAAATATTATTAACACTATCACAAAGTTAATTGTTGTTATACATTTGTTATTTGCTACATGAGACTATTTTCCCAAACTACAACCGGTATTGAAACTAAACTATGCGTGAATTGAACAAATAGATGTACATCAATAGTATAGCCATGAGCAAAATGAAGGTTCGGTTAAGAAGGTTTGAATATCTCATAGCTAAGTAAAATAAATTGTGCGTGATAGCCACATGGAGGCAACACTAAGAACTAAAATTTAAATAAAAATAAAATTTAATGAAAAATACTGTAATATCCAAGTTTACGTAAGATATCCTTTTTCGTTTTAGTTTAAGGTTTTTAATGTAATAATAAATATAATAAATAAATTAATAAAAATATTCTATTTCATTTTAAGGATATTTAATTGTCTATCATGCACAATTTATTTCAGTTAGCTAGCGTGTTTATCTTCCGAGATATTCAAACTTTCCTAACCGACCATTTATTTTTGCTTACTTGTGTATGTTAGTCTGTTATGGTCATATAAATAATAAAAATAGGTTTATGCAATTTTATAAAATGACGCAGGAAACAATAATCAAAACAGACAGTAAATTTGACGCCCTGCGTCAGAAAGCTTTTTAAAACCACCGCTATCGACGGAGCAAGCTATTTTTCAAAAAACAACAGATAGCTACTCACCTTTATTTTGCATTCCGTCGTGCTACGCTTCGTAATTTTGTCCCATTGACAATATAAGTAAATAAAAGTGTATTCTCGTTAGAGGCGCGTCTGGAGACAGGTGGGGCCTTGAATAGTCAATTAATTTTATTTACGCCCGTCTTGTTTGCCGCCGCGGCGCCGCGCCGGGAATTTAAAATGATCTGACGAGGTAAAATTCTTAATTTTCCACAGACTTTCGCGGTTGAATTAGTAAGTGGCCATACAATAGCGCGGGGAGGGTGCGCAAAACTTTAGCTACGGATGTTTAAATAACCTAAACAAAATATAAATAAGTAAAACAGCTCACTTCAAAACTTTGAACCTGGGAGATATAAAGATTAAAAATGTAAGTGCTCTATGGTTCATGTGTTGGGTGTCTCTGGCAATGTACTAAAATATTTGTGCATTACAGAACCGGATTATGCGGGATTATAATAAGATCGTATGATCCGGGGGCTCCTATCCCAGCCAGCTTGCTTTGACATTGAGTATTGTATACCGATAGCGTAATTCGATACAAAAATGACAGCCACAAGCAACTTGATAAAAAAAAAGCTTGTACCAATGGATTTCCTTTCTTGTTTCTCAAAAACTTGCTTACAGGCATGAATGACGGTCATTTAAAACAAACTACATAATTTAAATAAAGTTAGTAAGCATTGAAATGAAGCAGGAACGCACACAATCCGACCCTTCTGCTAGAGCTCGCGGCCGGCAGGCCAGCCTACTAACCAATATTCTTCGGGCATTTGTCCCCGTCTGCAAGTTTCGCAGCGGCATTACTCTCCCGGCTAATCCGGGACCACTATTAACCGTTTTTGCTACGGACACAGGGGCGTACTTAAATGTTTAATCATTTGTATATGTGGAAAAAAATATTTAAAAGATGTTGCGTATATTTTAACATTAATTTAAATAGCTTTTTTTACTAAGCATTATCCTGCTTTTTTTCATTACATACATTTTACATAATCAGATTTATTAAAACATGAACGATGAATTATTTCGTTCACCACATACCTTGGCTTTCATTAATTTCTATCAATGGATATGATTACACAATTTTTAATTTTTCAAGTTTAGACAACTTTTTTTGTTTAAAGTGTCCATATACTATGTTATCAATCTAGTGGTATTAAAGGAGCTTAAAAATAACGTCATTCTCGGTAAATGTCAATGAATAGAGTTACGCTTCAAATCAAATTTATGAGCCCTTACTATAATTTATTGCTATCACCTTAATTACTTTTCGTATAAGTAGGTAACCTACTTCTCTCATTCTGTTCTACCCTAGCTCTCTACTTGTCGACAAAATATATATTGTCACAAATACTCAAAACATTTTCTTCCATGGATAATTTTCCCATGTGCCACATTCCATCACGAATTGGCTGAAGTAAGCTCACGAGCCATTAATCACGAGTAGAGAATACCTTGAATACCACTTAATAAAATATCTTTTCAGAACCCCGCCCAAATCCGTCTCCTTGTGACAAAGAAAAATTGTAACGAATTGAGTGGGACCCTTCAGCGACCTGTCTAAGGAACCTATGCTATTGTTTCTCTCGTAAATTGAACTTTGTTACTTTAAAGACACGGTCACATTTCCATTATAATAGTGCAGAATGCTTGAGTGTTCAAGTTTAAAGAAACTTGTAGTGTTGGATTTTTTTACTCCACTAATTTACGAATTAAATACATTGTCAGTCGTCAAGCAATAAATATTATATAATATTACTAAACTAGAACAATTAGAATGGTACTTCCTCAAAAATGATTTCCATTGGTTGATTTCGATGGTCTGACATTCGAATTCTAAAAAGCTTGCACAAATGAGTTATTCGCTTTCCCGTTTCTTAAATAAAAAAATCACTGAAATGTGTGCTTGGTATAAAATTATAAGTTTACAACTTATCACTTAAACAAGTATATTTACGAGAATGACTCGAACAACAAACGACTTGATATCGAAGCGTGATATTGAGTTATTCGTCCATTTGTTGCTCACATACTTAAAGTAAACTTCAGACTTATATGGTTTTCTCATGGATGCCATTGTCAGAACTGACCCAAATTAAATTGAACCACGCGGGAACCATCAGCTTTTAAATAAAAAAAGAATCCTTAAAATCGGTTCACCGAGTCTAAAGTTTTGAGATAACAAACATAAAAAAACATACAGACGAATTGACAACCTCCTCATTTTTTAAGTCGGTTAAAAACTAGAAGCTACTCTCTGTCCACTCAGCTAACGCTTAACCAAGTAGGACTTGACATACTTATGAGCTAACATGGCTATATAATAATTAGTATGACATATGGACAACATTGTAATTTTACTACTCTACTGCTATCTACCGTCTTTATCAAATCTTGGAGAAATTTTATTCCGTCTCGCTCCCCGCTGGCGTCTGTGAATTGTCCATGAAAAGGTACTGAAAAGGTAAGTGAGGCAAGATGTCTATCATTAATACAGCGCGCCGGATGAGTAATGGCGGCCGGCTCGTTTTCCCTGTAAACGGGGCATAATGCGGTTGTTAACTCAACTGAATGGAGTGATTCATTCCGCCGAGAGCGCGTGTGTTCCCGTGCACCAATTTTGATCGTGTGACTGATGGCATTCCTTGATTTATTACCTGAAACCGGAAAACTGTATACCGCTTACTTAATATTTATTTACGTTGCCTCGCTGTCACTACCAATGTTACGCTGTAATATTGCCATTTAAATGCAAAAAACATTTATGAATATTAATTTTTATATTATTTTTAAGGATCTTACCACGGTTCCCCAGCGGAACTTATACCGAAAAAGTGACTTGGCGATCAGTATTGCTTCTTTAATTCTCCTCTCCAGTAATACTTATTAATAATTAAAATGTTGTTAAAAGGCCACCTGTGATTTGACGACCAGAGAGTTAACTACTGCTTAGTAATCAAGCTGTCGGCCGCCGTATTTACGACTATATAGCACATCGTTTATATATTTTTCTTACGGTTTTAGTCTCACATTTTTGTTAGTTCGGTCGCACAGTAAAACCCCTATTTCCTTCAAGCCGTAAGGAACTTTGTTCCAATAAAAAAGCTACATCGTCCAAATATAGATTACGCTGTACTTTAAAGCTATTTAGACTGATGTTGCCAGAATTCGATTCAAATTAAAATATTGTATTCAAATTCGCAAAAAGCAAACGTGTCTCTTATCACAGGGGCAATATAACACTGTAATATAGTTGTATCTTTAAGACAGACGCGAATATTTAGTATTAATAGAATTTCTAAATATTTGCAAGCAATTTCCACGTGCAGCGAGTGGAACAGCGGCGGCAGGAAAGCGCGCCACGTATTTATGCGCCGCGCGCTCCGTTCGGAAATTATTGTGACCGTTGCATTTGCATTTCGCGCGCTTAGCTTGTTTTATTGTCGCCTTGTTTAATTTTACATGTTTATGAAAATTGTGGCGTGCACGTGACCATTCATAGACACAATTCTATGGAGCTAATTCGGCCTTTATCTTTATAGAAACCTTGTCTCGTTGCAAACGTTTCGTTTTCGGTAACTTAATGAAACGCTATTTTAAAAATTAAATAAAAACATGATTTTTTTTTCATTCACATTTTGATTTCATTTACCATCAGGACAACATTCTTCTAAGCAACTAAACTGAATACTATAACAATTAAATATTATATGGCCAATCATGGCCTCTCCAAAAGCATGAATCGTGCTCAGGGGTACGATTCTTGTCAGTAGTCTCACGCTCATCCAGCTCCTGCCAGCCGTCGTGCGATGATTTATTACTCCACTTAGTCCCAGGGCATCCTCTCCTCTCCGTACCTCTTTGCGGTACCCAACGTTTATCCGTTATACGGCTGATCTGTCCGGCCCCGTGCCACTTCAATTAGCTAATTCAATTATGTCGATCATCTTAATTTTCTGTCGGAATTGCTTTCATCAGTTTCTAAAGACCCGATGACCGACGTTCAAACGAGGAGTAAATTCAATCGTATCTATTGAAAACTATCTTACAGTTTAATATAACAGGTTATAACAAATGATAAAATGACACTGCGTGCAACAGTACGTGACATAAATACAACGTGTGCTCGAGCAGTTGGAGGGCGGAGCGCCGGCGGAGCAAGAGACTCTGGGCAATGAGCGCCGACACTCGCTGTCTCCTACCTTTGTTTCATTTCCTGATATCCCTGTTACTTTTTTTCTAACGACAAGTCGACGGCTAACATAATATGGAGCATGACTTTAAACTGCTCGGCATGGCTACTTGTTATTTAGTTTTAGGTGTGCAGTAATCACTGCATATAAAGTGCTATGAATATATTTTAAAAACAGTTTGAATTCCGTCGAGAGAGTGGTATTGTAAAATTATTTTACTACAACGACGTCAATAGGACGATTAATCATGACACGTGTCAAGTGATTCTTTTTAATTTTCATCATTATTAAATCGTTTTGTTCGTGATTATATTGCATCGCTAGATATATATTTTTGTTAGATTGAAATTGTTACATATCACTCACTATTTTGAACAGCACTTGCCCTGCCTTCATCTAAACAATACCTAATACAACATTAGAAGTTTCTGCTAGCAGGTAACTACCCGGACCTCTAGAAAAATAAAAGTGAAGAAGACGTGTTTATACTTCTGAATTATGCCCAGTGTTCTTACTTTCTCAATTTTTCGTAGCGATCAGCAGCCTATCGGCGTTATATAATAGGTTCATTAGATACAGCGAACGTGTAACTAACTTCCTATTTGAACATTTTTTTGTTCACTCATAGAAATTAAAAGGAAAGTCGGTGAGTGAAGCCCACTCCACAGAACGCAACAGATTTCGTTATTAGGTATGATCGGGCCGAGCCGGCGCCGAACTGCGGATTTCAATAAAGCGATCGACCTTTTGTTACGTGTGCTACCAATATTTGAGCTCTGCCCGCCGCCGCGATATTAAAAGATTCATTTCAGATGAGCACGCGTTCATCATTCGCGCGCAGCCCGCTCTAACTGCCTTTTTCCAATGTTTGGGCCAACATTGTTGATGATGGTGTGACAGATCGTTACAATAATAAAAAAATATAAAAATATAATATTTACGAATAAACCAAAATTCGACTTGAAATCTGCCTTTATTCTTTGTATTTATGAATTATCGTAGAATATTACGAAATAAAAATAATCAGAACCTGACCAAACTCTCATCAAACTACTCTTAAAGCCATCCTTTTCAATAAAAAATGAATCATCGAAATCGGTTGGCGTGATATTGAGTTACCAGTCAATTTGTCGCGCACGCAGTCCATTTTCAATCTCTGTTCATCATCACCAAGATTTCCACAAAGGTTCCCCATGATCTGCATATATCTGATCTCACATTGATTCCAAAAATTTGAATGCAAAGCAATCTATTACGTATAAAAGTTAAAGAGAACTTTAATAAACAGACGTCCCACCCCAACATCAAATTAAACAAGTATACACGCCGCCTCAGAGAGACAATGCATAGGTAATACCCTTAAAACTTCGCAATATAAAAATCATGGAAACTCAGTAAGTTCGGCGATCGAATAAAGTATTCATTAAAAGTGGGCAGAAGTTCGCCGGGGTCAGGTGGGGTCTTCGGGAGACGTAATGTGGCTCGCGCGCTCTCCGAACTTTGCTTAAATTAAAAACATTCTTGAAAATTTAAAATGTCTTCTGAGCGTTACTTTAGTCTTTGATGTATATCGCTTACGATATCTACACAGCATTGATGGTACAATTAGTAATTAACATGTCATGTGTGTTTTACGAGTAATTATCAACATTTCGTGAGAAAGCGTGTGCTTTGTATAACGTATGTATAACACTAAAGTATTTTTAAGATATAAGCTACGGTTATCAAAGTATCGTGCTATCGTGCGTAAGGATTCTGTTCATTTTACAAATTCGCGTTCAATATATAAAATTTAAACGTAAATTTAACATGAAATTTGTATTGCAGAGCGCGATCGGAAGTCGAAGGGCAATGAAATATTCAGTCAGCTGACGTGCAGGTGCCGGTGAAGCGGGCTTTCTTTATGCATGAGAGCTCTTGTGATTCGGAACGTAAGTCGCGGACATGTGTTGGCAAAGATTAACACATCGCTTAAACAGACGCGCCTTAAAACTGAAAAAGCTTACACTCTTAAACGAGCATCTGTCTTCAAAACGGGCTTTAAAAATGAAAATAACAGCATTTCGCAGTGTCATTGTAATTTTGGTTAAAAATATTTCTGTAACAAAATACGAATAATATATACAGAACAATACAACCTCTTTATATAGAACCTTTTCAAAGATGTGAAAGAAAGATGTAATGTACACCTTAAATAGATATCGATCGGAAAGATACCATTTATTAACCACTCGGATCTCTAATTAGAAATGGAATGAATTTATATAATACCTATTTACCGATCTGTTTCATGTAGCATTGATAGTGAGCCGTGCGCCGTACCGCCCGGACATTTACATTTATATTGGGCGGAGATGTCCGGGCCGCGTCGCCGGACCAGCTAACAACTTCAGTCTCACAGGACCAATCGATTCAATTAAAATAACCTTTCTTTTATACATCAAGTGATTTTTTTTCTTTTGACTTATATCCACGCCTGAATACATGGTCTCCTTCCGCAGAATAGTGACGTAGTGGGTGATTTAAATGAGAATACTGCTAATTAAAAAAACAGGGCTATTACTTATTATTAAAAAAAACACTGATAGCTTAATGTGCATAGACAGCTGTGTAAGCTAAAAATTGGACATAACAATTAAATTCCAAGTATTTCGAATCCCAGAGGACTTCTAGTATTTTCCCGAGTTTTAGATATAAAAAATAAATAAAAAATAGGACATGTAATTACGTACGCGCGTAAGAAGTTATACTTCTATGGCATCATTAAAAATAGTTTTTATTGATTCCATAGAAGTTTTAATTATTTGCATGCAAACAATTATTTTCAATAAAATAATAAAAGGACTGGAAAAGGATAATCGACACAGCCAATAAGTCCAAATAAGTCCAGTTTAAATTTAGAAATTAAATAAATAAATATTGCATTAAATATTTTATTTATATTTATAAATAATATATACGGTTACCCTCAACTATAATACTATAAGCGCAATGTTCACTGCAGCTTCAATCTATTATTGACGTGGTTTTTTCATAACGCGCCTAAAAAAGTATAACTTCAAAAATCTCTTTTAATATCTTACGAATTTAAAAACTCAATATACATACTGAATAAATACAAAATTGAAAATAACGAAATGAACAGTGACATTGACACAATTAGATAAAGAGTAAACTCCTATAAATAACACAAGGCGAAGGAAACTGCATCTTACCTGCTCCGGAGCTCTTATCAGACGCAATGAATAATTCAAGCCGGCAGGCAAGGCGCCGCAACCACCGACAAGCGACACTTTGTTTGAACGCTCCAAGAAGAGTCGGATAATCTTATTAATTCTGTACGAGCTCAGCTCAATGCTGGAGAATTAAGAGGCGGGAAGGAGTGCTCTAATTTTTGTAACGTTATTGATGTTGCTGATTGTGTAACACAACTTAAACACGGGAAGATGTTGTCACCGCGAACTGAAGGACGGGTAAACTTTTCAATTAATATTTAAATTGAAGCTCAGAAACGTTTGTCAGATTCATCACCAATACGAGAAAGACGCTTTCTTTACAAACGACGATTAAAGCATAGAAACTGAATAATCATTTTAAACCACCACAGTGAATCAAAATATAAAATTAACGATAAATAAATTCTCACGGTCACCTCGCCGTATGTTTTCGATGTTACCGCCAGGTAGTCGTGGGCTCGTAGAGTAAGGCTACGGCATCCTCTGCCTGTCGTAGAAGGATGGGACTCGGGTTCACGGTTCAAGGGTGGAGGCCTTTGTCGTCCGCTACAGTGGATCCAGGAAGATGGTGACATCGCCTTAGCACTGCGAGGGTGTTGACGGAGGGAGTTACCTCTTCCGAGACGTGTTTTTAGAGCACATTTACTTATTGTACTGTACTTATTGATCTTATTGGTAAAAGTCCACTGGGATTCGGATACCAGATGGTAATCGATCGTATCCTTAAGCCCTCGTTCGGTATATCGATTAAAGAATTATAAATTATTCTGGTTATATTAAGAGAGCTTGGTAAGGGATGAGAGTGGATGAAATGAAGGTCTATTGATGGCGGATAATGAAGTTGACATAATTATTTTTCTAACCTTCAGTAGAGTGAAGGAAGAAACATGTTTATTTATTATTTACCAAACTATTTAAAGACTAAAGTAAGTGGGGTATCTTTCTGAAGATTTCCTTTCCGTTAAAAAAAAAGCAATTCGACCGCATAAATACTTCAATGATTAATTTTTATTTAACAGCACCGTACCCGGCCCGCTTCGCCCCGCTATTTAGCTTTATTTTATTTAAACAATAGACTTACATCATTAAATTTAATTTAATTTACCTCTCATAATATATTAAATTATTCATTTCACTCCGTATTCATTCTCTTCTTTTCTCTTCTCGAGCGGGTGAAGATAATTACCTACACCCATGTACATGCAATATACTGCATTGTACTTCAATATGGTTTATAATACATAAATATACACAAACTTTATATACCAAATTTGGGTTATAAAACAATAGAATATCATCATAGTAAATAAAAGCTGTATTTGACAGATCAAAAAGAGGAGTGCTCCGATCGTCACCAAACCTTAGGATTACTCGCCAGGTCAATCTGAAGATTCCCTGAAAGTTTCAATGAAATCGGTCCAGCCATTTCGGAGCCTAAGGTACAAACCCACACACTTTCTCTTTTATATATATATAGATAAATAATAACATATAGTATAGAAAACCCTGGTACCTCTAAAGGTGGAGGGATTAGGCTGGCTCCCCGCATGAGGGATTGAGGATACGGAGATACTGTGCGACATTGATTGATTCTTCTTGGCGATTCATACCGAATTGTACTGACATCTTCGATCTCTACCAAAATTTACAATGTTTCAGTCAAACAAATGTATATCTTAACACTATTGTAATAAGCGTCATAGCGGCGGACGTTCTAAGTTGGTTAAGTAAGATCAGCCCTTGGAATCTGACGTGGCTGATTGATAACGACGGAAAATGGAATAATACCTTCAAAATGTTATATCATTATATCTCTATAGGATCTGTAAACTTCTTTTGTAATGTTCATTTAAAAACAACATTTCTACTGCATGCTAATACAGACAAATTTACTGCACTGTTTACGAATCCAATCAAAACCTTAACAAAGAATAATAGAACAAGATCAGTAAAAACTATCACTGTTGTATATTAATAATATTCAATAGTGATATTTCATGCCGGACATAAATAGTTAGTTCACGTATGAGTGTTTAAATTTTAAATGATTTTATACTTTCAGTAGCCGACGTGCCGGACATGGCAGGCCTCTTTGCTCTTAACTTGCTTTGAAAGTTCGATCTTCTTTTGTGTTCTGCTAAATTTCTTTACTTCATATGTCTTAGAACAGTGCACGTTGGTTTTGCTTGATATTGGACTTTTAGTTACTGGTTAAGCCTGGCGGCCATCAAATTACATTCGTCCTTGAGGCATTAGAGAGAGGAGAGATAAGAAAGAAGCAGAGCTCTTCGGATGCGACCATCGATTCAATCGAAACAATAATAAATGTTGCACATGAAAACATATAATAAAAATAAATTAAATTCTATGGCTGCTACGCTTACAACGTTCAGGTTAATTTAACATAAGCCAGCGATGCGATTACATAAATAATCCAGTAAATTGGATGGAGCTTCACCTGACCAGTCCCTCGCAGCCAGGCGCGCACATTTATCCGCAGTAATGAACAAAACACGTTAATCTGACGGCACCGTGTAGCGCCGCACACAACAACAACACCCTATTAAGCCCGTGTTTGTATATTGTTTTATAATTAACTAGCTACGCCCCGCCGTTACCTGTAGTTAAAAAAATATTGGTTTAATTAATTCTAAAATAAAAGTACAGTTACAGCTATCTGATCTTGATGTGACCTTCACTGTGAAGGTCCCGTCAAAATCAGTCCAACCTTTCTAGAGATTAGCCGGAACAGACGCGCGGACAAAAATTGAAAAAATATTTAGAAGTATTTACCGTATATATATTCATACGCAGGTAGCAAAAAGCGGTAATTTGATATAACAAGCCGAAACACCAATTTATTTATTTGTGTATATGTGTTACATATAAATATCATTAGTTGGTGGCGACTTAATATTAAAATTGATATTGAATAACCATAGTCATATGTATGTCAATGAACAAGGGCGCAATATGGAGTTGCCCCGAGATTAATTCCCCGGATGGCAGTCTTAGTTTTATATAATGTTAACAACTTAACAAAAATACAAAGTATTTACAATAATTTATCTGTAATAATAGACTAATTGTCAGTGATGTGGCGACCGGGATGTAGTTTATTTTCCGTACAAATCCCTCTATACATTTTTATTGGCCGCTCCCACCTTCCGCCAATCGGGACGTGACGGGGTTTTATATCGACAGGGCAGAACGCACTAGCAGATTCAAACGTGGCGTTTTATAATGATTTATTTTCACACAAAACATTCATTACAATATAAATACCGCTATAAATGATCGCCAAACCAATTTTTTACTTTCAATTACGTTCCAGTTTAATATTGTTGGCATCAACATATTTGCAGCAGTAGAACATTCCCTGTTAGACAAAGGCCTCCACGAACGATTTCCAAAAAGGACCGGTTGTAAACGGCTTGCATCCAGCTGCGTCCTGCGGCCTTCATGAGGCCATCATACCACTCGCGGGTGGACGTCCTACACTGCGCTTGCCGGTCCGTGGTCTCCAAATGAGAACGAAGAGATGAAAACTTTTCGGCCCCATCGGCCATCTGTAGAGATACCCCGATCGAGCGCTCTCTATAACTTGTAGCACTTTGAGCTTACTTATAAGGCCCATAGTAAGAGACCAAGTTTCTGTGCTATCATATGTCATCACTGGTAACACACACTGGTCGAAGACTTTCTTCTACGAACACTGAGGTATTTTAGACAAAAATACATTGTGAAGCTTCCCTAACGCTGCCTGATTTGATTTTTTTTTCCTTGGCGCATTTTTTTCAAATAGCGCACAGTGTGACGGGACCTTAGCCGGGGGCGGGCGCCGTGTGATTTGTTTCCGATTTCCGCGGGCGCCGTCTGTCCGCCGCAGGTGGACCCACTGTTACGCACTATTACACGACTACCTTAGCTAGTTTATCATTGCTGTACTAACCTCTACAATCCAACGCAAAAATATTCTATACGGAAGGCGTTTTCTCTCATACCTTACACTACAAAATGACGGAAGGGATAGACATGATTGAGTATAAAAATATAATATTCATGGGGAAGCTATTTACATATAAAAAATTCTACTACAAATTCGTTCTATTTGAATGACGAGGGCGGAGTCGAGTATTAAAAATATTTTATCGTTAACTGTACGTTTATTTTTTTGTTTAAAAATTTGATACAGACAGCTAATAGTCTATACACTCTTTAACGTAATACCTGTTCGTTTTTCACCAAGCTTACTAGGTGCCATACATATGTGCTCACCACAAGTGGTGAGCACACTGCCATTCGCTAAGTAACAAGTTATATTTATTATTTTATTAGTAAATATTTCTTATCTTACGTGTATTGTATTGCACGTATATATTTATTTGCTGTACCGTCTTTAATTATTAATACCTTCTATAATTCAATACGTAAGAAAACATTTTTGCAGTAATTTGTTCCCCTGTTCTATAAGTCTTGTTCCGTCACCCACGCCTTTAACCTTGGGAAACTGCCAAAGCCTTTTGGTACCTAAATGATTAAAGAATAAGCGATGGCGAGTAAATAAATCCGTTCAATTTATAGTTTAATTTTGCACAAACTGTAACAAATGTTTTTATCAAAGCAGCAACAGTAGCATAATCAAGTGGGAGTACTCCGCTCCACTGTAGAGGATGACAAACGCTACTTTAGTTCACTAGCAACCTAAACCTCTAGAAAAACATATTTTATCAATCGATATATTTTTGTCTGTTTCCACATAACCTTCGACTGGGTGAACCGAGTTTATAATTCTTTTTTTAATTTGAAAGCTGGTGCTTCCCGTTTGGTCCCTCCATTTGGTTCAATTCTGACAGTGGGATCTATGACAAAACTATATTAGTCGTAAATTAGCATCGAGTACGAGTATGTGCGCCACATATGAACTAATAACTCAATATCACGCCAACCGATTTCGATGATTCATTTTTTTGGAAAGGATGAACTTCAAAAGTAATCCTGATTACTATGATTATTTATATAGTTAAACAAACACAAATAAATCTTGTCATTATCATGAATAACTTCAAAAAGTAATAATTTAAAAACTCTTATCAATTTAATCAAGCTTAAGTTGAAAAGTATCGCTCTAGTCAATATCCAGCAGAAGTAAATCTTAGTTATAATTTCCTTTACATAAGTATCCTCTTATATATAATGAAATATCAACAATCAAACGACACTGGTAATCCATTTATTAGTATAAAAGTCTTTCTCCTGGTCACAGCGGAATACTAAATGGCTAGAGAAGTCTGCAAATTTCCGTGAGCACTGCAACGAACTTTGAATCGAGCCGGCGGTGTAATAACTCCAATGGAGAGGGCTTTAATTAAAATTTTATCCTTTGAGAATTGCATCTACACATCTACGCTCCGCTTGACTTTTATCAAACTGAGGTTTACTTCAAACGGAGACTCCGAGCGCAATTTGACCCGCGGTCCTTTTACAGATTATTGCAAGATATTTAATTACACAATGCATTAGCTATTTAGCAGCCGTAGGAGCTCAGTGTACGGGCGGTTCCCTCGAGTTGCACAAAACGCTAGCAACCCGAGTTCGATCCCCGGTGCCGGCAACAATGAATTTGTATTTTCAATTTTTAGTGTTGATTTACCACGCGCTCGGCGGTGAAAGAAAAACATCGTGAGGAAACCTACACGTGTAATCGTACTACATCGAGCGTGGCGGATTACGCTCTTATACTCTCTTTACAGAGAAAGTCTTTCAACAACACTGGGACATATATGTATTTATAAAGAAAGCGATAGAATGTAATTCTTTTTTATAAGCTCATTATTTTACATTATTTTTATAAATTAAAAATAAATAATTTCAACGTTTCTTGTCAACGTGACCTTTATCAAAAAGATATAAATAAGGACATAAAATGCTCTTCATTTTACTTCAAAAGAAAGAAATATAGATAGACGTCATTTTACAAATTATAAAAAAGAAACAGCAAGTATTTATTCCTAACAATATGTTCACATTGAATAAAAATGTGTTTATGGATTCTTTTACTAATGCTACCACCGGTTTACACCACGTCAGTTTTCCCTACAAATATTAAAAAAGATTGTGTTACAAAGTGGTAACACGTAAATACATTTTTCCAAAGGAAACTTTATCATAGAAGTTAAATGAAATCTTAACAAGTGACGCGAACTATCTGGAACTGCGTTCAAATCCGGGCGGAGGTAATGAAAACTGAAAAGTTTGTTGTTTACGCCGGCACCCGGTCACCCCGGCCGACCTTTTCATTCGATCTCTCACTCTGTTACTACTCTTTGATTTCTAAGTTCGTGAAGTTTTTATTTAAAAGTCATTCAATATTTATTTTCGAGTTGTTTTTACATCTGGTGTATTGTTATAAAAGTTTTGAAATGATATATCTAATACCTTTAAACAAGCAATTTTGATTATACAGGGCTTTTGGTAATTCGACATATATCCGCTAGGAAGTGATAAGGGTGACTATTTCCGATAATTTAACCCATATTTGCATAGTGAACCATTTTTGAGTTGTCATTTTTTTTAGCTTTTCGAAATAATTCAGAAATGCAACTTCAAAAATTAGTATTAAAAAAAGTATCAATTTAAATCTAGTTTTTTCTTCTGATTTATAAAAACATAGGGTTATGTAGTATCAATATATAACATACATACTCATTTATACAAAAAATAAAATTAGAGTGTCTGTTTGTAATATTAAAATAACTTTTGTTTACTATATGCTTATGAACGTAGATATGATTTACCAAATTATAATTTTGTCTATCTGTTCCGGCTAATCTATGGAAATGAAAATCTGAATTGATTTTGACGGTACTTTCACTGGCAGCTGGCAGATAGTTGATGTAATAAGAAGTAACAAGCTACTTTGATATTATAAAAAATTAAAAAATAGTTTTTAAACGCTGGCAATACCGCGGGGCGCAGCTAGTTCGATTTAAGAACATGGCAGACCTAAAGTATAACAAACAAATATATTGGCCGTATCTTTCTATTCGCAATAAAAATTTATGATTTTTTTTGTACAGAAACCAATAACCGGACACATTAATAAACGGGCCGCAGTAACAACGGCGGCCCGACACCGCCGCCGCCGTAATTTGGCAAATACACACGCGGCGGTGTGAACACCTACAATTTTTTGCCGGACGTCCGCACGTGATGCGAATCCGATCATTTTTTCTTGTTCCCCCATTGATTGGACCGCTCGGTTATTTCCACGTCCGCTCCCCGACAAACAACGGACGGCAGGTGAGCTAAACGTTTCCCGATGATTTCGTGTGGAAAATAAAAGGAAAATTACATTGTTGTCAATTTGTTTCGGACTTTCAATTAAATTTTAATCACATGATGTGCATGAGCATTTGTAATATACTTTCTTTATTACACTTGTGTTGTCACAGACAAACAATTTTTACGCCTTGATATATGTACATGCATCTGTCACATTGCGTAATAATTTAAAAAAAAATTAAAATGCAATAATACAAATTTTATTATTTTCTTTCTTAAAATTGAAGAGAGTGCCAAATTTGCTTTTGCACAAATTTAATTTTTGGGCACACTTTAGTGGTTAATGCATAATTGCCCTCTTTAAAAATAAAATTACGCACCGCTACATACACCTACAGTTTGGACGCAGCGGTATAGGTCGCGTGCTGGCTGACATTCGGGCGAGACATACACACAAAAAATACACTAATTTCGACTCTCATTTGTTTTTATATTCAGTGGTTATTTTTTCTGTAAACTTAATTCAACGATTTATCTGTACAATAAAAGTGTAACAGTGTTCGTGTTTGATGTTTTAACATTCAGAAGTGGTATAAATAGGTATTTTTTCTAAAATGCGAATTGCGGTAAATAAAAATGGTGCGTGTGGACTATTAACAAAAAGACTAAATTATCATCACTGTGCTGTTGCTTTAAGAGTTTAATCAATGGACGCTATGCATGGTGATTCTTGTGAGATTCATTCATTCTAATGCTTTATTTGAAAAAGTTACGTCGAGAATCAAAATCTGTCGGGTAAGCAAAATATTTCTATTCTTCATTCAGATAATATAATGTGAAATATTTAAATTCCATCAATTGAGTCAAGTGTATTGGGATGACTACTCTAAAATAGTCATTTATGTATGTAAAATAAAAGTATAACTGTGTTTGTGTTTGATATTTTAACAATATTTAGCGAACAGCGCACACGCTAGGCAAAACATTGCTTGAACAAATTGTTAGCTTTATTTTATAAAAAAAAAATATTAAGTAACAGTCGACCTGACATACTGGCATTGCAATGCTATTGCTTCTGCATTTTCGAAATCATTAAATATAGTTCCGCACCCAACCATTCCACTAACAATAAAATTGAAACCGAAGCGAAAAACTTTCCAGTCTCATTATTGCCTGATAAAAATGGAGAAGTGAAAAAGAAAAAGCGATTAATACTCCATTGGGCGACTACACGCGCGCGGACAATTACCTAGACCTCGCTTTTATTACGCGAAAGTAATAAAAGAGGATTACGCATTCAATAACTCCGTCTGATAAAACTTTCAGAGCACCTGCCTTCAATTTACGAGCAACCCTTCACCCGGGCACGGGACCGCGTCACGGGATTGAGTGGAAAACTTCGGGTGCCATTTTACGCCAGAACAGTTCCAACTGGGTAAGTTCTTCCTTTCTTATTATCTTTACAGGTCATTACATATTAACTGGATTTATGCACAATAATCGTGGGGCACGGAAGTTTGATAGCTACGAGTAAGCGTAACTAAATATAAATTGGTAATTAAACTATTACGAGTATATTATTTTTAAACAAAATGTCGCAGAAAGTTGAGAAGGATGTGTAGGTTATGCAATTATTAATTATGAGTAGTTACACCTATTTAGGATTTGCCAATTTCTTATAATGTAAAATTATTACAGAGGAACTTTAAAGTATTTTTTCCTGTGGGTATTGCCAATAAAAGCGCTTTTCTTAAAAGTACATTGGATCGCTGGAAAAAACATCTGATTACACTTGTTTCCTGAAAGGTTTGTAGGTACCATAAATGAAATTAAGTGAAAACGGTACAATTTTGAAACGGAAAGAATTGAGTTATTGATGTGAAGGTCAGTAAATACGTAACTCCTTCGATTTCCGTCCATCTTTTTCGTTAATGTTAGTGAATAAAACTTGAACGACAATAAAAATATTGGAATTTGTGTAAATTTGGTTTTCACTAATTTAACAAGATGAAAAAGCCGGAATCCGTTGGCGTCACGCCGGCAGACAGGTTTGCAATTAACAAACCCCAAACACTTCCCGACCGAGAGGAAAAAATGTTAAGCCTTAACGAGTTTACCGAATGTACTCGTACAGACGTCATCGCCTTACTCATATAATCTATTATCAAAGTTTATAGACAACATCATTAAAGGAAAAAAAACGCGACTAAAAACTATGTATTTAAATTTTGTAGCACAACGCCCACTTGATGATGAATATTGTATGTTGCTCACACCAGAGCAAACAGATTAAGCATGAACTTAAGTGATATCGGACTAGAACAGACACAATTAAAGAAGCCGCTCGCTTGCGGCTGTTTGTATAAATCACTCGTCTAGCAAAACCATGAGCAATCTCCACTTCATTTAAATATAAGCCGGTTCATCCACACATATGTAGTTCTATTATAATTTAGAAGTAGTTATCACTTTTGAGTATTTTACTAATTGTCTTTAATCTTTAAATCAATTAATCATGATCAATCGAAAGCAAAACATGTTTATTTATTTCTGCAATTCCACGACTAAAAGTTGTATACAACAGTAATGGTAGACAGCATGTGGTAATGATTGGAGATTATATTAACTAACTGTCCGTCTATTAAATTATATCTCCAATTGTTTTAAAACAAAGCGTTTTATATTCCTTATCGTGGCGTTAGTGTGTACGAGCACCAATTAGCATTCAAGTGTAGCGAGTACAAAACGTGCGACGTTTAAGAAATCCACAGTCGCTACTGTCCGACTCTGCTTCTCTTGTTCTTTGTTGAAGCAAGTGTATACTCACCATTATAATTAATTACGACACTCATTGCTTGGCTTACAATTTAATTGTAAAAAAAAACTATTTTATATTTTTTTACAAAGAATGATTCGAAAAAACATGCTCGGAATCCTTCCAATTAAATCTAATCAATATTGAGCTTATTTAACGTAGATAGGAATAAGGGCTAACAAGTTATCGTTATACTATGACTTATGTTTTTTAAACTTTCTAAGCAAGTGCTTGATCACGATCCCACCTGATGTTAAGTGGAAATGCAGTCCTGGACGGTAAGGCGCACTTGCTTAGTAAATGCCTATTCACTTTACTCTTAAAAATACACACATTGTAATCAGAAGGAAAGACAGATGCGGGCAAACTGTTCAAGTCCTGTGATGTACGAATAATGAAGAACGAAGCAAAACGCTTAGTTCGTGTTTGCGGGATGTTCACAACAAAATAGTAGGCTGTGAACACTGTGGTGTATCACCTCTTTTATAATTAAGTTACTGGCCGGTAAGCCAGTGACATTATAATCAATAATGTTGACAACATTGTCATTAATTAAATAATGGAGATATAAACAACAATGCATTTAATTTCATTATGTATATATAATATTAAATACAACTATTTCCTTCCAAAAATCCACCGAAGATCGTAATTTTGTAAATATTTAACTAACCTAGTGTTCTTAGATTAGGGTATGATGGGGCTGACATGCCCAAAAGGGCAAGAGTCCCCAAAAATAAAGAAAGAAAAAAAAAACTAACCTAACTTATAAAATTTCACCTTTTGTGTTTAATTTTCATAATTATAAATTTCTTAGTAATTAATTTATTACTTATTTTAGTATTTACACTATAAATTAATTGAGTGGTGTTGTTTCAGTGTATGTATTTGTATGTTGCTGTTTCATTGTAATTAGTGAGACGAATACAATGTATTAGTAATTATATTAAATTAGCCTACAGTACAGTTGTACTCATCGCTAGAAAACATTAATAAACAAATAGATCCTGTACGATTTGGAAACCTTCAAGAAACGACCCTACGACTTTCTGAAAGCGGCTACGCATATGTCGCTTCTTCGGTGCTGTGGATGTTCATGGGCGACGGTGATCACTTAAATCAGGTTCTTCTCAGCTTTTTCTTATAAAATAATCACATACCTGTGTATATCGATCGGATTCGCACAATTCTTCAGTTCTGTTCTGCCTCTCAAAGTTTTTATTTAGTATTTGGTAAAATCCATGTACTACAATTCCTAATTTACCTTATATAAAGTGTGCCGTTCTAAATTCAAATAGTGGCCGTAACGATGCTCCTGATATATGCATTATTTTAGTTAAAATCGTCTACTTAGAAATAGTAATATCGAGAAAACTTGTTGCCGTTGTTATAAATTCATGTTTCACGTTTAGTACCATTCTGTTTCCTTTTACATTTTTAACTAACTGCACCCCTTGATGTTGCCCGCGATTAAAAACTATTTATTTATTTTTTACCTAAAATAAAAGTAACTTAAGTTAGTTCTTATTACATCACTTATCTTCCAGTTAGTCTCGTCAAAATCGGTCCATCCCAATATTAGCCGGGACAAACAGACAGATAATAATTGTCATTGTGGTATACGGTTATTTTAATGTTAGAAGAGTTAGTTAGAGAGAATTTACTTGAATTCCTTGACCAAATAAAAAAAACAAGTATAAGATCTACATGTTTTGTCCAGTTCCGACCGAGATAAAAAATATCAGACTTTCAAAAAATAACATGAAATCTCTTGATTAGTTTTATCCTGTTTATATTTGATTTAGAAGAAAGAGCGCGAGTAATATATGATGAAGATATAAAGGCACGTAACACTAATCCACACGGACTGATCGTGCAATGAAGCCGACGTTCGAACAATCCATTCGCTAGCGGCGAGGCATCGCGCATTCGACACCATCATTTGTCTCGGACCACCTTTAAAAGCTATTCACAACCATTTCTCTTTTTTAAAACCTTCAGACACTTCGTTTTCGTTTTTCAATCGCTCTCGCCGGGCGGAGTTATCGCGATAAATGCTTTGTTTGGGCGCCCTGTTGTGGGAAATACATGGAGCGGTTAACACCTTTATTTCCATGTTTTATCTACGGGATCATTTTGTATTATTTAATGTTACAATTTAATAATAAACCCTGTCCAAACCGAGTTCTCATTAATATATCCGTGTTGTTTTATTTATGTAATTGTTTCATCGTTTTATATTTTTCGTGTATCGTGTTATAGATATTCATTTTATATTTTTAATAAATAAAAATAAATAAATGTGCGGCGGTATTATCCAACAGATCATATTCTAAAAATACAAAAACATTAAATAAAAAAAGATCTTAAAAAATTTAACCAGTTACGTCATTTTTGTTTATAATTGCCTTTTCGTTGTGTTCTATCAGTGGTTAGGTTACTATAATATGGATTGCATTTATACTCGTACGCTCAAAATGACGTGAAAAACATCACAATACTTGTTCATTACTATTCATGCATTTACCATTATAGAAGCGCATTTTTGTTTGTCTCTAAGATATTATCATGTTAAACTCATCATGTTTTATATTTAGCTGAGATTTTTGTACCATCGTTGAGCTTAGTAAGCCCTCGGTGATGGGTCTATCAGCTGTTACGTGTAATAGTGACTATTAACTCTTTTGATTAATGCGAATGTGCGAGTTCAGACAACTTCAAGAATGTATTATATCATAATGTCACCCAGTAATGAATTGTCCATTGAATTGTTAACCGTGCTCTATAAAATAAATTAACAGCTCTATTAATATATTCAACAGTAGCACGAAGCGTTGAGCCTTCCGGACAGGTGAATGAATGTCTCGGCCCGTTGCCTGGCAATCATTCAGAAATTGCTCCGCATAGTTCATTGTCATTACAGCACTTCAAAAAGTTGCGAACAATTTGGAGGGAATACGAAAATACGCCTTACTTTGAGTATTGGACGTAGGCTAGATTATTTTGTATGGTAATTTTCTTTTCATACCTTTTAATTTGCGTTAAAAAAATATAAAGCAAATGAATATGTCACGGCTAGAGCGTAGTCCACTGCAATTGATTTTTTCATAGCACGAGGGTACGAGTGTGGAACATATATCTATTAATAGCTAAATCAATTTTTCTAAACGATTTTTCGAAGTTCCCTAGTATATCTTACATATGAATAAGGGGGAGGTATTAATGCGTAATAAACAAAAATACAGATGAATTCAAGACGGACCGAATGCATGTATCTGTTAGCAGTGCAGTTCTATACCAGGCTGCTTTCTTTATTTCAAATTTACAGTTTTATGTAACTAAAAACTAGTACAATAAACAAACACACAAACATTTAACTACAAAGTCGCACAAATCTAGTATCAGTAGTAAATGAGTAGACAAAATTCAGTTTTCGCTGCAAAGTTCCCCGCGCACGTCAGCTGGTGATCGATCAGAACCGAGAGCCAGGCTTAATTGAAAGCTCCTCAGCAGCATTTATCGACATCACGGCCGCGCTGAGCGACGATTATTCGCGCGTTTGTTTCTCTTTTAGCGGCACTCCGCGCTTTATCTCGTGCCGATAGCTTTATTGCTTCCGACTTTTGACGTTAACATTTTGTTGACCATGTATCAGCGCCTTTGATCATAACTGGTTGGACGTACTAATTGGTATGAGACTTTCGTCTTCAGGCTGTGAGGCACTGAAGTGGGTCTTCGGCATGCTGCCCAACTCAGCCGAATGCGTCTATCAATCTCTTTATTGACAAATTTGGCAAGTTTGAGGTGCCCATTCAAGCTTTATTTAATCAATAGTTGAAGTTCGATTTATCATTTTTCACAGTCATGGGTTTGAAACCCAGACAGTTATATTGTTGATTTTTTTTGTGTCTTTTTTGATTCAATTCTATCATGTTCAAGGATTTTTCGGTCACGGAGTACGCCTTCCTCCCTGTGATCATTTCCCATCGATTTTATCCTGTAAGAATTTAAGAAAAATGATAAGTAGGACAGCAATAACTGTAGCAATAACTTAGGCATCCTAGTAATTAATTCAGGATTATATTCGTCTTTTATTTCAAATTTACAGTTTTATGTAACTAAAAGCTAGTACAATAAACAAACACACAAACATTTAACTACAAAGTCGCACAAATCTAGTATCAGTAGGAAATGAGTAGACAAAATTCAGTTTTCGCTGCAAAGTTCCCCGCGCACGTCAGCTGGTGATCGATCAGAACCGAGAGCCAGGCTTAATTGAAAGCTCCTCAGCAGCATTTATCGACATCACGGCCGCGCTGAGCGACGATTATTCGCGCGTTTGTTTCTCTTTTTAGCGGCACTCCGCGCTTTATCTCCTGCCGATAGCTTTATTGCTTCCGACTTTTGACGTTAACATTTTGTTGACCATGTATCAGCGCCTTTGATCATAACTGGTTGGACGTACTAATTGGTATGAGACTTTCGTCTTCAGGCTGTGAGGCACTGAAGTGGGTCTTCGGCATGCTGCCCAACTCAGCCGAATGAGTCTATCAATCTCTTTATTGACAAATTTGGCAAGTTTGAGGTGCCCATTCAAGCTTTATTTAATCAATAGTTGAAGTTCGATTTATCATTTTTCACAGTCACGGGTTTGAAACCCAGACAGTTATATTGTTGATTTTTTTTGTGTCTTTTTTGATTCAATTGTATCATGTTCAAGGATTTTTCGGTCACGGAGTACGCCTTCCTCCCTGTGATCATTTCCCATCGATTCTATCCTGTAAGAATTTAAGAAAAATGATAAGTAGGACAGCAATAACTGTAGCAATAACTTAGGCATCCTAGTAATTAATTCAGGATTATATTCGTCTTTTATTTCAAATAATATGTGTAACATTATCTATTTGTCAAAATCAAAGATAAAAGTATTCGTATTATTAGAAAGTGTCATCTGAAAATATATGTCGCAAACTTAAATTAGATTGAAACTGGCAAGAGCAAAGAACAAAGTTCGAATCAGACGAAGGTAATGAAAACTTTAAACTTTGATATATACGAGGAGTTGGGATCGGTTGGCTCGGTTGACCTCTCACGGGTCCTAGGTGTCTCCGACGTCCTGACTCGGGGAATTTGTTGGAAACTTGGAGATTAAAATATCTTCTATTTTAGATCTCGAGCGATATCTGTCTTATTTGTAGAAACTTATTTAAAAGATAAATTAAGCTTTTATGGAATCAAACGTGTCGGACATAGTACACTACTGTAATTATATTACTATTTAAAGAGCAAAGACAACCAGATTCAAATCCCAGTCGACAGTAACAAAAACTTTTTTATATAAAACTAAGTCATCACTGCTATATGAACTACAAACAACACTAGACGGTTCCTCCCCACTCATTCGACCAAAGACAAATGTCTAAGTCCACAACAACTTCGGCAGAGTTTCATTATTCCTTTTAATAGTTATTATAATAAGTACTTACTATATTCAAGATACACGTAATTTTTCACGCGTCTTAATATATAATAATTATCAAACAATTTATAAAACATTATTATTTTTTTTATTTAACGTTTTTTTAACATTCATTATACTTGTGGTCGATTGCTCAGTTATCTGCGCTTCCAAATAAAAATAACCATCGATAAAACTAGCCTATTTTCAACCGACGTCAAAAGGAAAGAGGTTCAAGTCTGCTTTGTTTTTGATATGTGCGTCACAAATGGATGAATAACTCAAAATCACGCCAACCAAACGATCATTCATTTTTTATTGGAAAGTTTGGTTAGGTTCTGTAATTGTAACTAATTTTATTTCGTAAGATTCCTACGATAATTCGGCAACACAAAGAGGAGGTCCGCGCTTAAAAGTTTTTAACGTTTGCATCGATTTGAAGTCCGTTTTTGTTTTTGCTCATAAATATAATTTTTACAGTTTTCCTTAAAATGTTCATATCAAAGGAATTAAGGACGTGAATTTTTGTCGAAGCTGTCATATAGTCACTTACCACACACTTGAGAGTTGGACATGGAATTACGGGACACCTGTATAAATGCTAACCGTATAGACAGGTTGTGTTTACGGTGCGTGAAACGAATACTACAGCTTACATCTTCAGGTTAACGACACAATAACAATAAAGAGAGCAGTGCAATCTGTGTGCGGTGCGTGCAATGTGGAAAAGACACCCACGGGTCACGTACACTCGGTGGTAGCGCAGTTATATACTGTGTCAGTACGGTGAGAAGAATTAGATTATATTAGTGGTCAGCTTAAACGAAATTTGGTTTTAACCCGTATATTGAAGCAATTGAATCGCACATAATTCGCAGCCGTAACTTATTCGATGAATCTGATAGCAATTTTTTACAAACAACTGTATAATATCCGGGTGTATATCTATAATTTCCATCCGTCCGCGCAATTTTCGTAAGAAGGGGTCCAAAATTTTTGCTTCACGTGTTGATATAATGATAAAAATAACACAGTCAATATTATTAAACCTTATAATGTGTTCCTCAAAATCAACTGCTTGAAATGATAAAATAAATATAATTTAATTTTAAGGGCTGATTTGCCACGAGCTCAGCGTCGAACCGGTGAAGCGGTTCCACATCGTGAGGAAACATGTGCTATCGTATTACCAATCCGCACCTGGACCCCGTGGCCCTGTACTGTCTTTACAGAGAAGCCCTATACCCAACAGTGCTATATATATACAAATAGGCTGTAACTTTATTTTTAACAATTGTTTTGTAAGTGCAGAGTGAATAGAAACGTAAAAAGTGATCGCGTACGTGATAACGGAAGTAAGTGGGCGGGCCGGCTTCAACGCCGAGTGGCGATATATCATCCCTGAGCTTTTATACCTGACGGAGAATTTATTGCTTTCTGGTGCAGTCTGCGCGGGAATTAGGTGTCGATCGGACTCCTGCGGCCCCACGATAATGTTATAATGTTGCTTTCCCTAATAAACAACGGCTTCTGTATGAGTTTCTTTGTAATTAATAAACAAATAACGCTTTAATAAAGTAATAAATTACTCTTTTGTGCTTTAGACGGATTCACGGAAAATTCTTTGGTACACGGGGACTGAGATTCGTCTCTAATCATTGCTTAACCAAAATCAAAATTCAACAAAATATAATGTACACATACACGTACGTGGTTGGCGGACACAATGTCGCGTCTTCGAAAATGCAGAGTAGGCAGGAATAGGGTGTGTAAATATAACAGTACACACATTCATACATACACTCACACACAGCCTGCATCTTAATATAACGCTGCGCTTCAATAATATTATCGTTATTTTTTATTTCTATGTTTAATTTATTTTTTAACTTTTTATTTAGTTTAATACACTGGGCATTTTTCACATGTAATAGTAAATTTCATATAGATTTAGCTTAATTAATAAAAAAATAAACAAGTACAGTTACGCGTATGTAAACCGACTTCAAATGAAATCATTGATGGATTTATTATTATAGGCTACAACGACCTCTTTTGAGAATGGTTTTCTCATGGATGCCGTTGTAATACTGGACCAAATTGGGAACGCAAGGGAATCACCAGCTTTAAAAAAAATCATCAAAATCGATGCACCCGGTCGAAAGTTCTAAGGTATAAAAATAAAGTCGAATTTCGAACCTGCTCCATTTTTAAAGTCGGTTAAAAACAATGTATTACGCAAAAGAATTCGAAGCTCATTTTTCAGGCGAATGAATATGGGTCTCTGCAGTCCAAATAATTCTCAAACAGCAACACCGCGAATCATTTTTCAATGCGACCATTAGCACGCCGCGAGCTGTTTCAACTCGTTGCCTATTAAACGGTGTAAACACGTCACCTGTCACGTGGCGGGCGTGTCCGATCACATGACGCGGCAACTCGTGAGAGCCTTCGATATGTACGAAACCTTAGTCTCTGGATATGGTATTTCTTTATATATTTGCAAACGGCTTGAAATGTTTTTCAGGAAAATTCTTTTACTTCATAGACATGAAAACACTTAAAATTAAGATATTAACTCTCAACGTGCAACGTAGCATATGCTTGATCGTTCATTGATAACATTTGCTTTTACACTGCAACGTCGGGTGATTTTATCAACAACTAAGATAAAAGGTAGATATGTGTTTGTGCCTTTCCTCGCATATACATGTTTTCATGAGATGTTTAAGAGGGGATTGATTTTCCAAATTTTATTCGTTAGTCAATTATTTTGCGATTGAAGAGACATATGATGCACAAATTCAATCTCACAGCTTCCTAGTTCAAATCATGAGCTGTATATCACAAACTTAGTTGTTGACATATTAGTATTCAGTATTATATTTTTATAAAATATTATTCACAAATAATTATGTTCTATATAAGCCGATATTACACCTATAATAAATAATTAAAAAAAATATTGCAATTGTATAATGAGTTGAGTGCATCAGTAGATTGGAAGGGATGATTTCCACAGAGAGATATTAGATATTGATATATATTGAAGTGTTTGAAATATAAAAAAATATAGAAAACAATTGCCATATACTACTATTACAATCACTATATACTATATTAAAAATGAATTAAGTGATTCCTACTCATCAAATGAACAATGTCTCGAGAAATCAATCATGAAATTTAAAAAAAAATACAAAAAAATTAAATTACTTATGTTAAATAACGTTATATTTGTAATATTAATTAATACTATATGGCACATCCAACTATATATTTTCTCTTCTTAATCCTGCGTGTCCCGTTTGAAAAATTATGAAACGTTAAGGCATTGACATATTACGTCGAGGTCTATTGAAGGGCTTGTATTGGAGGCACGTAAATTTAAAATGGTTTAACAAGAACAATATTCCTTTAGGTTACATAAAAATAATTTCTGTGTAAGCACATGTGACAGCGTGTGTGTACACAAATGGTTCAGTTTAAACGCAAAATATTTATATTACGCTTACAATTTAGTAACGGCTTATTTATAATTTAAATACTATTATGATTTCGCTCGGTTACGCTCCGCCTGTCACATAGATAAGCTCTTTCCTCGGACACCTTTTTTTAGTAAGTCGGATTCATACACATGTTCAGCGGCGAAGATAATTTTGTTGCACCACATTAGCACAGTTATTTCAATATCAATGTATGTAACATTACTGTTTAGCAATTTTGTTTAGCACAATAAGGCGCTACACTGGCTTTACACGTAGACTTTTTTGTAAGTTACCTTTATCTGAATTTTTTAACTAGTTGTTAAGAACTTTAGTTTGCATATCCCATAATTTTCTCTATGATTACCTTTATTGCTGCCAGACCAAATGCTTTTAGTGTTAAAGTTTCATTATAATTAATTTAAATAGTTTTTTCAAAATTTAACACATTATCAAACTATGCTAACTATATGCACATCAATCTCTTTTTATTTTTTATATTATTATAAAGCAGAATTGTACCCCTTATTTTATACCTAAGGTTAAGTGAAATGCACTGCCAATAACAAAGTGTTATGCAGAATTTTAAAATAAACAAATTTCGTAGCACCGCGTATGCGCTCGTAAGATTGTACGTCGCGTTAGCACACTCATTTCATTGGCGTCTAGATTTTTCAAACTGATACACAGTAATGTAAAGAGTATATAAAAATAATACGTTACTATAATCCCGTATGTAAGGTTGCTGGCAGTAGTACTTGGTGGCAGCAATAGGCGGTGTGGTGTGTCCCCACCTAGCCGGGCAAATTCCTGCTAAAGCTCTGTTAATGCAGTCACTAGTACTAATAGAAGTACTTCAATGAATTTCGTTAATCTAATTATTCATCCAACTATACTTTTATTATTTTAATATATCATTATTATGTTTATAAATTCTTTATGTTTGTATGTTTTATTATGTATTTATGTTCTTATAGTTTTCTTTTAATTTTGTTATTTTTGGCTTGCACCCGCTACTTTGCGTAGTGCAAAGTATCGGGTGTTAAAAAAGTAACAATCCCAGGGTAGACTGGCAGAGAATGCCTTTTGCCGTTAAATCCGCCTATTTGTACTCTTTTTACTATGTACAAATAAAGCATAGATAAAGTGTGGTATATGTTCAGTGTAGCTTTTATTACCAATAAGGCAAAGCAAAGTGACACAATTGCCCGAGGAACGAAAACGACAAATCGTTGAATGGGTCCGACTCGTTTGAAACGCGGCGAGAGGTGAAAATAACTGGAAAATGGGCTGCGAGGAGGGAATTTATTGCGGCGGCCGTACGCCGGTGATTGATTCCCATGCATTGAATGCCGATGAAGTGCTCCGAGCGGCTTTTCAACACGGAGTTTGTGCGTGTTTAATTTATGGCCTTTTGTGTCTTTATATTAAACCATAGTTCAACGGATTTTGATTTTCACTGTTTATATTTCACTAGTGTTTTCACGTAGTGTCGACTACTTAGATCTATATTAAAAATGGGTCTAATGATTAAATAACACATTCATAAATATTGCACAATATTTTGGTCTTAGCAGTTTAATTGAAACATGTCAGTCTTAAACATAAGAGAGAGATTCGTAATATTTTTGTTTAAGCTCCGTGTTATTGAACAGCATGTTTAATCGATCTTAACATCTTTTAACTGTATATTTCATATTTTAATGTTTTCTCATCTAAAACATTTGCATGATTGCATATAGTCAAATCTCGTACATCAAAAGTTGTCAAAGCTCAAAATCAATTAAGTACTTATTTTGTGTTTTTTAAACACCTGCCCTGTCCTAAGGATATTCGAATATTTTAAAACAATTTCAAAAAAGAAGGAGGTTCTCAAATCATCCGTAATTTTTCTTATATTTGTTTCCTCATAACTTTGCTAAAGCTGATGAGCTGAGCCAAGGAGCTGGTCGTGTGGTCCCAAAGTCGTGACAATGGCATCGATGAGAAAACCACGCAAGTCTTAAATTGGCATTAAGTATGTGCGCGACAAATGGACGAATAACTCAAAATCACGCCAACTGATTTCGATGATTATTTTTATATTGGAAAGGATGTACTTCAAAGGTAATCTGATGATGAGTTTGGTTCGGTTCTGATTAGTTCTATTTTGTAATATTCTTAAACGATTTGATGTCGGTTTTTGTTTTTAATCGTGTGTGCTAGGGGACAGTCCACGTCAATCGTCGAGCGGTGGATTTAAACGTATGAGCTTACTTGTCGTACACCGTACATAGTGTACGGCCATTCTGTTACTGATCTTGCCTTTTGCTTTGTTATTTAAAAAATCTTCTACCGTCGTATTCCTGGGTTGTATAATATATAAGACGCCGTCACCGGCAGACAATTCGCTCCGTCATTGGAACAGCGCCATAGCTCTCAGTAGATGAAAATGTGGCTAGACCGCAGGAGGTGTAACACCTAGGAAAATATCATATTTCACAGCGGCTTTACATGTCTTCCGATTTATAACGTATGCTCTTTGAGAAATTAAATTCACTCAAAATAGTCACCACTGTGAGAGTGTAGCGTCTACGTCTTCCGAGATATTCAAACTTTCTTAACCGACCCTTTATTCCGACCGTTAATTTTTGCTCAGGAGTGTAGTTAGTGGTTATTCCTGAGGTCAAATAAAAACTATAATAGCACATTGATTATTTATCGAGTTTTCCCAACGTTTTACGTTTAAGTTACTTTGAAAAGTCGTCGAGAATAAAAGTTTAAAGCAGCTTTTATTCTCACGACGATATCATGGTTCATTGAACCGCCTCTTCGTATATTTTTATCACTAACCCACCCTTCATACCTTTACTCGGGGCGAGGTGCAATTTATTACAATCAAGTTCACGGTTGACTAGATCGCCGCCTTGCTACTAACCAGCTTTGATTTAGGACTCGCAGACGCTAACGTGGTTACTAAATTAAAACCTGGTTGGAAAGTGGTGGAAAGTGAACATTATATTTATAACGCCTATTATAATAACAAAATAAGTTAAGGCATAACCTAGCGGCGTCGCATTCCATTTTACGCTCTTATTGCCGAGGACTCGAAACCCAAACGGCGTTTGGGAGTTTACTTTAGTTAAATGGAATTTTAGGTTTATTACGTTAAGAGCCTGGTGTGTAGAGCCAATGTGATCTAGGTTGAATTTTTTGGCCTTTATCAACCGACTTCAAAAAAGGGGGACGTTCCAATTAGTCTACATGTTTTATTTTGCCTCATAACTTTCCTGGGAGTACCGATTTTTATATATTTTTAATATACTTAATTAAATACTTGTTTATTTAATACTATGTTAAACTTTTGGATTAAGATGAATGTTAAAAAAGATCTTCTAATCGTTTACTTGACCAGTGCTCTACGCTCCATTGAACCTTCTTTACCGTCCACTTTTATCATCCCCCACCTTCGTTCCTAGTGGGGACTAATTTATTACTATCGCGTTCACGCTTGACTAGCCCGCTGCCCCGGCACCTGCCATCTACTTTTGATTTAGAATGCCTAGACGTAGCCGTGGACATTGAATTAAATCTTCGGTCGCTATTTGAAAGCGAAAATGGATCGTTCTAACGAATTTTTGCCGGCTGTATTCTTTTGTGAGAAGTGATGAATAATTTTGTAAACGTTATAAACGTTTCCCCGATACATAGCTTCTGCCACATGTCAAAAAGTGTGTTATCAGAAGCATTTTGGATGCAATATCAAATTTCTTGTCATACAAAGATTAGCTACCACTGTACAACTCCTACTTATATTGCTCCCGCACATCAGGAAATACTTTTTACACTTTAATTTACTGATGAGGTATATTAGTAAACTTTTATCTTGCAAAGTGAAATTTTTTTTATAATGTTACACTAGTGTTTTGCTTTGGGTAGGGATTGAAGCAAGGGTCTACGTCGTAGCAGTCACTAACTGTAACCAGACTTGTGGTTATTAGTAGATATTGTCAACGCTGTTTATCTTAAAATAAAACCGTAAGAGCCTATTTACTATTTTTATAAGTTATTTTTTATATATGAATTTGAAATGAATTGGAATAAATTTCAGTGCATTTTATTTAAAGTGCATATTGTTCACAGCGGCACTCGGGGAGGAATTAAGGTCCTCGTTAGGAGTCCAGACGCTACGCTCATAACGTAGCCCGTCACCCGCAGCGCGAATGCTAATGCACCTGCATTTTTGTAATAAGCGACAGGGGAGTTGAACTTAAGTTTGCAGTTGTCGCAGAATGTTGATAGCACTGGAATCTTTAATTACTCGCTGTATTTCCTACACTTTAAATGATATACAAATGACCCTTGGAAATACTTTGTTGTTAGTTTTAATTAAATGCGCAAAATATTTACTGTTACAGCAATATATAACTGAAGTAGTAAGTTACTAGCTTGTG
Organism: Meandrusa payeni; assembly: GCA_029286785.1. Classification (NCBI taxonomy): domain Eukaryota; kingdom Metazoa; phylum Arthropoda; class Insecta; order Lepidoptera; family Papilionidae; genus Meandrusa; species Meandrusa payeni. The sequence goes on from JAGSMX010000017.1 coordinate 475,914, forward strand.
TATGTTTAACGGGTGGAGAGAGTGCCCTAATGTTGTCTTTACGAGAAACTGAAAACAAAATTAAGGCATCAAGTAGTTTCTTAATTTAAGCAGATTTCCTTCCACGACGCGTATTCAACACATTATCTATCACTGTGTAGAATTTGTACTACGGAAAACTTAGCTGCAACGCTACACGGCTCAGGCTATAAAGCTATATCGCTAAATACTAGACTACAACATCAAGCTGACATTTCTACGTCAAAAACCTTCCTAACATGTAATTTTTCTGCCCTATGCAATAGATGTGCTGAGTTCAAAGTGCTGTCTTCTCAAATTTAAGTGAATTATCTACTTATTCTAGTCCCTTCGTTCCATAATCCTAGTATAAAAATTCACGCTCACTTTTTTAGAAGGGGCAAACGATTCATCATTTAAACCAATGTTACCGTCGCCAATGCTTATGTTACCAAAATTAATATCCGAATACAGACGACCAGCAAACACTCCAATTGCCAGCACTCTGCAGAGAAAACTAGGAAATCGCGGTCCCACCCACCCCTAAACCTCACTATCATTAACAAACAGTCAGCCTAACCCTGGCATCGGTGCGGAGTCAATAGTTCAATATTTACGAGGCCGGGGGTCTCTATCACCACTAGTGATGTCTTGCAAAAATATCGACGTAGCATTACTAGATTATATCATATGAGTTTCTATCACATTATTATTTTTATGTATATATAATATTCTACTACATTCACTTCACGCTTAGCTAATCGGACTTTACGTATTTCTTAAAAATATAATCTTTATTTCCTCAAAGAAAAAGTAGTCAATTTTAGCGCAGGCTAGAACCATTTGAATTTCGTCATTCTATAATTCAAATCACATAAATAGACTATTCATTTTAAGTCCTCTAATCACGAAATTACGCTAGCTCTGTAGCATTGTTCGTTCCCCTGTGACAATGAAGTTTTAAACGAATATAAATCTAATTGATTTCGTGGTTAAAATTAAACATGGTTTAATGGGCAAATTACGTTTAACAATGATAACGTGACCTCTAGTTAAAAACATCAAAATACGAGTGTGTTTTAGACCACAAGTGAAACTTCTTTAGCTTCAAATATATGTATAATATATACACAAAATATATTACGTACACGATTGTTCAAGAAAGAAGGAAAATGTGTGCGCGCACTCTCTTGTCCCTATAGTAATAAATAAAATATAACTCTCTTTCTTTCTATCTTCACTAACTCACACCTCCCACTCGATTTCCCTTCGTCCGATCAGACTTTTCGTAACGAATTCACCAGCTCAAGCGCAGCAAAAAGAAACAATTTTTAAAGTGAAACACTTTAAAGATATCGAGAAGGTAATTGCACACGCGCACATCACTAGCAAGCAGTGGTCAAGTCGGCGAGATTTATGCGCGGGGACAAGTGGGTCCGGTCAGGTGCGTTGATTTATGTGTTGGCGCGGTGACGCGGGCGCGCACCACCCGCCGGCCGTTTACGGGTTCTTTTCACGAGCTAACTGCAGAGGGCGCTTGCCGTTTGTATGTGGCATTGAATTAATTAACGCCAGTAAATTTGTTGCCCAAATTATATAAAGTTTCTATGGCGCAGCGAATTGAAAATGTGTCAAAGTATACACAGGTAACGCTTTTTAATTAATAAGGCACTTGTGTCTTGAAAACTTAACAATAATTTTTAGCAAAGATTTTTCTGTTTTATTTTATTTTCTTATTGTTTTATTTTATTGTTATAATACATTATAGTATTGTTTTTTCCTTTTGTTCCGTTATACATATACAACTCTTTTCAAAATGTAACAGTTGCATATTATACTAGTCATGCTATCTCCAGTTACCATCGGGGCTTAATAGTTAACACAAGTCAATTCAATACAGAAAGTTGAGAAGACAAAATAATGTAAATAACATTTTCCGTGAGGCAAATGAACCGCGGCTGCGGGTGACCTGGGGTGGGGGGACGCGGGGACTGCGGGAGACCTGCGAAGGGCGCGGGGAGGCTGCGGGAGGGCATTATGCAGGTGTTAGCAAGTGGCTCACGTCTCCCACGTGATAATTAGATGAGACTCATTAGGGGCTCCTTGCCGCCGTCGTTACTGGGGAGCCGCTTTTTGCATTTCAGCAGAACACTTGCGAATCGTTCTGCTCCATTTTTACTAAGACACGAATATGTGTACTGTTATTTGATACGCCTAGATATACATATGCTGCACTAAAAGTATCGGGAATGGAATATTTTCACTATTCCTATCATATTAAAATCTTTTTAATTGCAAACTCCTTGGTTTTGAAAATCGAATACCATTTATTTATTTAAAAAAGATTCTCGGTCTTGTCACAAGGTCTTGTCAAACTTTTTTAGTCGTTAAGAAAATGAAATTGACTCGAGAAAATTCAAGAGCGATGATTTATTATGATATTCGAAGTGGTTTAACACAAAAACAGTGTGTTGACCGGATGATTTCTGCATTTGGTGATGAAGCCATCCAAAACCACAATTTATCGCTGGTTTGCTGAATTTTAACGTGGACGTGTCAAGCTCAGTGATGATCCCCGTCAAGATCGTCCAAAAACTGCAGTCACACAAGAAAACGTTGATACAGCATCAACGTTTTCTTGACTTCTCGTTAGCTGATTGAGGAAGATCAACATGTGACATACCGCGAAATTCGGCCATTTTGCAGACCGAACCTTCCGAATGGAATGGTTGCTTCAGTGATTGGTTCCATCGTATGAAAAAATGTCTTAAATTTCGCGGAGATTACTTCGAAAAGCAATAAATACATTTTTAAATAGAAATGTTGTGTCACTTCCTTGATTCCCGAAATTTTCAGTGCCGCCCTCGTATAAGTCTATATGTTGCAATTTTGGGGATCATTTGTTAGTGTTAAACAAACTGTTTATTACTAACATTTCTCGGACTTGTCACAGTGCACAAACATCTAAAATTCTAAAATTAGGTCTTCCACCAGCTTACGACGATATCTCGGCTAGTATTTAACGACGTATCTTAATTTTATGAATGGCCAAGATTTACATCGACCTTGTGTCTTCGTAAAGATCATATAACCACAGCGCCTATTTTACTTCCAAGTAGTACTGCGTTACTAGTGCAGTTTGTAATGCATACGCATTGCTAAACAAGATTCAGAAATATATAATTCCGTTTATAGTCACAGCACGCCTTGTTTCGTCGCTTTATTTTATGAAACATAAGGATCATTTAGAATAACACTATTTTACGCTAATATTCTTAATTTAAAATTATTTCACTTTATAAGATTTGCGTAAATAAAAAAAACCACAGGATCACGGGCCTGTTATGGCAATAAGCTAAATTACGCCTTTTGTACACGTGACAACGTTTACAACTTAGAGTGATTCGACTAATTTATACGCTCAGAGGGCAATTTAGATTAATGTATCTCTACATCAACTTTGTCAAGTTCTAATAGAATTATACCAAGACTGACGGTGTTGAGGTAACATCAACTTTAAAGAAAAGAAACGCCAAAACAAGTTTACTTACCACGTAATACGTTTAACGTGGTACACGTCATCAACATTGTTAAACGAGCGAACACAATTTATTAATTTCTAAAGGAAAAAGGAACATCGAGCAACAAGCGTCACCTGTCACGCGGCGTGACGCGACGTGACGCCAACGCCCCAAGAAGTAACGTGATGAATTGTGCAAAATAAAAATTACGAGCCAGCTGGATGGAAAAAGGGGGACTTCGGAACACGTTTACTTGTAATCGTTACGACGTCGCGGGGGATGGGGTTAAGTGATGGACATTAAAGTTGATTTTATTTCCGTATTTTTTTTAGTTTCTGGTATCGAGTCTTCTAAATCTCGCAATCTGGAAAAATTAGTAGTGACAGAAAAGGTCGAAGGAAAAATGCTAAATAGCCGAAGTTCGGGAAGGTGGTGGAAACAGATTTCCGAAACTGAGAACTGTAGCCTACCAGTGACTACTTCCGCGAGACCATAGACCGGAGTGCCCGGGGGTGGAAGTTTGGTCGCCGAAAAGGAGTCACGATCCTCAGCAATGGGGAGCGACTGAGAAAAAGTATCAAGTTTAAGTAATATAACAAAATATATAGAAAATCAAAGATTTTGAGTCAATCGACTATCGAATATTTATCGATCTATTATAACTAGGTAGGTAACTGGTATCGATGCATTTAGTCAACCCTTGAATAAGATAAACCTCATCTGTCATAACCATCATTATGTTAAAGATAAAAAAGTCAAAGTTACAGCCTTTTAATATATACATATCCCACTGCTGGGCAACGGCCTTCTCAGTAAAGAGAGTATAAGGGCATAGTCCGCCTAGCCTAGGGGCTAGTGCGGATTGGCCGACTTGATGTGTCTTAGAAAATATTTCTTAGATATGTAGGTGTCCTCACGATGTTTTCCTTCACCGCAGAGTGTATGGTAAATCAGCACATAAAATTGCTACAACAAATTTATTGGTGCCGGCACCGGGGATCGAACTCGTACTATGCAACTTGAGGCAACTGCCCGGACAGTAAGCTTCCACGTCTTTCATTTATTATGTTACGAATGTAAATTGCGAAAAATAAACAAAAAAAATTACTTAGAACTTATTGTAAGTTATCTTCAGTCGCGAATGCTTACTGGCTTTACGTTTCAATCATCTGAAAGTGGGGGGTCCGTTTACAGTTGGCTTTTAAACCCTAAAAAATAACTTGATACATTTATTTCGCCGTTTATAGCAATGGTGTGCCCATGTCATATAAGACATTTAATATAAAGTAGGACATTTGTGCTTCTTTGATTTTAACTCATTTAGTATTACCGTTACCGAAAACAGAAAATACAATTTGGAAACTTTTACGTACCGCGACCCGTGACGTCAGCATGCAGACCAGGGATGATCATGCAAAAAATATATCGATATATTTTAATGTTGTATTGATATTATGCAATATATTGTATAAATAAATCAATATATACCGTATATAGTATTACCGTTGTAAAAAAAACGGCGGCACAGATTATCTAAGGTATGCGACTAATGCTGCCACCGCGGAGAGTAGGAGCGTATTGTAACATACATACGATATTTGGTTACAGATTACATATATCGTTTATAAATATATTAATATGGAATTGAAACAATTTATCGCTTTCATATACCGATATTTTATGAAATATCGATATCGATATCGTGCACTCCTCGCCGTCGTGTTGCGCGTTACGTCACGCGCTCCAGACGACGTGACGGCGACAGGTATCGCGGGGAAATTTTTTAACATGGCGTGTTACATTTAAATTAAATTCGTAACACGTTGCGTACCGCTTAATTTAGGAAATTTAAGATAAAGCATATACATGACACACGCTAGTCCGGCACCAGGAGTAGGGTTTCCGTTTTTTTTTTAATTAAATGAGGATTCTAGGAATTATGACGTATTTAGGCAAGCATGCAACCCGATTTAACTGTCACCTCCAAACATCTAAAAGGCGCTGGTATGTTGCCGTCTAATATTATGAAGGTTTGGTTTCTTATTCGATTTTCTTGCGTGATCGTGATACTGCCGTAATCGTAACAACCTCTTATTACAAGAGCAGAGAGTAGGGTCTCTGCTCTTGTAATAAGAGGTCGTTCGCTATTTAACTTTTTAAAGTTACGAAAAGTGTGATTGGCCGAGGTGAATGGCGGTTGAGAGGGAGATAAAAGTCAGCGAAGATAGAAAAAGCGAGGGTATACCTAAGACACAGGCATGTTATTTGTATCACACTGTATGAGCAAGAGAGAGCAGCGCGCTCAATTTTTTTTTCAATTTTTTTTAGAAAAATCGTGTATATATATAATATAGATATATGAAATAGATGGAACTAAAGAAATCTCACTTCAGTCGTGTGGTCTCCAGCACACACGTTTTGTTTTTCTTTTTAATTTAAAACACTTACACATATATATCATACGAGTACATGCCTGTGTAATATTTACAACGCACCACCAATGAAATCCTCTGTAGGTAAGGAACGCTGGGCATATGTCACGGTGCGTATAGCAACAGTGGGTGACGCAAGAATTCCCGCGTTGACGTCACCACTGCTTCATCCACGGTATAGGAGAAATTTCCGGAATGACCCCCAACCAAATGTCAAGGCTCCTATAACGATGTAATCTTAAGTACGACAGTTATAATGACATTTCTTTTCTACAAAATTTTTACCACAGCTCATCGATATCTAAATTACTTTTTAGTATTAAAACCAAAGATATTTTATCACACGTATACCTATAAAGCAGTCAGTTCGCGACATCTGTGCATTGATCCGTGCCTGCCAGATGCGTACCCGCCAACCCCTCCACTGTTACCTGGTTTACTGGTATTTTAAGCGATTTACACTTCAGCGACTTCTACCTGAACTAGTTTAGACTTGCTAAAGGCCCAATCTTGTACTTTCTACTTCTTGCTCATCTCCTTCTTCGTTTCGTGGTCATCGTCGTCTTCGTTTTCTGGTGTCACTGATAATGACGGCTGTGATTATTTAAAATGCATAATTTCTATTCTCCTTTGTCCTATGTATAACAAAAAAAATAACTTTTAAGTTGTGTTTAAACGATTTCTGTTTATCTTTATTTCGTGTTCTACGAGATAGTACTTATTGTACATACATGAATATCTCAGGGAATAAGTAAAGTACTATCGTGCAGGTTACCTTGGCAACGCTCCCGAGAATACATAGCTGCAGATAATGCAGAGTCGTTGTCCACACGCCCTGCACTTGACGGAAGCCGAACTGGGCTATACATTTTTTACTTCCCATGCGTGTTATTTATTTGAAAAAAAAGGCTATGCTAATGATAAGCTGGACGACGACTTGTGATCTGATGGGAAGGGCTAGTCATTGTTATATAGAACGAAAATACCATACCATACCACTGCAAGACTTTCAGGTACTCAACCTACGTGTATAGAAACAAATGTAAATAGGTTTGACAATGAATTAACCATGAAAACTTAACAGCAGTCAAAACTTTAGGAGCTATAAAGAAACCATAATAATGACATTCTTATAAAATCATATTATAATTACCCGTACGCTGTATTCCTGAGCATGCAGGTGTATAACGAATGAAATGAATAACAAGTATTTTACGAACAAAAACAAGAACCGACTTCGAATCAAATCAAACGTAAAACGCTATTGCGCGCGGACACTGTTTTGTATTTCCGAATTAACGTAAGAATATTAAGAAATTATCACACTACTCTTAAAGTACAACCTTTTCAATAAAAACTTAATCATCGTAGTCGGTTGGCGTGATATTAAGTTATTCGTCCATTTGTAGCGCACATAGTTAATGCAAATTAAACACTTCTATGGTTTGCCATGATGCCACTGTCAGAATAGGACCACACGGGAAACACCAGCTTTCAAATAAAAAAAGAATCATCCAAATCGATTTACTCAGTCGAAAGTATGCAGTAATAAACATGGAAAAAAAACATACAGACGAATTCAGAACCTCCTCCTTTTTGAAGTCGGTTGAAAAAGAGATTGCACGACTAGATCTGAGAAATTCTTTATCCAAGCATCATATAAGATATTTTATTTATTGACAAAATTTAAGACAGCGTTAGTATTTTAGTGCAAGTAAGGACGATACAAGCGGGCATCTGCCAGCAGGAGAGTGTCAGTGAGGGGGCGGTTATCTGCCATCTCTCACACGGAGGTGAGACTGCAGCAGACATTTGGCCCACGCTGCTGTTGGGATTGCGATCTCGACATTACGCGTTACTGCGCTCGAGGATGCGTCCCCTTGTTGCATTAGCTTTTTATAAAGTTATTGTGGCGTAATGCATGTCACGATTTTCCTGCAACAATTTAAACTTTTAATAAGATTCTTTTATATCAATTTAAGCCTTCGTGTATAGTTTTTAGTATTGTGTTACTGTAGCAATCCAATCGGTGATCCAAATGAATGCATTCTTCAAAACTGCAGTTTTAGAAGATTTTTTCAATATTTAACATGTAATTAAATCCTATATGGAACAAACCAAAAGAGGCATTGCTCTTATTTCTAAAGAGGTGGCTTGGAGGCAAGGTGACTTGCGAATTGGACGATCTTCTAAAAGAGTTCTGTCTGGGAATTTTTGACAATCTTACCATTAAATCAAATTTATATTCACATATCGAGCTGAATCCTAGTCGTCTCACAATTTGTTTTAAAACATGAAATAAAAATGTAAAAATATAGGACAATGAGAACGTTGTACGCAGTAATTGTTATTAATTTCTTAAATGTAAATGGATGAAAAAATTTAAGGAAAAAAAATTACGATGCTACGTAAGCAAAAAGAAAACTGTTACATACTAAAACAGACAAACGATATATTTTGCACTAATAACTACACCCCATTAATGAAATCCCTACACCCGAGTTATTTACAGTAATGCAAAATGGTGGCCTGGACGGTTGGCCGGCCGGAATTATCAACAGTAGGTTGGGTATTCGATGAATAAGGATGGGAGTTAACTAGATGCGTCCAGAAGATAATGCGTAAATACAACTTCCTCTACTGGAAGTTGGTGTATGGTGCGGTACTCATACGTAAACTAACATCGTCGTGACGTCAGTCCTGAGCCCACACTACATACGAAATTATTTAGATCGTTAAGAGTCACACATTACTCCGAAGGAAGTGCCAGTAACCAGCGCGAGTTGTTCAGCATTTGAAGCAGGTAAGTTGACAGGCAGACATTGTAATCGCTCAGCTATCGAGACATAGACATAACAAAATTTAATAATGTACAGTAGATACATCTTTTGCAGTATATATTTAAATTTAACTGAACATTCAGTGCATAACGTGCAACGTCATAAAAATCCATTAGACAACATTCCGGCGCACCTAGCGGTAACCGCAGGACATATTAACCTTTATGATCTAATTTGGCAGGGGCCCGGCCATTTGGCAGCCGATGGTCAGGTACTGGGAGACGTTAAGCGGCCCACAGACGTTTTATATGCGGCCAAGTTCAAACTCGTTGCACCTAAAGTTATTTATTTATGAGGAACGTTAGCGAACTATCTAAGCCATTTAGACAAACATTAAACAATTATTGCTAAAATTTTAACCAACTTCTAAAAAAGAGGTTTTCAATTGGTGCATTTTTTAAAGCAAAACTTCTTTATGGCACGCTCGATTTGGCGAGTACGCTGTGCATTACGAAAAGTGTGATAGAAAATCCAAGGACCAATATCTCGAAGAGGAAAATTAAAGAATAATTTATTTGCTATATATTTTACGAAACAAGGCACTCGCTTCGTACTTGTTAATTACGCCTGTAAATTTTCTCAAATGAGTCCGTAGTAGGTCTATATTTCTACTCCAAATACCAGCAGATAAGATGCTAGTGGTAGTCGATATTGAGCCAACTACAGCCCCCGATCGAATTTATAAAAGCAATGGACATAAAACGATAACATAAACAAAATAAAGGTAAACAAGAAAACTGTTAACGTCTAAACGTAATTTCGGAGAGAAAAAAACACTGGCCATTACTACTCTTATCTAGGGTAAGTCAATTTTCCCACTCTACCCTTACCGAATGAATTTCTTTAACAGGCGCAAGGGAATTTATCCCCTATTCCTGACAAGTAAAGTTCAAAGCGAACGCAGACAGTTATGGTAACGTTTACAATGTCCAACCTGGGTATGTGTAAGAACGTTGACAAGGTGGAGGCTGATCGTATAATCCCCATAAAATAAGGTAGCAAAGAAATACGAGTCACACCGAGAGCATTGTTTGCAGATTTATTTTTAATATTTGTAACAAAATTTCCTTTATCCATATTATTTATATTTATACAAACTATTTTAATTTCAAATTATTTTCATTCACTCTTATATTCTCTCTTTATAAACAATTGCATATGGCTGGGGATAAAGATATTGTACTTCAGTCTTATGGCCAAAAGTACACTCGTTTTATTTATTTTTTTGGTATATAAGGGCGATGCTGCAAGCAAAGCGTACACCTGATGATGTACCAGCATGATCTGTCTGTGAAAACTGTACTTGAGTTCTAGTACATCATCATCAGTAGTTATCTGGTACCAAAAAGGAGATGTGTGGAGACATAAATGGTATACAGTAGTGACAACTTATTTTTAATATAATCTATTCTCTTGGTGTGTGCTCACCTTATTGGCATAATCCTATGTCCCCCGGTATCTGCGCGTTCCGTGCGAGCGAGCGGCTCTTTACGAGCGGCCGCGGTAATGGCCAATCGCACCTCCGACACGCTGCGGCGTTCCGGACGCCCGCTCGTGTGGCCGTGCCTTTACCTCCGCTCCGTGAACGATTACAGACGATAGCCATTATTTTATGTGTTCATGTGATAGATTTATGACACCAAGAGATCTTTCTATATTTTCTTAAGCGCTTTAAAATTCGTTAGTTAAAAATTCGTAAGAGAAAAGCGCTCTTCCGTCATACATTATCAATCGGATAGCAATATCTGATTGTCAGTGTTCAACTCGTCAGTGTTAAAGTATAAACTGGCAGTATTAAAGCATAGACTGGAGACACGTTTGTAGGTTAATTTCCAAAACATCTGAAACCGATCTTCTTTTCTGAGTTCCACTATAAGGTGACTTCTTCTTCTTCGTCGGAATCACTCTCGACAGAATCGACAAGGTCGTGGTTATCACTTCATGTGTTGATAGCAGGCTTCAAAACAAGCCGCCATTCTTCTCTGATGGCCTTTGGATGATTTTTCTCGCGTTATGATGATAAGATATTAAATGTCATTTTTATAAGGTGACTATCCTTTTGTTTATCCTTTGATGGACACAATGTAATTCTGCCACACCCCTTTATATGATCAAACATCCAGATTACTGGTGACCGTTTTTGGGAAAGATGCACATTCACCGGATTTTCGGTGTCTGGGTTGCAATGCAATGCTCGAGTTATTTGAACACGTATACACGAAAAAGCTTTAAATTTAAATGGAAAGAACTGGAAATTGAAATAGAAAGAACTAGAAATTAAAATAGAAAGAGTTATAAATGCTCGGTAAGCTATTTTTTGTTGTACAATATAAGTCGGAACTTAGCATCAGGTGGATTTGTGACAGTAGCTTTGGTTATTTAAAAATGAAAATATACGTGTCTACCATGTATTTCTATAGGAAGTACATTTGTTTGTTTTGGACCGTAAGTGCGGGTCTAATCTTGCCCCTGCACCTTCGTGTGGCCACGAAACCTTAATTTATTGTTCACTTAACCAGAAAACGAATTTAATTTATTCTATTACCTCTTTTATGAATTTGATATTACGCTTTGATTGTCGAGAGTATGAATCTTGACCGTTCGGTGTTGTATTCATACACATACCAAGTATTTTTACGGGAAAAAACAAAAAGTGCGTATAGAGTAGGCGCGGGCGGCCATTTTGTATTTTCAGATTATCATACAAATATTACGAAATAGAATTAATCAGAAGCTCACTAAACTCTCGTCAAACTACTCTTGTATTGCATCATTTCTAATAAAAAATGAACCATCGATATCGATTGTCGTGATATTGAGTTATCCGTCCATTTGATGAAAATTTAAGACTTACATGTTTTTCTCGTGGATCCAATTGTCAGAGTTGGATCAAATGGGACCACACTGGAAGCATTAGCTTTCAAATGAAAAAGAATCAGTTCACCACCTCTGTCTCCCATGCGAGGCAACATTCTTAAAAAATGATTGCAATTTTATAATATTCAAAAAAAATGTTAATGTTTACCGACCTTAATACCTATTGCCTTCTACCTGGCACAAAAAGGCTGAACACACTCTGGCATTCCCAGGCGTTATTTGAGGTGAAGGGTCACTACATTCCATCATAAGCCATAGCGATACCTATTTAACTATTATATTAATAATAACGTAATAAATAACAATAATGTCTCGCACGAAAGTAACATATTAAAGTCAATATTTGAAGCGAACTGGATGTTTAAATTATTGTTAAAACAATTTAGATAGAAGTCGTTAAATCATCAAGCTGGTCTCATGGCCACAAGCGAGCCATTTGCAACACTATCGTCTTAAGGGTATCCCGGCTAAAGGGCCGGGTATCGCGCACAAGATTTGTAGACAGTAGGCATTACAGCCACCCACCGCACTGAACTATTGATTTATGTATCTTATCCTAAACACTACTTCTAATGGAGTAATTCAATTGGTTATTATATTTAGTATGTTTACCAAAATATATAAACATGTATAGAGTAGAGCAAAATTAACATTAACTTTGACAAATAATGATAAAAACTTACAAAGAATAAAGTAGTAGCCAATAGTAGCCTAATGGTTTAGGGTACGCCTGCGAAACGGTAGGTCGTTAGTTCACTATATTCGACTATTGCCGTGAACCATCTCTTAGCACAAGCTTAAGCTTAGTTGGAATGGTTAATAATATTTATAATATTTATTATTAATATTTGTAAAAAAAGGTTTAGTTTAGAAATGATGTTTCCGCATTCCTCAGTCTACTTCACACAAACCTATTTGTTCAAACACAACAAATAACGTGAACGAGGACAAACATGAAACTTAATTCCGACACTCGATTAGCATACAGATGAGGAGTATTCTACAAAACGCAGTCCATATTTTTGTACATTCGGATAAAAAACTGCAAATAGGTGGGGACGTTTCCGACTGCCGCGAGCCCGTTCAGGTGAACGTAAATCACTTGTCTAGACGAGTTTTATGGCTGTGCTGATACACGCACCGTATATAACAATATAAACACTTTATTGAATTGGATTTTCTTGCCCGACTGTACCGCGATTGGTTTTGAAGGAAATCAACTTTTGGCTGGTATTTTATTATACAAATTTGGTTGTTTCCAATCAAGTTTTATAAATTTAAGGCAATATAAATATCTTTAGATATTTATATTGCTGGCAAATTGTAAATATTTAAATAGTTGGCATATATTTAAATATTTACAATTTGATAGCTAATTAGCAAATTAACACGTTTAGCATCTAATGTATCTACACGAGAGGGAGCGGCGGCAACATTAGACTGTGGGATGGACTGGGCTATCGAATTTTTACGAATAATTCTACGCGATCAGACTTTCAGAGGTGGCGTAGCTCTTAGGTAGCTTGGCCTGAATTTCTTTCGGGAGTAACTCGTGAAAGGCCTCTGAGAAAGGACTACTGTTAGTCTAATCGCGTTAGCCTCCCGAACCGAACGCACCCGAGAGGACCGAACCACAACTGTCAGCTTTTTATCGTAAAACTAGGACCAGAATACGGGCGTGAATTGAAATATTTACATTGTTATAACAATGTTTGTTTGCATTGTTTTTTTACATTGTTGTTGTTATAACAATTGTTATAACAACAACAATGTAAATATTTCAATTCAATATTTCAATAAAAATAATATTATAAATAATTTCAATATTTGAATATTAAATAACTGTTTACTTTAACATTTATTTATTGAAACTGGCAAGTCGTTAACCGATCACAAATGTAAAGACAAACCAAAATCCCATGGGTCGTCGCATTCGGGAACGCAACATTAGAATAAAAGGTCGTATATCATGAACCTCCCCGATCCCATTCTCAAATTCTGAACGCACGGCGCGCATAAACATGGCGGCCGTCAGAAGGTGTGCTTTATAAAAATAAAGAGCGATTTATTAAAGGGTAGACATTTGTGTGCGGCGCACGTCCGGCTCCGGCCAGATTTGAGCCGCGCGAAGGTATGCCACTAGTTTTTCTACTTTGATATAAAGTTTTTTTTTTCTATCTGTTCCCCCCTTTCTATATTGAAATAGGAACGGAACTTTTGAAGATGCTATCGTACGTGTTTCCGATTTGAATGGACTCTGATGCTTTTGATTTCCTTTCACTAGAATTTTACCAACTTTATCATTGGCTTATAACCGTATTTTTATTGTTGAAAATATTAAATTTTAAAAGTAATAGTTTGAATGATTGTTGATCATTTAATAATGATTTCATATTAATGTGTTCCAAAAAGTCGGGGAAATGGCATCTTAGATATCCATACGTATAGCTAGTTTGACCATAAATATTGGTAAACTTAAAAACATCTGCTTTTATATTTGGAACACCTTCGCCTGAAGTTTCATCTATTTCCCGCCATTTCGTACGGAATTGTGCTAAAACAAATATAATTTGAGCGTCAATAGCCTGATTAAGGGTACGGTCCGCAAATCGTAAGGTTAACTTGAACCATCTATTAGCAGAAGTTTAAGCTTAATTGGAATGGTTAACAAAAATGTTAGGTATATTTAAAAAAAAATTGTTAACTTTCTTTAAAAAAAATACAGTAATTGCCGTGTACAACAAGGTCGATAACTCCTTTACAATATCTTTTGAACATGATATCAATACATAATTTTATTTCTCATTTCTGAAATTTACTCTTTATACCCGACTTCAAAAAAGGAGGAGGTTCTCAAATCGTCTGTATGCTTTTTTTTGCATAGTTTTCGACTTGGTGAACCGATTTTGATGATTCTTATTTTATTTTAAAGCTGGTGCTTCCCGAGGATGTATTCCAAGGGTGAAGTGTGACGAGAGTTTGGTTTGGTTCTGATTAATTCTATTTCGTAAGATCCCTATTCTATTTGAAACATGTTTTTGTTTTTACTCGTAAATGTACTTATGTTGTTAACCGTTTAAACGACTTACACGCTTTTTCGCTATTTTCAATGTTTCGCTATATTCAATGTTTTCCAAAAAATCGATCATAATTGATTCTATAAATCCAATTCCGCGATCTGTCAACAGAATTATCGTAACCTTCGACACACGCAGACGGGTCTGATCTCACTACCTGATGCGCCGTCACGTCCCGCACTTTGAATGGCAAATCACGAGAAGGTAGACCTTCGGGGCCTTTGAGACCCGGTATGAAAATAAAATGATTGCGAAGGGTCCGCGCCGTACTGTATTAAAACATCCCCAAGGTCCACACCGTCTGTCGACCACCTGATGTTTGTGTGAAATAGTTTGTCGGGCTTCGTTAAAACTGAGCGTTTGAGAGATGATGTGGAAAGATTTTTTATTACTTCCGATGCGAGTTAACGGCACTGCTTTACATGTACTAAGCACTTTGTATTGAGCATAGCAGTGTTAGGTAAAGAAGGTAATTTAAATTAAGGTGGTTAAAAAGATTTAGACACGTTTAGAACTTTAGTGTGGGGTAAGCGTTTTACTTGACACTTCTACATCATAATATTGTAAAAAACGTTTTTGTGATGCTACTTGATATTAAATTGACTTTGTCGAATAAAAATATTTCTTTTTCTCTTTACCACAGACATTTCTTGTTATCAACTCAATCATCCATAGGTTACATTTGTGATTTCGGATGAAAAAATTAAAAAATTCAGAGGCAAACGCTCAAGCTATCATGGGCGTCACAATTCTCTCTAATCTAGTTATATAACAGTTACCATGAGATTAAAAACAAAACGTAATGTCTTAGTAAGGCCAGGTGAAGGGTTGAGTGAGCACGGAGACGTAATTGATCGACTCCGCATTAGTTTGCATGAATTAAGACGCAGATATCCGCACCAGATTAATGCAGATATCGCGCCGAGGCTCTTCCCTCACTACAGGATGTCTTATTATCAACAGGATGTATGTTTTAACATTGTAATATTACTTAAAATCCAGACCTGTTTGCGAACATCATCTTAGCCTTAAAATTACTTTCCGTATAACATATTACACAAAACAATATCATTGTTATTGAAGTCAATTAAATTCTTTACGCACGCTAGACTGCTGCTAAGCTGGTGAGAGCGTTACGAAAAGTGTAATTGGGCGAGGCGAACGGAAGTTAAGAAAAAGAGTTACGTTTCGTATATCTAAGTCACAGTGCAGGCCTATCGTCTGTGTCACTCTATAGGAGCAAGACAGAGTAGTGTGAGCGCACATTTTCTCTATCTCTTGAAATTGTGTGGACACACTCGTTTTATTTTTTTTTATTTTAAATCTTATTTTGATTCCAACTGCCGCATCGCAAATAATGTTTCTAACAATATTATTAAAATTCATAGTAGTGTTGCATTTGTAGTATCCGATTGATCTGAACAGTGATACGGTCGATCATATGAAGGTATACAACATATGACTCATGCAACAATTTACTGCTGCATTACAACTATTGCCACAATACATGATATAAAAACACAAGAACTAATAAAAGATTTAAATCGTCTGAAAGTTTACATAAAAAGTATCATCCTGTATATACTTGTGAATACCTTAACAAGGTAGCAGGATCTCAAGGGGTAGTAAAATAAATTGCTTCAAATAATTCCGGAATTAACATTTTTAATCTGCGACGAGATGCTGTTGGCATGAAATACAGCAGCGTTGCGCTCCCTTAAGATTTTGTGAATTGATAAAGATCTCAGACGTAAACTGAGTGATATTTCTTGATGACTTTTTTTCTACTGTACCATTATATTATTATACAGCTTTCGTAACAATTACGCATCTAGAATCTATATTTATTTTGGTTCAAAAGTACTAACTTTCATTTGAATTTCAAGCATTTTACATTTTTTTCCTGTTTTATATAATTATCTAATTATTTATTTAATCTTTACTAGCATAAAATAATTGAATAAAAGGCGGACATAATGCCAGAAGGCATTCTCTGTCAGTGTACATTGGGGTTGTGTAGGACGGACCTCTAATGTGTCAAATATGTATGATTATTATATTGTGCATTGCATTCGATAAAATATAGAAACATTCACAGGGTCAATAAAATATATTAAATATTGTTCGCTGGTGTCCTCCGTAGGGACTGAATTGCTCCTAGAGCGGAGGTTCAGGCGCACACCGACAGTCCGGGTTACAGCGCACGTTCAATATATTGCGGTTTTAGTTCGTCTGTCATTAAACAGTCATTGAGCGCGTCATGGTCAGCTCTTGGCTCTCAAGGGCAGTATCAGCGGTTGCGGTCAACTGACATTAACATAGCGGTTAAACAATAAATATAAACAATTGTGTTCAGAATTAATTTTAAAAATAATAATAATTGACAATTAACCTGATCCATCTGCCAAAATCTCCAATCGACGAGTGTGCTTCAGACCACACGGCTGAAGTAAAACTTGTTTAGCTGCATCTATATGTATATGAATATATATGTGTAACATATACACAAAATATAATATATACGTGATTATCCAAGAGAAAAAGTATTTAAGCGCGCGCACTGCTCTCTCTTGCTCTTATAATGTGATACAGACAATAGGCTTGCTCTAAGTCTTAGATATAAGAAACATTACTCTCTGTCTTCCTATCTTCACTAACTTATATTTTCCTTCACCTCGCCCGATCACACTTTTCCTAACGCTGTCACCAGCTTACTCTCTAAGTCAAGGGTATAATCAAAAACACATATTTCCGTATCCATTTGTAATTCACAGCTCGACATAAAAACACAGTGTCATCAGTGCTGCAGTTGGAAAGCGCGTACAGGCGCAGCGTGCGACCGCCCATTACCGTATTTCAAGCGGTCATTTGTGTAGTGAATCACTCACCTGACCGTGTCCCGTGCAGCGCTGATCTATGGCCGGCTTTATTGGCGCAGTTTTATTGCCGCGTTGACCCGCTCAGTGTCCGGTCACGACCTATGATAGCAGTCTGCTGCCAACTGCCTATCTCTTACATCACTTTTTTAGTTCTACTGAAATTATTTTGTATAAAAACCTAATTAAGGCAAACCTTCTTCTTTTTATGCATCTCCGTGACTGAAGATTGCCTTTGCTTGCTGTCAACTTGGTCATCGCGGAAGGCGAAATAGGAAACACTATGTTTTAGTATTCTTTCTGCTGTGAGCGAAGTTATAATTACAAAAATATAAAACTTTTACGCAGTCCACACAGAGATAGCAGTTGTTTTCCACTTTTCACTAAACTTATTAGGCCCCATATGTAACTATGTGACAGGGGTCAGCCCATGTCTTTCCACTGAACTTAAGCACTGGCGAGCGGTTTTTTGTCGTTACGAAATCGTAAACGCATTCTTATAAGCCTACTTTAAGGTTTTTATTTATTGTTGGCTGTTTTTCTCTTATAAATATTACTAACATTCTTGTTGAACATTCAGACGAAGCTAAAACTTGTGCTAGGAGATGAGCTGAATGATGGATTCGAACCTAAGACTTTACATTTGGCAGATACTCGTACATTAGGCTATTAGCGCTTAAGGTAAAATTAAAGAAGGGATAGCCTAATTCATATAATTAATAGCTAGAATTATATATTTTCTTCTATTTATCTAATTTCATTTCGCCCACATCCAATTCATCCATTAAAATAACATTTCAATGAAAGTCTTAAACATTTATTTTCACTACCCACATTTATTTTCTTCCACCTGCTCCGAGTCGATAAATTCCTCAAATACGTGGTTACCGACTGCCCATATGGCAGCTATTGTGGTTGCGGAAAAATGCAATATTTTCTTGTGGAGCGCCTCGCCATTGTGGACAGGTATTCAGAAAATTAACTCGCTCTAGACGACTGCCCTGTGAACTCTATTGGAAATTTGCCGCAAGATTTTCTATTTTTAGATCACAAAGGCGCTTAATAACGTGAAGCCAAGGAGTCTATAAAATGTCACGGAAAAAACTTTTCTATTAAATTTAATAAAAATTATTTTTACAAAAAATTAACATAAATTAAGAGCGGATAGTGGATGTCTTAAGAATATCTTTTATGTTATCAATACGTTAAAACAGATAACTAAATTATTTAAGAACGCTAAACCTTTTTATCAACAGTTAGTCTACAATATGCTAGTTTAGTTTTAATGCATAATATAAACTGTAAAATATTCTTATGAATTAGAATAAGTTAATGGTCTGACTATTAGGTTTTAATGAAAACCTCTAGCCCAGAAGCCACTTTAACCCTATTTTGAAAAAGAAATTTATTACTTATTTTTCCGTTTTAAAACAAAATGCAGGCCGAGGCATTAGAGGCATATCTCTATGTAAATGGGTCAAATCTAATAATATCCACATTTCCGAACTGAGTGGTTAATAGCAACAACTTAAGCACACAGTCCCCTACGAGATTGTTTCATTTTAATAAGCCATTTATCCCACGGAATTATAAATCCTTATTATGTAAAGGATACACTTTCGTGAAAAAAGCAAAAATTTTAATTTGTAAACTCAATTGTACCGAAGAGTTCATTAACTATCGATAACAAAAGACAAATAGTCAGCAATGTGGAGACGCGGAGGAGAGCTGCGTGCTAACGCGCCGAATTGCCGACAAGTATCGCTCCAACACTAAAACTGCTATCAAGGTGGACAAAGTTTTGCAACGGAACGATAACAATAGGGATGGGACAAAACGAACCGTAAAAATATGTAGCAAAGCATTTTGTTTTTGGAAAAACCACGACCTCGCACAATATCATGAATAAGGTGTATTCGCATATTATACTATATGTATACGTATACTGTTTTATACGTCGCGCCGTGTGTGCGATTACAGTGGAACATATTGGGGTTTCAGTCAGTACATGAAGTGTATTCAGAATGTTTATCCGTGGAATGAAGTAGGCGTTCATCTTAAAGCGTGGCCACACTCCAGCATCTCGCGTTGTGTTGCCCGCGTACGACGATGTACACTTAACACCAGCTCATAATGTAAAAGAAAAATAAACTTAAAAATCGTATTGTATTTTTAATGATTTACCAAACTCTTCTAGTTCTTACCTCTCTTGAATATAATTTGTAAACGAGCAATTGAATGCTGCGCCCGCTTTTAAAGCTTAGATTATGTTTTATTCAATTAAATTATGTTACTATAGTACCTGCGTTTGGCTGTCTCGTGTCATTGCGATCGAGGTGAGCCACCACCTTCTTCCTTTCTCCTCTTTGCTATAAAAAACCTTATAACGCGAGCGTTGAAGGGCCGCGGTGATCACTTGACATGTGAACTTTACTGTACTTGTGTCTCAAGTCACTGTGTGTACTGGACTTATTGCAAAAACAATGAATTTTTTATGATGGAAATGGCATGCAAAATATTATTGATATGTATAGTAATGCTGTCGTGTAGCATTATTTCAGAGCATGACCTATTTAGGTCGTTATACCAGACATAGTATTTTTTGGTACTTTACAACGCTTTGCAATATGCGAGCGCTTCACTATTATCGGGCGGGAAGACAGCGAAAGTGAATTCCTTTCACCTGATAGAACGGTTATTAGCCAATTCGATGTCCATTCCTATCCTAATAGAGGTATAATAAAAGGGTCCTCTCTCTATTTTTTTCGTTTATTCGTTGAAAAGGTAAAAATAAAATTTTCTTTTTCAATTTGCTCCACGGGATAATTCCATTCTTTTTTATTCTCTATTATGTTCGTATTTAGTGTATATATTTACAGCAAATACTTTTTACAACCCTCAGTGTGTTTTGCTTAGTTGTGATCGGAGGTGGTACTAATTGAACAAAATTATAATGAAACATAAATAATAGATCGAGCGGAAAAGTCTTTTCGCATTATAGTATGAATGAACTTGCATTGAAATCTCTTTGCCTATACTATTTGTATCTGGCTGGTTTTTGTCTCGTTGAGAGCTTAAATTTTAAAGAACATAATTCTAAATTCAAATTAGGTAAATATATGATTTTCATTTGTTTTTCATTCTGTCAAGATGAGTGAATCTAATGAAGAAATTCGATACATTTTAAATGTAACTACAAAAAAAGTAAAAATGCAGCGCGATGTTTATGGACCTAGTGAAGTGTCTGTGAGAGTAGCACAATTTTGGTTTAAGCGTTTTCAATCTAGAAATTTTGATGTGAAATATGCACGTCGCTCTGGTCGCCCTATTACGGATAAAATGGATACCATTTTTGAAAAAGTGGAGCAAGAACGCGCGAAAAAGCGGTCAAAGGCCGGATAGGTTTCACAGACTGTGGTGAAACCCGGATTAACTCGCAATGCTGTGTGTGTGGTGGGTTTGGAGAGGCATTATGAGCTGTTACCACCAGGCAAGACCATCGATTCTGAACTCCACTGCGCACAACTGATGAGATACCACCTTCAGATTTTCCACCTGTTTAGGTTTCGTCAGAATTTTTTTACTAAGTCTCAGGTTAAAATTACGAGAGGACTGCCAAAACCACTTGTCCGCTATATTTTGGTCAGAAGTCCCAAAATTTCAATAGCATTGGGATCAAGTACCTACCTACAAGATGGCAAAAAGTTATCAAACAAAATGGTACCTACATTTAGTTAAATATAAATAAACTATATTAAAATATGTCTTGAATTGTTTTAAAAAATGCGACAAAACTTTTTCCCTAACCTTTGAGATTGAAACTTGATTAGTCGTTTTTCTTAATGCTATGCGGCTGTGACAAGCTAAATAAGCCTTCCTATTTTCTGTGTTAAATATCGTTTACATTATATTGCATTTCCTTCTAATATTATATTATTTTCTAAGTTAGAGTACAAACGTACCTGAGCCGTAAGCTGTCGCCACAACGTTTGCATATCGGCTGGGCAACTCACCTGCATCTTTTGAGGGGTTGAGTGTGTGTGTGTGTTGAGTGTGGTATTGGGCTGCCATGATCTTTTAACATGAGATGTGACACTCATCCGCTTTCATTTATACATTTAATAAATTTAGTAGAAATTCTTAAGTACTTCTTTTAGTTATAATATACACTCGTATCTAGGCAAGAACTATGAGGGTAATGTGTGTATTGTTTCATCATTAAATTTAATAACAACGCAGATATATTTATACGCTATATATAAAAAACGAAACGTATTTTTGATCGTTTCTCCATCTTTCTTCTACACTGTACCTCGCTCCCAGCCTACGTTAAGAGGTCTTTAATGACAGGAAAATTGAAACTTTCCTCCGTTCGAACGCAAAAAGTTGGCCAAGTGTCGTAAAAAGCATTAGATAACGTGAAAAAAACGGCGCGAGGTGTTCGGGATGTTTTTTAACGGCCAAATTAGAAAGTAATCAACGTGTTGACGCTTCGAGTTCTACTTGCCGTACTCAAGTTACGACTTTGTGTTATCTGAATCACTTGAACTCCTAAATAATGCTGAAGCCACATAATACACTATTTAATTTACTTTAATTGACTTATTTATTTATCGAACACCGACACAATTAATGAAGACTTTTTCTAGCCGAAAATACAAAAAACAATGGAATGGTTCCTTTTTTTGCCGAATATATACAAATTGGCCAGAAAGGCTGGTCACGACTGCTTCACCGGATTGAGAGGTGGCTAAATCTCTTAAGTCACTTAGCCTGAACCACTTTGGTTGGTAACTCGACACAAGGTACTCCCCGGTGAGGAGTGTAGCTCTGGCTTGGGCGGTTACTATTAAGCATTCCGATCTGAGAGTGCCCTAGAGGATCGTACAACTTTCCATTTGGGACCAAACAATAACAAAGTCGAATGCAATTGCTATCACAAACTACTTAGTTTGGTTTCATCAGCAATATTATTTAAATCGATAGTTAGAGGTTTAAATAAGTTGTGCTTAAAAAAACAACAAAATGCTGGGTTCTATAAACCAATGTACAAAGATACAAACGTTAACTTACGTCTGTCTGTCTGTTCTCCGTCGTAGCAAATGAGATTATTGAGAAGCATATATCACGCGGGTGCAATATCACGGGACGACTTCGACAAGTTGTTTCGACAAATAATTCGCTTGTTCTTTCGCTACACGTCTAGTTCGCATGGCGTTTGGTGCAAGATACTGCCGGGAGCGGGCGCGCCTGTACGGCGAACTCATTACAATTAATTATGTTTTTATTACTAATCAAAACTAATTGTAATAGAAATAAAAAATGGACTTACTGGTGTAAGATTTATTAATTTGAGAAACGAACTTGGGTTATAAAAATTTTCAATTCACCATTGCGAAATAAATGCAACGATGAAAAATGGGAAAAAACCTAGGATGCAACCCTATATGTCGAATCATCCTGGAGGGAAAAGGTATATAAGACAGGTGGGAGTGATTCTTGGGTACATTAGTTACCGATTGGATTAGTAATTAACAGCTACTGAAGCTGTGTGTTATATAAAAATGTATTATAAGAAACATGGTGACGTGATATGAAACAACTTTGGAGTTTAATCCGGTTATACTTTACAACACGAATATATAAACAAAGTCTCGTTCCTCAAAACAGGAATGAGTGGAGAAATTTTAAAAGTATACGGTTAGTTGACACGGTTGTTCTACATGAATCTGAACTACGCTATATCGGTCGAGGAGGCTGGTAATATAAATATAAATTTTTGACACTGAAATTTAAGAACTGGACAGCTCTTACATTATACGAGTATAACCTGAACATCTTTCGCGATCAATCGCGAAAGCATGCCAATCCGAGGGCGCCTGAGATGTATTATATATAACACGATGTATATAAACGAATAGTATTAGCTTTGTAAAATAAGTTCATATACACAACGCAGCTGCAATGTCTTTACTCTACCAAATAAAATTAAAAAAATATATCACGTAGATATAAAAATATGCCTTTATATATAACAGCACCAGCTGCGCCCCGGGGTGTTACCCGTGATTAAAAAGTCTGTCCATGAAAATTACCTAACCATAAAATAATTTAATTAAAAAAGTACGCAACTAACTAAACTGCCTATTAATATATAATTATAGTTTTTTTGAAGTTGATTAAATAAAAAATTAAAAACTATGTGTTATTCCAAACTAAAATATATCTCTGTGCTAAATTTCATTCAGATCCGTTTAGTCGTTCTGGAGTGATTGAATAACAAACATCCAAACTTTAACGTTCCCGCTGTCTCTCCTCAGTCGGGGCGGGGCGCCACACGCCCCGGCGATAGATCATGCGCACCTGTAATATTAACGCGCACTATCGCCACCAGATGGCGCCGCGGGGCGCTGCGAACACGTCTCTCCTGTTTTTTAGACCACCACCCTTCCTGCAATTTTTTTTCATAATACGCATTTTTGAATTGACACCAAATGTGAAATATTATTTTCAGTTGGTGTATTTATATTATCCTCATTAGAGTTTTTCTATAGAAAGTCAAAGAGACTCAACTTAGTTACTCAGACCCAACTTAGTTGCTAGACGTTTTTCTGATAATATGTCTATAATAATTAACGCGGCCATGGCTCACGGCATCTTTCCCAACGAGTGGAAGGAGGCCGACGTCTTCAAACCTGGTAAACCGTGCACAGAAGCCTCTTCATATAGACCTAGACCTAGACTCCTCTCCGTTTTAGGGAAGGTATACGAACGGCTTATATTTGCACGGTTACGCGCCTGGACTTGTGAGACCTTCCCATACCCGAGCAGTTTTTCTTCCGCGCCAAACACTCATGTACTAAACAGGTGCTCCGCATCACAGAGCCCATTCACGCCAAATCCCATAATGGCATGCATACGGGAACTATCTTCCTGGATGTGGCTAAGGCATTAGACAAAGTCTGGCACGCCGGGCTTGTATACAGGCTATACAAGCTCGGGACGCCCGACGAGCCAGTGCGTGCAGTGCGCGATTTTCTAACCGGTCAAACCTTCAGGTACCGCGTCGAGGGAGTGCGCTCCACCCTCCGTCCCGTTCAATCCGGAGTACCACAAGGCTCCGTGCTTGGCCCCGTCCTCACGTAGATCAAGTTAGGAACCGAGCGGCCTACGTTATGGGTCGCCTATATCACTTCATTAATAAGAAAAGTAAAATGTCCCTTCGTAATAAGGTGACACTTTACAAAGCAGTTATACGTCCCGTTATGACGTACGCGAGCCCGGACTTCGCGCATGCCGCCCATAAACATATCCATAGGTTACAAGTAATTCAAAACGTTTAACGTCAACGTTTTCTGCGACGTATGGACCATGGGTGCGCCGTAATCGCGAGCTTTACGTTGATACAGGGTTACCTACAATAGCCCAATTCTTTAAGCAGGCATCTCGACGGTTTTTCGAGACTAGCACCAACCATTCTAACAAACTTCTTGTAAGTGCCGCCACTTAATATATAATTATAAGAATTTCGATACTAAATTCCGTCGCGCCGCTCGGAGGCCGAGACACGACGATGACGATCCGGACGACGCGATTACCATTGCACAGGCTAGATCTCTACAAATCCGCAAAGCTTCCATTCGCGACCGTCGGAGGTTGCGAATAATCCTCGCGTGTTACCACTATTTTATGGGCAGGCCCCACCCCTTAGATGTCAGGAGCGTTGCTGGAGTTTCTTCGGCCACTTCTTCTCCCAGCGCCAACGCTTCCCGAAGTGGCACTCAACGTTAGTTTAGCTGTTTATGTCCCTTAGATTATCCGTGAAATAGCAACCGACCGAGTCGTGGTTCGGCCCCTGGCGCCCTCGGAATGGAATACTTACGCGTGACATAGTAACCGTCCTAGCCGAGGTTACTCCTCACCGTGGAACCCTTGTGTCGAGTTAATAGCGATAGAGGTTCAGGCTAAGCGACCTCTATCGCTATTAACTTTATCGTTATAAGCGAGCTTTGCCATCTCTCAATCTGGTGAAGCAGTCAAGGCCAGTTTCTCTGGCCAATCTGTGTAGTTCGTCATTAAAAACCACTCAGACCTTTAAATAAAAAAAAGAAATGTGATGTCATAGACACTAGGTAGGGAGGAAGTTTATATTTAAGCAACATAATTACGCTTATTTCTTTTTTTTTTAAAAAATTGTTGTTTAGTATATAAAAGATGTTTAGGAATTTTTGTATTTTAGAAAGTAACAAAAATGTAAAATAAAAAAAAAACAAATTATTAAGTAAAAAGAAACAAGTCTCTTTATTTTTTTTCAACAGTAAAAAATTATATAAGTAATTAATTTATACGTATTAATAATTCGTTAAAGCGCCACCTGTGATCAGAGAGTTGAACTACATGCTTAATAGTCACGCTATCAGCCGCCGTGTATACAACATATAGCACTTCCGTTATATATTTTTCTTACGGTTTTAGCCTAGTTTTAGTAGATAATCTGATTTGAAAAATCATTTACTTCATTGCTTTTACGATTTAAACCAAACGCATTACTGAACAAAGTAGTTTAGTGGTACCACGTCGAGCACAACTAATTACTTCATCCAATCTTCCACTACACGACGACGGGACGACCCACGTAAGTAACAAAAGTGCAGCATCACCTCAACGTACAGTATCAAAGCCTCTTTGAAGTCTGATGTAATCACGGCCGACGTGTTTATCACGCGCGGTGCGACGGAAAGATGCTCTACTGTAAATCTTTTTTTATACACTTTCATATTATTTTCTCATCCTTAATTATAGCGGCCGACTTTTTCTAGCCAACTTCAAAAAAAGGATTCGACTGTTTTTTATTTTATTTTAAAGTTTCGCGTGTTGACCCATTTCTATATATATACTATATAAGACTTAAATTAACTTCAAGTATGCACCTGTAACTCAATATCATGCCAACTGATTTCGATGATTATTTTTTATTGAAAAGGGTGTACTTCAAGGGTCGTTTAATGAGAGTCAGTGATAAATTCTATTTCGTATTATGAAAATTCGGAAATACAAAAAGAGAGGCCGCCGTAATAGCGGTTAATATTTGATTCGATTTTAAATTGTTTATTTTAATCGTAAATTTTTTAAGTAACTGTACTCCTGTACATGTACTCTTATACATCGAACAATACAATATAACAATGTGATTATTTTATTTTCTGTTTTGTTCAATCAATTAATCAATTTTACAACATACTCCTATCGGAAATCATAAAATAATAATTCATCTCTCAACGATCGTATATCTTTCTCCACGTGTGACAAGGCCATCTCCATTAGCCCGACACAAATTTTAAGCAAGGTTTAGCGGATATTTCTTTTTTGCATAAATAAATCTTACATATCTGAAATAAGAACAATTATATTTAAAATCAAAAACAAAACGCGAGTTCTAAACCTTTAAACAGCAAGCAAACTTCCTATAATATGGTTATATTTAATTATGGTGTTTAGGTAGGTTTACTTTTTTTATACGCCAAAGATTGATTGGAAACTCTTAATGAGCGGAAAATCGTTAGTCGAACGCTTAGTCGATGAACTACTATAGTAAAATTATTCTTGATTCCCCATTTTAGAAATATTATTATTAACATTATAAATTAGTGAGTAACCTTTTTAATAAAGTAGAACAATAATTTAAATCATGTCGATCAGGTTGTCGAAGACATTCCACTAATTATGTTAATAAGAAACGAGTATCGTCTTATTTAATTAAATATTTGGTGCAAAATGTCTGTCATGTTAATTTAGTCCACAACCTTGACTGACGTCTTTATATTATTTCTGTATGTTACACCGAACTATTATAATATTTAGTAATTCATTGAATTGAGAATAAAATGATTTGATTATTTTAATTACAAATCGCTAAGAATTTAATTGTGTTTTCTATGAGAAAGGTCAGAGAATATTTATTTTACTAGTACAACGCCATGTTTGAAAACACTATGGATACCGCGATTACACTGAGTTATTTTCTAATAGGGAATTATTTACACGATAATAAGCATTCTCCCTTTACTTTGTACATGAGGGCGTTACGAAAAGTGTGATAGGGCGAGGCGAATGGACGGTGAGAAGGAAATGTAAATTTGTCAAGAGTTAAGTTCTGTACATTTGTGTAGGGGCAAGAAAAGACATGCGATCACACCTTTACTTTCTTTCTCTTTTTCTCAAAGCCAGTTACATTTCGTAAATCTAAAACACAGTGTAAACCTATTGTCTGTATCATGTAGTAGCAAGAGAAAGCTCTGCGTGCGCACATTTTCTTTCTCTCTTGAACAATCGTTTATTATACATGTCTATACATATATATAGATGGAATTAAAGAAGTTTTACGTCAGTAGAGTTGTCTAAAGCACACTCGTTTTGTATTATCTTCTCAAATAGAGCAACACGCCGCACCGCGTCGAGACTCGGGACTATTTACCACAATGGACTCCTTTTTTCGGTTTCTTTGTGGCTTCTCCTTTGATTAACTTTGATCTAGGTGAGTGCGCGAGGAGCCGCTGATATCACGTCCGTAGCCCCAGTGCAGCCGCACTAATGGATTGTTACGGGATTAGACTTCGCCGTGGAACTTACCTGAATGGTCTTATGTTTCTATCCAGAAAATTCCTTGTTGTTCCCTCGCTGCGTTGCTACTGTGCTAATGTTGTGAATGTACATGATCAAGTTACGTTTTTTAATAGGGAAGGTCAATCTTTAAGTAATTAATTAAATGTATACTTCAAGTGCACTAATCGAGTATAATAGTCTATTGTTTTATTTCTTTACAATGTCACACGACACTTGTATGTCAATTTTTACAAATGAGTTTAGTTATACATAGTGCTTAAATTGGACTTCATTATATAGAATAAATTATTAAAAACACGTTTAAATTACACTTTTTGAATAATTAGAAAGGATGCCTTATTTAAAAGATATACATAAAAGATGTACTAATTTTCTTTTAAAATGATTGTTACTTCCCATTAAAATATCAATTTTAGAGAAACTGTTATATATATTAATTATGTTAAAGGTTTTGCGCGTTCCGCAGGCAATTGAATTTTTATCATAATTACTTCGTTTAACGGGGACATGGACACTATCTCTATAATAACTACCGTCTATGGTATAAGACTATGGGGCACATCTGATCGTAAGTAATACCACAAACACCTGCTAAAGGGTTTGCTGGTGCGCTATGCAACCTATAATAAAGACTTGGGTCGCTGGCTCAACCACCAGGAGAATCGTAGAGGTATATTATACATTCACGTCACTTCGGTATTCTCCGAGCCGACCCTTTTGAGCAACAGCAGAAGCTACTGTAGTGGCCCTACCAATGTTATTCTTCACGAAGATTTTCTCATTATCGACGAGTGAATCGACATTAAAATTGTTTTAAAATCGGGAATCGAACTTGGGAGCTAGCGTATTATTACACAGCTGCGCCGCGCCTTTAATTTATTCACACGTATATATTTTATTAGTGGATGGCTGATCACACATTGATTAGTATTCAGCTATGGCTGCGGCAACGCTGTGAGATTTATTATATTCTTAAAGGTCGCTTGTAGATCATCAATGAAAATCAAATCAACCTCAAGACAAAGATGGTTGAATACGATAAATGTCAGTGAAGGTTCGTTGTCAGGAAGCGTCTATCGGCTCGCTGTGTAACAGTTTATATAACTTACCTACCACTATACTGGTAGTATCGTTTAGTAGCAATGTGCAGTGTTAATATATGACGAATATAAGCACTACAAACTCCCAGACTGCAAAATACAGATACATTTTTTTTCGTAATCATAATAAATTACAAGTTGATTTTTACAAATAAAAACATTGAAGTAGATAATTGAACTAGAAAAAATAATTATTTATATATCCTATTTTGAAGGCACACCATCCTATTTTGAAGGCACACCATCCTATTTTGAAGGCACACCATCCTATTTTCACTTCACTTAGTTCTCCCTACCTTCTTACTCCTTCCCACTGAAAGATTAACAACGAATATGTCAATCCTTCGCCGTGCAAATGGGTCATAGAGGCAGACCTCCCTTCAGATCTTCAGACCGACAACCTTATAAAGAAATCGGATAGAAAAAAATCGGAAGTGGCTGGATGTGAAAAGTGGAGAGTCGTAAATGATGAAAGGATGAAAGATGGGGAAGACCTATTTCCAGCAGCGGATAGGCAAGCTGATGATGAGGATGAAGTAAATCCTTTAGTGTCGTGGTCATGGTCGGTGGGCGACGGTGATCACACACATTGATGATGCGCTGGCTCGTTTTGTGCAACAACGATCAGTACAAGAGTGACACGGAAAGAAAATGATACAGACATTTGCTCCACCGTCACGCGGTACTTCTAGACAACAAGACCCGTGCCAGGACCTAACGCAGTGTGCACACGGATACATATCTATTTATTATGTGGCTGCACCAGGTTGTGTAGAAGCTTCGACTCGGTTGTTATGACAACTACTTTACTAGTAAATCTATATTTCTGACCCTGGGGTACAAATATATCACGCACTAAAAATAGTTATAAAGGACCTAATAAGATTGCCTTTTTTTTATATGAAAAGTGGCAAACGAGCATACGGCTCACCTGATCTTAAGTGATAACCGTCGGCCATGAACATCCACAGCACCAGAGGAGCTGTAGGTGCGTTGCCGACCTTTGAGATAGGAATAGGCTCGTTTCTTGAAAGTCCCTAAATCGTAAACGTTCGGAAACACCGCTGGCGACAGTTGATTCCATAAGTTGACAGTGCGTGGGAGAAAGTTAGGCGAAAAACGTACAGTCGTTGAACGCCAACCATCAAGATGGTGGCGGTGGAATTTGGAATTCTGCCGAGATGTGCGGTAATGGAAATCGGTAGCTGGGTTGATTCCGAACAATTCCTCAGAACACTCCCCATGGTAAATGCGATACAGGATGCAAAGAGAACCGACATCTCTTCGCAGACTCAGAGGGTCGAGTCGATCGGAAAGACCCTGATCGTCGACTATTCGAGCAGCTCTACGTTGTACACGGTCAAACGGAAGAAGTTGGTATTGGGGAGCCCCGGCCCAGAGATGCGAACAGTATTCCATGTGAGGCCGTACTTGTGCCTTGTAAAGTTGCAGACGGTGGGCAGGCGTGAAATACTGTCTTGCTCTACTGAGTATGCCAAGTTTTTTGGAGGCCAATTTAGCTTTGCCTTCCAAGTGACCACGAAACTGAACGCAGATAGTGACTGTTTCTGTCTACAGACTTCGTATTAAATGGAGGTGAAATGTTTTCCTAAAATTGTTTAAAAATATGATCAATCAAACAAAAACATCTTGATCAGCAACATCAAAATCATTCTACACTATGTATATACACATAGTGTAGAATATTGATTTTTATCTGATTATTTACTGAATACGTTTTTTTGGTTTTTCGTGTAATTTCATTCCACGTCCAGCCGCTATGTGAAAACATTTTTTTTAAGAATGTTAGAAATATATACATAATTCGCCACGCGACCCTGATGCGGAGTGGCAGATTTCACATATCATAAGAAATTTATTCTAACACATGTAGAATTACCTCACGATTTTTCCTTCATCGCCGAAGTATGTGGTAAATCAGCACATAAAAATTATTAATAAAATAATATTTGAAAAATGATTAAATCAACATCAAATTTATTGGTGCCGGCACCGAAAATCTAACTCGGGGTGCTAGCGTGCTCTGATGCTCCCTGCTCGTAGCTGCTCGTTCCACGGCTCTAGTAATATCGAATGGTGGATTAAAACTTACTACCACACGTAGGTGACTCGGCTATTAGGGGTTTCCTATCACCGCTTTGTGTATTTCTTAAATTAAATAAAACAGAGTAGTGATAACGATAACTTATATTAAAACATGACGCTATTTACACCAGACTGGGGTCGTCTGTCAAAAGTAATCGTTGATGGTAATTGCGACTTTGTTTGATCTATTCCGAAATTCAAGCGATGTGGGCACCCGAGGGCTGGAATCCGTTCTCGTTGGAGACGTAGGTGACGGTGTAGATGGCGCCATCGTCTCCGGGGTAGGAGTAGCTGCCGCGCACCTCGAGAATATCACCGTCGGGACTCGCCCTCAAGGTTCCCTGGGCCTGTACTTTGATGCCATTGCTGGTTTCGGCGCTGAAAATAAATTTGGTTATGGTTCATCCATCATTATCATGGTTCCATCTGTCAGAGTTGAGGATTCACTACAGGACTTAGGCGTTTTTATGTTGACGGGGGGAAATCTTCAAAAAGATACCCCGAGTTCTTGGTAAAAGGCGGGGTTACGTATTCGGCTTTTAAATAAATCGTTACCTGTAGGCAAAGTCTCCTACACCGATGTTGTTTGATTCATTTTGGATAACCGTAGCGTCCTGGTCGTAGCTGGTGCGGGGGACCACCACTTCGGAGAGGGGCACGGCCACAGCCGCGGCCACCAGCAGAGCGAAGACAATGGCCTGTAAACGATATTTCTTTTAACTGAATTCAAAAAAGAAGAAGTTTTAATTCGTTTATTTTTTTGAAGTAAAACTTCTTTACGTACACTTGACTCGGGGAGTAAGCTGGTGAATGCGTTACGAAAAAGTATCATTGGGATAGGCGAACGGAAGCTGATGGGGAGATACAAGTTAATGAAGATAAAAAGAGAGAAAGTTTCGTATATCACTATCGTATATTACATTGTAAGGGCAACAAAGTAGTGCGCGCGCATATTTTCTTCATCTCTCGTACAAACGTGTATATATTATATTTTGTGTGCATACATACCAGTATAAATACATACATACTCATAAAATTAATCTTGAAGCATGCTTGGTGATTGAGTTATCGGTAGAAATATAAGCAATCCTAGTAAGTAGATAAGAAGTGCAAATGTAGACGCGTATAGGCGCCAGAACTACGGGACATAACCTAAATCAGACCGTTTGCTGTTTGACCATCAGGTTTGATCGGATTGGAAGATTTGATTTTTTGCTCGGAATAATTTTCAACATTATAAAAATCATAAATTTATTTTTCTATATACCTTTTTTCACATTAATTATTTAAGAGAACTATTTATTCAACTTATTTTTTTATTACAATTAAAAAACCCGACATAATATCATCAATTAATATTTTTTATAAGTAATACAATTTTTAAATAAGTAAATAATTAATATAATAAAAAGACAGTAAGAATTATTTAATAAAATTGCGAGCTTATGAACATCAAAAACAGGACCCTTGCGTTAGTTAGAACTGCCGATGTTCTCGCTAAAAGCTCGACCCTACATTCCGGATACAAAGTATTGCGACCGTGTGGAGCGGCGTAGATGCCTCACCAAATAGTACATAACAAATAACTTACGGATTTCATTTTTAAATTGTGTGTTGGGTGTGTTGCGTCAGGATGATGTGCCGGAGACTGTGACAGGAATACAAATTGCTCACATTTATATAGGTGTACGTCGACGGACACTTTGCATACATTTACATATCGACAGAAGCGACGCTGCGCGAACTTTTGTTCGTTCATTGGTGACGATTAAGAATTACATCGAGCAGACGAAAATCTTCCGTACCAGAGATGTTTTAGGCGCGTTCCCTGCCTTCATAAAGGAAGTCTTCTCTTCTTGAAGGTACCTATGTGAACGCGGCATCTGTGTGAAAACACTGGCCACACCTAACAACATAAATTAGTTGTTTGAAATTTACTTAAAATTATACAATTGTAGAATGCCAGTCATTAATCTTAATTTTATGTTCATTTATTAGTACTAATAAAACTTACAGCTATTACTTATAATAATACAGTTTAATAATGTATGTAATACAGCCAATTAAAAGTTTCCACATTTAAATATAATTAGCGTAATGTTTAGGCCATTATATTAGAGTATATTTTTCTGAATATGTTCTTGCTGCATTTGTTAAGTTTCAAAATGGATCTATGTACCAAGTGAATTTATATAATTGGCTGTCCTGAATATAAAATGTAGGTTTTCGCCGAAATTGACGTTCTTCCGACTGTCCATGCTCGACAAATCCAACTGGAGAAGAAGGCCGGGCGAAGCGAAGCAATGATGGGTATTTAGGGATAGGAGACAAAGAGTATTTGCGTGGATTTTCATTAATGTTTTTACTTATTTCTTATAGTTACATATTAATATTGATTTATATATAAATATATGAAGAAAAGCTAACGAGTTTGTTTGATCGCTCTTATCACAGAAACTACTGAAACGATTTGAAAATTCCTTTTGCATTAAATAGCCCAATTGTTTGGATAAGCTATAGGTTCAAATTCACGCTAAAACTGACGGTGAATTCATGACCTTAAATATCTTAAATTGAATCTTACACTCTTATGTATTGTTTGTACAAAACTGATGTCTAAAACGTTTACAAATAGTAAGCAACGCAATAATGAGGAAAACATCTAGTACTGACAAAGAAACAGTCCCGTCCTCGATATTGGAGCCTTTTCTCCAACCTGCTAAAATTATTTACATATAGTTATTAATAAACATCTCAATACAAATGTAGACACTACATCCATTTAAACGATCTTATGTTCTCATTATTTTTTCAGTCACTCCAGTTTTGTTTTTTAATTTAAATAAAGCCATAATTATATAATACATGTTATCACAGCTACCAGAATGAGTACCGGCGCGTCTGACCTTGGCATTCACTTTCCTCGCCGACATTAGCGAGAAGACGAGTTAGCTAGAATAAGTTATCGGCCTGCTTCCAAACCGGCTTTCCGATATAATCGGCTGGGAGGGTACCGGTAATATTACAACTTACACACAAGTCTGACTCTGTCAGTTAACGGCCCATATCAACAACAACAACTATTTGATCATTCAGTTTGTTGCAGCACGACCTTGACTTCGTAGTTTACTTTTCATCGAATAACATAACGTGTATTCGATTGTTTGCGCAATACATACATTACTCGGCATTACTAACCTTAGGGAGAGTGCTTATTGTTTAATTCTTATTTACGATAATACAAACGTGTATGTCATGAAGTGAATAAGCAAGCTTTATTATTGGCGTTTTCGCATCTTTACGATTTCGGGACTATAAGACACGAAGCTACTCCTTTCGGTAAGAACGGTAACACATCTGCCGCAGCTCCAATGTTGTGAATGTTCATGAACGACGGTAATCACTTAGAATCAGGTGAGCCGTAAGCTCGTTTGTCTATAAAAAAAAACATCGAAAATCTCATTTCCATTGTGGAATCCTCGCAAGGCAAAAATAACCTATAAAATATCTTTTGCTATGGTACTGATGTGCAACAACACATTTCAACTTATTTGCTTAGGTAAATACAAATATTCCTTGTCCTGCCTTTATAAACGTTAGTGATGAGATGTTAAAATAACACCAAACATTTTGACGATAGCATTCACGACATTCTCATACATTTGCTACCATCTCTGTTGGATCCTCTGCTACAAGTATCCCTTCACGTTGGGACCTAAGTTATAGAAGATAGTTCGCACATACGATGCCCTGACAGCTTATGCTATTTAAGAAAGCATTTGGTCAGTTTACCACGGTGATATCGTCAGTTCAATTCAGTGCTGCGAAAACGTGATCGTTTCTCATGTCTCTATATCTGACATACGCAAATCGGCATACTACATTTGGATAAAGTTCATTACCTTGTTCGTCTAAAAGGTCATTCGTATTATTTATTCTTAGAGTGGTTTCGGTGAGATTTTTTTCTTTTTTTAATTCCTTTCTTTATTTCGACGGAGATTCAGTTGTTGTTTTTGTCTAATAACTGTTTCTAGTGGATTGTATATTATTACTTTCAGAGGAAGACTAACGGTTTCGTTTGTGGCCGCATTAATTGCCTTTTTATATAAAAATATATGATGTTGCAGTAGAGATTTAAAATAGTCGCTAGTTGTTGTTATTTTTACAGTTATGTTTGCTCTTAGGATGGCCGTATCAGTTTTTCGTACAACTTTTGAGAAAAAATAGCTAGCCCCCACCCTTATCGCCTAGTGAACCCGCGGCCCCTTTCAGTCGTCTTCTACGACAGGCAGGGGATACCGTAGCCTTATTCTACGAGCCCAGAACTACAAGACTGATGATAACATATAATATCTTTTTCTATCATATATGCAAAAATTACAAATTTTTCTGCCTACTCCTTTGAAAGATGTGCGTGTTTTGAATATATAAAGATACCGAGTATTTGCATTGACATTAGCACAATGCTTCACTGACACGGTGAAAGCGTATTCGAAGCTCGCTTCAATACCACACAAATCATATTCCAACAAAAGGTAATGACCGCAACTCGATAAATGTCACGAATCAAACACAACCCTTAACCCCTTATCAACTCAGAGACTGTGGCGGTTCTGCACCGATGTATTCAGCTAAGAGGTCACTCTGTGTACTGCTGCTCAAGGAACACTTCTCTGGGTGTGTGTCATACACACTACATTCATTTAATAGGAACTTTTAAGTGGCAAGGGCAGAACCCATAAAAATATTTATTTGGTATTATTATTACATTTTAGCATGCGATATTTTTAACTACAACAATAAATAGCGACGGTAAAAAGTCATTCGGAAGCCCTTAGCCATAACATATTTGGAGCTCTACATCCATTTCACACGTGTCCAAGGTGAAGTAAGAATATTGTCTGTATCCTCTGCTACTTTCGTTAGGCAAACTATAAGAGACCATTCTGAGAGTAATCCAGGTCAAAAAAACATTTTTAATTTTTTAATAATTCAATAATTTTGCAATAACATCGGCAATTGTTAGTATAAAATAGGCCTAAATATTTCAGCCCTGTAGTTCTGGGCTCTCAAGAATAAGACTACGGTATCCCCTGCCTGTCGTAGAAGGCGACTAAAAGGGGCTTCGGGTTCACTGGGCGACAAGGGTGGGGGCCTTAGTCGTCCGCTAAGAGCCGTGTCGTCTTGCGCTGCGAGGGCACAGGGAGGGAGGGAGTAACCTCCCCCCTCTGGGACGTGCCCTCCTTGAGCACAGTGCAGAAGGGCTCCGGTGCGTTCCACTGGAGATCCCGGAGCCCCTTGTCATGCACCGAGGAAAGGGCCACCGGGGAGGTTTTAGTGGGTAAAAACCCGACATAAACGCCGCCTTCCCCCCAGAAGGCGGGGTATCTTTTTGAAGATTTCCTCCCCGTTAATAAAAAAAAGGCCTATATATTTAGTTACATTACTAGGCTCTACATATATGCTAGTATAATAGCTACATAGTAAATGCTCGACTTACGTTTTGATAGTTTAGAGTCCGAGTTATAGCCGGCTTATAACAAAAGTTTCCATTTTCGGTTTACTACGTGTACTGAATAAAAATCACGTGTTAAAATATTTGTACGGTGTATGGAGATGAACTTTCTTAAATATTGTATAAATGAGCTTGGTGAAGTGGATAGCAATTGCTACGTGAGAATTATTGCTATACGAGTATGTGAGAGAATGTTATATTTTTGGTTCTTATTCAAATTATTCTGTACCGCGAGCTTACGTCACGACGTTAAGTGTGCCGGTGTAACCTAAAAGTTAAGGCGTCGCAAACATTGAGCGGATACTATTAATTTTAAACAAGAACCTTACTAGTATCATTATTACCGTTAACAAACCATGGCTGCTCCATATTTCAACTGTATTAAAATATGTTGCTAACACAAAATAATAATTCTTTATTGCAAGTTCGTTTCATTCGATTGATATGCAATTATATAATTTATTATCCCATTTGGTAAATCAATTGTAAGTTAAAATAAGCCCAAAATAAGCTGCACACATCAAAAGAAGTATTTTTTAAGCTCTTCTCTTATAAGTCACATGTGGTCGTATTTATTTCAAAGCGAGTCATAGCTGATGTGATGTAACGTTATGTGTATATAAAATACGCGAAGGCTACTGAATTTTAGGGGTGGAAACGAAAACTCTAAATTGAGCCTGAACATCTGTCATCATAAAAGAACTTCAAATTCAATTCACGGAATAACTTCACACAATTCCTCGGAATACTTCCATACAAGGAATGAATAATCTTTAAACTTGGTTGTCAGTGATTCTAGCCATCGTACGTTGTCAATAATAATAATGTAATATGGGTTGAATTAGGACTACTCCCATTCCGGAGATGATAACAATATACCATGATAATGATTAAATGGTATAGCAATACTGTTTAAGAAAGTCGTACAAATCTTTGATGCCATGAAAACCGCAACAATAAATAACTTTCGCTTTTATCCGCGCTTACTAACCTAATAAGTATTATAATAGCTAGCTAGGACAGCGAGGGTATCCTCAAAAACTGGGCGCAATTTTAAGTCAATGATTTCATGGAGATTTAATTGTAAATCTCACGGTGAGAACCAAACATAACCAAACTCTCATTCGATATGTTTCACAAAAGCGTTCTGAACGCAGCGTTTGCAGCCAGCCTAATGCACACACACAGATTACCGCATCATTACACAACAAGGTGAAGGTCGGCAGGTCAGTTTTGCAAAGAGTTGAATATCAAGCCGTGAACAGAATCTCGCTCTCTTGCCTGTATGAGAGAAGAGTAATTTTATGACCTGATCA
This sequence comes from Meandrusa payeni, assembly GCA_029286785.1. Lineage (NCBI taxonomy): Eukaryota > Metazoa > Arthropoda > Insecta > Lepidoptera > Papilionidae > Meandrusa > Meandrusa payeni. The sequence continues at coordinate 514,194 of JAGSMX010000017.1, forward strand.
TAAAATTACCCCTCTTCTCTCTTAGCTTAGATTTAAAAGTCGGCACATGACAATACAACCGTATCATCAACAGTCATGCTGTTTGAATGATAGCATTCTCTAATTCAAGGCACTTGATATTTTAAAACTAAACTGCATACTAGCAGTAATACGCACAACGTCGCCGACTGAACCTTCCTTCCTTATTATGATATGTGTATAAATATAGACTGTCTATCTATCTATGTATCCAATTCTTAGGACCATGGAAGGAATAGCTCTGCACATGTGTACATCCTGGCATGCAATTATTCGTTTCTACAAATTACGAATAAGGATATTATTAATAAGTCATAAATAAATAAAACAAACTATATCAGTCAATAAAAAAAAAACTCAAAATTAACAGAAAACAATAGTCAATTAACATAACATTTGGGAAGCGACTGTAAAGTACCGCAGGAAAGCCAATAAGCGCTCGCGCATGTCCGCCCGCGTCCCCTTCACTCTCCTGTGATACCATATTTTCGACTTCTGCGTATTAACGGTCAGCGCTAGAGTTATTTGCCGCCAACTATATCTTCCCCGTCCCCTAGCTATTGAGCATCGTAACGGTGTATAAATAAATAAGGCTCCATTGGGTGCGGTTGTATATTCTCGCAGTGAGCTGCACGGCGCATGCAGATTGCTGACGTCAGTTCGAGCTGTAGTCGGATTTTACAGCTTTACCGGATTTAGTTCTAACGTCTGCAGAGCACTTCATTGTGCCTTCGAGCAGGAGAGAAAAATACCGGCAATTTTTCTCATGTGGAATAAAAAACTTTTCTTATATATAAATTCTAAGCGAATTGTTGATCATGGAATTTGAAATTCAATATTCTCTAGAAAGCCGACACATGAAACAAAAATGTCAGACCGGGATTTGACCCTTCGTTTGTCGGAATACGTGACCACTAATCGATGATTGCTATAATTGTTATATTAATTTATAATCATAGACTAAAAAATGAGTACTAAACCAAGAGTAAACTAAAATAGTTACATTACAATAAGTAAAATTGACGTAAATTCAATAAATTATAATAAAATCCTTTGTCGAGTTATATAAATACCTTTAAATAACGAGAGTATCTAATAATAATCGATTAACATTAAAAATTTTATCTAAATCTAAACCAGACCTAAGGCTGCTATCGAAATTAGATTCACTCCAATAAATTATCATTATCTTATTAATAAAGATCAGTTTTATTACAAAGTTGTTACAAATGTCAACTGAATCAAAGGAGCAGATGAAACCGGACCGAGACTTCATACATTATTTAAACTATGTCCATAAGCTTCGCGTAAAATAAATGATGATGCTCGTATACAAAAGAGGCCACGATTTATTTAGTAAAAGTAAAAATGTTATTTACTCTCAATTTAGTTATAATTTAAATGTATGTAGCAGGAAGCTAAATTAAATTCTTATAATTACAGGGCCTCGCATTTACATTTTCCACACATAATAAAATAAATCCTTAAGAGTGACTAAAACGAAAATGAAAATAACAAAACATCAAATCAAGTTTAAATCGCTTCAGTATGTATAAAAGTAGTAAAATAATAACTAAAAGTGATCTTGATATTTGTAGACACAGACACGTTCATTGATAACTTCTCAGCATCAGTTTCTTCCATCGCAATGCTTCCCAAAGACATAATAAGATTATTACTCTGTCTAAAAATTATAGTAATCCTATTGGATAGTGTAACTGAATCGTAGAGATTAAGTTGACAAGGCATCCTTTTGTTATTAACGAAATTAATTTAATGTTGCTATAGCAACGCGAGCTTGCACAGAGTTTTCGAATAGTAAAATAAATATAAACAGAATTTTTAGCTTTAGAATAATATACCTTTGCCGAGCGATGACCGTGTGAGTCTGTATTTTGCCGACATTATATGTAAAAAAATATTTCACGAATTCATTTGCCTAAAATTACGTTGAACTCAATGCCCACGATAATCCACAAGATATATAAATACGCGGCGCTGCTGTGGCAGGCCATCAGTCGCACAGCTGCCTTCTCCTCACCAACAAACAAAACACACCAACTCATCAAAATGAAACTGGTAGGTTCATGCCAGATGTGTAATTAAAAGATTCAACTGCCCCATTTGAATTTGCTAGTGTTTGTTTGATCAATGTTTGGACATTATGCTTTTCTCCGGAACATACTGTGGCCGTATGTTCGATAGAATTATGACAAATAACTGATTTGTAACCCGCAGTTCATTGTTGCCGCTCTGTTCGTCGCCGCCGCCATGGCCGTCCCTATCACCATCGACGGAGCCGCCGAGATCGCCGCTTACGAGAACGAGCCCAACACCGGAGATGGCAGCTACCGCTATGGGTAATTCAAATTAAATTTAGATTTTGCTACTTTTAATCTCTCTGTCAATTCTACCCTTTTCTAACATGCAACTTTTATTGACGTAAAACTCTCACTCCTGTAACAGCGCCAAAACATCTAACGGAATCACCCAATCTGAGGAAGGAGGATTGAAGAACGTTGGCACAGAAAACGAGGCTCTTGAAGTTCGCGGAGAGTTCACCTACACCGGCACCGACGGCAAAGTGTACACTATCACCTACATCTCCAACGAGAATGGATTCCAGCCCCAGGGCGCCCACATACCCGCCTAAGAAATACACATAATCTAATCTAATATTATCTAGTCCAAAAATACTCAACCTTTTAAATCCTTTCCTTATCCTTTTGTTAGAGAAATCGTCTAAAGCGATTCTGTGATACAACTCCGATGAAATAATAAATAATGTGTTACAATAATTTAATATTTGAATTTTATTTTAATATTTATTTATTTAGTCACACTTTTTGTGACTCCGTAAACCTAGGTTCATAAGGGTGGATCAAGGCTTTGGCTGTAAAACATATTGACAAGTGTAATTATCAAGGAAATGATAAGAGACACAATGACATTTAATATTTCGTAACAAGTACACAATACATACATACGAATATATCTACGTATATAGAGCTAAATAGAGATGCAAAGAATATATGACAGATAATAAATAGACAAAGAGTATATTTAATTTTGTGTTTACTCTCTAGAAGGAGATTGCATTGATGAAATTAACAGCTTTGTTGCTTAACTTGAATGTAGCAAAATGTGAAGGAAACTCGCATTGTTTTTATTTTTACATGTTTACATTCCATTAAAAATTGTGGATACGACACACGATAAAAGAATTCCGGGACGTACATCATTTAAAATTAAAGGGTTATTCTGAAGCTCGATAAGGTGCAACGTAAGTTGGCGTAGGTCCGCCACGCGACTAAAATCTCTCAAAGCTACGAATCACTCAAAATCTCCAATATTAATGTTAATGTGACTTGTGTTACATTATAATTCACATGATTTATTTTTTATCATCATAACTATATTATATATGACAAATAGAAAGGGAAGATAGCTTAAAGGGTCACCTACTAGAGAAAAAAATGACCTTAGTAAAAGTGTCGCCGTTTCCGAGTTATTGAGATTTTTTTCTTAAAAATAATCCCCGTTTTGCAGCTTTCGTTTGATGCTGTATGCACTGTATTTTTATTATTTTCCTGTACTCTCGAATAGTTGATCAACCATCTACAAATACCTTTTTTATACATTTAGTTACAAAACATTAAGAAAAACAGATGTTTTTTCAATACCTGTCTTTTCATAATCTTTTTCATAATTATTTTATCCTATTTTTAAAACACGGTGGTGAAAAATAAAGTACTGGGTTGCTGCGGCACGTGTTTAATTGAGATTTCAGAAAGGTATCACATTGGATACCATTTTGTTGAAAAAGTTACAGCCAATTTTGTCTCAAGGATGTCAACATTTTTTTTTCATTATTTTTACAATACCACACCTAAGCGCCGAAAGAAGAATTAAGCTCAATTACCTTTTGATTAAAATAAAACGAGTTTTAAAAATGGATAAAATAATTTAAGAAAAAAAAATATGAAGAAAACATCTGTTTTTAACTAAATTTATAAAAATAATATTTGAATATAGTTGACCTATAAACTATTCGAGAGTACTTAAAAAAATTAACAAAAATATCTGCGTTTTTCTATATACAGCATCAAACGTAAGCTGAAAATCGGGGTTTTTAGAAAAAAAATAAAAACGTTAATAGCTCGGAAACGGTGGCATTTTTACTAAGGTAATTTTTTGTCTAGATTACGGTATTTCAAGACTTTCCCCCTTATCTGTCATCACCGACTCGGTAAATATAGCCGGCCCACTGCCACTTCAACTTATATATCTTCGTATATCTTCGGCGCCCAAGATATCATGCCAACATATTCAATCGAATCCAATGCGATTATTTATTTACTTAATGCCTGACTGCCTGAGAGATAGAGAAACATATTGCGTTGCATTATATAGCGTTAATAGCCTAATGGTTTAGTATACGTTCTGCGACTCTTAAGGTTGTGGGTTCGAATCCACCATTCGACTATTGAAGTGAACCATCTCCTAGCACAAGCTTAAGCTTAGTTGGAATGGTTAACAAGAATGTTAGTAATATTTATGACAAAAAAATATTGGTAGCTTTCTTTTAAAAAAAAAAATATTGACAGGTGTAATTACCAAGTAAAATATAAGAGAAATAACGAAATATTAAGATTAATACATATATAAGCACAACAAATTAATACATATTTATTTTTAATATAGTTTGTAATGTTTTTGTCTTTTGTAATGTAGCGGCTCCACAATAATGAAAGGAATACAAACAAATCTGATATCCAAGCAGCGATCCAAGGAAACAAGTATTTGCCATATATTGAAAAGACTATTGTTAATATTCCCGGGAATAATTGGTATTAAGATAATACGATTTTTAGATGCAGATGCCGCGTGAGTAGTTTTAGAGGTTAACTTGTTGCTTCAAGTTTTAACAAATCACTTACTGCAAATTAATTAACAATTTAGATATGTTGCATTAGTATTCTAAGCCACGTTACAAATGTTTTTATAAAATATGCATACGATTAATTTAGATATTGGTTAAATATTAATAACTGCAATTGAGAAATCATTGAAATATTACATAATTTAAAACATGTTCACCTTGTTGAAATGGCAAATGAAAAAGTTAATAGTGATAACTAAAAGTAATTGATCAGAATGTTGTACGCATAAAGGTTGGCTCTGGGATTTGGTACACTAACTATGACATGGTTCGTTTCATAGTGGCAGTCTCCTTCGAACATCGAGAAGTCATCGATCGAAGTAAAATAAAATACAAAGATTAAGTTATAGTAACACAGTGTTTATTAACAATATTCATATCGGAGTTGTATCACAGAATCGCTTTAGACGATTTCTCTAACAAAAGGATAAGGAAAGGATTTAAAAGGTTGAGTATTTTTGGACTAGATAATATTAGATTAGATTATGTGTATTTCTTAGGCGGGTATGTGGGCGCCCTGGGGCTGGAATCCATTCTCGTTGGAGATGTAGGTGATAGTGTACACTTTGCCGTCGGTGCCGGTGTAGGTGAACTCTCCGCGGACTTCGAGAGCCTCGTTTTCTGTGCCAACGTTCTTCAATCCTCCTTCCTCAGATTGGGTGATTCCGTTAGATGTTTTCGCGCTGTTACAGGAGTGAGAGTTTTACGTCAATAAAAGTTGCATGTTAGAAAAGGGTAGAATTGACAGAGAGATTAAAAGTAGCAAAATCTAAATTTAATTTGAATTACCCATAGCGGTAGCTGCCATCTCCGGTGTTGGGCTCGTTCTCGTAAGCGGCGATCTCGGCGGCTCCGTCGATGGTGATAGGGACGGCCATGGCGGCGGCGACGAACAGAGCGGCAACAATGAACTGCGGGTTACAAATCAGTTATTTGTCATAATTCTATCGAACATACGGCCACAGTAAGAAGTAACAATAAGTACAGTAAGTCCGGAAAAAAGCATAATGTCCAAACATTGATCAAACAAACACTAGCAAATTTAAATGGGGCAGTTGAATCTTTTAATTACACATCTGGCATGAACCTACCAGTTTCATTTTGATGAGTTGGTGTGTTTTGTTTGTTGGTGAGGAGAAGGCAGCTGTGCGACTGATGGCCTGCCACAGCAGCGCCGCGTATTTATATCGGGACGCACGCGAGGACGCGCTGTGACATTTGAACCGCACCATCGTCCGCCGCGCGCCTTCTCATGTCCGGTTTCTTACTTTACGACCCCTACATTCTATTCTACTACTATTATGTTATTGTATATTTTATATAAATATTAATGTTCGAGTTTATTGCTAAAGGCAAAGACTACTTAAAAAAATGACATTTACTGAATATTTCCCGAAAAGATAGTGGTGCTAAAAGTGTATTTATTTCCTAAATTGGTTATATTGTTTAAAATTAAAAGTTTCAAATGTACATAACATGATAAAAAAAACATTTAAAATTTATTTTTCAAACTTCAATCTCTTTTTAACCAACTTCAAAAAATACATACAAAAATGTATTTTTTTATGTTTGTTATCTCATGACTATCGGCCAAGTGCACCTATTTTGATGTCCTTTTTTTATTTGAAAGCTGGTGCTCGATTTGAAATTTGGCCCAATTCTGACATACATATGACATAGACGTACAAACACGTCTTAAATTTGCATCAAGTAAGTGCGCACCAAATGTCCCACGATAATTCTAAAACACGGTTTTTGTGAGCCCAATAGAAAGTTACAGTTACAGCCTACAGTTATATATATCCTGTTAGTAGCACGACAAACTGAAAGGGAATTTATTTTTTTTAATTACTATGCAACATAAGGCGACCGTCCTTACACTGAGCTACCGCGACCCTTGTGTGAGCTTACTACATTGCGTTAATGCTTCATGCGATGTAGTAAACGTGGTCAGTGGATTCAAGTCCGCACTCCGATAAGTTTCAAAGTATAGAATAACTAATAACTCATACGAATTAGAATATGTTGGTGTGTCTCATGTAGTGTGTATCAAGATATCACCTGAAGGTACTCTCGATCCGTGAAGAGAAATAACGTCATACCACGCAAACTTGATTTTCATTAAATCAAATCTATGCTCGTGTTTTGTGAAAACAGCTAATTCGTTTTCGCTCTTACACGCTTATGTATTTAGATGCGTTTTGCTTTGGTCGCTGTGATTTGGATCGGCGACGATAGACTAGTAGGTGCTTCATTAGACATTCGTTACGAGACGATTTCCAAACAAGTTCAATAGCAGTGAATTAATTATCGTTTCCTACATAAAATCTAAATTTATGATTCGTGTCATCGGTGATGTGCGTGCTCTCTACACTATTTTTTACATGTATGTTTGTCTGTATTACGTAAGACGTATATTTTATTATATTTAGGTGCCAGTAGACTAATGCAAACCTTAGCACAAGCTGAAGCTTAGTTGGCATTTTTAATAAGAACATTCCTTGTTTCGTCGAGATATGATGATGAACTGGGTGATCCTCTCTCGACATACGCGAGGCGCCAGGTGTGAAGTGTAGTGGCGCTCGTTACCATATGTCGGCCTCTCAACTCTCTCGGCCTTCACGGCTTATGCAACAAAGCTCGCCTCTTCGAATTAATTTATTGCTATATAATTCCTACGAGCTACTAAATGTTCGTACGTGGCCTTTCAAGCCGTATTCTGTTCGACCACAAATTCAACGTTATATACCTAAAAAGTAGTCAATATTCATATCATACATTTTGTAGCACTAACAGTTCGACTTTAAGATCTAACGAATTAAAGTTTCCATTTTTATTTATTATTTTGTTCAAAAATATCATTTGTTATAAGGTGTAGTCCGTGTATATCGATGCGCTCACCTTTTTTGTACTTTTTAAGCAGTTCTAAAAAATGCAACCACGGGTGCATAAATGCATTTACTCTACTCGTTAAAACACCTACATTGTTGCCAGGGGGAAAGACAGACGCGTGCAAACTATTACAATCCTTTGCTGTACGAACAAAGAAAGACGGAACAGTAGTTCGGGTTCGAGCGTGTCGATGTTCACAACAAAAGGATAAAGTCCAGGTCTTGATGGCCATAGGTGGAAAGGGGATGGGGAATTAGATTATTTAATTCCTGAGCACACTCAAAAATGCAATCTCTAGAAAACCGAAAGGCAAGCCACCTTATCCTACCTCAAGACTGAGCAGATTGGTTTCAACTGCTTCACCTAATAGCCTCTTAACCTGTCTTTCTATCAAGTCCTAAGCTGCGAATGCGATAACCGTATTTATTCTTCACACTACCGGACTTAAGCTTTCTAAATCGTAAAAACCTATAGGTAAATACCGATGGATTTTGACGAGGATACGAAGTTTATACTACAATTACCTTGGACTCGATGAAAAACTTTTAAAACCTTGTAAAAAGGAGAGAAACGTTTTCCGTCTCTGTTCACGCTAGGGCTAAATGCTTATTTTTACTTACAGATTTTGCTGTTGTGAGTGTCTCCACCTGGAGTATTGTGTGCTCGACAGAGATCTTAAATACCCAAATTTCTACCAGGCATTGGTGCATTTCATAAAATAGGACCACAGAGCACCGTGAACTCGTTTTAATTATACAGATCTCCACAAACATGCGGAGTGCCTCCAGCGCAGCATTGCGAATGCTGCAATCAATCGGGGTCACGGCCACCTTTCGGTTGTCAAATAAAAGTCACGCTTATATTGAACTAACAGTGGGCAGATCGTTAAACGGGAATTACTCTTTACTCATCCAACTTAAAAGCATTTGTCAATGCTAGTAAACAGAGCATACAGTATGATCATAATTGACGTTAGCCTTTCGAGGCGTTTAATCACCTTTTCAACCGATTTCAAAAAAAGAGGAAGTTTTCAATTCGTCTGTACGTCTTTTTTATGTTTGTTACCTAATAACTTTCGACTGGGTGATTTTGATGATTCTTTTTGTTATTTGGAAGCTGATGCAGTTTTCCAGAAATTTGCAGTAAGTATTTGAACAAATTGTCGGATAACTCAATACCACGCCAACCGATTGTGATGATTCATTTTTTTATTGTAAAGTATAAAAAAGTAAAGTACTTCAGAGGAAGTTTGATGAAGGTTTGGTTAGGTTCTGATTAATTCTATCTCGTAATATTCCTTTTCGATTTGACGGTTTTTGTTTTTGCTCGTACTTGTTGGTAGTTGGTTGGTGGAAGGAGGAAGGTTATGTCGAATTTCAAGCGGCTCCCCTGAATCAGTGAATCAAAAGCATTAGAAGCCGGGATAGCAAATACGCAACTCACTCCCGCCGACCGCACAACCGCACCAAGAAAAATCCTCCCGACACAGTCCCACACATAGTGGCTAACGTAGTACCAAAAAATCAAGCAAGCCGAGAATACCTCCTGAGGTAACGGTCGTTATACTAAAGTAGTTCAGCTACTCGTTTAGTCGAGGCGGTTGTCGGGAGCCGTCATTTTAATCTATTTATCGTTCTAAGAGCTAGGCCTATTTTCCCCGGTTAAATGGGAAAAACTGCAACGTGTTTACTTATAGTAATTAAGAAAACTGTACCAACACTACCTTCAATTAGCCAAGAAGCTCGAACGTCTGCTGAAATTCCGCACCTATCCCACGATGTGTCATCACCGGGCAAATTTCGTAACAGAAAGCCAAGCAAACTGCCCGTTTATTAAACAAGAAAGCAGTATAGTAAACACCTCATATACTGTCGAAATCTCTGACCTCTCCCGCACTCCGTGATACCGACATAACCTGCAATTATTGCTGACATTACGTAAATAGATTCAAATTAACAAAACACGATCAATCGTTTATGTTAACTTTTCTGATGTGTTCAATAACGAAGACATCGTTTTAGGAATACGAATTGAAAGAGATAACTTAGTGGGCAGATTGTATTCGTGCTCCGAGTATCTCAATTAAATTCAAATACGAATGAGTCAATGATTATTTTACTCTGTGGAAATATTTGATTATTTTCCTTTTGATTTACTGAAAGAAAATTTTACTAAAACTGTTATTTAATTTTTTTGTGACGGACTACAGAGATTAGTATACTGCTTCACCGGATTGAGAGGTGGCATAGCTCTTAGGTCGCTTAGTCTGAATCTCTATCGCTAGTGACTCGACACAGGAAACACCGTTGAGGGTCTCGAATAAAAATACAATTGATTTAAAAAAATGCTTAAATTGTATCTAAAAGAAATGTGTAGGATACGTAATACACGTATACATCTGTTGTTTTTGTTTTTAACGAATCCTAACAATTTCTCACAAATATTACTAACGACTATTCCAACTAAACTTAAGCTATAATAGTTGCATGGTGGATTCCAATCGAAGACATAACAATTTCTAAACCCTAAAGCATTAGGCTTTTGACGATTATATATTACAAGCAATCAACTATAGCTAATAAGTATTAAATATTATAATTAATCAAAAATTCTATTAAATAATAGAGGAATACCGGTCAAAAATAATTTTAGACCGATATTCCTCTACAGGAGTCAGTGACAGTTCGCCGGTGACCCTGCAGGGTAGACAGAGTTAACGGATTTTCATTACGACTATAACTTCAAAAGCTGATAGCGGATGATGTGTCCTGATCGATAGTTTATTTTTTACATTTAACGCTTAATTTTCATTTGAATATTAATGTACCGCGACCTTGGCATCTTTTACAGGTGCGCAGTAAATAACATCGCGGAAGTATTCATCTGTTATATTTTATCTACCTGAGCTGTGACGCGTTCATTAATTATACGTCAGGTATCATAGCTTGTCTGCCAACAGGTAGATGTTGTGTGTTTAGACGAATATTCTGAAACATATATTTATCATCCAGTACTTTACAACTTTATGTGTGTCACAGTCTATGGACAACAAAAAAACCTCTTTCTGATTTCATATCAAATTAAATTTCATTTGATTTGTTTTAGCATAAGTAAATATGGAACATTGCTTCTTTATACTACAGCGGATTTATAATATTTCGGTGTAAGAGTTATGTCTTCTCTCAATACGGTGAAGCAGTGAAAGTCAAGTTCTCTGGCCACTCTGTAGACGAACCTCGTTAAAGAAGATTATTCCAGAAACAAATCTTACTAACCATATTTATGAATACAAATGATTTAATAATAATAATTTAGATATTTATTCAAGTAACTTGGACTCATGTGTTAGTAACATTTTAAGCTTAAGAAAATTATTGTTAGTCGGAATGACACAATAAGATTTAGGATAAATTAAATGATTTTATGCTACTGGCTTTGACTATTCTTATGTAATCGTTACTCTTATCACCCACCATGTGAGACGGCAGCATAAACAAAACACAACATCAAGCCTTTGAGCGATCAATACGATATATACAATGCACAATAGAATTGACTCCTCGAAGAGTTTTCAATAAAGAAGAAGTCATTGGACCTTTCCCGCCCCGCCCAGTGCCGTCAGCTGTACAGGCCGTCGCCTCAGTCAGTCGCAGCGCGAAAGCCCGACATTTGCACTTTACTGGCATTAGAAACAGCCCGATTATTACATCAGTTCATATGTCGCAAGACCGGCGGCTGTCAACTCATACCCGTATAATCCTTCAATAAATATTGACTCAATGCCGAATTACGAATCAACCCATTGTATGCAAAATCATAGAAGATATCAAACCGTCACTAATGGAAGAAAAGCTACCGCGTATAGTAATACATAAATCATTTCAAGTTACTGTAGATTATTACAATATGCACCCAATCGTGTGTCCGAATGTGTCGGCAATTTAATACATATACGTGATTGGTGCAGCAGTATTTAGTGATAACACATTAAAACAAAAATCGACAGCTAATCAAATCGGTGGCGAATTAAATATCAACTCACTACGCGTAGACGCGTCTTTCCCTCCGATTACAATTTGGGTGTTTTAGAGTGAATAGGCATTTACTAAACTAATGCGGTTAACTGCTGTTCTGCATTTCCCCTTAAAATCTTGTATGATCGCGGCCAAGCACTTGCTCAGAAAGTATCAAAAAGGCGCTCTGTTTTAACAACCGACTTCAAAAAAGGAGGAGGTTCTCAATTCGTCTGTATTTTTTTATGTTTGTTACCTCATAATTTTGGACTGGGTGGACTTAATTTGATGTTTCTTTTTTTTATTTGAAAGCTGGTGCTTGAAGTTTGGTCCAATTCAGACAGTGGGATCTATGAGAAAACCGTGAAAGTTTTACATTTGCATAAAGTATGTAAATGGACGAATAACTCAATATCACGCCGACCGATTGCGGTGATTCATTTTTTATTGGAAAGAATGTGCTTCAAGAGTACTTTGATGAAAGATTGCTTAGGTTCTGATTAATTTTATTTCGTAATATTCTTACGATAATTCGGAAATACAAATAGGGCGTCCGCACGTAATAGCGTTTAACGTTTGATTCGATTTGAAGTCTGTTTTTGTAAATATACTTGTGTCCGAAGTATCATAGTTATAAGAGAAAGTTCTAGCACATTCGTTGTTCTAGCATTTTCTTTCTTATTCTATATTCGCTGTCGTTAAAGAGTAAAGGAAGTACTATGCTTCTAAATACCTTACTAAATAGTAAAACTAACAGCATCAATAGACTGGCCCGTCCCTGCCTACCTTCTTTGGTCACATCTTCTCGTCTACGATAAATTCCCCTAACGTACCTGTTGAGACTATTTATGGATGGCTGTGGTCACATCCCATGTAATGATCACGCTAAATCCCTTCTTACACCGACAATGGGATGGTATGCAACCATTAAAGTTAAAGTTGTAAGAAAAAGTACTGCCTGGTTCGACGTAAATAAAGACTTGACGCAATTATTTGGAAGCTCGTATCGAAATTACTGGTTTGTACAGGCAACGCGGCCGCGAGTACTGTTAATACTATTGCTTTATCGTATTAAAAAAGGCAAAACAACTTTGTGATTCACGTGAGTTGCGTCGGAGCGCGTGATCTCAGCAGACCGCTATTTCGGATGATTCAATAATGACAGGTTAGAAAATGTCATATTCCCGGCTAAAACAATGCATACACCGAGTTCTGGCGTCATAGTGTCCTCTCGGGCGCTCTTGGTTCGGAACGCTAACGCGATTAGAGTAACTACCCAACCCGGGGACCCCTCTTAGGGGCCTTGCTAAAGTAAGCTAAAGGTTCAGGCTAAGCTACCTAAGAGCTATGCCATCTCTCAAACCCGGTAAAACTATTTCGCTCAGCTTTTCTAGCCAATCAGCGTTGACTCGTTACAAAAAATAATCTTAACAATTCTCTGGCAATTGTATTACTGTAATATGGTGGTTATGCGTATCTTGTTTTCGATGAGTTTATTTGGACTAAGCACTTATGTACGTGGGTACAACCGTAGTCCTTCTATTTAGCAGTAATAAGTAGTACTCCAGTTGTGCAGTCTAATCGAAATGTATCATTTGACAACATGTATTTGAGTGGTGCGCTACTGTGGTGCGGGCGTGAAATTCGTTATCTCGTGAAGTTTCCATTCAGTGGGCAGTATGTGGAGATGAGCTCTAACGTCAGGGAGTAGCGGGCGGGCCCGTCGTGCCGCTCACCTTGACACGCCGCAAGTGTCGCCTCCGCAGCCAGCTTAATTCAACTATTCGTATAAAAAACTATAACTCGCCAGTGTTACGCGAACCAACACTGTAATGAAGAGCATTTATCGATCGCGTGATACTTTTGACACTGTTTCCATTGTTACATATCGGAATACTAAAAATATGTATCCCAAACCTTTATCATCTAACACATCTAATGTGTGGACGAAAGTACTGTCGGTGTGGCGACACCTAGCCACATTATACTATAGTATGAAACATCTGTACTGAGATTCAGTCCCAGTCGACCCGATAACACTGTCATGATGTAAAGATCATACCTTCCTTAAGTCATCAACCGGAGGCACGTCGTCACGCGTAAAATATAACATTAGAATAGCATACCGCCAAAGTATTTAGAACACAAATAATCAAAATTTTATATCATAGATAGAGAGACAATAATGATTCACGCACTTCTCTGCTTCATGTTACGGTTTCACCGATTACGATTTGTGTAATAGATAAATAACTAATTTACCAGCCATTTGGATATGATGGAACCTGCCCATGTTGGCCAGAAAAGCCGCGATTATCACCAGGTTGAGAAGTAACAAAGCCGTTAGGTCGCTTACCCTGAACCTCTTAAGTTTATGTTAAAACAATTAATATTATAATATCGACGGTAGAAAACGAAATTGTCTCGGAAATCTCGAATTATGCAATTTTGTAACAGAGCCGAAAAACTAGAGAAAATTCAATGCTTTATTTTCAGTGGTCTTGACCCTTTCGACGAGGCTTTCGCTTTTATTAAAAACAATTCTGTAGCAATAACATTGAGTAGCATTGACATTTTCGCTTTCTACCGTCGATGTAGCGTTAATGTGCGTTGATTAATGCCGTTGTACAATGGAGCCGTGCCGCGATGTTAGGAGTGCGAATGTCCGGCTTGTGTTGGCCGGTCGGACGTCACGACGCTACAAGAGCGCACGTGGTTACACTTTATGTTTTATTTTATAATACTAAATTTACGTTCCCCACGTGGCTGCCGACTAAAAAGCCTTAATCCGTTCTGTAATGTGATACGTTGCAATGAAGTAGTTTTCTGTACTATTGATACATCATTAATTAAATTATCTTCCAAAACGTACAATGCCTTGGTAAATGGTAAACCTTATAGTGAACAACTATGTTCAGCAAAAGTAGAAATCTCCGGAGCAGCCCTTATACATTGGTTGTGCATGTTGTTCAATAAGCCATAAGCTTAATAACTACGGAACTATGCCTTGAGTACTTCAGTTAAGTAGGAAACAAGGTAACCGCCAAAATAAGCCACTGTTTTAGTACGAGAACACCGAGCACGCGGAAGATAACGCTATTTAAACCGTAATCGGTATCCAAATAACTCCCAATCAAACCTAAGAAGCACACAACTTAAATTTACACAAATGTCCATTTTATTTCGTTTAAATAGAGATTAATTTCGTCTGACATATTGATTAGATATAAAGGCGGTCAAACACTAATTGCCTTATTACTTTGAAAAATATTAAATGTAATATTGATCGTTGTTTACATTTTGTTCCCGCAATGGTACTTCGTTGTTAAGAGTATGTTGTTTTAAAAATAATATAACTTTGGTTGCGCAACCGGTTGAGTTTAAAATATTTTAAAACGACTCTCAGTGGTGTTGAATAATATAGGTTATATGATAAATATAAACGAATAAGCTATGACGTCATTTTCACCTATCCTCTAATTATAAACGTTATTAAGTTCCAAATCCCACGACCCTGACATCTCGGTGAGCCAGGCCATATGGATAACGTTATCGCGAGAATGAAGTGATTAAAACACAAACAACACTATTTAAAGTCATATTTATTACGAAGTCGTACAAGGAGCATCCTAAAATATTTAAACGTAGGCACAGAGCTCCGCGCGCCGGCTTTGTCGGAGTCAGGTCACTTGGCGCGCACTTACTATAACGAAGAGCCGCCAACCTGCGCAGCGCAGCCAGTTATTATCATTATGCACATGTGATAACATCTCCCGCAACACATGCTTTGAACATCTATCATTTAGTTAGGTAATTATCAAGCTGCTAACCTCGTAGAATCACATTAAGTCGCCGAACACCGGTCGCAGCGTGTCGGAATTACAATTTGTCTGTCGACTGTCCAGATCCTATGACTGATGATACTGATAATAAGACGCTCGTTGGCTAAAGCACTTTAAGGATGGTAAAACGACAGCGGAAAATCGCAAGACACTGTTGGCCCCTTCTCCTATCTAAAAAACTTTTTTTTTCTTCTCCGACTAGCGAAGGTTATCAGTCAGTTCACCATATTTCTCTCTGTCTCTTGCGAGGCGAAACATATAAACGACAGTCGCATTAAAAATACGTGATGTAATTACAGATTGTATTGTTTAGATATATCAGGCAAAAAGTAATATAAAGTGAAGCTGGATACTCCAAAAAGAGTTAGGGCACAGTTAGTACGGAGCCCTATGGTATTGGTATTGTATTGGCGAACTGTGCACGGCGAACGTATTCCTTCACCGCTGAACATATGGTATATCAGTATCTAAATTAGCAATACAATATTATATACAATTTGTTCTATTACTAATATGTATGTTAGTAATATTACTCGCTAACTGCGACCTGCGGTGTTATCCGCGGTTAAAAACGATTTATTTAAATTATTATAAAATAAAATTAGCCGAAGTTACTCTTTATTACATCAGTTGTCTGCCTGCCAGCTAAAGTCCCCTCAAAATCTGTCCAGCCATTAGAGATTAGCAGGAACAAACAAACAACAGGTATATTTACGAGCAAAAACAAAACCTGAATTCAAATCGAATCAAACGCTACACATTATTACTCGCGGACGCCCTTTTTGTTTTTCAGAATTATTGTAAGAATGTTACGAAATGAAATTAATCAGAATCTAACCAAACCTTCTCTCATCAAACTACTCTTGAAATCAATAAAAAATGAATTGCCAAAATCGGTTTTTGTGATATTGATTCCCCATTTGTGGCGCACATACATGATGCCAATTTAAAACTTTTATTGATTTCTCGTGTTCTGATCTCTCTATCCCATTGACAGAATTGGACTGGAATGGGACCACACTGGTAATACCAGCTTTCAAATAAAAAAGAATCATCAAAATCGGTTCACCCAGTCCGAAGTTCCGACCTAACAAACGTAAAACAATAAAACAGACGATAAATAAGAACCTCCTCCTTTTGAAGTCGGTTGTAAAATGTTATTTTGGTATAAGTACCATATACACATTCACGTGCGTTCAGTAATTTTAATATTACAAACAGACACTCTAGTTCTATTTATTTGTATAGATAATGAATTGAAGTGCACATTGACCGAATGCCCTTTGACGCGGAGTGGCCGCGCGTGGTGTGGGAAATGTGGTGTTAAATTAATGTCGCCATACACATACGCAGACACAACTACATACAACGTCGTATATATATATTACTTGACATTCTGCTTAGAGTAATGTTTCTATTTTAATGCGTCAATAGCTCGAAAACTTTTCATTCCAATAAAGTTTATGAAAATCCCCTAGTTAGTAAAACGAACGGGTATTCTTTAAAGTAATATTTTGTCAATGAGCCATCTCATTAATGGAAAACCATAACATGGCCATGTATTGCTATTATGCGTATATATTTAAAAATATGGAGGTCGATATTTCTCTGTTTTACAAAATAACAAACAAATCGGAGAGAAAAATACATATTGTTATAACGAAGGAAAAGAACGGCGTGAGTCGTTATGTTAAAAGATGCCTCTGTACGGGACCTCAAAAGATCTCGCTCGCGATCCCTTTGCAACAGTCACGAAGCGGGCCTCAAAGTTTCTTTGATGTACGCCCCGGCGCCAGAACAGCGCGATGCATGTTCACCGCGCTCTTACTGACTAATTATTAAGTTACATTCGCAACCCTTCGAGAAAAGCTCCATGTACTACCATATATTATCATCGCTTAAAAAAGTTAAAGTTTGGTGTGGGAAAATGGTTTAGGATACGGTCTGCAAAACGTACTCCTAAGGTCATCGGTTCAAATCCATCATTCGACTATTGACGTGAACCGTCTTCCTAACAAGGTTAAGATTAGTTAATAATGGTAAACTAGAATGTTAATAATATTTGTGAAAGAATATTGTTAACAATCTTTAAAAAATAAAAGATAAATAATGATATATGTATATGTTCCACTATTGAGCGTTCCTGTGTAGAGATTATAAGAGCATAGTCCGCCACGCGGCCCTAGTGCGGATTGGCAGACTTCACATGCCGTAAAAAAATTTAAAAAATCGTAAGGAAACCTAACATAGATTTATTTTTGAATTAATTTATTTCCCTTATGTGTTGTAAATCTTAAAAATTACAACAATTCTATGGTTGCCAGTATTATCTTATTAAAATATAGGAAACAGAAACTGTAGAGGCAGGAAAAAACACTGTTTAATCTATTTATAGACGATTGTTTAGAGACTTTAAAATTAAGAATTGGGTTTTCTAATTCTTAAAGAATAAGCATTTTAAAAAATTTTAAGAATTAGTAAGATATGCATTTTTTTATTCTTAGAGCCGTGGTAGCTCATCATCCGGACGGTCGCCTCAAGTTGCATAGTACGCTAGCAACCTGATTTCAATCCCTGGCGGCGGGACCAACCAATTTTATGTGCTGATTTACTACGCGCTCGGCGGTGAAGGAAAACATCGTGAGGAAACCTACATGTCCTAGAAAAACATGTGAAGTCTGCCAATTCGCACTATGACCGACTATGCTCTTATACTCTCTTTACAGAGAAGGCCTGTGCTCAGCAGTGGGGCATACATAAAGGCTATAACTATAATAATGCATTTCTTATCGAATTACGCTAGGCAAAATAACACGGCACTGAGGTTTTCCAACTAAAGCGTGTTCGTGACATTACGTTAGTTGCAAAACTTTCGATACAACGTCGAGGCAGTTTTTGTGGCGCTGTCGCGAGCAGGTGTCCTTTATTAGATCTACAAAGTCCACACACGGACGGACAAATAGTGGTCCGGTTAACCGCATAGAGGAGATACACAATTCTGCTAAAACTATACGGACGCGTGGGGAATTTTATATGTCATTACGTTGATAAACGAACGCACATGTCACCTAAAGTTGGTGCTGGTGAATAAGGTAATATATATATATATATATATATATAACGTTTCATAAATAAAAACGTTTCATGATTATTTTGAATGGAAGATTCAACATACTAATTACATACTAATATATGTAGTAGATCACTTGATCTGTTGAATACGTGCGCAACACAAATTTATGTTTCAAGATGTACGCTAAAGTTAAGAATGCTAACGTCTTAAGTCATTTTGTTTCATTTAATTAATAATAACATAAAAGTTTCTTTAATTATTATTAATTTGCTCTTTTTTTCCTTTAGCTTCTTCGATTTGGAGGTTTCTTTACTAATCCTTGCTTTTTTGTGTGGCATTTTTATTAATTACAATGATTCTTTGAAGAAACATGATTGGTGAAGGAAAATACAATTTTCCGTAGTAATAATCAATTAAAAAAGCATCAGTATAAGAATACATTCGCGCTGCTATAACTAAGCTTGAATACTTCAAAATCCTTCATTTATTTGTACGTCAATATCGTTCACAATGACATAAATATACACAACGCATGTTTCAAAGCAAATTTGTGTTATAAAACAATAGAATATCATCATCATAGTAAATAAAAGCTGTATTTGACAGCTCAAAAAGAGGTTTCCTCCGATATTTCACAGTTCAAAAAAAAGCGCTCCTATCGTCACCAAACTTTACACGATTACTCGTCAATCTGAAGATACCCTGAAAATTTCATTGAAATCGGTCCAGCCGTTTCCGAGCCTATACGGATCAAACACACACACATTCTTATTTATATTTATAGATAAGCAATAAATCATGTGAACTATCTAAAGCTAAACAAAATGACTACTTGAATAATGATTTAATTAAATTATGTTCTATATATTTTCACACGGGATCAGGTATAAACTATTGCGATCGTTCGACGATCACTTAGTTTCAGGTCACAGCGGCCGCAAATAAAAGCATGTCACAAACTTAAAGCTATTCCTGTCACCTATAACGACGTGACGGCGGGCTATGAGCGACAAGCGCCCCGGCCGCAGACAATGGCCCGCCGTGTTTTTTCACATAAATTCATAAGTTTCAGGAGACGCGCTGCCGGCGGCGACCCTCGATCATTTGTGACTTAGAGCCGCTTACGGCCTGTTTATTGGGTGGGGGCCAGGTGGGGACGCGTGGGACAGATTTATTAAACTTTCGTATATTGCACTAGAAATACCTCGTGAAATATCTGTTTAAAACAAAGCTCCCATCTCGGATCTATCAACTTTTTGCAACACCTTATATTAATAGCACAGCCAACGTATGCTGTATTCGTTTAAAAAAGGGCGGAAGTTGCGAAGCATTATTTTAACAAATTATTGAATATCTGTTATGTGGAATATAAAAGGTCCGATGTAGCAGCGTATCTAATAAGTGTCAAAATACAGCAGTTAATTCTTTTGCGAGGCGCGGCGCGGGGACTAACAAGCCCACTCTCAAAGGTTCATTAAGGCACGCCTCACACAGCTTGCTCTGCTATATAATTATACATTTAATCTTAAATTAATTGTATATATTTTTTAGTAATCCTTTAATACCTCACCTAAAACTAAAGTAAAAGGACGCTTCTCTTCTTCTCTCTAAGCAAAGAGCCGATCAAAATATTGGTGAAATATGAAACGTGTGTGGCCCTGCTCTAGGATACAGTTACACTCGCCAACAAGGAACGATAATGAACCATTTTGGAGATTCGGTCAGTGTACACTATACACTAGTCTAACCCTGTCGTCCAGAGCCTACAAAATAAGGCTATGGCATCCTATGCCTGTCGTAAAAGGCGACTAAAAGAGGCCTCGGGTTCACGGGTGACAAGGGTGGGGGATCCTCTACGGAGGGCACTGGGACATGGGACCACCCATGTCGCCATAGTTCGGCGAGGGTGTTGGGAGAGTAAGCTCCCCGGGACATGCTTCACACAGTCGCACAGTGCAGAGGGGCTTCGGAGCGATCAACTGTCTATCCATGGAGTTTTAGTGAGTAGGAACCTCTCATAACCTTCTAGGAAGGAGGTTATGAGCGCACTCAATAAAAAGGTCTTTACCCCACTCTTTACACATCCCGTGTACGCGTTAATCGTTAAAAAAGAATACAGACGGACAGATAAAAGACGGATCTATATCTGTGAAATATTTAACGCATTCGATGTACAACGAACTTGTAGCATTGTTCACCGCTCACAGAGCAATAAATAAGCGTAGAGACAACACCTTGTTAACTGGAAATAATTAACGGCGGAAAAATAAAGCCGGCAGTGAGCTGTTAGCTTTATTGTTCCTGTGCTATCGTAACTTGGTAATTATTCTGCGCGCACAATAGATTAATTCATGAAATTAAGAAAATGGATGATAATAATCAATTGTTTACTGAATAGATTGAGATACCAAATAAAAGTTTTGGGATTGTAACGTAAAAGTTAACGTTAGGTTACATATGATGTGTTCGCCCCTAACACATTTAACTAGTAAGTTAAGGGAAAAGTGAAAAACGATTGTTACCTTTGCTACCCCACCAAAGTTAATATTTAAGGGACGTTTGATTTATAAATGATTATAAAATTAATTTACTTAGTGGTTCTACAAATATCTATATATTTTGTTCCTGAATGAATAATACTATATAAGTACTCTTACGAGTAAAAACAAAAACCGCCCCCTTTGTATTTTCGTATTACCGTATGAATATTACGAAATACAATTAATCAGAATTTAACCAATCTCTAATCAAACTACCATTAAAGTGCATCCTTTCCAATAAAAAATGATTGATGAAATTCGATTGGCGTGATTTTGAATTATTCGGCCATCAGTCGCATACTTAATGGATATTAAGGATTTATATTGTTTCTTCTTGGATGCCATTGCCAGAATGGGACCAGGAAATACCACATTTCAAATAAAAAAATAATCATCAAAATCGGTTCACCCAGTCGAAAGTGATGAGGTAACAAACGTTAAAAAAAACATGCAGACGAATTGAGACGTTCTCCTTTTTTGAAGTCAGCTGAAAAAGAAATAAAAGCCGCAAAGATCGCCCGTAAACTTTATCACTTAATGACGCGCTCACCTCGGCGTTCATGCAACCCTTCCTACTTTCAAACTTTTCCAATCTACGCCGCCTTTTGATAGCTCACCACTTGTGCTTGCTCCCTTTATTGCCCGCTCGTGCTCGCCGCATGCCTATTAGGTTAGGCAAAACTATTAGCTTATACAATTATTAAAATAAACTTAAAACGAACAATTTCGCTGGACGTTATAATTAAAATTTTAGGAGCGTAATAAAATTAAAGGTAATAAACGAAGTAGAGTCCTACCTTATTCCTCGCAGATGTCAGTTTACTTGGCGTAAAGCTTTCTCTTCGAAGATACCGCAACAGTGGACGACGCCATTGCGTTATTTGGCACTAGCGTCCTTTTATTACTTCTCAAGAGCAATAGTTGCCTTCCGGTATTGTTATTTAACAAGTACATTTAGAAGTAAAAACAAAATTCCATTTTAAATCGAATCAAGCAACAAAATATTACGCACACACGGCCTCTGAGTATTTCCGAATTATCGTAGGAATATTACGAAATACCAAACTTTCATCAAACTACTCTTAAAGTACATCCTTTCTAATAAAACAATGAATCGTTGAAATCCGTTGTCGTGATAATTAGTTATTCGTCTATTTGTGACTTGATGCAAATTTAAGACGGGTTTTATCATGGATTCCATTGTCAAAATGGGACCACACGGAAAGCATCAGCTTTCAAATTCAAAAAAAATGGTCAAAATCGGTACACCCGAAAAGTTATGTGTTAACAAATATAAAAATACAAACGAATTGAGAACCTCCTCCTTTTGAAGTTGGTTTAAAAACAAAACCGACTTCAAATCGAATCAAACGTTAAACGCTGTTACGCGCGTTTACAAACGTGAGGGACGTTTTGAAATATACTTTTGTAACATTAACATAAGACTTTTTATTTTTTAAATTTCACACTGTTCTGTTAAATTCTTAATTGTCACGTAAACAAAAACGTGGACGGTAAATCTTTAATATCACCTGGGGGAGCGCGGCGCGACCAATTATTTTATCCAGACGCATTTGTTGTACGTCCCATGTAGATACGCTCTGACCTCTAGCGGCGGGGGACTTTGTGCTGTAATAAAATCATTTTTAACAATTGAGTTATAATGAGCTTTTTTTTAACTTGTAAAGGCGTGCCCGAGCCCACTTAATCTGCTTCCGACTCGCAATCAATGACAAAACAATTAGTGCAAGTAACTAGTTTTTGAATTATATGTGTCAAATACGATGTATCCGTCTAAAACAACTTTTTCAATTAAATATGACTGGAAAAGGCGAAGGTATGCTTCGGTGGTTCTTCAAGTCAATGGTAGAATACATTGTTATAAATTTATTTAACATTTATATAAATAATATTTTTTATATGTTCAATGCAAAATTTTAATTTATATTTAATATTCCTTTTAATTTTTTTTATATGTTAGATACATCTATTTATAGAGTGTAATGTGTACCATTATTATATGTTATATATGTATCAAAATAATCGCTTACGGTTTTCTTCGTCTAATACAAATAAAATCTTTTAAATGACCATACTTCAGGCCGAATAAAAATATTTCTTACACCCACAATTATTTAATCTCAGCCGGAAACGGAATAAAAATATTGCTACTATAAAAACAAAAGAACCGTTGTTTCTAAAGCGCTGTATAATGGTAATAAATAAAATAAAACTTTAAGTCCTTAAAAGAACGAAATAACAAAATTAGCGATCAAAGAAAGAAAACAATTTCTTCACCGTAATGAAAATCTTTAATCAAATGCCACGTCGTTAGCAAACTTCACCTAACTTAAGTCGGTCAATTTCAGGTCGCCGCTACAACGTAGCTTCGTAGCAGAGCGCTACATAGCCCTTACGCTGGGGCTGTTTACAAAAACAAGATGACTGGCTTAACGGGCCCTCCCGCGTCTTTATTGGCCCTCGTAGACTTGTTGTCAGACTAGGATAGTGTTATGCAGCAGCTACGCACAATTTAACAAATTATAAAACATATTGCAATTTTTTAATTATCGATTAGTTGGCAGGCATTTTATTATGTTTTTGAAATTATATATATTAATAAATCAATATATAATAATCTGTACAGTAAGAGACCATTGATAAAATATAGTACGGTATTAGAACAGTTATACTATTTTTTTGTAAAACTATCTTATCCAGTGGACTCCTTTCAAGGGTGAAATACCGTACGGGTATAACTCAAACTAAGGTCTACGTCTTTCTTCGAGGGGGTAAAAATGTTAAATCAATAACTACTAAGTATTAAATAGATAAATACTTTAAATTCTGTCACGGTTCGTCAGTGTAAAATGTACGACGGATAACATTTTTAAATTTTCCAAATTTATTTAGAAAAAATATGAATATAACAGAGAACGATGTCACTAGACTGTACTAAGCTTTTAACTACGCAAGTGTCCTGTGTGTACAAATCAGTCCAGACTTTTATCATACATAACATTCGCATAGTCATTGGTACACATCCAGATTCGAACCAGCGACTACTTTTTTTTACGACATAAACTCGACCATTCTGATATTATGAACATATTTATTAAATGTGTTTTAAATCATTCACATATCTAAAGACACATTTTAGGATCATCAAAAAATTTCAAAGTGAAATTAGGAAATATATTAACAAATCATATTTAAAGATTATTAGAAAGAATTATTATTGAACCATAATTATCCATAGTAATTCGACAGCCTCCATAGCTCAGGGGTTAGAGCACTGGTCTTGTCAACCAGGGGTCCAGGTCGTCTTTATCGTTTCCTCAGAACTGAAGGTCGTGACCACCAACAGAGCTGCTATTGACCAGCATTCACCACTCTCGCCTATTTGAGGCCAAATGGAGTTTCAGTCCGGTAACTACTCCAATAGTCCCAAGAGTCTTATCCCAGCAACATTCTAAGCAATAGATTTGTATTTGGTCACATAGTCAGAGAATTATGTTATAATTGATCGTTTTTGCGTTTTGCATTGGTCGCCATCAACAACTCAACCCAAAACAAACATATTTCTTTTTTTTATTAATTATAGTACAAACAGTCATATAATACAAAATCCTATTATTGCTTTTCACATTATTTTTCATAATATTGCTTACCTCTTAAATAACATCTTCCAACATAAAATAACTTGAGCTGGCGAGGTAATGGGCCGGCACTGCTTAACAGTTACACTCAGGTACCGAACGCGCCGTAAACAAGTTTGTATTGCCTCAAACTAACGTGGAGGCGAAGATTGCCCGCACGTCGCCGGCCTACGCGTTACTTCATTTCAAGTGACAACAAATGTGGAAAACGATCGTCACCTCACACAGACATGCCTTAATTTCCGTCATATAATGCCAAAGTGGTTATAAAATATAAAGCTCTTACGTCGTTTGTTTTGTCGATATTTGATCGATATAAAAAGAGATTTTTATGGAATCGGTGATAGCCACTACGAATCGGACTTCGATAACTTATATTTACACGTTTCTATAGTTGTACAATGGCTGGCACCAATGAAAACCCGTAATCCGGTGAGAATAAAAATCTGTTATTACATTTTGTAGTAAAATCTTACACTCATTTTACAATGTTGTCATTATGTAGTCATTTTGCCAGCCATGACGGCTCACTAGAATTTAAATGATCATCGCCTCTAGATATTTTCACTACCAGATGTGTGCCACCAGTTGCCGACTTTAAGAAAGAAGTAGCCTCTTTTCTCGAAGGTCCTTCAGACATAACAGCTCCGAAAATACCGCTGAAGTTAAGAACTAAGTAAGAACGTTAGGTAAAAGTTAAAGTTACAGCCTATATAAACATAAATGTCCCACGGTTGAGCACAAGCCTTCTCTGTAAACACAGTACAAAGGCATAGTCCGCCACGCGGCCCTAGTGGTACTTCACATGTCTCAGAATTTTTTTTAGGTTTCCTCGCTATGTTTTCCTTCACCGCCGATAGCGTCTAAATCAGCAAATAAAATTGCAACAACAAATTCATTGGTGCCGGCACTGGGGATCGAACTTGGGTTGCTAACTGCCCGGACAATGAGATACAGTGGCTCCAAGCGAAGAACGGACAACAATAAAATTCCATCTATCAAGATGTACATAAAATTAAGCATATTGAAGAATTCCATCCAGTTCTTAGGGACCCACGAGGTCCGCAATCAACAAACTGTGTTTTTATGACTAACTTAGTTAACAATTCCTGTGTAACGCAGAATCAAACGCTTTGAAATGTAATTTCACAATTTCAATAACAAACACTATTTCCCTACAACATTAACGAGAAACAAGAAAACTCGTAAAATGTTTAACGCGTGAAGAAAAAGCTACATTTAAATGGAAACAAGCCCATTCGCCGTTGGGGCGGGCGCAATGTGCGATTTTTCACCGGAATTATGTTTTTAAATTTATGACAGGCTAAAATACGAAGTTTAAATATCTTGCGCTATCTACTGGCGGCCGTCCAAACTACCTGCACGATAAATAATTCAATCTCAACGCACGGACCCTATGCTGGGATGTAATCGGGAATGTTTTAGTGCGCGAGGGGGCAACAACAGCACTCATATTTTGTCTTTTATTAAGCGAACACACACAAACCATTGTGTAAGCAAGTTGAAGTAAAATTAACAGGGCACATAGCGCATAGAACAGATGACCGATGTATAAGAAAAGTTTTCGATTGGAGACCATGGACAAGCAAGGTCTGACGCCCTCATAAAGGCTGCAGGACGCAGCTGGATGCAAGCTTGAAATCATTGAGAGATGCCTACGAGTATGTCCTGCAGTGCAGATTATGCGGCTGAAACGATGATGAGGCTTTTTACACACAATATGCACTGAGATATTTCTCAATGGTATCCATAAAAAAACCATAATTTGAGATATAAATTTGCATTATGCGCGCGATAAATGGACGCATCGCCAATCGATTTCGGTTATTTATTTTTGAATGGAAAGAATGAACTTGAAGGGTAGTTTGATGAGAGTTTGGTTAGGTTCTGATTAATTCTATTTCCTAATATTCCTATGATAATTCGGAAATACAAAGAGGGCGTCTGATTCGATTTGTAGTTGGTTTTGGTTTTTACTCGTAAATATATCGGTATTTTGTGAGATCTTATCAAGATTTATTATATTAGAAATTAATTTAATAAATATATTTTATTAGAAGAGAGACTAAGTGGGGTGCAGCTGGCTTTCATTTATGCACCAGTAAAGCCATGCCAAGCCAGCGTGGCTTGGGTTAGGCAGGGGTTCTCGCCGAGATGTCCGACTATGTCTCCGATAGGAGGGCCCTCGGAGAGAACCCTTTGCCAGAGGAGGTCCGGCGGATCCGTCGGCTAGGAGAGGCGGCACTTTGCCGAAGGTGGGAGGAGGACCTGGCGCATCACTCGTACGGTATCCGTACGACGAGT
The DNA here is from genome assembly GCA_029286785.1 of Meandrusa payeni. Classification (NCBI taxonomy): domain Eukaryota; kingdom Metazoa; phylum Arthropoda; class Insecta; order Lepidoptera; family Papilionidae; genus Meandrusa; species Meandrusa payeni. The sequence goes on from JAGSMX010000017.1 coordinate 541,498, forward strand.
GCTCTGCGCCCGGTTCTAGAGCGTTGGAGTCGCAGAAAGCGCAAACCTCTCACCTTCCGTCTGACGCAGGTGTTCACGGGGCATGGGTGCTTCGGGGACTAGCTGTGTCCGACGGCCCATCGGGAGGCCGATGAGCGGTGCCATGATTGTGGTGCTGCGGTGGACTCTGCCCAGCACACCCTCGAGGTGTGCCCGAGATGGGCAGCGCAGCGCCATGACATGGTATCTGCCATCGGTGGTGTAGACCTGTCGCTTCCGAGCCTCGCTCTTGCGACGGTCTCGAGCGACAGGTCTTGGACGGCGGTCGCCTCCTTCTGTGAGACGGTCATGTCCCAGAAGGAGGCTGACGAGCGGGTCAGGGAGGGGAGCGCAGAGGCTCCCCCCCTCCGCAGGCGACGTATCGGGGTGCGCAGGAGGCGTTACGAACGCCTCTTGCCGCCCCCTTAATCCGAAGTGGGGCCAGGATGGGTATCTGGCCCCAGCATGCTTCGGCGTCGTCGGAACTTCTCTGGGTGCCGGAGAAGTCCACTTTGAGGATGAAGTCCGGTCTTTGCCGGGACCGGCTGGTCGTTGGGGTGTCCTGTCGCTGACAGATCCGGGGCACCCCGCTCATAACGGCTGATGGCATTCGCGGAAGGTTTAGTGGGTAGGGGCTGCCCAGGCCGAGTCCCACACATCCCATCGGACCCACCCAGGGTACCGGAGGATAGTCTATAAAAAGATTTCCCCGCGTGAACAAAAAAAAAAGCCAGCGTGTCATGTGTTCAATGACATCAACTGCACGGTATCAATTACTTATTTAGTATTTCACATAATCCAACTAATAACAATAAATCTCAAACCTGATTAATAAAATTTTATTCAGAAATCTTTAAACCTTTTCTTCGGGTCTTTTGAAAAATTAATTACGATTCATTCGTTTAAGACGTTGCAAAAAAATTGTAAAAAGAAACTTTCAATCTTACTTTTTATTTAGAAGTTTTAAGCGAGGGCTGCAAGAATTCTCACGTCTTCTGCTATGAAATTGGCGCAGCTCTTTGTAAACCGTACTTTTAGGCCGACCTGCGGTTCGAATCTTGCTGTGTTGAAATAAATAATCATTTTTTAACAAAGGCGAGGGAACTATTAAAGTGATATCAGGTGGTCAAACCGAAATAACCATGCTTTACATTGGTATTGGCCTTTTAATAAAATGGAAGAGTGGGGCTAAGCGATCAATATGTCGGAATGACTTCTTAAAGCCTATATCTAGACAGGCAGGTAGATTAGGAACGTCCACCATGTACATGTATCCTGGTAAATTCAACGTAAGTAATATATGGCTACCCTTTACCCCGCAATTCACTTGCTATTTGTCAAATTAATGTTTTCGTCTGCTTGAACTCCGCAGTCCGCACTGAGGCGTTAGAAACCTTTTCGATAGACATTCTTTAGGTTATTAGGATATCACAATTTGTCTTATAACAGATTAGACTTAAAACGGGGAATAAACAAGTCCCGAGCCGTAAAATAATGACAAGGTACGCAACAGGCCAAGCAAGCAAATTGTCCTCTTAAATTACAACAAAAACGCTCTGTATCTAAATTAAAGGCACGCGTAAGTCGGTGCGCAAGGGCAATAAATAAAGGAGCAGCGTCTAGACGCTTAATCTAGACTACCTGAGTCACTCGGACGACGTGCGTCCGGCCTCGCCCTTGTATCTTGACATTACAACGACATGCACCAACGAAGCAGTGGATGTGTTACTTAGCTACCAAATATAAAAGGCTATAATTTATTACGTAGTGATGCGACGTTCCTAGTTTCATATTAAGCCTGTTGTTATCAGCTACCAAACGTAGACCACTTGAGGCCTTCAAGAAAACAATTTATTACTTTGTTGAAGGTCAAACTGTAGCCTGGTATCATCCTCCTGCTATAAAGGGTCTGCGATGATCACTAAGCAAGACATTACTTATTTGCCCCAAGTTCACAATGCTCTAGGTTGTAGTTCGTGTGCATATTTACTTATTGTCAAAATTAAAAATAGACTGTAGTAATATATTATTAAACAATGATTGATGTTACATGACTGTACATACACAGAACTGTACCAATTATTTAATCAAATTATTTTTTTTGAACTGCTTATTAATTATTTGCGTAGCATTTTAATTCGATTTTGTAAATTGCGGACGTTTTGAGCACTTCGCAGTCCCGCGAAGATAGTTTTAGGCTAATGTAGAAATAATAGCGCGTAGAACAGATGGCCTATAGGACAGAAAAGTTTTCATTTGGAGACCACTGACTGGCAAGAACAGTATAAAATGTCCACTCGCAAGGTGCTCTTACATCATAAACAGCCGCAACAGACAGATGGGTGCAAGTCGCTTACAACCGATCCTTTACGAAATCGGAGATACCTATGTCCTGCAGTAGAGGTTCTCGGACTGAAATGAAGATGATGTAATTGTAAGAAAATCTGCAATTATTCGTAATTTCATAAATTGAAGCATTTGAAGATTAAGGGTTGTACCTAAGAAATATATAGGCAGAAGGAGTACTTTATTTCGAATCCTGTGGTAAGAAACGAAAATAAATTGAAGATGTTTTTTTTAAACTACCACATCCAAAGTTTCATAAGACGCGTGTCAAACAATGGGATAATGGCAGCAGCGCTCACCTTCAGTTCACCTCGCGGAGACATCGGGGGCCCCTTACCTATTATTTACTTTTTCTTGTTCTTCTATTACAATTTGTTTATAAATATATTGTTTTAAATTGTTCTTTTTGTTTTATTTGCTAGAAAAAGAAATCTGAAAGTATTTTAAGTTCATTGTTATTAATAGCACTTTGTTTTATTTGCGAAGCGAAATTCATTTTCATTTCGGAAATAATGTTCTTATACAATAAATTTATCACTTTTTGTAAAAGACGCTATCTTAAAATCTGTGTGAGGTCCTATTTACCCTCTCTCTTCAACCTTTCTATTCCTTAATTACTTCGATACCGAGCGTGACACTCGTACGTATGTACGTACTGATAATGTGTCTCTTGATAAGAAACTAATAATTTGTATTAACACTCTATTGTTCATTCTACGCTGTCTGTTATTCACTGTCTTTGTAAAACAAAGACAAATATATTTATAGATAAAATCAAAAGTCCATTTCAAAAGAAATCAAACGAGACGAACTAAACATTAAACGTGCGGGTCCTTCTTGGAGTATTGTAGTTACATTACGAAGTTCAGGCGCCTGTATTCCCTTTCTTATATCACATTTGGCTCGTTTACGTTATGGGGTCCTTACCAAGTCTTATATTCCATAAACCTTACATATGATCTTTAGGAGTCCCTCGATATATCTTCGGAACCCTAAGTCGTAATCCAACAAAATTAATATGGGAGCTAGCTGAAAGCAAACTTTTTTAAACAAAAGAAAATCATTCATAATTGACTGCTCTGTTGTGCACAAAAGGACGATGCTACTCCTCCTTTTATTGAAATCGGTAAAAAGATATTTGAACAACAGCAATGGCTTCTAAGAAAAGCTTCAACCATTAAGTCAGACTTTATTTAACGTATAACAGTATTTGAACGTCTCATTAGCTTGTAAGTCATCAAAGTTGAAACACAGATATAAAGACAAGAATGTAATGTGTATACATTTCTCTGTTTCGTACTATTTGTCGGCTCCAACAGTTCCCGCTGCGGGCACAATCTCCTCTGATATATAACATTGGCAGTAAATTGTAAAAAAATAAAGTGATCACAGATTAATATTTTAAAAGAAACATAAAATAAAATCTACTTTTAGAATAAGGAGAACATAGAGAATAAATAAAACCGCAGTTAAAGAAAATAGCTACGCGGTCAAGCTTCGAACCGGAAGTTGGAAAGGCGACAGGTGGAGGGCGGAAATGGCGGGTGCTTCCGGTCGCGCGTCTGGAGTCTCCGGCGAAGTGCCATTACGGTGTGGACGTAGCGCTTGGAGTCTTTTGTAACCACGTGGAGTGTCATTATGTTTTTAGGATTTCTCAAATGACAAATGTTTGGTCGAATTGCAAGGACCTTGGAATAACATATTAAAATATTACGAGCTTTTCATTCTAAGCTAAATGAAGCTACTAATATACGAATCGTGACTTTAGTTTTATAATACACATTTAGAGACTATGAATCTCGCATAACCACCGGCTTTGGGTGATGTGCTTTAGACCACACATACAATTGTTCACGAGAAAAATAAATGTGCGTGCGCACTCTTTCTTGGGCCTTATAGTAATATACGAAACAACTCTCTTTCTATCTTTACTAACTTATGTCTCCCTCTCAACTTCCATTCACCTCGCCCGATTACACTTTTCGTAACGTATTCACCAATTTACTTCAAAAATCAAGCGTGCGTAAAGAAGTTTTACTGCACAAAGACTATATATAAAGTTGTAGATAATAAAAAGATTTATATTTCGAATCATAAACGGCAACATTAATTTCAACAATTATTTATTTGGTAGACCATAAGCATACGTACTGAGAGGTGGGTGCGCGGGGGTGAGCCCACTGCGGCGGAATACAACGCGGATAAAACACTCTTGTGTAAAAATGTTGTAACGTAAGTGCGGATGCTGGAGGCATGCCAGCGCGTTACCTGCCACTACTCCCCGCTTTGTATTCAGATAGTGCAAAATGTAAATTAATTTTATAGCATTCTCATGAATGTAGTACGGAAAAACTGCTAATCGGAGCTGTTAAACCCCAGAACGGCTACGCGAAAAACGTGTGGTTGTGATGTGTCAACCATCATTATTGAATATTTCAACAAAGTCATTATCAAAATCATTATTGTAAACATCATCAAAACATCATTATTGTAAACTTCAAAAAAGGAGTTTCATTTCATTCATTGTTCAACGTTTGTATTATTTCTTTTTTTATGTTTGTTAGCTCATAACGTTCGACTGGGTAAACCGATTTTGATGATGCTTTGTTTGTTTGAAAGCTGTTGCTTCCTATGTGGCCCCATTTAATTTCGTGCGGTTCTGACAGTGGCATCCATAAGGAAACCACAGGAGTCTTAAGTTTACATTAAGTATGTGCGCCACAAATGGACAAATAACTCAATATCACGCCAACCGATTTCGGTTATTCATTTTTTTATTGGAAAGGATGTACTTTAAGAGTAGTTTGATAAGAGTTTGGTTAGGTTCTGATTAATTTTATTGCGTAATATTCTTACGATATTTCGGAAATACAAATAAATAAAATTGGAGTGTCTGTAATATTAATGTATATACAATTTTTGTCTGTCTGGATTTTTGTTCCGGCTTAACTCTAGAACGGCTGCTGCTAATGTAATAAGGAGTTACTTAGACAACTTTTTTAAAATTTTAATAAATAGTTTTTAATCGCGAGTAACACCGCGGGGCGCCGCTAGTTTTGTTTATTAAAGGATCGCAAGCGATAGTATCCAGGTCTTCCATTTTCCAAAATAAAGTATTTTTTATTTCACTTTTTATTCTTGGTGGGATTTTAAGGTTAGCAGGATTTATGATTTATGATATTTGATATAATTGTAAGGGTTCTCTAAAACATTTTCCTTTTTTTCACATAATCACTTTACAATAAAACACTTTACACGTAAATTATGATGATCACAATCTATGCAATAACCTGTTTTCCCCTTTGTAACACTTGCATATCTAAATGTTTCTTATTTATTATATTCCGAAAATCTTGGAAATATTCACCAAAAGTACGAGTATATCTAACTTGCAATAAAAACTTCAAGGAGTACTCCGTGCGTGCAGAAATATTTGTTTTGGCAACTATCCACACGCTAGGTACATGTCAGGTACATTGGAGCGGGAAGTAGAAAAAGCACCGAGGATTTTTGGAAAATACGACTTCCTTGTAAAGCTGAACTTCGTTGCGATTTTAACTCCCAGCATTATATCATAAGCGAATCGCTTAGCGGCTAGCCAACTGTTTCGAAGAGCATTTCGACAGACACTAGTTAAAACTTTGCGTCTCACTTCACGTACTTATCGTGTCGTAACCACAAGACTTACATGGTTTTCTCGTGGATGCAAGGATTGGAACCATACGGGAAGCATTCAAATAAAAAAAGAATCATCAAAATCGGTTCACCCAGTCGAAAGTTATTACGTAATAAGCATAAAAAGAGCATTCAGACGAATATCGAGTCGGTCGAAAAAAAGAATAAACCGAAGTAAAAAGTTGTTATATAATTTTCTTTACAGATACGTTAATACGTATGAATATAATGCATAGAGCGACTGTAAGGCGTTGACTTAATAACTCATCGGCGGAGGACGGCGATAATTCAAACGGCGTAGTGCAGGCGCGCGACGTACGACACGCGGCCCGGTGTGATTTACAACTTAGGTCTCACGGCACCCAGTACATCACAGGCACCATGTTATTCAATTACTATCGGCATAAATTCACCTCTACACTGCTCTTCTAAAAGAGAAAAACAAAATTATGTTACTTCAGTCTAGGTAAATCGTATCAAAGCTACTAATTTAAACAATCTCAGTTCCGCGAGGGCAAGGCGGTTCGTATCGTAGGTTACAATAAATGATTTCACTAAATCACTTTAATTCGATGATAGTCTTAACGATTTTTTAGCATATCGCATGCGTACTAAATACGGAAATTTATGCGATTCGTGTCTAACTTTTATGTGTTTTATTTCAAAAACTAAACCAGGAACTAGCGTTATTATATTATGTGGGTTTCAGTAATCCATACATCCATCGCACTGTAATTGCCCTGTTAGCAGCAATATGTTATTAGATATATCGTGCTTGCGCCTGTCAAACTTCGACTCGCACAGTGAACCACAACAGCACACGTCTTACCTTCTATTGTCGGCGGATTTAATTGTCCGAGTCTCTTTAATGGCGTCTTAACTTAGCTCCCCAGCTATCTCTCAACCGCTTAGCGCATGTCCAATGTCGTCGACACAAATTTTTTTGTTAACATATATTTTTGTACGGTATTTGTTATTTTCGAAGATACTAAATACTTTTGTTTACTTAAATAAAGACCAATCAATAAAATAAAAAAGAAACAACTAAATATATGCAAAATTAAGCAATATTGTTTTTTGCAAATTGTGTTACTTTTCTATGTTACAAAGCAATGTCGGTCCTAACTGGGTGTCCCATGACACCACATTCCTTTTTTAATGTTAATTATACAACAGCTACTAAACTTAAAAAAATCTTAACTATTTATTTTTAAATTATGTTTTCATTCTTAACATGTGATACTTGTCATCTATTTTTGAACCTTATAAATAAATAAATATCTAATGGTAATGTTACTGGTAATTATGATGTCATATTAATTATGATAAACACGAGCAATTCGCTGGATTAGTTATGCAGATAAAGCCAATCTGTACAGTCGTCAGTTGGCAGGCAGGTTTTTTTATAGAATATACTCCTCAGAGTTGGTCCTGGACAATGTCTGCATTTTGTAATTATTCGTGTATTTTTATCCATTTAGTCACTGAGCTTTTTCAGTGAATGTGTCGAACACCTTGGTAAACCGCGCGCTCCTTGAAGTCAGATCGGTTGTGAGCGGAGAGGCTAATAAAACGGCCCCGACGCTACCTCGCGGCTAATCTCACGCCTTATCCGCGGCCGTGTGCATACACCTTAATGTCCCGCCACGAACGAACAACTAACAGTACTGTAAAATGTGAGCTCAGAGAGTTAAATGGTGATGACGTTAAAATAGGACTAGCAAGAATACATGTGCCAACGAGTGAAAAAGAAATCAGGAGGTCCTTAGTGTGCCTTCGTAAGCCACGGCTCTACGCCACAAATTAATATGATATTTTAAGAAATTAATATTATTTGATATATTAGGTATAAATGAAATACTTTCGAAAAAAAGAAAACATTAAAATTGGTTCATTATTGATAGCGCTATGAGTGCACGCTCGCAGCCCACAGTTCTCGGCCACAAATTTATATACTTTATATGCGGCCTAATTAACCTTTTCAAACAAAAATAAACTTCAAAAATTGTTCATAAATGACAGACAGCGCTTTGAATCATCAAAAGACGAATCGATAACCTTCCCTATTTAGAAGTCGGTTAAATTAGTTTGTTTTAATTTATTATCCGAATAGAAACTTATTGCCATTTTATAATTCGAATACCTTTTACTGATTAAAAAATATTATCGTCAAGTGTAATTAAAAACTTAATTCCCCATTTCGATCATTATCGGTACAATATATGTTACACATTGCAGATATTAGAAGTTTATAACTTCCCAAAAGCAATACGAGACTGTGACTTGGGCCACGCGGCGCGGCCGGAGCCGACCAGACTATGGGCTTTAACTAATCTTATTATACTTAAATGCTTTTAAGCCCCATTGTGTGGAGTTTGGTCTCGAGATAGCGGCACGGCGGCCAGGTGCACGTGAAGCAATTCAATCAAGCCTCTGCCTAGAACTTTATAGCTCACTAACAAACCAATTCTTCGACGAAAATAATTGGATCCATTTTGAGCTTATATTTCCAGTTATAACAGTTATCAGCTGGCTGTCTCGTTTACTTTACTAGCATAACCTACGTTTACGTAGCACGTATTGGACGTACATTTCTAGTTGTAGGATGATAAATGTTGCGTTCGATAAATAACTCTAACAGCAACTGTATTTATATATAGATATATATTATATGAATAGAACACGATATTCCCAAAAATAAATAATGAGAACCTAAGCAAACTCTCATTAAACTACCACAACTACTGAAGTACATCCAATAAAAAATGAATCATCGATATCGGTCGGCGTGATATTACTCGTCCATTTGTCGCGCACATACTTGATGCAAATTTAAGACATGGCTTTCTCATGGATGCCATTTCCAGAACTAGCCCGAAACGAGACAACACGGAAAGCACCAGCTTTTAAATAAAAAATGAATAATCAAAATCGGTTTAACCAGTCGAAAGTTATGAAGTAACATACATAAAAAATAAAATAATGACGAAGTCAGTTGAAAAAGAAGCTCTCTTATTTTTTTTACTTTAACCAATTTTCTTAAATAAAATACTATTTTAGACGTTAAATAGTACATGAGTGACAAATGAACATCTGCGTTTAGTTGTTACGTAAGGTAAAACTAATCATATATGTTGCTGGGCATGAGATACTTGTAAATTTAATTTTTTTCTCAGAAAACCTTTTTTTAACCTCCTTACCTACAGCCAACCACGAAAAGAGAAGTAGTAGTCAACCGACAGTCAGTCTGTATCGGAGATCGAATTGAGATCACTACCGTAGTATGAAATATGAAGCGAATACTGTAGCCACCGAGCTACGGGGACTTGCACAATTCATGCTCATTACAAAGATACAGCGTTCACAAATATTTTTGTCAATCACCTGACATTCCTAAAAAAATTCCCACTATCGAGACATTCGTAACATAGTTACGGTTGTCATAAAGAAGTAGACCGTCCAATCCAAGTAATGCTCATGAATAAGACAACAGTGGAGCATGATAAACGCCGAACCAGCAAATCGGGAACATCAGCAGGCAATAAGCCGCGGCGCGGGACGTTTGCACAAAACATTTGCATGTTGAGCAGAAAGGCAATCCACTTACAGCGCCGCTTACCTGCAGCGCTTGCCTGCTGCCTGGCCACCGCACCGCCCGTCACAGCGCGCACAGGGGCGCCAGTGGAGACTCCGTTACGTAACAATATGCCTCAACCTGACACTCATTACAGTAGTACAACCACGCAACATTCATTTATTGAACACATGTCTATTGATTGTGATGTATATTTTTTATTTGAAAACTGGTGCTTACTTATTATGGTCACAATTTGGTCCAGTTGTAATAATTGAATTCGTGAGAAAACCTTATAAGTCTTAAATTTGATTGACGTTTCATTCGATTTGAAGTCTGATACTTGTTTTTACTCATAAATGTACTTGTCCGTAGTGTCCAACACACTGCTACCCACATAAGTCCGGACCGCTTAAATAATAATAAATATTTTGCGCATATCGAGAATCAAAATAAAAAAGATCGTGGGGCATATTTTGAATTCTATCCAAAAAAATGTGTGCACTACCGAAATCGGTGCATAAAACAACTTTTGAGACTGTAAACCGTATTTATTTTTAATTAATTTTATTAAAGCTATGACTCATCTCTAATATATCGAAGAATTTCATAAAATGTTTAGATGGAAGCAACCCCATAGCTCTCCGCGGACAATTTATCGAGGACTTACCTCTTCATAAAGGGGGTTGGAATTTTTCTTTATTGTCCGGATTATTTGAGCAGCCCCGGGAGGTTTACGCGATCTCAAGATGGCTGCCGATCCTTTACGACATTATCAAACTTCCATTCACCTTTATACTGTGTTATTAAGTTATTGTCGGGCGGAATAGGGCGCTCCGCTTTTAACGAAATCGATCCAAGCAGGTTTTATGCAAGACAAGAGGTTCACTGTACCGTTTGTAAATATATATGTAACCTAACCTCAGCTCCAACATTACTTCATTTCGTGGACATCTTCGTGATATTATTTAAAATCGGTCTAAGTCATGTGAAGTTTGCCAAACCGCATTAGGGCCGCGTGATGGACTATGCCCTTATATTCTCTTTACTGAGAACAGTGGGTCATATATACATATATGTATGTATATATAGGCTGTAATTTTAAACATATACCTAATAAGCAGTAGGAAAGAGCTGACATATTTATTTTTACATTTTGACATATACATTTATTTTTATTCTTATTTTATTTAATTTCTTCAAAAAGACTCGACCTCATTCCACTAATATAAGTTACCTTTCTAATCTGCGAATAGAAATAGAATACCTTACAAACAACAACAGCAGCATGTAATGAAATGTTTCTTCAGTTTTTGCCTGGAGCACTACTTCCAGCTTCAGTCCTGTCGCAGGGAATTCCTGCAGCGGAGCGGCGCGATGCGAAGATATAAATTATCATTAATGCATGTAGTCAGAAGTATACTTCAAGTATCTTGTAAAGTACAGTGCACGTTTGGATACGGCAAACAGACTTTTTGTCTTTCTGATTAAATTTTTATTAACCTAAGGCCTATTATTTTGTGGACAATTAGAGTGGGTTATATATTAAGAACTGTATGTTATTGTTTTATATTTTTTAATTTTTAATACATAATGTATAACTGATTATAAATATTTTGTCCCATGAAATATATAAATAAAGAACGGTGTGCAAATATCTCAGCGGAGACCTCAACCTGCGAAAAAATAATTGTGCTAGTTTCTCTTTTGACTATCTATTGATTAATTCACGAGCTGTTGGAGGTTTATGAATAGCAGATCATTTTTAAAACAGTGGAGCTTTCGTTAAATATAAAATATTTATCTATATAAAGCTAGACCTTTATTTACTAATTCTTAGATTATAATATTTTTGTGCTATTATATATACACGAAACATATATAAACCTTCGCAGTGTTAGCCCAGCGGCTGGAAGTCCGATTTATAAACTGGGGGTTGGTACTGAATCTCAACTAGCTTGCACCAACGTGTTCCTATTCGTCGTATTTCTATAAATACTATTATATATATCTAAAAAATGTGGCCTACGTATGGCAATATGCTTACCACTTAGATCACATTTGGGATCTGTTTACCACTAAAATAAAACATCTTGAGGTTTTATATAGATATATAAATGTTTTACCCCTTAATGTGTCACCTTTAATATGTTTCCTATCATTGCTATATATCGTGTTAAATTTTCGGACACAAGTATATCTTACCTAAACCAAAATATTTTCTATAGTCGATTTTGTTAGAGACAAAATTCTAATACACTAAACAGGAAGTCCCTAATACTAACATTTAATGAGAACTAAGAAACTTATGTTCCTTGTATTATCTTTATTCCTTCTCTGTTAGCCTTGCTGCATATAATTTTTTTCTCTGCTTTGGTTTTTTTTCATGGGTACTCCTACCACTGATTATGCAGTAACGTTTAGGACTTATTGCTATAAAATATTGCTGTGCGTGTATCACAAAATGGTCGACCACCTCAATATATTGGACAAAAGATAGTTTTTCTTTTGACCAGTATATGCCGCATCCGAGACGTCCATTCGAAGCCGATGTCGCGCGCTACGTCGCTCTGTGACACGACGACATACTCGTAGCGCGGCTGCACTTACGGTGAGGCGACACGCGCCGGGAGCACAGGGCCGCGCGCGCGCACGTTGATTTGTCGACCGTTTTAACCGAGATATTTATTGTTTGGCCGACCTCTTTCCCCTTAAGTTCTTTTCTTGTAATTTCTTGCAGGAAACACTAGGAAATTTATTGTAAGTAGCCGATGTCTAGAAATTATTTTGTGCAACTTAGATTATGAAATGATTCTTTTTACAATTTTTAATTTAACGTCGCCTATTCTCACTATTGAATATTGTGTTGCGGCATGAAGAGCGCTATAGCAGGGTATAAGACTGGATTCAGGCGCTCCATCTTTGTCTCACTGTTTGTTTATATTTTAAATTACAAAATCCGCAAGAGTAAACATCCAATTACTTAGTCGCTTTGTCATAAAAAAATGCGTTTTTAAAAGTAGACGAAAATAATACATTGATATATCATAAGAACTTTGTATAACTTGTGTATTATATATTTGTTACAAAACACTTCTGAATTTCACTTGGTTTTAGTGGAAGTTAAACCAATAAAAAGGGATAAAGTAAATTTTTACTACGTCATTTTATGATTGTGAAAATAAAGTTGAAAGCTGCATGTAATAAGTATCATTAAAGAAAGTGCGCCACCAGCGCCTGTCTGTCACCGTCAGCTCCATCGGGCAGGTAGGCCTGCTCCGCTCCGAGGCGGTAGTAATCGACAGGAGGAATTAATGTGCCGTCACTAACTCGGCCCCTAGCCTCTGACTTTAAAAAATCTCCTCTCTTTCTTAATTTCTACATCGTTGCAAGGTGTAAAGGCAGCAGGGATGTCACACGGTATATCGATATCAATGTTTCTTTTTGCGAAATGTCGATAACACCTACAAAATTACAAATTTTACCTAACACATTTGATTTTATAATTTAGTAAATATAGTGCTATTGGCTATTGTTCATTTAATTTAATAACTTAAATTTTATTTATTTCTTCATCATCCATAGCTTTTAACTAACGTATTGCTATATTTACCCGTAAAAAATATTCTAACATTGATCCACGTCGTAAATCGTAAAAGGAATATCCACACACTTAGGAGTGAATATCCTTAAGTTCTCTTCTTGAATTTTTAAATTCTTCGAGCGTGGCAAAACATTCCTCGAAAAATAGATTGTGGTGAATTGCAAGGCACCAAGAGAGGATTTGGGCAATAAGATTTTGTTTAATTTGAAGGCCTAGTAGCCAAAGCGAGAATCCTGGCATGCACAAGAATTTGTGCCTTTATTTATAATTACAAATATCTCCTACTGAACAACGTGACCGTTGTATGGTCAGGGATCACAATAAATTACAAATTTAAAGTGATTTGAATTAAAAATGTAGAGTATTGTCATTAATTCATCGACAGTTCCTTCATATTATCCCATCACTATCCAGCCGTCTGCGTAGGAACCTATTAATAACTTGCGGGTGAGAAAGTTTTTAAAAGTGTTTTCCCCGCCCGCCCGCGCACTGCGCCCGCTCGCCCGCCCCGCGCCCTCGCTACACTCATTAATTACGCCTCTTGTTCCACCGCCGTTGACGATGAATGCTTGACGTGCTCTCATCTAAACCTCAAAATAATAATAGCCAATAAAAATAAGACAAAAGGCGGTAATATACCTTCCACGTCTATTCCCAGCACCAACGCTTCCCAAAGTGGCATTTAAAGTTAGTATAACTTTATAATGTTACCAACAAACAAACGTGAAATATCTAATATTAGTTAATACTATACTATCAAAGTATGCGTAAAGGTAAAAAGGATATTCTCTATTTGGATTGTAAACAAACAAAAGTTCTCGTAGAGGGCTGCCGGTGAACGCAAACCAAACAATGTCTACATCCTAAAATCCTTGTTTCTTGAAATTTCTTGATTCCATTTGCACCTTGAGCACCTCACGGCCCGTCACCTTCACGTCTTGCCTCGCATAAACATACTGCCGCTGCACCAACGAGCGCTATTGCTATATAGCACAGAGTATACTTTGCTCTAATATAAAAGCATTAAAATATTTGTCAGAGTAATTTAATTTCGGTTGTATAGAAAGTGCTGGTGACACTCGGTAATTGCTAAAATACGGGCCGAGTGGTCTGGAGCAACCTGCTTATGTTAAATATAAAAATTGAATTTACCAAATTGTTTGCTTGTTCACCAATTTTCTGTTAAGTTTATTATATGATAATCAACGATAACTCAGTGACTACGACCTTCGCCTTACTTGTATAATTGTTATAGGTCTTATTTAAATAGTTTCTACTGTAAATAGAAAAATAACTAAGTACAAAAGTAATTTTGTAGTAATTTGTTAAATATTAAGCGAAAAAAATTGTTGATATAATATAGTAAATAAAATCAAAATCAAAGCTCATGACTGCCTTTGTGAACGCAATAAACTGAACGAATGTAGCGAAATATTTTGGGTTCTTGTGAGGTTGTGTTTTTCCTTTAGCTTATTTCAGGTTAAGGTACAACGTTGCCGGCAATGTATAACACGGACAAATGCTCCTAAAAAGAAGTAAGAAATGAATTTCGAAATCTTTATCAAACGTTTTCATTTATAAAATTGTAAAAATTTGCTTTGTTTTCAAAAAAACATCCAAAGTCCTATAAAATATTTCAATTATTGTACGTTAATATTGAATGAATGACAAAATTGAATTGACATAATTGAAAGAAAGCTAATACAATGTTTGTTATATTAAGCCACTATATAAGAAAAACATACACAAACTTATTCAATAAATAAAGAATGACATCGGAAGAAATGCATGAATCAATTAAAGCTGGCTAAATATCTCACGTCGCAAGAAAAAAGTGAAAATTACTTTCAAAGTTTTATCGCACCAAGGCAGTTTCCCGCGCGAACTGACGTGGCCGCCATTATTCAAACGTCGTAGGTGTGCCGCGGGGCATAATAAACTTTTTGCCATGTGTTTTACAACATGGCAGAATGTAATGGAAAAATTCTATTTTCTTAAGTGATGTGTAGACAAGGACAAATAATTACCAAGCCTAATAAATACCCTCTTTTTCTCTCAGTATTAGAAGGAATTAATTATTTTAATATTTTCAACTTGCGCAATATATTTTGTGTTGTATCTACATGTACATATAAAATTAAAAGAAAAGCCCCATAAGTAACTGTTCCAAGAATATTATTAGCCATACCGCAGCAGTTACTGCTATTGTATGTATCAGATGGCGCGATGTAGCACAATACTAAATAAATTTTATAGAAGTGAGAGGACCGATAACCTGTGTTCGTGTTGTGTTTATGTTTATGTTCAAGGGCGATGGTGATCACTGAACATCATTTGAGCCTTATAGTGGTTTACCCCTTCTTCTGTACTATTAATAAAAATAATTAACTATACAAAAGCCGGCCGCGTGACTTACAAGTAGAGAGCCTAAGGCTATATTGCTTATGCCAGTTATTTACCTCGCCAGCAATCATGATCAACGTTGTCCATGTACATCTACAATACCAGGGAAGCAGCGGAGAGGACTGTAAAAAGAGTTTAGATTCTGTTCTTTGTAGTCTATAAACCATACCGATTAGGAAGAGCTGCTGGTGACACCTAATTCTACAAGGGATTGTGAGTGCTAAGCTGACTCATTATATGTGCTTTTTTTGCTTTGAAATAACGTATCCATTTATCTCTAAATATATACCTTATCATCTCGTCAAATACCTAGAAACTGAAATAAACACCCTGCAGACAACTTAATTCTCGTTCAATTTTCCTCGAATATAATACACTTCTAAAGCTGTAACTGTCTTCAAACTTATCCCCATAAAAAGATATCGCGACAGACAACAAAAGGTGAAAATTTTTATCCGAAACGAGCACCTGCTCTGCGCGAAGTTGGCGAAAGTTTGGCGAAACTTGGTCGAAACTTCGCGCCGGATGTTGTTATCGGCCGGAAGGGCTTTAGGCGTCTTCCTGTTTTGACGGTTGTGAAAAAAACTGAAGTTGACGTAGTTTTAAAGATGAGATATTTTAAATAAATTGCCTACGTTATATTTCCGGAAGTGTGTTTTAACGATCTCATTACGACTTACTAAATGATATTGCGTTAACAACTAGAAATGATGCAGAACTTTAACCTTTTGTCTAGGGTAAAACTGGGATATGTAAGTCACGGATAGACCAGTCAGAGCCAGATAACACTTATAGATACGAAAGAAATACTATCACGTCTTTTTTTAGAAGAAATGGAACTTCATAACACAGAATCATTTGATTTTAAATGATGCTACATCAAAGACGCTAAAAGTGCATAGGTATGGGCTTGTGTATAAATAGAAAAAGGGTAGGCGATAGATAAAACGTATAGTATAAAGAGTTATTCGCCCATTTGTGGCGCACATACTTGATGCAAATTCAACACTTATTTGGTTTTCTCATGGATCCCATTGTCAGAATTGGACCAAATTTAAGTGGGACTACACGGTAAACACCAGCTTTCAAATAAAAAGAATCATCAAAATCGGTTCTCGCAGTCAAAAGTTATGAGATAACAAACATAAAAAACATACAGACGAATTGAACCACCTCCTTTTTTTGAAGTCGGTTAAAAATAATACAACAGCACAATCGATCACGCAAACTTATTTATATCAATAAGATTGAAACGTGAAGCAATTTCGTGACGCAACGTGATCCATCGATCACTCCGTCATTAAACCCGCCTAATCTTACAACATCCACGTTAAACAACGCTCAGGTATTACAATAAATCTTCCAAATTGCCTTCGGCTCTGAGCCCACTCAATATTTTAAACGACAAATTTATTGAAGTAACGGTAACGTTGAAATTGGTCTTTAAACCATTGTAATAAAGTGAAGGCCAGTGCTCGCGGACCATTTAATTGAGTGCAAAATGGCCGCCGGGTGCGGGCACACGGGAAGGCCGGTACACACGGCGGATAGCGCCTGATATTAATCCGTCAGATCGTGATTAGATTCGGTGGCACGGAGTAATATATTCTCTAAGGTGTCAGTCGTAGGGTCGCCGTGTTAATATATCGATATCTTTTAAGTCCTAACTTAAACGCCTTTACATTGGTACAACTTGGCTGCGATTCGAATCGCCGACTATAGTTTATATTTATTAAGATATTTTGCATATTATGGGTGCGTGTGCAACAAATTTTTGGCGTGGACGACAGAGGCATTCGTTGGACGAGTGATATATGTTAAGTAAGTAATTTAGGTTGTCCGGTTAAGAACATACAGCTAGGAACAACAGCGGCACATTTTTCTTTAGCTCAATCGATATGTTTGTTTATATAATACATGCATATATACACACAATATTTTTTACACGATGATTGTTTAAGAAAGAGAGAAAATGTGCACTGTTCTCTCCTGCTCCTAAAGTATGATACAATAGGTTACAAATGTTACAATCAATTTTTCCTATTAATTAAATATAAAGGCAAAATATCGGATATCGATATCCTAGTCGCATCATTAGAGTAACGAGCAGGGTGCCGACGTAGCGGTTCGTGCCGCGGCAAGCGCGCGGCGTCTTAGCGCCAACTGCTCCACCTTGGCTCGTACGAAATTCACTTTTTCTGCACCAAACTCTTCTCGTTTTCGTTCTGCTTGTTGTCTCTTGTCCTTCTGAATACTCCCAGCTCCATCAGTAAAAATTTTAAAAATAATACAAGTCCAAATATTACACATTTTTCGTCATATCTTCCTGAATTCTAGATTCACAGTTCTCATAGTTATATTTTCTTGTTCGTAGCTCTGCCCCCTATCTTTTCATGGGAAAATTTTATTAAATTTCTCTACTTGCAAAATTTTTTACGTAATCTCAAACTAGAATCGACCCCCCCAAAATATTGATTTTCTCCCCGTTTTTTCGCTTCAACACACAGATACAGACCCACAACTGCCCCCTCCATCGAAATTTCGTCAAAAATCGCACGTTTTCGGCAAAAAATCGCCCTCCCGCCCCCCCAGAGGACATTACTAACGTAAACTCCTATACATCTCACCACCTTTTGTCCTGTAAAAATGTCAAATCCGACACAAACTCTTCCAGACGACCCCGGAGGCCTCGGAAATGCTACAGGGACTCCTCAAGAGTCTCTACAGGCTGTCTTGTCTGACGATGACTGTGAGGAGGCTTTGTCGTACATTCCCTTAGACAATGACACCGAGATTATGCCCAAAATAAACACAAACATCAAAATTATCATCAAAAACCTAGGCACCAACAAAAGCGTTACCAAAACCAATAAAGATAATATCAAAAAATCGCTAGATGCTATTAGGGCTCTATCCCAACACCTGCAAGACCAAGCTAGTACTGCAAAAGCTCTCTTAACGTCTTCCGTAGAGAAGAAAACTGCAACACTAATCAGCTCAACCATTAAAGAAGAGTTTGCAAAACTGAGCCTCCCATCATCAAACCTAGCACCTCAACAGAAAGATCAGTTAATTACCCCACTGCCGATGTCCTTCTCTCAAGTGCTAAAACAGCGCAAACCAATAGATCAAAATAACATCCCTACCACCAAACCAGCCATCATAATAGCAACCAAGCAACCAGCCAAAACTACACAAGACACCAATGATGCTTGGAAGAAAAGTATCCAATTCAAAACAATGACCTTCGCCCCAGTACAAGTTAAACCAGTGTCAAACAACAAACTTAGAATCGAATTCGATAACCAACAGCAAAGAGACGAAGTCCTGAAAACAGTTAATCAACCAACAAGCCTTGTGACCGCTGAGATCGCTAAAAAACTTAAACCTATGTTCATCCTAAAAGGAATACACAATGACACAAAACCTACAGAACTAAAAGAAATCCTAACCAACCAAAATCCGGCAATCAAAAATAGCACCAAAACCTCAGAAGACCTAACCTTCAGATTCATAAGGAACAACAAAAACAAAAATCTATACAACGCTGTCTTCATGACTACCCCGGCAATGTGGAGAGTGATTATCCAGCAGGGACAAATCAACATAGACCATCAGCGCGTTCATGTGGACGACTATCCAGCATTCCTGCAGTGCTTTAGATGCCTCCAGTTTGGACACACAAAAAAGCACTGTACAGAGGAAAAGGAAGCTTGCTCCCACTGCGCATCCTCCACGCACTCCTTCAGAAACTGCCCACACAAAAAAGACATGCTGAAACTCACCTGCCTCAACTGCAAAACATATAGCACCAAAAATAATATAAATATAGACATCAGACACAGCCCGACATCTCTACGCTGCCCTCGCATACAGAAACAAATTGAAAGCTGCAAAAATAGAACCGACTATGGCCAATAACCGAACTAATAAAACACAAAACAATCAAGATAAAATAAAATGTCTCCAAATTAACCTAGACCGAGGATACGCGGCAACGCACGAAATGTTCAAATACATTTCCAACCAAAATATAGATATAATATTTATAAGTGAACCATACATAGGAAAAAATAACTACATGACCAGTCAACCAAATTACAAATTATATCAATTCCCCAAAGACCAACATACTAAAGCATGTATACTTGTAAAAAACAACATTGCAGGCACACTGGGTATTTCAGAATACTCCACCCCAAATTTAACAATAGTCCAACTAACAATTTCTGGAAAAAAGATGTACTTATTGAGCAGCTACGTTGAACCAAGGAATGATCAGGACAACACAATGAATAAAATAGAAAAATTCCTACAAGATAAAGCTAACACAACCTGTATACTCTGTGGAGATTTCAATGGGTGGCACCCAATGTGGGGATCCCGTAAGACCAATCACCGCGGAAATACTGTAGCTGACCTTGCAAACAACAATAACCTATACATATGCAACACCGGAACTAAACCAACCTTCGAAACTGTCACCCATAATGTACACAGGGAATCCATCATAGACCTAACTTTCTCAACTAATCCTACTCTCATCACTGATTGGACAATAAATGACAATGCTAGCCCATCATCCAGCCATAACGGCATAACATTTGAAATAACCATCAATAGAAACAACCTAAATAAATCTAAAAAACTATCCACCTTCAAATACAACACACAAAATATGAAATGGGAACAAATAATCGATAAATTTAAAAAAGAAATTAATGAACAAATAAACACAGAAATCAACATAGAAAAATTAAATACAACACAATTAGAACAATATATAGAAGAATTTACAAAATCTATTCAAAATACATGCAGCAAACTAATACCTAAAAAACGAGGTCCTCCGCAACGCGCGGTTTGGTGGAATGACGATCTTGAGGAGCAGAAAAGAAAAGTAATTAAAAACCACCATAAAATACAACAACTTAAACGTAACAAACAACCAATGACAGACGCCCTTCTTGAAAAAACAAAACTAAAAACTGAATATGCCAAAGCAATCTCAAAAGCATCATCAGATCACTTCAGAGAATTTTGTAACCGACAAAACAAAGAAGACGTCTGGAGCGTCACGAACAGACTAATAAAAACCGCCCCCCTAAACCATCCCCCAACAAGCTTAATAACCAAAAAAGGCAAACACACGGAAACAATTCAAGAAACAGCACAAACACTACTAAATGAAATATTTCCGGACAACGAACCAATAACAAGCATTCAACAACTCAAAATCCTAATACAATCAAAAGAAATACCGAACACACCACCAGATATACCATTCACCACGGAAGAAATAATAAATATCCTAAAAGAAATGAACCCTAAGAAATCCCCTGGCATAGACCATCTAACATCTGATATATGCCTTCAAGCCACAAAACTTTTCCCAAACGTTATAACTGCAATAATGAACCGATGTCTACAATTAAGCTACTTTCCAAATACTTGGAAAGTAGCATATATCAAAATAATTCCTAAACCGAACAAAAACGTCTATCAAACCTCGTCTTACCGACCCATAGGCCTCATAAATGTATTCGGCAAGACACTAGAAAAACTAATAACAAATAGACTAGCACACCACCTTTATAAAACCAACCAGATGAACCCAAAACAATTCGGCTTCAGAAGACAAAAATCAACAACACAAGCAATTCAGAATGCGATAGAAATAATAAAAACAGCCAAAAGTAAAAAAGAACAAACAATAGCCATATCACTAGACATCCAAGGTGCATTTGATAATGCTTGGTGGCCAGCAATATTCAATCGACTTAACAAAATAAACTGCCCAAAAAACTTATTTAAACTACTACGAAACTATGTACAAGACCGAATAGTAAAACTTGAACTAGACAACTGCTCTGTTACTAAAACTATGCACAAAGGTTGCATCCAAGGCTCCGTCTGCGGACCCCTATTGTGGAACCTCATACTGGACGACTTACTTAACATAGAGCTACCCACCGGTTGCTACTTACAAGCATTTGCAGACGACCTTCTCCTAATAACATCAGAAAGAAACGTAGAACAGCTAGAAAGAATCACCAATAGTGCGATAAAAACCATCACAGAATGGGGAAGCTCTGTAAAACTTAAATTCGGACCCCATAAAACCCAAATAATTGCCTTCACAAATAAAGCCCACAAGGCAAATATCATAATGAACAACCAGAAACTAGAAATCACAAATAAAATAAAATACTTAGGAATAATAATAGATAGCAGACTAAACTTCATTAAACATGCAGAATACACCATAAATAAAGCACAAAAAATATATCAAAAAATCGCAAAATTCATAAAACCTACATGGGGAATAAACCCAGAAAACATAAAAATAATTTACCAAGCTGTAATAGAGCCTATCGTTTGCTATGCAGCAAGCATATGGAGCCCGGCTTTAAAGTATATATGCGTCCAAAAACGATTACTTTCCCTACAACGAAACTTCGCTATAAAAATGATCCGCGGCTTTAGAACCCTAAGTACTTCAAATGCAATAGCTATCTCCCAAACCAACCCACTTTACGCCAAAATCACAATGATGGCAGAAATAGAAAACACCAAACGAACCCGCAAAACTGAATTCCTACCAGCTTCTGTAGAACTTGAGATACCTGCTGCACCAATACAACTCCTGCATCCTGCCAAAGACCAAAATAAACTTTACCGAAATAAACGATCAACTAGAAATAGAAAACACCAACACCGCAAACTCCACAGCAAATATATACACCGATGGCAGCAAGAACGACAAGGGAGTCGGAGCGGCCGTGGTAGTCCTACTCCCAGAAAACCAAAACACAACAGAAATGTTTAAACTACACGATGCATGCAGCGCGTATCAAGCTGAACTATTCGCCATCTATAAAGCAACCGAATGGATCAACAAAAACCAATACAACCACCATACAATCAACTCTGACAGCAAATCAAGCCTCCTCGAAATAACCAACCCTAATACAACAAACCCAATAGCAATAAAAATTCATCACAACATTTCCACTGCAATATCTGTTAACAAAACCGTAAAGCTATACTGGACCAAAGCCCACCACAATATAATAGGGAATGAAATGGCTGATACAGCAGCAAAAGCAGCAGTAAACTTGACAAAGGAGCCTGATTACAAACAATTCCCAATATCTTTTGCAAAACACAAACTTCAAGATTACCTACAAAATGAAACCAAAAACTACTATGAAAAACCAATCAACTGTCTTTACCTTAAAACGTGGTGTCCCAATTACGAATCACTCTCATCCACCCTCCAAAAAATAAACCCAAGCTTTCATATAACCCAACTGCTAACCAATCATGGATTCCACAAAACGTACCTAAAAAGGTTTCATATAATACCGGACGATAAATGTCCATGCGACGACACTACCCCCCAAACTATAGAACACCTAATGAAAGATTGCCCAAAATTCAGTAGAACAAGAATTCAACATTTAATTAATTCTAACAACCTTGCAATTGACCCATACAATCTGACAGAAATTATTCAAAAAGAATCCACAATCTGCACATTTACAACACATATAATAGAAATTTTCAGAAATCTTAAAAAATTCAACAACACATAAACACTCCAATCTTAGCCCAAAAAACAACAAAATAAATAACTACCAAATACCTTAAACTCAAAACACTTGCTCTTATATTTGATCCCTGTATCCCGATAGCAAGGATCAATATAAAACGGCATATACAAACCACTTTGCCTTAAAAAAAAAAAAAAAAAAAACTGCTCCACCTTCAGCTATCGACAACTTAAACAACCCTACAGCAGACTCTCATGTTTCCCCGGCGCCCGGTTTTCAATCAGCAATCCTATTATATAATATTCCGTAACACTATTATATGTTACGTCAGAGGCCGTTATGATAACAGGTTCCCAATTTAATTAATTTTTATGCACTTTATTTATTATATAGCTCAGTCTTCAGGTTCTAGGGCGTGGGAAATCCGCCAGTCCTCAACAGGGGCGTATGGTAGTCTAAACCCTAGTAGCCAGATTAGGCCCTACAGCTGTACATAAATTATGCAGACTTCACTTTTCACCGACCTAACAAAAGACCCTCAATTCATCTTTTTTTGTAATATTTATAATATTTGTACACTCATAAAACGTACATTTATAAACCAATTATATATTTTTTTATTGAAAGTGTTTGGTTCCAATTAGGTGTCATATTATTTTTTTGACATAGGACCACGCTTGTAGACCAGGAACTTATTAAAAATAATATGGACCTTAATAAGGTTGACTCAATTGTTATTTACAATTTTGTTGACAATAAACTAGAAATCTATAACCTACAAATCTATTCATAAAAAGTCGTGGAGAAAATGCCTACTTCAATCATTACTACTATTTTCTTTCTGATTCGAACCTACGAACTAACGATTCGCAGACCCTGAACCATTAGGCTATTGAAGCTTCAAAACATTGCTTTATGAGGCACAACAAAGCTGGGGATTTTGTAACAAGCCGTAAGTGCAAAGTAGTCAGGCAGGAGGCCGCGGAAGTCCCGTCACCGCCGCGACTGTAATCGGCTCAGGGGACGGGCAGGTGCGCGCGCTCCGACATATTTTAATTTGCTGCTAATTTCGCGCTCCGATACAAAGCGGATTGCCAACTTGATAATTAAGCGAACGACGGAAGCCATGCCGGAGACTACGGGTGACGGGACATTTCATGCTCGAGTTATACTGTTACAGTCTCCATAAATTATTCATCTAGTACAAGTATAAGGATATTTACAAGTGAAAACAAAAACCGTTTTTAAATGAAATCAAAGCTAAAAATGAACATGTGTAAACAAGTTACCGACGCACTTTTTATTTCAAAATATCGTAGTTATATCTAGCTATGGGGTATTAGTTATTAAGTTAGTTACGTGTTCGTTTATCGTTAAAAGGTATTCTTAGATTGCCATAAGTCTCCAAGCAATAATCAATCTTCTATAGGATTATTAAGAGTTACGTAGTATATCTTCTGAACCCATCGTTTAATGCCAACAAAATTACAGTGGCTCCCAATGGAAAGCAAAGCTTTTCAGAAGAAGAAAAATCAAAATAAATGACGAGACCAAGAGCGCCGAAATAAAAAAAATTAGACGTCAAATACAGAGGAATTCGTCTGTATATTTTTTTGGTTAAAACCAAAACCACCAAATGGGATACAGGTCAATTACTAGCTTAAAATTTACTAATAAAATGATTGCCTTCCTTACTGACATTGGGCTTTCATCCAATAGCAATAATGTGAATCTGACGTATGGTATACAAATGCTGTTGTAACGCTATTTCACATTGTTTTAAATAGTTACATCCCTCAGCAACAATGCAGTACCTACTTCCCAGATTTACGACATGCGTAAAAGATCGTGTTTTTTATCAAAATACAATTTTCTAGCTGTTCAATGTATTCAAAGAATCTGAAGTAATCATACAATTATTTTAAATACACCTTTTGATTCCTAACAAATCAAGGTACTACAAGTGTCTGCACGATAACGTAATAATGACCTATCCCTGGCAGTAATAACTGTATAGGCAGATAATTACCGCGTGGGGGAGCCCGCGTCCCAGATTACAGGCCCCGGTTGATTACAGGGGAGACACGTTGATTCCTGTATTATGACACACCTTGTAATTTAGCGTCAACATTGAAGCCGGTTGAAGTGAAATCATATTGGGCAAATTATGGGCGTGTAGTTAGACATTGGCATGAGTCAAATACAAATAATCTTGCATGAACAATTAGGTGTAAAAAAGTTGGTTTCCCGATGGATACCGCATTCGTTCTGTGAAGAGCAAAAAGCGGCTCGTGTTACTTGGTGCGTCAGAACTCTCGAAAGATTCCACGCAGGATCCTCAAATGCTGTATACAACATCATATCAGGTGACGAATCCTGGATATACGCGTACAAACCCGAAACAAAAAACCAGTCACGAGGTTGGGTGTTCGAAAATGAGTTAAATCCAACAAAATTGTTCGTTCACGGAGTGTTGCAAAAAAAATGGTGGCACGTTTGTCTCCAAAACCGGCCATATTGCGACTATTCCTCCTGAGGGACAAAGAACGCTTAATGCAGAATGCTAGCATTTGTTTGCCACAGGTCGTTTCTGAACTCCGTAAAGAGAACTGCAACCGCCGCATCATCCTCCATCACGACAATGCGAGTTCTCACACCGCGCACAGAATAAAAGAGTTTTTAGAACAAGAAAACATAGAATTATTAGACCATCCACCGTACAGCCCCGACCTGAGCCCTAATGATTTCTATACTTTCCCTAAAATAAATAATAAATTGCGTGGTCAGAGATTTTCATCACCTGAAGAAGCTGTGGACGCCTACAAACGGCCATTTTGGAAACCGAAACTTCCGAATGGAATGGTTGCTTCAATGATAGTTCCATCGTATGAAAAAATGTGTCAAATTTCGCGGAGATTACTTCGAAAAGCAATAAATACATTTTTAAATAGTAATGTTGTGTCACTTCCTTGATTCCCGAAATTTTCAGTGCCGCCCTCGTAGTATCACCTGCCATAAAAGGCGACTAAAAGGGGACTCGGGTTCACGAGCGATAAGAGTGGGTGCTCCTATCGTCCGTTACAGTGGAGGAAGCCTTAGCCTCCTGGGACTTGCTTCGGCACACTGAAGAGTGGCACCGGTGCGTTCCATTGGAGATCCCGGAGCCCCTCACCATGCACCGAGGCTGGCTACCGGAGGAGTTTTAATGAGTAAGTTCCATGATGGCCGCCTTCCTCCCAGACGACTTGGTACTTTGTTGAAAATTTCCCCCAAATGCCTCAGCTGGACATTGATATTCTATCTTCTTACGGTAATCATCACGTCTCATGCCTAGATTAGAGGCACATACGCAAATATGTCAGCTAAAAATAACAATTGTATTTGTTCAAACAAACGATACACAGGTCCACTACTTTGCATATCACAGCTTTACTGATCAATCGCAACGCAATCAGCGCTAACCATAAAATACAATAAGTTCTTATTTGTAGGTCGCAAATACGATAAAATAAGTTATTTGAATCCTCGCCTGAGCAATCCAAATACGTAAAGGTTAAGGAAAATAACCAAAACGAAGAATAATAACGGGCCATTTTCGAGTTGTGGTAAAACCCATTGTGGCGTTTTTATTGTTAATTTGAATAAAAAAATCTATTTCGTCATATAATTCTAGTGTTTCTCTAACCTTTTTGTTCCCCTCACTTTTTGTAATAATCTACTTCAGTTTTACTATATTAATTACTTATACTGGATACTTTATACTTAGTAGGCGTGGCGCTCGAGACACTTATAAAGGCTTTTTTTAAAGTGAAACTTACACAATTATACGCACGCTTCATTTGCGGAATACGCTATTGCGTTGCTATATGCGTTACGAAAAATGTGATTGTGTGGTTTCGTATATCTAAGACACAGTGCAGGCCTATTCTGTCCACACTGTAGAAAACACACAAAAGTGTTTTCTTTCTTCATCAACATGTATATGTATTATATTTTGTGTATATATTATTCATATAAATAGAGCTAAAGAAGTTTAAATTCAGACGTGTGGTGTAAAGCACACTCTTTCTCTTCGTGTATGCACAAATGTATTCCAGGCGTACACTAACTATTATATAATCTATTTCCTGAAGTCACTTTTCGTTCTGGGACCAATTTTTCCATTTCCATTAAACATAAGTATACGATTACTTGTAAGCACGAGGTCTTCTTTAGTTTAATTAATCTATCCAAGTAAATGAAAATGGAATGCTGTTTGTAATATTAAAATAACCGCTTTTTACTACATGACGAGCAAAATTACATTTTTTTTAAATTTTTGACTGTTTAATCTCTAAATCTCAATTTTGACGGGACTTTCATGGATAGCTGATGCAATAAGGAGTAATTTAAACTACAGTTATTTTAGAAAAAATATTAAATAGTTTTTATTCGCGTGTAACACCGCAGTCAATAGTCAGTAATGAACGCCTTGTTTATTATGACGGGATTGTAATGTATAGAAAAAATGTTTTTTTGTCTCAATGCAACACTTAATGTGTTCGTGTGGAGAACAGAGAGGCGTATTGTAACGTTGAGCCCGCTGGCGGGACGTTAAGCACCTGTCCCGCACTTAACCCGTTTGCAAAACGCTGACTGCCTGCATATGGACTCTTTCACGTGGGAACGTGCCACCCAGTGTTGCTCATCGAACAAATCGATATCTGGACTAATATTTTTCTTTTCAATGAGAAAGGAAGACCAACAAACGCTCGATTCAATGGTCCCTTGAATTTGTACAACAGAAAAAAGGAAAAGCAGATGCTTTCTCGATCTTTGACAGCGACTTAGCCTCTACATTATGATCGTTGTTGTTGCCTGTAGACTTATATTAGATTATATTATTGATTATCCCTAGACTGTACAAAAGATAGAACCATTTGAGTTATTTGGTAAGAGACTATATGCTATATAATACAGTGCAGCCTAATTACTGAAAATTTAAAAAGTTAAGTTTAAGTGCAGCCGAAGTTAATACTATTACCGAAATTCACGGGCCGGATTATCTACGACGAGATAACGAGATGCGCACACTATTGCAGACCGTCAAGATGACAAAAGTATCGTACGTCGGTGGGTGGTTATGCACGAGAGATATGTATACCTTCAACTTATCTTGATGGGGTTAAGTAGCCGACAAAATAAATGTTGGTTGTAGAAGGAAATCATGGTTACATTAAATCAGAGATTAGACCGGAATTACGAGTTTAGTCCATATATTTCGCCTCACAAGTGAAAGAGAAATATGGTGAACTAACTGCCAACCTTCGCTACGAGAGGCACCTATGCAATCGTCATTAAAACAAATTTATGATATTTTAAAAAATTGTCGATTTATAGGCATTTATTGTCGATGAATCAAGCCGCGCGTCACTAGCCGTATCGAATAGCGCTAAGTAGTCGTTTGACCTGAAACTCCGATATACCATCGAGCACGCGCGCCCACTTACCACCTTTTACCGTCGCGAGCTTGTGGAGAGGTTTAGTGGGTCACTGGAGCAGGTGATTTAGGTCGATCTTGTATCGCTTAGCCCTGAAACGATTAACTTAATAGCTCTAAATATAGCCTCGCCACTCGCGACCTGTTTATCTAGCATCTGTTAATTATTAAGAGGATTATCGGATACCCTCTTGTTAGTTTCATAGTATGCAACTTTAATATTTGTTTACAAATATATTTGGAAATTTGCATATTCACCAATGAAAAAACTTATAACTTAACCGACTTGTAATTTGCAAATCAATCGATTCAAATTAAATGTTTTTAGGTTATTTTTTGTTTCTTTTTTATTCCATTTCTACACTTCATCGATATCCGATAGCAGGATAAATCACCCTCACCGGGAAGTGCTCTCCTTGAGCACAGTGCAGAGGGGCTCCGGTGCGTTCCTTTGGAGATCCTGGAGCCCCTCACCATGCACCTAGGAAGGGCCCCTGGGGAGGTTTTAATGGGTAAAAACCCCACATAACCGCCGCCTTCCCCCCAGAAGGCGGGATATCTTTTGAAGATTTCCTCCCCGTTAACAAAAAAAGAAAAGGATAAATCACATAGTTCTTTAATTCGAATATTTTCAATGTCATCCACCTCGCAATGTATATGGTACGTTAAGCGAATTCAAGTCACAACGATCGTTTATATAAACCACCAAATGGATCCTAACAGATATTCATTCAAATGCCAACGAGCTAGCGACATCGTCACCTGTTATTAGTCGGTCTGTACGCACTCTAGTTCCTATGAATTTATCCGCCATCGTTACTTCGCACGCCCCTCTTTTATGCACTCCTAGTACATATTTCGCCACACATACAATAATTATAACTTCGCCCTTGACGGAATAAGCTTTTTTTTAAGTTTCAAAGAACTCAGTCGCCTCTTGCCCACGATCCCACCTAATGTTAAGTGAAGAAAAACACTATTTTTGTTTGTTATCCAGCTCAAAGGGCCAATGTATACTACACTATGGCGTGAATTGGATATAAACAAAATGACTTCAAGATTGTTAAAACTTGTAACTATAGGTATCAACTTTAAGTATCAACGCCAATCAAATCATGCAAGAAATTACACAAAATATAAGTAATAGTCTAAATGCAGTCCTAGATGGTAAGGCGGCTTAGTATATGCATATTCAATCTACTCTTAAAAACATCCACACTATACTCTATGCACTCCTAGTACACGTTTCTTGTGTTCACATCATTTTTGTGACATAACTTGTAAGCGGACTTATACTACGGAATTCAATGCTATTAGTCTGTCACACCGCACCTTCGCTTTATATTTATTACACGCCATCATCGGGCCGTTTAAGGTACGGACATCATTTACAATTTAAATGAAAAGCGAAAGATTTTTGTAAAAAAATGTATTCGTGTTTTGTTGGAATATAAAATTAATAAAAAAAACTATAATAACGCGCCACATTCGGTTAAGGCATGAACTCTCGATAGTGATGAATGGTGACCAAATAAAATGCCAAGTAAGACCTAAGTAGATCTAATTAGCTCTAAAGTAGTCTTTTATAATATATATTACCGTTCTATGCATGATTCTTCTCAACTGCTGTATAGAATTTATCTTGATCCCTCTACCAGCTCCTGGCAGTTGCGTATAGAGCGCCTCAACGCTTATTTTAAAACAAGCCAACCCTTTATCTTAAGTAATTCAAGGCAATAGTGCATGACCATCACAACACCAGATGTTGAATGAAGACACAGCTTTCATTGCGCTTTGATTATCGTTACAGTTATAGTGTTGCTCCCGTTTCCATGCTAAGTAAAGGTAGAAATACAATCGTTACATGGCACACATATGGCTGCCGTTTTTGCTAAAGCTACAACGGTGGTCTATAAAAGTAGTTGATAGTATTCCTTCAAAAGCTGAAACTGAGTAGTGTTTCAGCCCTCTGAATCTCTTATGCCGTGTTGCTCCCTATAGAGGTTCAGGCTAAGCGATCTCAGAGCTCTGCCACCTCTCAACCCCGGTGGAACTGCAGCGGTCAGTTTCTCTTGCCACTAGGACACACAAAACTTTAAGCGTTTAAGAGAAACCCGGCGGTCGATCGGAAAGGTCACCTTATAGCACACAGAAATTCTTTGGTTTTGTAGAGTATAAACGTGGCGTCCATTTCTTAACATCTGTTGACCTCAGCTCGTTTGACCATTGATAATAAATAACCCGTTAGTACATTTTGTTTGGCCTTATAAAATTAATTTGTGTAACTATAATTGTAGAAATGGAATAAAAAAGAAACAAAACATAACCTAGAAACATTTAATTTGAATTGATTACAAAAATAAAATACATCAGATATTTTAAAAAGAAATAAAAATATATTAAAAAATAATCACACACTTAAGTAACGAACGAGCTTGTGGACGGAGAAAATAAAAAGAAATCATACTCTGTACATGACACACTACACGCTATCTTAAAACAATGAAACTTAGTTAAGAGATTCTAGCTGCGTATAAAAATATAAAAGTCTAAGTGACGGCTACATTAGGCACTAGGCTAGGCGAGCGTGGGGGCGGGAGGGGGGCATCCTACACTACATTCACGATAACTGATAATAAGTAGCATGACATATCACAATTAGTAACTTATGTAAAAATCATCGTATTAACCGGAGTTAAGTGAATTGAAGTAAAACTTCTTTACGCACGCTCGACTTGCGGACAAGCCAAAGCTAAAAAAAACCTACTACTAAAACACTGGGCATGTCTCATTAGATATACATTCAGTTGTGCGTTGGATTAAGATTCAAAATAAGATGGATTAGTTATAACTATTTTGAAAGATTTTATAAATACTTTACTCTTGATCATATGTTTAGTAAATCTTCTATCCATCATGTTGTCGTGAATGAGGCAGGCCGTACACACAAACGTCAAAAGCTATATAAATTATATAGATATAATTCAAAGTTAATCGTTTTTCGAAAATAAAAATCGTTATAACAAAGGAACAAGGAAAGGCGAAGAAAATATGGGCTCGTAAATCCGACATCTATATATTAACCACGGCCGCGGAGAGCGCGCGTTAAACTTGTGGTTTCTGTATACCGGCTTACATTTTGTTTTGTATAAACAACATACAAAAGGAGAATAATTATAAAAAAAAGATTACATTATTGTCATTTTTAATACAAAATTTGTGCTGATCACCTTAAATTGATTTATGACATTATATGCTGATCGAATGTACGAAGGAACGAATGGTTTTGTTCTCGTTCACTCGTATACGTCACACGTCCAGTGCGTTGTATTTATCAATAAATATAAAAATAATATAGCAAATTATATACGCTAATGTACAAACAAACACACTAAAATAAATGTAAGTGAAAGTCCATGTTACATTAAGTCATTGCTCGTACAACATTTTGTGCACCTTTCCTTATACTAAAGGACTTATATCTGAATAATGTAAAAATAATATTTAATTAAAGAGCCAAGTTAATCGACATTGGGGAAGGCCTATTTTCAGCAGTGGATTGATGAGCTGATAATGTGGATTCCAATATACTTGTCTTAATAGTTGCTTTAGCTACACAAGAGTATAATAAATTTTGAATTGGATGACCCATTTAAAAAAATGAGTATGATGACATTTTATTTGGCAGAAAATGTCAGGTAAAGAAATTAAATGGGTGTACACGAGCTTTAGTGTCCAATGTTTTATTGGACACTGGACAACAAATATTCGGAATGTATCCTCGAATCACTTGGTTTCAAAGTGATACAGAAGTAGACCTTCCATTACATAGATTTTTAATGAAACTTCGATCTAATTTGTGCATGGAACGCGTTTCGTAAAATATTACTTATGAATGCATTAATTGTAACGTGCGAATGCCATATTTATAGTTTTCGTTTGTAAAACCTGGGTGTTATACACGCAACACAGAGTGGATGATTGACAAACAATGGTGTGAATTCAACGCGGATGAGTGCAATGCTAGAACAGTTCGAATCTTTTGGAAATGGGATCCTAAACAAAACGGTCACGGAACACGGTTCTTCTCTCCCATTCTTCATTAGCAAGGTAAAGTAGGCGTGGTTGATTTTGTTGGTGAATTTAAAGATGTGCATTTTGTTGTTTTGGTAACAACTGGGTGTACTGCCAATATGGCGGAAATTGTTGCGTCACAAAGTGTTATATGAAGAACTCTCGTCGCTTCGTGACCCGGGCTCCGGTTGCTGCGGCCAGTGCCGCCGCGTCAGGGTCTGAAGCGCCGTCCGCCCCACGCTCCTCCTGGATGTTTAAAATACATCAAAAGTTACGATCTAGTTATGTGTAGATAACAGGAATTGGCCTTGCATTGCCGGCATTCGAGAATGGAGGAGACTCTCCTCCTGAGGGTCTCTCGTCTCTATGAATGTATGAAACATGATTCCGAGCTTGGTGAAATGCCAAATATTTCATTGCACGCAAATTATTACACAATTATTTTTATTGCAGCTTCAGCCCGTTGCTGTCATCATTTTTTCATAACGCGCCTTAAGAAGTATAATTTCAATAGAGGTTCAGGCTAAGCGATCTAAGAGCTATGCCACCTCTCAAATCCGGTGAAGCAGTAAAGGCCAGCTTCTCTGTGCCAACTGTGATAGTTCGTCCAAAAAAAAAAAAAAAAAAAAAAAAAAAAAGTATAATATGGTATACATAGAATTTGGAGTTGTTTTCAACTACTAAAAATGTTGCAGGGAAATAGTGAGAAGTAGATTACTTGTGTGAGATATTCTCCCTTGTGCCGGGAGAGCGCGCGGACTAGCACTATTGCCACCACGATCAGCAGCAGAAAGATGAACGCTAGCACCGCTACACAACAAACAAACGTTATTAATAAATTGTAACACCATCTATTTACGCACTACTAGCTTCTATAATAAGTACCCGAGCTTTCGACGCGGTGATTCAGTTCCAGTGTCATTTCTAATGACATTCTCTCCTTCACAGCCAAATAAAGCATGTATTAAACGTAAGAGCAGATGTTTTTATCGTTAATCGACAAAATACGATTTAGTGAAGCCAGGTCATTTAGTTTTCTAAAGTGGAATGAACTTTGTGTAACTTGACATGGCTCTTTTAAATGAGTCCTTGCTGCATACACTTTTATTGCTTTCGATGTCTCGTTCGCTGAGCTTTTAAGTCTAATAAAGAAGTAAACACTGCGCTGGACTTACTGCCAAGTATGGCCTCGTCAGTGCGGTGGAAGTCCAGCTCGGATTGCAAGTCCACAGAGGGCGGAGGCCGTGTCTCTGTTGGCTCCACGGGATGTGTCACAGGCTCCACACCGCAAAAGTCTTCGTGAAGAATACCTCCTGCAAACAAAAATGTAATTTTTCGCTTATCGACGTGTTCTATATTTATTTGGAAAGCAAACGGGCTTACGGCTGATCAGATCTTAAGTGATCACCTTCGCCCATAAACAACCGGACGAGCTGCAGTTGCGTTGCCGGCCTTTGAGATAGAAGAAGTGTAGGCTCATTTCTTGAAAGTTCCCAAATCGTATAGATTCGGAAACAGCGGTGATAATATATTCCACAGATTGACGGTACGTAAATGATAGTCACGCGAGAAACGTACAATCGTAGAACGCGCACAGAACCCCATGGTAAATGCGATAGAGAATGCAAGGATTCCCGACATCTCTTCGCAGACTCACAAGGTCAATTCAAT
Organism: Meandrusa payeni; assembly: GCA_029286785.1. Taxonomy (NCBI): domain Eukaryota; kingdom Metazoa; phylum Arthropoda; class Insecta; order Lepidoptera; family Papilionidae; genus Meandrusa; species Meandrusa payeni. Next base: position 575,898 of record JAGSMX010000017.1, read on the forward strand.
CAGCTAGACCCTGATCGCCGAAGATTCGAGCGGCTCTACGTTGTACATGGTCAAACGGAAGAAGTTGGCATCAGGGAGCCACAGCCTAGCGATGCGAACAATATTCTATGTGAGGCCGTACTTGTACTCCTCACCTTGAAAGGAAAGACGGTACGGTTCGACAGACCACTAATTAAGTTAATACACACTGCAGTTTAGCAGCGTGTATTAACTGCATATCCACCTCGGCGACACTTGTAATAATCTACCACCGATGAGTAGCATGAACATTACAGTTGTTTACAGTAAAATAATAAATAAAATAAAATATGAGAGTTACGTACCGAGACTGCGCACGTTGGGAGGCGGGTCCTGCTGGAAGAGCAGCTTGAGTGGGTAGATGTCGTCGAACTCCACGCGGCTGACGCAGCCAACGAAGCCCTCGTTCATGGACTCGTTGCGCCCGATGTACATGTACTGGATGTTGTTGAACTGCGCGTCCGCGGACTCTTTTATGTTGAATTTGTACTCTTGCGTTTCGTAATTGTCCACCTACAACATATATTTTCTTCAATTACAAAACATACGGGCTGGATTAATTAATTGGATGTCAAAGTAATACCCTCCTACCCTTTCCAAAATAGGTATTCTAAAGCATTATAAAAGCACGTAACTAAACTATCAAACAGCCAAACCTATGTCCATATAAGCTGTAACTTTAACTTTTAAAAAGGATTTATTTGCGTAAACCTAGGAGTTTAGACCAGAGTACGGAGAGAAGAGAGAGACCAGAGTACTCTGGTCTTTTCCATATTTCTATACGGTGCCGAGACTTGGACTATAAGAAGTCGGGATAGTCGTGTCATAGACGCCTTAGAGATGTGGTGTTGGCGAAGACTGCTCCGTATACCTTGGACTGCCATGAGAACCAACGAGTCCATACTGAAGGAGCTTAAGATCTCCACACGGCTATCCGAAATTTGCCGCCAAAGAGCCCTCAGCTTCTTTGGACACATCATGAGGTCTTCCAAGCACTGTCTGGAGAAGCAGATCATCCTAGGCAAAATGGACGGCAAACGTGCTCAGGGTAGGGCGCCTACAAAATGGTCGCACATGATCATGAAGACGGCGGGAGGCAGCATGCAGCGTGCGGTCCACTCGGCCTATGACCGCACTCAATGGAGGCTGCTTGTACATGGTCGCGATCCTCAGCAGTGAGGGAACGAAGAAGAAAGAAAAGGAGTTTAGACTGACCTGTAGCACCATGGTGGCCCCGCTGTCCTTGCGCGAGAGTCGTACATCATGGTACTGGCCGAGACCGAAGTGCTTGCCCTGAAATATTATCTCCTGCCGCTCGAAGCCGAAGTCGAACACTACGCGTAGGTATCCTATCCAATACAACAAATTGAATGATATAAAAAAAAAATTAACGTAAAGGTGGTCAATGGCGGCCTTAACGCTAAGAGCGCTCTTCCAAGCAACCCTTCAAGACAGGAAAAGTAAAATAAATAAATAGTAACAAGAATGGTTTATAATAAGGACAGAGGTCTATTAATACTAGAAAGAAACACAAGCAATACATACAAAAATATTAACTTATTATACAAAAATCATTTATATACATATATCAATTTAGCGAGCGACTTCATTACTATTAAAAAAATAGAAATCAGCGCAACTTTACTAATGACACGATTTATTTATGGCGTTACCTTTTAGTTTTAAAAGACTTTCATAGCTTTACATAGTAAGCTGTCTGTGTGTCATGATCTGATTTAATGTCGACAACTATCAAATTAACTATCAATTATAAAATGAAGAAGCAATCAAACATATAATTCAAATTCTTTTACTTTAATTTTGTCCCTAAATCTGTTAACAAGTGGACTACTAGGAGTTAATTATTTACCAGTGTTGTGCAAGCCTACGTACTGAGTACTCACCCGAGTTGGAGACCATGAGCGTCAAGTACTCGCCAGTGATGTTGGAGAAGAAACCGAGCAGAAAGCCCTTGGGATTGGTGGTGGTGAAGCCCACACGGATCTTCTCATTGATGGTGGAACGCCACGAGCCTAGGAAGTCATACTTCACTATCGAATTCGGTCGCAGGTTCACGCCGATTTCTGAGGAATACAAAGTAAAAAAAATTATGTAACAGCCGAGTAGTAGTTATAACCGCCTGTGGTTTGATACGTCGTATGATGATCTGATAAAAGTACAACACAAATAAAAGTACACAAGGTTTACAAAAAACGTTAATATAAATTTAAACCACGCTCAATGACGTTGAATATTTTTTTGAGATTTTATCATATGTTTGGTGTTCGTATATAAGACACAAAAACAATATGCCAAGTCTTCTTAGAAGTCCATCACGAGAAGTTCGCTAATTTACTGCACGAAGTATTTCTTTTAAATTATAATTTCGGCGTACAGAGGACATGCCGCTGTGTGTGGTCGGGGTACACGCGTGAAGCTCACCGTCGGCACAGATGGGTCCTTTGAAAGCGGTCCAGCGACAGTCGCAGGCGTATCCGTCGTAGCGCTCCAGGCATGTGCCGTTGTTGAGGCATGGCGACGACTGACACTTGCCACGGCAACCCTCCGCCACTCCATACAGCCCTGAAAATTTGTTGCAATACTAATATTACAATCCACAATCAAAAGGTATATTAGCTATAGTCCATTCACGTTAACAAAATAGTCATCTTTGTCCGCGGGCCGCCCCTCGACCAATTAAGTCGCAACAAATTAGAAAGCTTAGATCACACACAGTTGTGACTCTTGTGCGTTACCTACATGAAATAACAAGAATGTATATCTCGCCTGTTCGTAATAATACAAGTGGATCGGTAATTCATGTGGATTAAACTTTATATTTTCAGTTATAAATTGTTTACCCTTTACCAGGCAGTTGAATTGATAACTCAATTTTTTCTTAACGCGAACGGACGACTACAGAAAAAAAAACATTATCTAAAGAATAAAGAATTACATACTACAAGCACAAAATGAAAATATGTGTGTATACCTCTACGCGCGTACGAGACGAGGTCTATGGGGCGGCCGTTGAGCAGCAGCGCGCGCATGCAGCCCACGTAGCCGTCCTTGCGCTCCAGCGAGGCGCCCAGCATCAGCGACGTGGTGAGATGCAGCGCGCGCACCGGCTCTTTCGCAGTGCGGATCTCGTTCTTCAGCGCGCCGTCCACCACCACGCGAGCTTCCTTCCTGTCCTCAATTGGTTCACGTGATAATTACTACGATTTAGACTAAATGAAAATAAAAGATGAGATAAGGTTAGAACTGGCGACCTGTTCCGTTCGATGGAGACGGAGTGCCAGTTGTTGTCCGCCAGACGGTTGCTGGTCTCCACGGAGACGCCGAGCGGCGTGTCGCCCACCTGGAACTGGAACTGCAACTGGTCGCCACCGATTATTGAAAGCTTGATGTAGTCCTGCGGGCCCTGGAATAGATCAAACATCGTCATCAGCCTGTGTCTATCCATTGCAGAAAATAAGCCTTTCCCAAAGCCTTCCACCATATACGATTCTCCGCTTTCCAGCCCCATCTAGCTGTCCTTATAAGGTCATCGGTCCATCGGAAGTGCGGGCGCCCTTGGCAAAATATCCCCTATCTCGTATATATTTAATATAATGTTTACTTTTCGGTTAATCTACAAGAACGATAACAGGTATACCACAGAGATACAATTCGTTGCATCGTATATATAGGAAAGAAAATTTTACAATGGCAATAAGCTCTAACGACCTCTTAACCCTAGTGGGATAGACAGAGTCAGCTTTCGATCACCGCTCTTATCCAAGCTTATTATTTCTCGTATGTGAGCCCACCACTCATACGCTGGGTATAAATTTTTAGTACATAATTTTTTTCTACCTAGAATAACGGCAATTCAATATGAATGACAGATAGTCCCGTAAGTCGAACCAACCGCATGACCACTAGGCTATCACTGCTACAAATATGTGTAAAAATAAAGTTTTCACAGTTAAAACGTGATATATGAAACCTTAGCATGCAGTAGAACAGCATTCTCCCGGGTGGTCTTGAATTCGAAGTAGATATCACCGCTGTGGCCAAGGTCGAAAGCGGGCAGAGGGATCACCGCGTCCGTGATGCGGAACGTCACCGCGTTGCTGAACAGATCTGCCCAGCGGATATAGACTTTATGTTACAGAGGTATCAAATTATATTAGTAGACAAAAATAAGGAAGTGAAGTGTAAACACACAAACAATGCCATATGAATTGATTATGATTTGTTCAAAAGTCGAAACAAATAATATCACCGTCTCCCTCGCACAGCAGCGGTCCCAGCGTGTACCGGCCTTCCTTCTCGTCCAGGTGGCTGCCCGTGTCTCCGAACCTGAGTTGCTTCACCGGCAGGTACTCTTTCTCTACGATGTCTCCGCCGTCGACTTGGAACTCTATACATAAAATAATTAATTTCTACTTGCTCATACATTAATAGAAAATGGAGGAACCAAATGGATGCAATATGTGTCATGAGCTCAAGGTGAACTATACAACCCATTATGTCAATAAATAAAATATAATATTTATCCCCAGCGGGTTAGACTGAGGTAATACTTGTTATTCCTTTTTACCAACGTGGAACTTATCCATAATTATTTCATAGAGGATGTGATTCCGTGAGGATGTCATGATCATCATCATTTATTACATTTTAGAACACCATAATTTTCTAAATATATAAATTTGTTGCAATACCCACTGTGTCGTAGAATATGGCCTAGGTACAAGCACCAAGTAATTACCATCTGCTTTAAGAGGGCTGTACTCCGCGTCGCAGTTACACCACTTAGTGGGGTCCAGGCAGGATCCCAGCACGCCGCACTGGCACATGCGGCTGCCCGCAGTGGCCCCCGCCCAGTAGTCCATGCGCTGGCCAGTGCGGGACACCCACCACGCGAACGGCTGGAACGTCGCCTCGTCACCTGCAAATGTTGAACCAAAGCTTTAAGTTTGTATCAGAAGTGAAATTATGAGTAAGAATTATATGTTTATCAAATTGTACGATGTTATAATAATCCAGATGAATAATGAACACATATTCACTTAAACCTCCGAGACACGCGTCCTGTGGTGTGCGGTATAAGATAGTGTCGTTCAATAATGTCGGCGCTGCGGCATACCTCACACGAGCCGTTCAATAAGCTATCCCTATAAGTGAAATAAAATACATTGTACACTTTAAATAAACATTACTACCAGCACAAAAGTAAACCACTCCAACCAAGATAAGAGGCTAGGAGGAGAGCTAGGAGATGGTTCACTTCAATAGTCAGTCGATAGTGTTTATATGGAAAAATACGTATAAACCTGAAACACGCTCACTTGGAGAATTGAGGAGTCTAGAATGTCTGCACATGTACTCGAGACGCTGGCTGCAGGAGTGCGACCTGTTGAGCAGCGCCTCCAGCTGCGCGCGCGACGCATCGTACGTGATGTCCTGGCGGAAGCTGCCCGGCTCCTGGTAACCGTCCACCTGCGAGCTGGCCGTGGCAGAGTGCTGCACCGCAGTCAGCACTCGACCGTCCGCTGGTGCGTCAAATTGCTTATGTTTATTACAAATTTCCTACCAAATAAACGTACAGTGGTACCTCAACATATGAATTTAATTTGTTCCATAACCATGTAAAAGCATATATCTCCATAGAAATTAATTGAAATGCCATTGCCACAAATGTTTTGTAAATGTCAAAAATGCTTCGAATACGAGGGAACACACAGACTGAGCTCTAGCCTGAGGTGGGAGAAAATGTTAGAGTGGCGTAGTACGCGATTCCTCGTATGTCAAATCTCAAAGCAAAATATCTATCGCTCAGCGGCTCGTATCTCAAAACAGTTGTATATTAGGGCACTTGTGTATCGAGCTACTACATTGAGTCATTTGTTACTCACAGTAGAGCTGGCAGGTGACGGGGAAGGCGGGCAGCGGGCCGGAGCCGTCCACGTCCACCATCACGTCGGCGGAGCGCGACGCGCCCAGCGCGCTCTTGTACGCCGCGCACGACAGCGGGTGCACCGCTACAACCACAACCACAAGTACATAAATAAAATGTATTTTACTACATACCCCAAAAATAAAATATTATAAGGTTATGTATAACTGTGCAGCTTGGATTCGCTTGTGCTTACTAAGTGGTGATCGAAAAGTCGATAGAAAATTTCCTAATTTTTCGATTAACTTGTTTATGGCCCAAATCTTAAGTAAACATTACTTTGTTATTTTATTATTAACAAATTATTTTGTTCTTTTTGAAGTGAATGAGTTCTACAATTTGAGCTCAACTCCATTGGTTAAATCCAATAGATCTAAAGAAGATATACCTCAAAAAGACATATTTTCAATTAAAAAAAATAGTTTTAAAAAAATTTAAAAAAACTTTGTTGGCTGTCTGTTAAATATTGGTATTACATACTTAAATTTGCGATAAAATTAATATAAAATGAAATTTTAGATCATTATTTAGCTTTAATTCAAGTTTGAAAAATCTATGGTACCAATGTCTAACAAATTAAACCTCCTTCCTTGTTACGGAATGTAGCAAAAGCCCTTTACTTACAAATAAGTATTGAAACGTGTCTAAAACCCAATTACTTACAAGTATGGCAGACGGCGCCGGCGTAGCCCGTGCTGTGACAGTTGCAGGTGAACTCGTCGGCCGTCTGGCTGCACGTGCCGCCGTGCTCGCAAGGGTTCGGGTTGCATCTGCCACAAACAAGAAATAAGGAGATTTAGAACCCCGCCGTTGTTTCAGTTTTTGCGGGGTAATGTCTTAACAGTAAAAGGGACATAGTTTTATTTATTGAGATTATCATAACCTCCTCGTACTAATTTGAAAAAGTAACTGTTTATCTATTTAAACGACAGATCTAACTAATCTCCAGACATAAGACTTGTAACAAACACCAAACATTTAGTACACTAAGTACGCATTTGTTTACTTTAGACTCATTTATTCAGAATGGAAAGTATATTAGTTTATTAATAAATATCAAAATTATTCTATCACAACCTAATTTTCAAAGATAGTTCAGCTACCTGTCGATCATCTGACAAGCGTCGAAAACAACTTCGTTAGGGCAGCAGTATTCCTCCTTGGTCCAGTCGGTGGGCAGACGGTAGTTGCCGTCCACCGCAATCTTGCGCATGCACCCGATGAACCCACGCGGCGGAGTCTTGCCACCTGACAGGGAAACATTAGTTAATGACCCGGAAATAAATCATCCTTGACGATGTGATCTCAGGTGGATTGAAAGTAAGGTCTCCCAGTCCACGCTGACATTTTTATATGGTTCATTTTGCATGTCAAAGGTTTTGCATCCGACATGCAAGATTCGTTTTAACATTTCTAATTCTATTTGGTGTGGACCTAAGTATTTTTTGTCTTTCAAGGATTTAATTTTAAGAAGGCCAAGACATACCAGCGATATAGTAACTGGGTCCGGTGAGGAAGCGAAGCAACTTCGTAGTCCTGACGGGGCGCCGGTCGATCGCCAGCAACAGCGAATCCGTTGCCAGGGTCAGGAGCAGCGCATGCCAACGGCCGTCGTTCTGCTGCTCGGGGAAGTTGTCGAGGCGGACGGGCTGGGTGCCCGCTGTCGCCAGCTCCACCTTCACTCTGCCCTCTTCTAGATACACCTATATAATACCAAGCGATGTAGGTACGACCGAGTTACTGAAACGCTAAAACCAACTCTTTGTCACAAGTTAGCAGAGATTCAATTGTAGGAGAATGCTCCATATAAGCTGGACAGATAAGGTGTCCAACATTGAGGTTTTTGCCCGAATGCAAAGGAAGCTTGATGTGGGCAAAACCATCAAGCATTGATCTCGTACCTAGGCCATACCCTACATCATGATAGGTACTGCCTGTTGCAATCAAGCGAATTGAGCGTTTTTACAACTCCGTCTAGATACTCTCAAACACAAATACCTTTACGTATCCGTCGGTTTTGAACTTGTGGTATATGAGGAGAGCGTGGTGCTCGTAGGTGCGGAATTCCAGGGATACGTTGAGTGTGTTGCCGCCGGAGTAGCCGCGCAGCTTCGCATATGAGCCCTCCTTCAGGAATGTGATCGGCACCACTGGCGGCTCCTACATTTAATAAAAACAACATATTTAACATGTGTAATCAGTGATGACGTCATCACTGAATTTTAATTGAATTATGGTCCACTTTTGCTAGATATATAAAATTGGCCGCTATTCTTCAATTCTTCAGTGACTTCATTGCTGATAAATTGTAAATATGACTTATCCCATGGACTATTGCATCTGCATATAGTGTGGGTAGAATATCTGCGGCTTAACGAAGTTTGTTACTTGCCTTTTATATAATAAGACAATCATATGTTATAATGTTTTGTAAGACTTTTGTAAGTTAATCGCAATTACCCTTCGACTGCAAAACAGACCAGTTGTACTAGATATCACTGTATGAAGAGGTGGCATGAATAGACCAGCTCAGGAGGAAATACCACAACTTTATACGAGTTCGTTGTTTCTAAATGTTCCAAAGGTGATGAATATTCCTTCACAACATCTTTACCTCATCTTTCTTTTATAAAGCCTGAGAACGCAGTTGCAGCTTCTCTGGTCAGGTTAGTTGCTCATGTGGACCATCTACTTTGATAGTTTCAATGCATAGTATCTTTATGCCCTGACTTTTGTCGAAGGTTGTGAAGGGAAATCCACCACTGCACTGCCATTTATCATTAGCTCTATTTTAAGTGTATCCGTTCTCAAAGCTAATAGAGAATGGTCGCATAACTTTCACCGCTACAAGTAGCTTGCATTATATTTATAAAATGGGACTACTACTCTTGGATTTACTTATGTAGCGGTGATGAAAATGAATGTATTCAAAAGTAAACTAATGCGGGATAGATAGGAATATTCTTCTTGTATCTAAAATGAACACTCACGGGACAGGCGTACAGGGTGTTAACTTTCTGGAATTTGAATGGCTCTCCAGTCTCGTAGCCGTGCTTGAGATCCTGGATCACGTTGGTGGCGTTGAGGTACAAGTTCTCCACGCAACCAGTGAAGTTTTGATCCACCACTAAACCATCTTGGAAGTTCGGTACGCCGCCGATGTACAGCTAGATAACAAATATGATTATATAACCGTACATCTACTTAAGTTTGTATTAGACATTTTCAAATAATTTTTGTAAATAATATCAGTATAAATATTAAATTTTTGAAATAATTGCGCAAAGAGTGGTACGGCTTTAAATGTAAACTAATCTTAACTAATATCCAATATAAAACTTCCATTTATTTATGAAACGGGTATTTATCAATCCGTTAATGTATTTTTCTGTATCAAACCACATTACATAGAGATACATATGAGCCGAGTCAGTGACGACAGATAGGGAAGGAAAGACTTGAATGGAGGCCGCGCATGGGTCAGAGAAGCACCCTCCCTACAGATGGACCGACGATCTTATAAGGATAGCCGGAAGTGGGTGGATGCGGGAAGCGGACGATCGTATATGGTGAAAGGCATCGAGGAAGGCCTATTTCCAGCAGTAGGAATAGACACAGGATGCATTATCATCATGATGATGATAGATAAATATTATATAGTAAATAAATATCAAAAACGTTATTTATGTCAAAAACACATTAGAAAAAATTACTAATAGAAGATTAATAATAGAAATTCTTACAGCTCTATTGAGATTGAGCTTAGAGAATTCTCCCTTGATGCGGCCTGTGACCACAACACGGTCTACCGAGAAGACGACATCCCGGTGCCGGCGCGAGATGACCACGTCGTGCCAGATGTTGTCGTCCAGGAGGCTGCCCACAGACAGAGAGGTCGCCGTGCCAGATCCTGATTTAATATATGAAAATGATATTTACGTATAAAACATACTATTACTACGTAATTTTCCAATCAACCAACTGAAAGTAAAACCTTTAAAATAAAAAAAATATTGAAAATAGTTCGTAAATAACGTGCGTCGTGCGTAAAACGCACGTACATAAAAAAATATAGAATAATTAAAATCCTTCTCCTTTTTTTTCAAAACTTTATAATGATATACGTAATTGGCGTAGTTTATGAAGAAATAAAATCAACATTACCTTTATGTCGGATAATTTGGTCGCAATATTAGAGCCCACTTTTTAGCAGACGTTATTTGTGGGCATGTGAACTCTAGTGAACGTATCTTCGTCTTATGGTCAGTAACGTTTTACCAAACTTAACTTCCAAAAAATCATTACTATATGCTATTGAGGCTGTAGTACCACACATGCACTTATCAAGTGGGTATATGGTGTAGCATTGAGAAATGATCAGTCGATACTAGAGAGTAATTTACATAACCTAATAACCCTTCCTCTTTCCATCAGCGAACGACTAAACGCGGCGAACGGTTCCACCCTTACGTCGTAAACATTGCTACATTACGCCCGAAGCGATTTGCCTCTTCCTTCATTATGCGGACGGTTAATGGAGCTCTCTGCCGAGGTCAGTCTTTAACTACCAATGCAATCTGGACATCTTTAAGATTAATGTGAACAGACCTTATAGACTCACGTGTTTATCTTCGCCTTTTATCGATATTGAAGCCAAACGTGACTCTATTATATATATATATAGGAAAATTAGTTTATTTATTCAATCTTCTTCTGCCTAGGGTTTTCCCGGCCTACAGCCAGGGTCCGCTTTCCTACTTAGTCTCCTCTTGATCTTAATTTATTCAATAATTAATAATAATTTTAATAAGTATTAAGTCAACCAAGAGTATATACATTACGTATACGTTACAGAAATACATATGTGCGGTACGCTTATGTACCGATTACAGGTTAAGACAGCAATGAGTAACAGCCCTGTAGTTCTGGGCTCGTAAGAATAAGACTACGGCATCCCCTGCCTGTCGTAGAAGGCGACTAAAAGGAGCCTCAGGTTTACTGGGCGACAAGGGTGGGCGCCTTTGTCGTCCGCTAAGGTGGACCCGGGAAGAAGGCGACATCGGCTGGCCCGTATCGCTTTGCACTGCAAGAGCACAGGGGGGGAGGGATTAACCTCCCCCCGGGACGTGCTCTCCTTAAACACAGTGCAGAGGGGCTCCGGTGCGTTCCACTGGAGATCCCGGAGCCCCTCGTCATGCACCGAGGAAAGGGCCACCGGGGGAGGTTTTAGTGGGTAAAAACCAAACATAACCGCCGCCTTCCCCCAGAAGGCGGGTATCGTTTTGAAGATTTTCTCCCCGTTAACAAAAAAAGCATACGTAGTAAACGAATATCAAACTAGGAAACTTGTAGTGTATGTAGGTCAAGTGGTAACTTTTTCATTTTTTTAAACGGTTAGAACACACATCCTTATGATTATGTACATATAAATCATCGTTTATACACATCATTTTGTATACAACAGATATTATTTGCATATGTACAACGCTAGTAGATATTAGACAAGTGTACGAGAAAAACTTGGCGCTGTGACATAATCGTGAAGCTTGTCGCGCCAGCAACAACGATCGATAACCCGGAACGTCTGTATCAGCAGACGTTTGAACTCATGCCAGTAATCTCCCATAAACGAGATATACGTCCCAAATATTCAGCACAAAAACTGTTCTTTTATAATATAACGATATGAAGGTCAGGTCAGGTCTCGCGGCGAGATATGCTTCAATGTTTTGTTTCTTAAAACACTGAAGCACGACTTAATTAAAATGCTATTTATTACTTTTTCCAACAACTTGGGTGGATAGCGTGATCGCTGTATTTAAATATTTATAAATGTAATTGTGTTATTATTTTTTAAATTATGTATCCTATGACTTCTCGTGTAACACGGAACTGCAAGTTATTAATATGAGTCCATATAAAACCACAATGCTATATAACACATTCTACATTCATTTAATAATTAATAAAATGGTGACCTTGAACCTACGACAAAATGTTTCAGACACAGTCCCTTAACCAGTGGTTATCAACGCCCATAGCTCGTTCCCCTTTTTGAAATAAAACTTCTTTACGCACGTTTGACTTGACAAGTTGTGAATGCGTTACAAAAAACGTAATCGAGCAAGGCGAAGGTAATTTAGGCGGAAAGAGTTACATTTCCTATTGCTTGCCTGTTGCCTGTATCACACTGTAGATGCAAGAGAGAGCAGTGCGCGGCCACATCTTACTTTCTTGAACAATCGTATTTAATCGTTATCAATCGAACATCGCCTCGAATAGAGAGGGGCCCCAATAGGGGCTTCATTACACTTAAATTTAGTTTTAAATCATTCTTGTTTTTAATTATATTTATATATGTATCTATTACTTGGTTTTACAATCGATTGTTAAATTAAAATCGCGACTAAAAAGTTGGTAATTTTATTTCGAAAATAAAGGGCCTCCACCCGGGGGCCAGCCTCTAAATCCTGTTCTGTATACATATATAAATGGAGCTAAAGAGGTTTTACTTCAGTCATGTGGTCTAAAGCACATTCGTTTTTATTAATCTTCGATTCATCTAAAGAGAGGATGATATAAATTCGCCAGATATTTGTTCGCGGGAAGGAACCACCTTCGGTATTCAGCAAAGCTCACCGAGGTCCACGTTGAAGACGAGTCGATTGTCCCTGAGCTGCAGCGCCAGGTAGTCGCCCTGCGTGCCGCGCGAGTACAGCAGAGCCCCCGACGCTGCGCTCGTCTTGAAGCGGAAGCGGATCGCCTCGCGGGACGCGGAGATCGGGTCTCGTAGGAGGTCCATCTTCACTAACGATGACCCATTGAAATACATCGTGTCGGCCACTAAGTGGACAGAAGGCAGGAGTTAGATAAATTAGTGCACAAAATAAAGTTGACAAAAAGGGGAGGAGGCTTAATGTCAAAAGGCATTCTCTGTCTACTTTTAGATTGTGTAGATAAAAAGTAACGTTTGAAAGCTTAGAAAAAAAATATTAATAAATATTCATATATAACTAAATAGATCTAGATATTTTTACACCTCACCGGAAAGACCTTTGTGTCGAACTACTAACCAAGGTTCAGACTAAACGACTTAAGAGCTCAATCCAGCGAAGCTATCGCGACCAGCTTTCCTGGCCAACATGTGTAGATTCGTCAAAAAAAACCAACCCGACAATCGGTGTAAAATAATATACCATACCATAGTCACACCCGTAGACTTCAACCCTCATAGATATCTTGTCCCTCCATCGCATGGGGTTTATCCTTAAATACTGAGCTATTATAGGCACTTCGAATTCGTTCTTCTTCACCGTATTGCCGTCATGGTTGCCCTCGAACATCTATACACGAATAAAATTGTTTAGCACTATTGAACTTAATTGTACGTGCTATATTATACACATATAGTGGATTGTTAGCAACAAAATGTTAAATAACTACAATACAAAAGGAAACAGTAGGAATACGAAGTTAATTTAATAATATCAAAGAAAACGCTATTAGTAGTGTTAAAACATTCAAACGTAATTAATTTTAAATAAAATTAGTATGCAACTACACCGCAACACCGTGGGCCTACATACATAGGTAAACGAGGAACTGCAGGTCAAATGCTATTATAAGAAACGAATGAGCATTTCATTATAATCATGAGTCAGTGTCAATCAGTTGTTAGATATATGCCCCTATTGCCAGGGCCGGATTTAGAGGTCTGGAGACCGGGAGCATAAAAGGCGATAAAATGAAAAATATAATTAAAAACAAGATATATTTAAAAATCCTTAAATTCGGCCCTGCTTATTCCCTTATATGTCATCACTTCACTAGTCACGTCATGTTACTTCCGGACGACTTTATTAACCAGTCAGGAAAAACACATCTCGTCTTCAAATTCTTTACTAACAAACATTCCTTCAATCATGCCATCGTTGTATCGACACTCTGCTGTTGACAAATTTGTCGGATTGTTGGATTGTTCATTTTGGAAAAAGAGAACTAATGATGTCCGTGTAGGAAAGACTCGAAACTTATTGCAGTGGTACAAGTTTGCAGCGGCTTTTTCCGGTGTATAAAACAAACACAGCATGAATGGAAACAATTTTTTATAGGAAGAGGGGCAAACGAGAATACGGCTCACCTGATCGCAAGGAAAAGCTGCAGGAACGTTGCAGGCCTTTGAGTACTAGGCTTATGGCTTTGGTGACAGATGCCTCCACAAGTTAATAGTACGTGGAAAAAAGTTACGCGATAAACATATATCTGCCATGTGTAGTCCCTTCGACCACAAGCAAAACATACTAAAAAGTCCTACGGTCTTTTAACCTTTTAGGTAGACGGAGACAGCAATCGCTTTCTAGTTTTCACCGAGCCTATGACGTCATACGACATACGTGTAACATATGTTAAACCCAAAGCCAAACACCGGGCAATAACTTTACTAAGTAGTTTTTGTATAAAACCGAAAAACGTAATCTCATGCAAACCAACTAATTAGCATTAGCCTTTGCCTCTTATCCCCGAAAGCGTATATTTTTATATTCCACTTACAGGCATGCTAGCCACGTAACTTTGATCTTACCATTGTCATGGTTACGAATAATCAATAACACCGTCTCACAAACCATTCACCTGATTAAAACCGTCTGCAGAGGAAATAGTCCTCCAACTCTCCCCATCGTCAGAATATTGAAGCATGTACTCCGTGACATACTCATCGGTCGCGTACCGCCCTCTCGTAGCAATACAACGCAGCTCCTTGCGCTCTGGCAGGTTAATTGTTAGGTGTTGATAGTACGAACTTTCCTTCGCCGTCCATGCTGAAGATCCTTCACCATGATAGCAAATACAATTAGTGCTTGCTGTACAATAGTTAGTAGGCATAGTAATAAAATATACATATAAATGTTCTAGAACATTTATAAAACGATTTTTTTTAACAGATATATATTGGTCGTAGGAGTTTGTTTACTTGTTACTATCTAGAGCAATATATTTGTATTGTCATTTAATTGAATATCATCTCGTAGGAAATCCACTGTTCAACAGAAGCCTCTGTCAACGAGTTCCAAAAGGACCTGGTTGTAAGCGGCTTGCATCCAGCTTTATCCTACAACCTTTATAAGGTATAATATATATATATATCACATAGTCAGACCACTTTACAAAACATAACACAATATAAATATTAAGTTACACCAATATCCCATGTTATAACTACATAGCTTAAAAAACCACATGCATACCAAACTAAAACAGTGCAATGGTAGAGTTTAATTTTTTGTTATTCTTGTTAGTATTCACATCCTTTACTTTAAGGCGATTTACCTTGACCTCGCCTCCTGATGCTTTATATCGAACATAATCAAGTCCATTGGAGCCATAGCTTATATGGTACTCCTGGACAAATTCTTGAGAATGTGCTCGACCCTGGGTTGCTATCCTTGTAATATTCTTTACAACTCCCAAGTCTATGATGAGTTGCTGGTCAAAATCATTTTCCGAAGCCGTCCACGCATTCAGACCTTACATTGACATACATTTTTATTTGGAAAATTAAATAAAATGCAAATTCTGACATCTTTTATTGTGAAACAAAGATTTAAGCATGCCTGTCTAATTAATATGAATACATAAAAGCAACAGTGCTGCTAAATAACACAAATCACCAAAATCAGTTACAGAAAATATAAAAATCACAAAAGAACAACTAGAACAAATCAAGCATACGACATATTGACACAATAATCTTTCAAGTTGCAGATGTGAACACAATTGTGGAGAGATAACAAGAAGGTCTCTTTCTGTTTAATTTCATTGTGTAGATCCACTTGATAGGAAACAAAACTCGAGATGGGGTTTTTATGTTGCTATATAAAATAGGCAATAATAAGCGGACATCATTTGTTTGAGACGCTGCCTTTATTTAGCTTTAACACATTACAAAATAATTATTTATGAAATTTCTACTTCATCTAATGGTCTGCTAACTTATACTCCTTATTTTTTTTATGCAAGAAATCTTGAGTAAATACCATGTCCGGTTCATACAAAGGTTTTGCTTCCATAATAATATCTTGAAAATTTAAAAAAGTATAAGGCACTGTCTTATACTCAATGTTCTTCACAGTCTGCAAAGAAACTGCAACTGCATGTTTCTCATCTAGTAAGGTTTCCTCAAAAACCCAATCGTCTTTTAGAACATTCCTTACATATAATTTTGTGTCCGTTACTATTTCAGTCACCTTTAGAGGTGATACAACAGAGAAACTTATTAAGTCAAGAGGAATAGTTATTCCCATACCAATATTCTTTACATAGCTTTCCTTGAGGCACCACATACGGTGGAAACATGCTAGTTTTTGCATTTCTGTTGGCAAACTATGTATTGTGGACCATTCATGATGAGAAAACTGTCTGGTCATGATTCGGAAAAATTCTGGAATATTTTTATTAACTGGTGGCTCTATTTTCATTATGTCTATGCCAATATTTCTATTAATGTTTCCAGCTAATACTGCATAGTCTCCGTGATGAGATACATTAAAATTAGGCACCATGTTAGCCTCAAGTAAATATGGTTTACCATTATTATCTCTACCCAGTTTAATATTTTCATATGGAATTGATGTTGAAATATGCACATATCTTCTCATCAGAAGCCTACCAATAAGCGAAGATTTTGCATCATCTTGGAAAATAAACCGTGATATCCTCTGCTTCTCCTCAGGCTGTATATAGCTAGAAGCTGCTAATATTTCTTGCTCACTTGGCTTCCATTCACTTACATTGAATGCCCATCTTACATTGTTGGTCTCCATGGCCATTACAAAGGGTATCAGGTATTTTTCACTTCTGTTTACCCACAATGTTCTGGTCCAATTAATGATACTTTTATTCGATAAATGGACCTGCAGATGAATTAATCCTTTTAGGTCTTAGTTTCCTTTTTGTGATTTTTACATTTTAATTTGATAGAAATCAAAAATTAGAAATAGTGCAGCACATACACAACACAGACATGCTTAAAATTATTTAAAAGCATATTTTCTACATGATGAAAATAAAAAAAAAATATCAAACAATATTTGCAAATACTGTGCACCCAACCCATTGAAACGGTATATCACAAAAAAAAGAAAATAATGACAAAGCACTTTAAATCTATACATCTAAACCCCTTATTGACATAGCTAAGGTAATTGTAAAGTGCCATAATTAACAATAAACCTACAACAGCTTACTTAATTGATATAGTTATGGGAGTAATATAGTTAAGTAAGGCAAAGTTTGTATAGAAAATATCAGCTCGTGGATTTTTTACTATCAGTAACCTCCAAACACATTTTATACTTATTTACAGTCAAAAAAATATTGATATAGGCCATATAAGATTAAATATTATGGACTCTCTGAACTTGAGATATCATTTTTCAAAGAAGCAGCTATTAGGAGTTCATTATTTCTTATTATCATATAAGAATTATATGTGAATTGTTAGTCCTAGGCTAAAGTTATACCATTTAATATCACATTATAAATGTTTATTTTTTGTGTGTGTACAAACCGCGAATTCATAAATATTATGTTACGTAAAAATCGATTGAGATATTAAAATATACATATAACTTTACATATAAGCAAATTCAAACTAATAAAAAAAACTTACCATATAACTTAGCATTCTCTGGGCCTCTATCCCTTAAGTTAGAAGTAGCACTCAATTTAGCATAAGCTACTAGAGGCTCGTTGCATTCATAATCGTAGTAATATCTTAAATCTGCAAAGAGGCAAATTTTATTTGTAATATAGATAACACGAAAAATACGTTCAATTATTTTTTTTAACAATTAAAACAAACTCCTCACCTGCTTTACAATTTGTTGCACTATACGAAAGCAAAGCAAAGAAATAATATAAGAAAGCACTCATCATAATATCATAGTTCCTTTATTCTAAACTGTAACAACAGCGACTTGTATCAGTCACAAAATGAATAAAACACAAGAGTAAAATTGTTTAATCATTACGTTCTATGCTAGGCGTTGCTTGACATTCATTATGCCGGACGGACAACACCCAAATCTTATTTAGTCGTTACAACGTCTTGTTGACGACCAATAAGAATCATACAGTTTTCGAAATATCCAATGAGATTATTAGGTCACCATTAGCAAAACAATATGCTTAGTGAAAAACTATTGCCGGTAAAATTTAAATATCAATGTGTATTAATTAATTAGGTATGGTATGGACAAGTTAGCCTTGCTTATTTTTTTTTAATTTTAGAACATAATTTGCAAAAATTAAATTTATTATGAATAAATAAGTAATAATAACTAAACAAGTGATTTTTTTGCAAGAAGCCGGAAAATCATTGGTACAAGCTAACTGGGGTTCTAATTTGGTAAATGTTTTTCATTTACATTTTGCTTGACAATTGTGGTGCCACTGATATTAATTGGAAAATCCATTTTTATATATTTGACTTGAACAAGCTGCACGAGCTAGTACATAAGCTATTAAATGTCTATTAACTCTATTCTTGAAAATTGTAATTGGAAATTTTAAGCTATTATTTAAACGTTGCAAATTATATTTATATAAGTATAAATTATAATTATATAATGCAACGTATAATTATATAATTATATTAATTCCGAGAATTTTTTATTTCAACCAGAATATGAAGAAAGGAAGCAATGATAGGGTTCCGTAATTAAAAATCATTAAATCCTACAAATTAATAAATTATCTTGATATCGAGACGCAAATGTGACCTAGGTAATAGACTGGTCTAAATCCCTCATAATTTACCAAGTTTAGTCTCAACTACATACCAAAAATTAAAATATTTTAGTTTGTGATGATTATTTTTTAAGTATGAGTATGGCAACATCAAATATTAATTTAAGATTTGGAACATTTCGTGAATGTAAAATTTAGTTAGAATTTTTCGTAAAAATCTTTACAATTAAGATTAAATATTTCATTCCATGAGCTTTATATGTGTTTTTCTTTTTGTGTATAGATATTTTTAGTTAATATTTAACATCTTTTACTTATAAGTGCATTTCTATTACGTCCCCGTTACTTGTTTAAAATTCCTTATTTTATGTTTGCCACGTTTAACGGACAATTTAATTCAGATAATTAATAAAAGATGTTGATTGCGGCTTAATTAAAGAAACATAAAAAGGTAAATGTATATTTTATTCCGTGATGAGTCATAAAGAAATCTGAAATCACTGCAGACATGTTCCGCAGTTTACCTTGTTATTCGTAAATAATCAATAAAAATCATTGAAATCATTTTACGCTGTGGTTTATTATACCGCTGCTATCAAATTAAGTGATAGTGATGGTAAGTGACCGCTACAATACGTCGATTCGGGCTAGTAATCGTCGCCGGATCAGTGATCGGGGCAATAACGCAGCCTTAACAATACTGGAATGAAACATTTATTCCTCTATGTTATACTGGGCGAACGATGTAGCTCAATCTTGTCCTTTATGAAGGATGACAATCGACCTGCAACCCATCTCAAAAAACTGCCCAATCCACATATATTGGTCCACATAAATTATGATGAATCATATTAATATAGTCAAGCTAGGGTGTGCGATACGATTGCTATTCCGGGAAACAAATGCGCATTAATGACAGTTTTTTTTGTTTTGTTTTTTAAATTGGTGATTATGTTTTACTGATGATTATCATTTATTATATTAAGTTTATAGAGCAATACATATCATGGAAATGTTTTTGCTAAAATAACTTTTATAATTTGTAGGCTTAATCATGTCAAGTATGTCCGATCGTAAGGCTGAGTTAGAAAGGAAGAAGGCGAAACTACAAGCTTTGAGAGAAGAAAAGGATCGACGCCGCCGAGAGAAAGAACAGAAAGATGCGGAGGAGGCTTTGGTTAGAAACTTTTTGTTTTCTTTATGATATTAAGTAATATAAGTATATTCATTAGATCTCACTAGAGAGATTCTCCCTCGAAACTGTTGTCAAAAAGACTTACATCGAGTATGCTATGTCATTATAAGTGGTAACTATTATCAAGTTCAACTTTATTATCAATATAGCAGTGTAACTTACCTCTTAAGATCATGCTGGGAAAACATATTACTAGTTTACACTGACATCCTAATAAACATATTGCAAAACTTCATGTATGTACAAAAATGATAAACAAATATATATCACACCTGATGGTAAGTGAATTTTTACTTATTTTTGACATGTATAAAGTTATCCTTTTTTTATAATGTTGCTTAAGGGCACTGAGTTACAATGACTATAGGGTTATGTAAATTATATTAATTGGAATAATTTCATTGGTACAGCAAAGAGCATCAGTAGCATCCAGTATTGACAGCCGACGTGATCTCGATGAGATGCTTTCCTCATTGGGAGTTGCACCAGTCAAGGATGTGCTATCTTCTCTGTCCTCCATGACATCATTAACACCACCACAAACGGCATCGCCAGATGCCAGTCTGCCTCTCTCTGATAAATCCAGTTTACCTGTGCAAGGGTAATATTAGATTATATGATTATTATATATACCTTTTTTTGTTTAGAATGTTAAATATTCTATACATGCTTTGACCATAAAAAGCTTTTATTTTAAATTCTAAACTTCCTATTAGTTTTACAACTGTAAAATATATGATTTCCAATAAGCAAATAAGTTCAATTGAAACATAGGCTTTAAGTCAATACACTGTACAGAGGGCAGAAGAAATCACTACAGCTGCAAGTAGTGTCGGTGCAATCTACTGATATTCCACCGAAGGAAAATGTTACATATGCCAAGCAAACACAGACCACAGCCTCTGGGGTCACTGAACTGCGAGATGGTAAGTTTTGCAAAAATGTTTTTTATTCAAAAACAAACATGCTGTTTACAAGTTAAACCTTTTTATTAATACTCACACTCATTTAATAATAAATAAATAAAATAATGTGTATATATTTGTGAAAACAAAATTTGAAATACAATGTATTTGAATACAGATATTGAAAGACATGAAGCAAAGAGTTACATTTGTCAATTTGATCATTAAGCTTAAATGTACCAGACATTTATAAGGTTAATATAGGCATTCAAATATATATATATATATATTTTTAGTAATTTACACTTATATTCAGCATATCTTGTTGCATTATGATGATGTATATGTTTTTTGTGATTATAATTAAAACAAAATACCTGCCCACTGGAGCCAACAAAATGTGAATGCTGTGGTTTAGGTAGGCAGAGATACAAATTCTCAAAAATATGTCCAATTAATGTTATTTTCATTGTAAACATTTTCAATTACGAATTTGAGAATTTGCCAATTGTGTTGAAATAATACAAAGTTAATAATATTAATAATCACTTGTGATGTTTGGGTGATGGTTTTAACAATATCATTTGCAAATATATTTTTCCATATGGGTTCCATATTCTGTTTTGCCAAAATAAGAAAAAAACATGTCATCCATCTTTTGAAGGGAAAAATATTTTGTTAACATATAAATGGGAATATTCATTTTTTGCTGATAGATTAGTTATATCAAATTTATGTTGCCATTTCGTTTACAAAATGCCCAATAAATTTCTGTACATAGGGTGGTTATTTGCAAATGAGACCATATTCTTACTGTAACCAATGACATCTTCAGTAGCGTGGGCAGTATTTACTTTTCGCGCGTCCTTTTTATTTCAGCCTTTCGTCTGTTGTCTGAATGTCGTCAAAAAATAAATTAAAGTTTGTCTGTCCTCATTACAAGAATATAAAAATTTCCAAAACAATATTTAGTCATAAATATTATGTTATTGTGCAATCTATATATATATAATTAATGTTTGTGCATGAGTCTACGAAAGTTTCTGAATTGGTACTGATAGATAGAGCCTCTATCATTCCAATTAATTTCATATATTGCTGTGACAGTTGAATTGAAACACAAAGAGCAAACAAACAACAATATTTGTGTAATGTCTTTCCTTAAAATTTATTTTAGAGAAGTAGCAACAGGCGCGGGTAATGCTAGTAGGTTTGAAATGAATTGGTACACGACGACTTCGCCGAATACTGGCATTAAGTTATATTAGACAGTTTTGTTGGCTCTACGTAATGCTAAGGTTCGGGACATAAGACAATAGGTAACGACACAATCACTTCGTATATTGTTGTTTGATAATCACTTAATTCTGTCAGTGATGCAAGCTAATTAAAGTTTTTTTTTATTGGATACATATGTATATGGATATATCTATACGACGAAATACGTTGTCTGGAGTGTAAATAATGAACTACAGATATTTGATACCCACCTAATTTTTTATATTATTTAGATAGGAAATGCATTCATTTATTTAAAAAAAATTAAGTTATATTTTTGTGTGAGAACAGACGCTAATTAATGATTTAATAACCAAACCTGTTTAAAATCGATACATCACTAAATGATATTGACATGGAGATAAAACTAAGTATTTGATGACAATTCTATTCAGGCTTCAGATGTTTTTGCAAAATGTTAGTTCCTCCCTCAGCTTGAAGTGTTCCATCTCGCTCATCCTCGTGCTGTCGTCGTCTTTACGTTTATCTAAGCAAAAGTAAATACTGTTTTGAGTCCTTGGTGCAATGTTTGTGTTTGTGCTACCATAAAAAAAGGCTGCTCTTCCAATGCATCACCGCTTGCAGGATACATGGAGGACTGGTGGCGGCCACGTAAAGGTAATTTGAACTTTATTAACATAACATCTCTATTACGTTTCGCACAAACATTGTAAAGTACTGCTAAACTATTTTATTTACACTCTTTTATGATATTTGTGCAAGCAAAATTAAACACTATTGTCCTCATTATTAGGACGGTGTCTAATTGTATAGTGTATAGCCAATGATCTTACCTCAGCACATAACATAGCATTGGCTAAACATATAAAAATGAAGGCAAATTGCATGAGATGTTTTTCGTTGACATCTGTGTATCGAGGGTTAATTAATTTTAATAAGTGTCAACGCATGAACCCATTTGTGAACAAACTGCATGGTTTCATAACAAGATTAACAAGAAAGCATTGTGTATGTCATTTCATATTTTTATATACAAAACAAACTGAGACAGAAGTAATAACTTGAGGCAGTGCTAGATGTGTGGCTGGAGATGTGCCATGTAGGTCCTATAGTCAAATACTTGATACTCTAGCTGGCTCAAGTTATTATATAGAATATTGAATAATATAAGTTCATCGCTGTCGGGGCACAAATACAGGATGCTATAAAAAAGTGTACATTTTTAATGACAGTTTGTTTTCATTTTTGTCCCACTTTAGCACACGCAACCGACTACTACGGTAAGTCATTATTCCTCCAGGAGCTTACTTTCGTATACTCTAACCAGACTTCTGTACTTTCAACAATAACTAGGTGTCGGTTTGTTAAATTACCTAACACACGTCATTGGAACTTAGTCTTGTAAATAGTTATCCTTTCGATCACGCTTCTAGATGTTTCCTTACTAACATTTTCTAGGTGCGTTTGTATCAGGTTACTTGATATGTTATCGGTTGATGAAATAACTAGTAGCTTAACAAGTCGTTATCAAGAAATCTGATCTATTCTCTTCATGCTGGGACATGTAAAACGTCCGGGACTAATTCATTGATGTATGATGTGGTTATACATTCCATTACCACAAAGTGGCCTTCCAGAGTTCTCCACGTGGTGTTCGAACCACAATCTGGCCGCAGACTATTTTATGAGCACAAAATATATAAAATATCCTTATAATAATATGTGTATTTGATTTATGGTGGTGGTATGGGGGTACGCCATATCATCTCACGCTGATTTACCCTTCCGATTCAACTAACCCTGCACAGGTCTTAACTCGTGGACCCATTTAATTGAACTCAAGGACTGCTCGTCGCGGCCGACTGGCCTTAGTTCTGCAAACAATAGTGACGTCATTAACTAACGCGCTCGTATGGTGATGGTAACGGTTTTAACGTTTTCGCTTGTACACAGTGGCAACATCTTTACTGAATCATTATCTTCAATTACACCCGAGGACTGTCGAATTAAAAATGGAACCATTCAACCTGTTTGTTTGTGGAGCTAACTCCGTTCTTACTAAACGCTCATTAAAAGAAATTGATTTCGAATATCCGCCCGCAGACAGTCTTTAGTTAGATAAAATGGTGTCTTTTTAGGACATGCTGTAACATATCAGAGCACTGTTGATAAGCTAATATATGTATAGAGTTTTGAATATTATTTTTTAATTAATATTTACAATGGTCGAAACATACTGACATATTTTTTGTTTTCCTCCCTTTTTCAAGACGAGTACAATCTAAACCCGGGTTTAGAGTGGGAGGACGAGTTCACAGGTAGGTTTCAATTCCGAATCACAAGAACAATCATTGGAACTAAATTTTGCCCTTGGTAGAGCCTGTGCTGCTGTCACTTGGCATGTTTTGTTTTGTAACTTTCCTATACCTTCATATATGTAATGCTATTTTATGAACATAGTCGCTAACCTGAACATTCAACTCGGCACATTTAATGGAAACGGCTCACTCGATGCTATACAGGTTGTTTATTTATGCAAATACAACGCTTCAGTTTGAAATATTAGTAAACGTGTTATCACTATGCTATAAATAAATACAGAAGGAAGTTTTTAAAAAATGAACAGCCTGTTTATACGAGGGCAGTTTGATATATCCGTGACTTTTTGGGTATTAATTATTTTTCAACATAATCTTAGACTTTTAGTTTAGCATCATGGTTTATTTCATCCAAATAAAAAGTTTTTTCCTTGAGGGCTATGATAGTAGGCGCTGGGTTCGATCAATGTTCGACAATGACTAATCCAAATCTCTTACCAGTCTGCTATATCTTCCAATTTGAACAGAAAATAGTCGTATGTGACTAAACCCAGTATGCTAGAGGTAGATGTTCGCTAGATGGGTATGTTTTGCTTCAAATCTAAAATACAAAGTCATTGATTTCGAAACTGCTCTCGTTTTTACGGTATGGTGATTAGTTCTTTATAATATTTTAAATACTCAAATATATAATATATCACTATTCTGAATAATACATATACATCACACGACATCTGTCCGGCCGTCAGTCAAGTCGCTGCCTGCTTACATTATTCAGTACTATACAGTATTGCATGTGACAGAGTACTATCTGTGCATGACGTTCCGTCATCGTGTTTTCGTTTTATTATATTTATTTTATAAAATTTGAGAATTTATCTCTCTAGTGGAGAGCTCGGGAAGTTTGATTTTTTCGCCCAATCGCAAGCTTTCTGTCACCAACGATTTTGTTGCTTTTTGGTAAAATATTTATTTTACGTTACTTTGACGCTCATGGATCAGTTTCCTTTTCATTTGACAAGAATAAAAAAAAAAACAAATACAGTTATTAACTTGATATGTTTTATTGAAGTTCTAGTTATGATTTGATTGTTAAATTCTTGTGAAAGTTTGTCAATGAAATGTTACTCCGTACTATGCTTACGTAATTATTTGTTTCTCTTTTCTATTAAACTATTTTAAGTAATATTTTTGATAGTACCCCTTACTCCATTTAGTTCCGTTTCGTATTTAATAACGTAATTTGAACATCGAACAAATGTCGTAATTCAAAGAAATTATTAATTAGAAACGTAACTAGTATATATATTTAAATTCATCATACGAGTACTTTACCACTTTTGATGGCAATACAGATACGGCATTTCTGTTTGCTGTTTAAAAAACACTGAATACATCTTACGAATTACTAATTTGCCATATCTTTTGAACATTGTCGTTACATAGTTTGATAAGAACACGTCAAAGCAATTTAGTTGTTTATTGTATTCGTGTGCAAATTGAAACGGTGTTGGTGTGCATGCACGACAATAACCAGACGCTACGGCGTAGCAGTAGAGCGTAGAGCCGCTTACATATTGATAGAGTTGTTCCTTCTAGCCGCTCACATGTACTCGCTGTAGAGCGATTCTGGCAACATTCAAATCTACCCGACCTACATACAGAGCCATAGTTTTATGAAGTTAATATGGAGAAGTTTTATGTTGCGATTGGACCCTTTTCATCCTTAAGAGAATGCTTTTTCGGGGTCTATAGTATATTAAAAACTACATACTAAAGCTTTATATAAATTCAATGTTGTGATTTGATTAAAAAGTTTAATAAAAATGAAATCTTTCAATCTCAATCAAATGGTTTATACATCTAATTTCATCATAAAAATTCTCTCAACATTTGATTTACTGAACTCATCTATAATGAAAAGTTTTAATTAATTCAATAATAAAACTACTAACTTCATGGAATTATTTATATTGTACGGCAGATTTATGATAACGATAGCACAATTCACTAGCATCTCATCCATTTGGCAACATCATAGTCGCGAGATTGTTCTATCACCACTGATCGCAGGACGTGTACCGTACAAGAGTCCTTTTCAATGTTAGCTATACGACATACCAAGGCAGAACATCCCTAAAGCTCCAATACAGTCAAGTTGGCTAACTTTGAACTTTATCCGAGGTAAAGCAACCGACCGAGATCGAAATATGCGGTAAAAGTAACCGCTCAAATGTCGAGTTAGTAGCTATAGAGGTTCAGGCTAAGCGACCTAAGAGCTATGCAAATATATTCTATTTGATCTGTGTAGGTTCGTAACAAAAAAAAATAACTTCGAAAATTCTCAGACGTTTACAAATATTAAAATATAACTATATGATTATAACTAAAGTCCAAGTGTAAAATGAACAGCAGAATGAGGTCGATGCTCTCTAGCCTAGACGAAGGTGTGACGATTAGATTAAATTACTGAATGGGTGAATGGAATAACTGAATGGGGTATGATATATAAAATGGGAATATAATTCGTGAATCGTTGGCATGATGTGTTATAGATGTGCGACAGGGCCATACAGACCCATCATCTCTGTAGAAGGCCTCTAGGTGGTGTCTCGTCACCTGGTGAGGTCTGTTACATTTGCAATCCATTTAAGTTTTAAAAATTTGCGCTTCTGTAACCGTTTCAATTAACAAGTGTTTAGAGTACTTAAAAAATCATAAGTAAAAGTTGTCTAATTTACCGGGAATAGCAATATTAATATTTACAATATTATTCCAATGTAAATCAATTAATCATTTTATATGCAATTTGTTGCCACTGAGGGAGTAAGTGTTAATACTTAATTACAAGTCTTATTGAAATAAAGTTACAAAACAATTCTAAGATAGCCAGCCTGACTGTACGCGCTAGCTCAATATATCAAAAAGCCGACGCAAAGAGTCAACACAACACAACGTACACACGCATACGTAGCAAATAAATCGGCCGTACAAAGCGCACGCTTCGCTCGCCGCCCGCCGCACAAGGGCCATCCTTATTCACCGTCCAGTGTTTACATTCGACGACGACGGCGCGCGGCAAGGCGACGACGAGGAGGCGGCCTTCCACGGCAAACTGCCGCCCGGCATCCTGCCCCACGGTCTGCCCACCGTTAAGGAGGTTCAGCCGGCTGTCACCGACGCACCACAGGAGAAGAAGGAAGAGGAAGAGAAGAAAGGTGAGCTCCTAATTCATAACGGGGAAACGTCATTCGCATCAGTTCTGTATGTAACGATTCCATTCTAATTGTATCATTTCTATTGCTCTTTTTGAATTAGACTGAAATTGCATACAATTTCTATAGTTTAAAATATAATCATCTAGGGACGTTCATGGCAAGAATATATCGATTTTTTTTTCGGTTCAATATGTCGTAATTTTATATCGATACCATGTGATATATTGTGTAATGATAAGTCTAGCACAGTTCAGGTACTTTAAAATCACACTACTTCTGATTTCGCTGAAGTTTTGAAGCGACCATAACTAATAAAACGTGTCCGGACTTTATGAACTCTGTATGAATGTAACGAACAAATTCATTGGTGCCGCCACCGGGGGTTGTACTCGAGTTGCTAGCATACTATGCAACTTGATGCGACAGACCGGACACTGGGCTACGACCACTCTATATGTGTATCTGTTAGCTCATAGTGGAGGTACAATTCAATGTGTCAATTTCATAAAAAAAATGTGTAGCACGTGAGCTGAGCACGGACGAGAAGCAGACCATTATGCTGTCGGCGGAGTTCCAGAAGTTCATGAGCCGCGCAGGGCGCGTGATCGAGCGCGCGCTCGCGGAGTCCGTCGACATCTGCACCGACTACACCGGCGGCGGCGACGCGGAAGACGCACAGTTCGTCACTTTACATTACTCTCGCTGTCCTGCGTTCTCTCAATTATTTTTTAGAGGAGGAAAGTGTATCTTAAAATGTAGTGATATCATAATATGTAGTGACTCGATCAAGAATATAGAAATATTGAATTATTCGTCCATTTGTGGCACACATACTTGATGCAAATTTAAGACTAAGATGGTTTTCTCATGGATGCTGTTCTCAGAATTGGACAAAATGGGACAGTGAAATGGGAAACACCAGCTTTCAAATGAAAAAGAAACCCAGTCGAAGGTTATTAGGTAACAAACATTAAAAAATATAGGCGAATTGAGAACCTCCTTCGTTTTTTAAAGTTGGTTCAAGAAGGGTTAAAGGACGTGAGCTTTTTTTAATGTAAATATCGTTTATTTATTAGAGACGACAAGTCGGACGCGCGCCTGTCTCTAGTCCGCACGTTCTACGACGAGCGCTGGTCGCGCGGGCGCTGCGTCACGTGCCTGGATTGGTCCTCTGCGCACCCCGAGCTGCTGCTGGCCTCCTACCACAACAGCGACGACGCGCCGCACGACCCCGACGGCGTTTGTCTCGTCTGGAACACCAAGTTCAAGAAGACCACGCCCGAGGACATCTTCCACTGTCAGTCGCCCGTCATGAGCGCTACTTTCGCTAGGTAAGTTGATGACGCCTGTCATGGTGAAATGAAACATTGTAGTATACCACACTCCACAAATAAACTGTTGGACGATGTGGCCGGCCCACTGCCACATCAACTTGCTGACTTTAAGAGCTATGTCGACTACCTTTGTCCGAATTTCAAAATATATCCCTTAGAGAAATATCGAGCATTGCTTTTTCTATCGCTCGTAGTGCGACTTTCAGCTTGTAAACGTCGGTATAATTTGTTTTATGTCAAGTGAGGTGTGGTTAAAGATCATTCGGTTTTTTATTTACTTATACTATGTACATAAAAAATATTTGACTACCTCTAATTCTATGAATGTAATTATTTCTGCCAATTTGTGTTATTAGAAAAAGTGTAAATGTTCTCCAGGTTCCACCCGAACCTGATCCTGGGCGGCACGTACTCCGGCCAGATCGTGTTGTGGGACAACCGCGTGCAGAAGCGGACCCCCATCCAGCGTACGCCCCTCTCCTCGCTCGCTCACACGGTACGTCAACTGTTTCTATCGGACTTCAAAAAGCGATGAAGTTCTCAATTCGTACATCTATCCTTCAAGTACATCCTTTCCAGTAAAAAATTAATCACTGAAGTCGATTGGCGTGATATTGAGTTATTCGTCCATTTGTGGCGCACATACTTAATGCAAAAAGACTTGTATGGTTTTCTCATGTATGCCATTGTCAGAATAGGGCCAAATTTTAAATGAAGCACTAGCTTTCCATTAAAAAGATTCATCAAAATCTATTCACCAAGTCTAAGGGTAACAAACATACAGACGAATTGAGAACCTCCTCCAAAGAGGTCGTCCGCGCTTAATAGCGTTTTAACGTTTGATTCTATTTGAAGTTGATTTCAATTTTACTCTTAAATACACTTCTTAATGCTACAGTAGACTTATGATACATATTTCCATTGAAGCATCCAGTCTACTGCCTGTCGGTGGTGGGCAGTCAGAACGCGCACAACCTGATATCGGTGTCGACCGACGGGCGCATGTGCTCGTGGTCGCTGGACATGCTGTCGCAGCCACAGGAGACGCTGGAGCTGCAGCACAGGCAGAGCAAGGCGGTGGCGGTCACCGCTATGGCCTTCCCGCACGGGGATGTTAATAACTTTGTCTTGGGCAGCGAAGACGGAAATATTTACACGGGTATTTTATATATTTTTGAGTATACTTTGTTACAGTGTTTTTATCCTAGCTCAGCTCGTGCGACAGTAGTCCGTAAACTCTTCCTGCCAAAACAATCCTTATTTAGCATTAAACATATATCTACTATCGTTTTGAATCCCGTCGTGCAGGATGCCGGCACGGGCAGCGGGCGGGCGTGGGGGAGTGCGTGGAGGCGCACGCAGGACCTGTCACCGCTGTGGCCTGTCACGCGGCGCCCGGCACGCTCGACCTGTCGCACCTCTACCTTACCGCCTCCATGGACTGGAGCGTCAAACTGTGGAGCCTCAAGGTATGTACTTGCATATCTGTGTCTTGTCAACACACCTCGTTTTAACCTTGTCTGGTTAAACAGACACAGGAAACGGTAAACGGGACCTAACAGAAATCCACATGAAAAAATTGTTTTGGAAAACCAACTTTCGCCTGCAATTGATATGAACTGATGCAGGAAAGAGACGAAAAGATACACCTTTCATGAAGATCGGCAATTCTCAGGTGTTGTAGATTTCGTTCTTTTAACATATTATACATCAGCAACCCGTGTCCAGTGACAGCGTGGTTATTTCCCATCCACATAAGTCACCAATAAGTGCAAGTAAAAATCAGCCTAACTACCCTTAGTAAAATGCTTCGAAGTGCAAAGAATTGTGTAAAACTGCAACTCTCAGTTAAACGAAAGGTGATTGTTACTGATATTGAATGTGAGTTCCGCAGGAGAACAAGGCACTGTACTCGTTCGAGGACAGCGGCGACTACGTGGCGGACGCGCGCTGGTCGCCCGCGCATCCCGCTCTCTTCGCCGCCGTCGACGCGGCCGGACGTCTTGATCTCTGGAACCTCAATAGAGACACGGAGGTGAGACCACTATTTACGACAAAAATCATCTAATACCTAGCAATTCTTCTATGTTATATATAATTTGAATATCGGAAACGGCTCCAACAATTGTGTGAAAATTTAGTATGCAGGGGACATAATAGTTTTAGGTTTGACGTCAGACCGAGAACTAATAAAATGTTAAACCGTAAATTTATATTTAGATATCTAGTTATAATATTTTTATTATTATGTCTTTAAGATAGAAAAATATTACTTTCATAATTATATAATTTATCTAAATATAATTTCCAAAAAGCAAGAAAACATTCAGTACAAAACTCTGTCATCCAGGTACTTATTTTAATATGTGAAGCAAATACTTTGTAGCCCTTGAATTAAAAACCGAATAACATAGTAAAGGAAATCTTGATACACATAGGTGCCGATAGCATCTATCCAAGCAGAAGGTGGAGCAGCATTCAATCGTGTTTCGTGGACACCTTCCGGTACTCACGTTGTAGCCGGAGATGACGCAGGCAAGATATGGGTCTATGAGCTCGCAGAGGTGAGTCTTATATTCTTGTGTCTATAGTATGTATGTATATACCTAATGACATAGAGACAGCCAAAGTTGTCTCGAAATATAGTTTGTGTATATTTGACAGAAAGCTTTATCATTCTAGAATGTAGCGCAACCAAGACACGATGAATGGAGCAAGTTCGTATACACTCTGCAAGAGCTGCGCAACAACCAGGCGGACGAGGACACGGAGCGGCTGGGCCTGGCGACTAGCGGCCCGCCCTCGCTCTCCAGCCTCACCTCGCTCGCCAGCAATCCCCTCAGGTGACGACACGCTCCCTAGCAAATACATTCATTCACAACATCACTTCACACAAACACATTGTGAAAGAGCTTATAACAACCAGGTGAATAGCGTTAAGTTTAAGTCACATACTATCTATGAAAAAGCAACCGACCGAGCCATGGTTCGGGCTTTTCGGGTGCCCTCGGATCGTAATGCTTACGCGTAACATAGTAAACGTCCAAGCAGAGACTACCCTGCACCGTGGGGACCCTTATGTCGAGTTACTAGCCATAGAGGTTCAGGCTAAAGCTACCTCAGAGCTATGGCACCTATATCCAGAGAAACAGTCACAGTCAGCTTCTCTGGGTAATATACAGGTTTGGTATGTCAAAAAAAAGTGTTACAAGTTTATTTACATATTGATTTTAGTCACATTTTGTTGACTTGCACCCGAAGAGGTCATACATGCTGTGGAAATAAGATGAGAAAAAAGGTAGACATTTCGACGTCTTATGCTGGGGATGTGCTTTGTGCTTCCTCACTCCCTGAACGAAATGAATAGGTATAAATACTTTTCACATCAACATTTTGAGGCCATATTTTCCCAGGCTTGTGAATAGCTCTACATTATAAAATGTGGTCCCTATCGAATTAGGATTCTTTTTCTTCTTCCCTGGCCTGGATTTTTTTTTTGACGAACTACACAGATTGGCCAGAGAAGCTGGCTTTGACTGCTTCACCGGATTTAGAGGTGGCATAGCTCTTAGGTCGCTTAGCCTGAACCTAACCTCGGCTTGGACTGTTACTGTGTAATGGCCTGGAATGATTTTGCCACAATGTGTGATGCAGATCATGGAAGGAATTAATTATCCAACACCTGGCCACCTAATTTCCACAATTCTATTCTTGTTTCTAAAAACCCAGTTACTTGACTGGCTATGGATTAGATAGTATCATTATTGATACATCATTAATGTATTCATTATTTGGAACTGTTTGTTTCAGATAACTGGTACGATGGAACATCAGGTGTGGTTGGATGTTGTGAATTTCTATAGCAGAAGTACTAAACTGCATTTCCTAAGGACTGAAATCTACTTCTGATATTGGTACACCATATAGAATCTATTTTCTGTTTCAAATATCTACAAAAGATCTTCAACAACATAGATGTATCTAATGAGTTTATACCTGTGACAGGGGGAGCATATAAAAATTGTTTTGTATAATTGTAATTTGAATGAAAATATAAAGTAACTTAGGCATAGTGTATGGAGAAAGGGAATGGGCAGGATACTTGAATATTTAACTAATACTATAACCAGTGCTTATAACAATTTAAATATTAAGTCAAAAATAAAACACCTCAATATTTAATTCTGCACAAAATATAAAATTGTTGCTACAAGAAGAGACATCTTGCTATGTCAGCATTGTATAGAATGGTTCTTGTATTTATTATAGAATAGAGATTTGTGTATGTATATGTAGAAATGGAAATATTGCATGAGGCAGCTGAAGACACATAAAAGTACTTCTTGTAATGCTTTAAAAATATTATATAATTTGTTTTATGGCAACATTATGAATTTATTCAAGGTATCCTTTTACCTATACAAGTGGTTGCAAATTTCCTATAATCTTTGGTTTTTGGTCATGGCCATCATATTTGCACAGAATGTCTTGCTTCATCACTGTATTTGTATTGTGATCCTCCTGTAATTTTTTTTTAACAAGATGAATATATTAGGTAGAGCTTGCTACATCACAGGCCCACTTCAAATTGCAATATGACATAATGTAGGGAAGTTCTAGTACTGGTGTATGGTTTATACATTGCAAAATAACTTGTCTGATATCTTCTGAAAAACTGTGAGCTTGCTTATTGCTCTTATTTAATTTTCCAACGTGTACCTTTGAGTGGCTTGTATTAAGATCAACGGATTATATATTGCAATTTCCAAGGTAAAGTTTTAAATACTCTTACTATCATGTTTAAACATTGCTAGTACTTTTGTTGATTAAATAAATAATTTCTCATTCAATCATTCCTTAGGTACTCACTGCATCCTCTAGGAAGTTTTAATTTTTTTTTAGTATGTGCCTGTTACTCCCCACTAATTTATCTATTCAGATCTCTGGTTCTGATCAGATTAAGAAATAATCAAAATGTAAAACAGTTTTAGCTAATAAGATTTTAATTTAAACTGTTCGGCTTACATTATTAAGAAAAAAAAAGTGTATTGTTTAAAAGACATATTTATGATACATAATGTGCAAGTTATTATATGTATGTCTGTAGGCATTATTACGGCTAAATAAATATTGTGGCTTAATGAGTCATTTCATTTTGCTCTCCTTTGCAGTCAAAATATGTAACCGCAGTACTTGACTGCAATGTGCTACTGCCTTACTGTATGGCAGTATATTATACAATATTGGTGGAAATGTCTCTGCCTTGAATCCTATATTATTTCCTCTGGGTTCATAAATTTGTTTTTTTCACTACTTTCATTAGACAAGTACAAGCATATCTAAACCAAAACTATCA
The DNA here is from genome assembly GCA_029286785.1 of Meandrusa payeni. Classification (NCBI taxonomy): domain Eukaryota; kingdom Metazoa; phylum Arthropoda; class Insecta; order Lepidoptera; family Papilionidae; genus Meandrusa; species Meandrusa payeni. The sequence continues at coordinate 610,175 of JAGSMX010000017.1, forward strand.
ATAAATCAACATCAGACATCTTAATTTTTAATCTGCTTCTGTGTTGATGTGTACTTACAAAATAATAATATATATATATATTATTTATTAGGTCCTATAAATGACTCAACTGTAGTGTCCTTATAATAATTTATCCATTTCCAACTAGCAAATATGTATTTCAAAAATTAAACAACAAAGCAGTAACTGGTTATTTTTATTCAGGAGAAAAAGGTATTGCAACCTTTCCCTTGGACAAGTTGACCTCCTCCCAGCACACACAGCACATGGTTTTTCTGTCCATTATGTCAGTGTACAGCTTTCCATCCAAATGATCTGTCTCATGTTGAGCTATCCTAGCTGCCCAGTCTTTGTATGTTTGTTGTATCATTTCCCCCTCCTGGTTATATCCTATCAACAAAAATGTAGTAATGATGGCTAATTATTGTCACATGTTACTCATATATTATGCATGTACTCTGCCTTATGTTTCAACAGAAATGTTACTGCCAAAGTAAAGTAAAACATGTTTCCTTAACAAATTGGTTCACCTACCACTTGTTAATTTTGGTTTATCACAAAGTAAAATTTAAGTGAATTTCTGCAGACTGGCCAATACCACAAAAGAGAAAGCCAATCTTCTCAGCCTGCCGCAGCATTAAATAACTCTTTTATATAAATAAATGTATATTATAACATTGAACACCTTTATACCTGTAATTTCCACTTCTTTATATCGAGCAACATCAGCCGAAAAAGACCTCACACTTTCACAGCCTTCTTCTAAAACAACTTTTGTATAATCAATCACTTTAAGCTCAGGATTTACAAAAACCTGTAAAATAATGTATGTGTTAAAAAGGAATAATATTTTTCCTAAAATAACAATCACTGTCTATTGATGCTACTTACTCACAGTGAACGGTACAATGTTCATACCCCGCATCTTAACTATTTCAGGGGAAACTGATAAAATTTGTTTTGCTGTTTGCCTCATTACAAATATCCTCAAATTGATGCCAATTTGAGGTGCCGACATGCCAACACTGCCGTATTTATTTAGAACATATTCTAGTTTCTTAATTATTGTTTGTATTTCTTTCGTTTTTATTTTATCAACAAGCACCGGCTCTGACGCTTTACGTAATCTAGGATCACCAATTTGAACTACATGCTCAAATGGAGGCGATGTCTTACCACGTCCAGGAGCTAACCTAGCATACCAATTCAATGTTTTCCTAACTACTCCCATCATGTAAACCTTTTTTCTTTTATGTTTAAATTATTTTATAATCAGTTAAGCACCTATCTAAAAGAAACGTTCTATGAACGGTATGACTAGATTAGAAGTTAACTTGTCAATTGTCAAATCTTATCAATTTACATAAATGAATAGGACAATTGGTACGGCAATGTCAAACTAAACTGTGTTCTGTTCGATTTTTGAATCAAAATCGATTTTTAATCATGGTTTAACGAAAATACTAAATAAGTAGCATAGACAAAATTCTATAGTAAAATCAATTTAAATTCGTAAAATCCAACAAAACGTAATTGGATACGAGAGCAACAGATTGCAGCGAGAGATTGCAGGCTTGTTTCTAGCGTCGGGATGTTTTGAATGTCAATTACAAATTAAAAAGTCTTTATTACCCTAAAAAATAAAATTATGATTTTAAGTTTTTTATTTTGGTGGAAAACGAAACATCGATATTAACCAATAGAATTTATTTGTCAAAAATACGATAATAGTATATACCCACATGCTCGCGTACATAAACACTTGTTTGTACTTGGCAGCTTGGTACTTGTTGCTTTATTCTTTAAACTTCTACAATTACTGCATTTTTCTTAAAACACCAACAAATTAAATATAATTATAATATTTAATGGTCTGATATAACATAAAAGCTATTATAATTATTCTATATAAACAGTTGGTTTATAAACAGTTACCGTTACTTGTTCGAAATTTAATGAATATTGATAAGGTTCAAGTTCAATGTAAGTATAATGTTAATTGTTATATAACATTGCTAATTATTACGTTAAACAGAATTTCTTAAGGAAACTTAGTTTAGTAGATCATCCAACATACGTAAGTCTTAGCATAACAGTAAAACAAGTACAAATTCCGAAATCGGCTGTGGAATTAACTTACTGATGGCTAGATTGTCAAGGTAACCTTAATCATAATTATAGGTTCGCCCTGATTGTTATTTATGTGAATTTTTGTTTTACGGATTCGTTTTAGCATATATTTAATATTATTTTGCATCTCCCTCTCAGCTTATTGAGTAAGTCGACACAAAAAGGTTACTAAAAAATTGAGATTAGGAACTTATGACCAAATATTCATTATCGATCAATTGACTTAATTAAATAAATGTTTTTTTAAAAAAAAGTTTTTTAATACACATACAACAATAAGGAGTTCAAGTCTTACAGAACCTACAAAAGATATAAGAAATGTTATACCCATCTCATAAATTTGGGGTTGTATATTTTATTTCTGTAATAAGTTAGGAGAGAAAACCTACAACAACGAATGGAAAGAAAAGAATGTCAAACAGCTCAGTGTCCCAAGTTTAGTAACTTTTAATAAAGGGTAATAAAGTCAAGAAAAGAAAAGTGGATAACCATTGCTATCTCTGCCTATATACTACATTTGCTGCAGATATATTTACCAGATTGGTAACTTTCATTCTATTTTTATGTTCTAGATGTTTAAACTAAGGTTGAATTGGACTAAAAGCACAGGAGCAACCATCAAGCGAATGATGTCAACACAAGAGCAGGAGGTGTTATTTGAAACTTTAAACAATGCTGGAGTCATAACACTTAATAGACCAAAGGCGTTAAATTCCCTAAATAGCAACATGGTGGCAATGATGCTTCCACAACTTCAAGATTGGGAAAAGAGTAAATGCTTGGTTATAGTTAAAGGGGCAGGTGAAAAGGCTTTCTGTGCTGGTGGAGATGTTAAAATTGCTATTGACAAAGAACATGGTCCAAAGTTCTTCCATACCGAATATAATGTCAACTACTTAATAGGAAAATATAAAATCCCATACATTGCATTTATGGATGGTATCACCATGGGCGGAGGGCTGGGTGTTTCGGTACATGGCAGGTATAGAATTGCAACTGAAAAAACAATGATAGCCATGCCAGAGACTAAGATTGGACTTTTCCCAGATGTTGGTGGATCATATTTCCTTCCGAGACTCCAGGTTAATTTAGGATTATATCTTGGCTTAACAGGTAAACATAATTTTAATAGAATATTATATATATTTACTGCATAGAGTTGTAGATTAGGAGAACATAGTGAAGTTTATTTATTAAAATTTTATTTATTTAATTTCAATTAGGTTGTATATGTCTTGTGCACTACATGCCATTAAATTGAAATAGTTACAGAACACTTTCCTTTTAAATGTAATTTGTTTACAGGTGACAGATTAAAAGCAAAGGATGTGGTAAAGGCTGGGATTGCAACTCATTTTGTTCCAAGCCGACGTTTGTATGAATTAGAAAAGCTTCTCTCCCGCTGCAGTAATGATGTGGAAATACGTAACCTTCTCAATAAATTCAATGAGCCACTAGAGGAATTCTCTATGGCGCCCAATATAAAACACATCAACTACTGTTTTGCTGCATCCACTATCGAAGAAATAATTGAAAGGCTTGAGAAGGTCAAGAATGATTGGTCCATTAAAACTTTAAAGGTGTGTTCTCTTTTTAAAATGTTGCTTTCTAAAATCCTGATGCCATAATCTCTAAATTGTACCATATAAAAGTTATTGTATTAAAAGTCTATTAGCTGACTTCAGGGTGCTAGGAAAAATATGCAGAAGCATTTAAAGTAAAAAGTAGAAATGAAGGCTGTGTATTTCATGTTTTTTGTCTCGCCATCTAACACTTCATTTTTTTTTATAATTTGTATTCATTGTCATAACTAGTGTAGTGATCATCATCAACTTTTGCTTACAGACACTAAGCCAAATGTGCCCAGGCTCTCTGAAGATAACATTGCGCGCACTGCAGCGCGGCGCTCAGTTGGAACTAGCGCAGTGTCTTCGCATGGAGTACCGGCTGGCCTGCCGCGCTACCGAAAACCACGACTTCCCAGAAGGTATGTTAAACAACAAACACACATGTATAAATTTAATGCTCATTGTTATACAGGGCTACCAATTATGTTATCATCATTGCGATGAAATTCGAAAAATTGGTTACATTTACAGTAAGACATCTATCAATACACTTTATGTAACATCATTTTACTTCCAGGTGTCCGTGCCCTGCTCATTGATAAAGATAACAATCCACAATGGAACCCTAAAACCTTAGAAGAAGTGACTGAAGATTATGTGGAGAGTTACTTCAAGAAACTACCTGAGGAACGAGAACTCAAATTCTTTGACGCCAAGCTATAATTTGTTAGTAACTTAATTCCGCATGTAAAGACAGCTATAAAAGATTAATACCCCAAGAGAAAAAACAAAATTTATACCATCTAGTGTCTAAACATTCGACTCACCATGTGACGATTGGGGTCAAATTACAGCAAGCTTATAGTAAGCTGTGTTTCTGGTTCCTATACATTTGAAAAAACCCATTTTCTTCCGCACATTTGAAGGATTAATAAGAGCAATGGCAGCCAACAATAATTGTCATTTTTGTTTGGGATTATGGGTAGTTTTTTTAAAATGAGGTATTCATTGAAATCAATGCAGGCACCTCCACTTTATAAACTTGATTTTAAATTATTCTTTGGGGATGCTGAAGTAGATTCCCAAGTCTCTATATATAATATAGAATGTTAACTGCATTTGAAATCTTAGAACTGATATTTCAAAAGGACATGTAAATTTGACCCCAGTAGTAGTATTTTCGGTGTGATTGAAATAAATAACTTAGACTTAAATAACTTACAAGAAGACCAACCACCCCATTTACAACAGTGAGAAGTAGATTACAGTTATATTCCTTTGTATAAAAATTTATCTTGTTTGTAGTAAATATCACAATTAATTATTAAATTGAACTGTAGAATTATATATCTTGTGTATTTACTTACAAAAACTACAAATAAAATAATAAAAAAAATAGACATTACACAACATTATTCAACAAACCCCACTATATGTGTTCTGTCCAGAGTATGTTTCAAACTGAAGAAATGTGTATCAGCCCAGTTTTATATTCTATAGACTTGCAATTTTCTTATTTTTTTATACAAATAACTTGTTATACGAAATATATTGTAACTAATTATGAATTGTATCAAGAAATAGAATGTATTTTTGTATATTATGTTATAAGAAGTTATCTTAAATATGATATAAAATTGTTATTCCTTAAGCGATATGTGCTGGGTATCAGATGTGTGATTAATGAAGAGTGTTAAAAAAATGTTTCTAGTAGAAAAATGCATTTATTTTTTGTATTTTGTAACAATTTTAATTATATTTGACCACTTCTATTGTGATTTATACATGGTTAACCTAGGTGAAATGATTGACTGCCATTTTTAAATAAATTATGCATTTAAAAATGTTATCGTTACTTTATTGTTGAAATTTTTTATAGCTGATACTCGTCAAGAGAGGTTAGAGTGTAATTGAGGCCAGGATCATACAAAATGGAAATTCGAAATTTCTGCGTACCCCTCGCACTGCAGTGCGGCTTGCGGTCTCACCGTTATGAATAAAAAAGCGTAAGGGTTCCCGAGGGATATACATAATAAGCCTTGAATGAGCCGACTAATTGTATACTACTGCGGTACCAATTTCTCCCATGAAGCAGTAATTTATATTCTAGCGTCCCGGCTTAAGTTAGCAAAATTATTAAAAAAATCCCTAAGTATTTTTAAAGTCTAATAAGGTTTTGTTATGGACAGCTGATAAAAGTCTACGCTTTGATTTTGATGGAAACTAAAAATGTAAGAAATTTCTATAAACACTTTTTTTAAGTATGTTTCAATAGCTTGGTTGTCTGCGACACGAATTAGCCACTTAATACACAAATATGACAAAATTCCTTTACATACAACGTGATCCGAGTTGACAACCTGAAAAGAGAAAGGTTTTAACACATCATCTAATTCTAGCAAGTTTTATTACAAAGCAAACGAAATTTACTAATTGAATCTCAGTGAGTAAACTTGTTCTCAATGAGTATGCACGAAGGTCGCTAAGGATATCTTTATTTAGCAAGCCACAATGTGTGACTTCACATTTTAATAAAAAGATGGTATGAAGTAAGTGACATTGGTAAATATTTTACATTTCTGTAAAAAAATCGACACATGAATTTTTGCTTAATCAGCTCTGCCCAAATGTTTAGGAAATCAATATTAAAGTAACAGCTGGCGGCGAACCTGCCCTGACAAGTAGAATATGCATTTACTGAGCTTGTACGTCTTATAGAAGGGACTGCATTTCCACATAGCATCACCTGGGAGCATTGTCAAACATTTGAAATTACCTATAAAAAAGTGCCTCACTAAAACAAATCTGACTTTGACAGTTGACTTGATATTGCTTATATAACATTATTTATATAAGTTACAATTTGTTATTGACGGTTGGCTGTTTACTATTCTATAACAAAATAATAATAACACGAGGATTTTAAACATTAATTTTAGTGATAGGTTAGAAAAGCTGCCTTTATGGGCTGAAAGTTAATTAAATAAAAATATGGAGAGAAACACTAGCAAATGTATGGAGGATCATGTCATTGAAGATGTTCACAAACTTTGCAGATTGTGCCTTAGTGAGCCTGAAGCCAGTTTACCAATTTTCAATAGCAATATAGATAATATGTGTGTTAATCTAGAGCAGAGAATTTTTATATGTGTCGGGATTCAGGTACAGCAGAGTTCATTTATTGTTTTATTAAGTTTGTTGGCCTACCCTTTTTTCTTTCACGACACACAATCTTGGTGTAGCTGAAAGTATAAACTTCATTGTAGAATTTATGACAAAGGTAAACTTTGAATAAAGCCCTCTGTAGCTTGTAAAGCAATTTTCATTTTCCGTTTATATAAAGTCTCAGTTTATATAAAGTTTCAGTTTTAAGTTGCAAGCTTATAGATTGTCTTTATGTGCTAATCCCTTAACAATATAATTTAGGTATCATGGGATGATTGTCTCCCTAACATGGTGTGCACAGAATGTTATAAAGAATTAGAGAGATATCATTTGTTCCGAAGAAAATGTGAAGATACAAATCAGAAGCTCATATTGCATGCTCAAGCTATAAAGGAAAGCAAAACTTTGTTAATTAAAAAGAGCTTTAATAATAATGAGAGTAAAATTGAATATGGCGAAGTGGCTGAAAGTGTTGACGACAATGATTCAGCAATAATGTTCATAAATAAAGAACATGATGTAGAAATTGTCAAGACAGAGTTGAAAAACTTAATTAAAAATTTTGAAGATATTGAGCATAGTGTAGAGGTAGGTGTAAATTTGTTTATGTTGTTGTGTTTATTATACATAGAATAGTGTTTAGTGTTAAAGCTCAAATATAATTGCATCCACCAAGTCCTTGGTGGCTTGGAACACTTTACCCTGTAAACATTACTTTAACAAAGAGCTCATATGTAATTAGAAAAATAGGTAGATTTTCATGTCCATATGTATTTTTCAGGAGCGAGACAATGCAACAAATTTGCAACTTGGAATGGAACCTAACTTTGAAGGATTTCTATCTACAGTTCTTCTGCAACTAGGTGTGGTGAAAAGTAAAGATAATAAGCTGACTTTAATGGACCAGAGCTTGACTACTTTGGAACTAGAGACTGGCAACGGGAAGTTTTTAGTGGAGCTTATGGAGGAAGAACAGGTTTACAATATTTCTTGTTGACTTATGTGTGGTAAATATAAGGATATAAAAAAATGACAATCCCAATAAAATCATATCAAAAATACAGTAGTTTGATTGGATAAGGAATAGTTTTACAGAATACTTTATCGGATATTTACTTTTATTTATGAATAAAGACATAAACTGACTTCAAATTGAAAAGGTATATCATGAAACTAAATTAACCAGAACCTAATCAAACTGTTGCCAAACTTGAAGTACATTATTTCTATTAGAAAATTAATCATTGAAATTGGTGCTCATAATATTGAGCTATTTGTCCATTTTTCGTGCATATACTTAAATCTTATTTAGGACTTATATGTTTTTCTTATGGATGCCAGTGTTAGAATTTCACACTGGAAGCACCAGCCTTCAAATCAAAATTGATTTACTTAGTCAAAAGTTATTAGGTAACAAACATAAAAAGGTAACATGCAGACAAATTAAAAACCTTCTCCTTTTTTGAAAAGAATCACTTCTACATAGGTCCAATATAATCCAATATAAACAATTTTGTCCACTTGCAACATCCGGAGGATGCTGTTTGTGTTCCTCTAACACAAATACATTTCTGTATGCATGCACATACATGGTCCGATGATACTTCTGGATAATGAGGGCAGGCCACTTGGCTTATGTTGCAAACATTAACATTTGGATTACTAAAACATAACCATTCATATTTACTAGGTTCAGTTACATGTTTTGGTAACAACATTGACATTTGACTGTCACATTGTAACTCCAAGGTATCAACAGATTTTAAGTGTTTAGTAGAGAGCACAGCCGTCTAAACAACTGGCTATTTTTCAGGAAACTGCAAAAGAAAAGGAGAGGAATGTCATCACCCAGCTCACCGACATTTATCACTATCAGATTCTATTGGGCTATTAGACATGGCTATTACTGGAAGTCTCTTTCTTGTACTGTCAGACACAAGCTGGTGTACCTCTATGTATAAGAACTAGGCTTTTATATTAAGTATTTTATGATATATGTTAATTAAATACAAATATGTTATTATGATTTATAAAGACTAATTTATAATTTTAGGACATTGAACATCATGAGTTAGATCATAAAGAAACTTTGGAAGCAAGCATGTCCTTGAGGAAATATGATGGACGAGGCAATAGTATGAGAAAGTAAGTAGTTCTGTGTGATAGGTGTGTATCTTAATATCACATTACGAAGAGACACATGTGCGCCGTACTTGTTAGAGGCTATCGTCATAAATCTACATATAATTCGTAATGGTTATGTTACTTTGTATTTTAACTTGTAATTCTAAATGTAGTGATAGCGAGTGTACCCGATGCGAGGAGTGCGGCAAGCAGTTCACGACGCGCAGCGTGCTCGCGCGGCACATGCGCGTACATTCGGGCGAGCGGCCCCACGCCTGCCGCGTCTGCAAGCGCCGCTTCGCGCAGCGCTCCGTCATGCTGCGCCACGAGTTCGTGCACCGAGGTATGACTGTCGGCACCTAACTTGACAAGAGTCCTTAGATCCTTATGCGGAGAAGTAATTTTTTAGGTCTATCTGGGTACCAACCCGGCGCGGGGAAAGAGGTAACATCGTTGAAAGCGCGCGGTTGGTTGATGAATGGAATCCAAGAGAACAACTAATCGCATCTTATGCTTGTATGGTCCATGCTCCCGAATATTCATTCCCGATTAGTTGTTTATTTGTGCGCGAACTTTTCCCCACTACGCCGCTTTTTGTACAAGAAGTTTGGTAGGCGCTGTACCGCTCGACCAATGCCAAACGATAACATTGGTGGTCAATGGAATGCGAGAGGAACGAACTCTCCACCAATGAGACTTGTCCACAGGTGTTGCTCCTCGGGCTAGCGGCAAAGACACACAACACTAGAACCATGTCATGTTAAAAGCGAAGTCTTTATAAAAGGGTGAGCCACGGACCTTTAAACTATAGGAGGTGATTGTGGGGTGCGATCAATTCTTAACATTATGTTAGCTGCTTGGTCGTTAACTTCTTCTGGTGTAAAAATTACAATACCGCAACACCTAGCATTATTTGTTATTACAAACCTACTATTTCCTTCATAGGCTGAGGCCAAACGAAGATATTTTTATTAGCTGTTGTTTTGTGCAATTTCAACTGCATCGGTCTTATAGAAAAGACATTTTCTATGAAACCGAAGTAATCAATTTTGAATTTCTGCGATCGACAATGCGCGACATAGAACTCGGAAAAGTACGTTCGTTTGGCCTCACCCTTAAAATCCGGTAATGTATCTGCCACTCCCGTGATCTGATGGTGCTGTCGTTAGGCTTTATCGAGCACCTTGCAGTCAGAAAACGAGGCCCAAACTGGGAGATCTTTGGTGCAAATTTCTCCCAGTTTGGACTCCTCTATGGACCTTTAATTTTGAAAGTGGTGTAAGAGACAGGCAGTGTATGGTATGTATGTGCAGAGCAACGTCCGCACCAGTGCCAGCAGTGCCCCAAGAGTTTCACGCAGCGGAGCGCGCTGAAAGCTCACGCGCGGACGCATGCCTCCACGCCGCAAGCGTTCAACCTGCACCCCTGCACCCACTGCTCCAAGGTCTTCCTCTATGCTTCCGGTAACGTTTCCCCAATTAAACACTATCATCTATACTAATATCCTACATATGAATAGGATATATAGGTTTTAAATGCGAATAGAGGGTTTAAAAGGGTTAAAATAGAGGATGAAAGTTTGTATGAAAATTACGTAACTTTTAGAGCTGGAAGCTTAAAACTTATTTTTTAGGCTTTTGCTTTGCAAAGTTTGTTACCCTAAAGGGGTGTTATGACGTCGGCATATAATAGAAATACAGTAGACAGTATTATCCACGTCATACCAAGTAGAGTTTCTTTTATTTTTGTATCATGATATATGACTAATTAATTTAATGTTACAACATGAAACACAGTTATACTTTTATTGTACAGATTAATCATTCAATTCAGTTTACAGGAAAATTAAAAATGCATCGGTAAAAAAAAAGAGTACGTCATTCGTGTATTCTTATTTCTAAAAAAGTCCCGCCCGAATAACAGCCAGGACGCGACTGATACTGCTGCGTCCAAACATTGTAGGTTAATATAGCGGTGCGTAACATTAATTTTAAATGTTCCATAATATACGGAGGGAGAATAATATGTTATATTCAAGTAGATAATTATAATATCGGTACGGCGCAGGGCTGTCGCGGCACATGCGCGTGCACAACGGGCTCGTGTTTGCCTGCGGCGAGTGCGCGCGCCCCTTCCGCGACAAGAGCTCGCTGCTGCGCCACGAGCGCAACGCGCGCCACCGCCCCCGCACCGCCTAGCGCTCCGCCACACCGGTGTACAGGTGCGCTCTCTCCGTCTCTAATTAAAAAATATATGATAATAGACAACAAAGTACAAATAATAAAATTCCTGCTATATGAAGGTGATCATTTATGCCCTTGGAACATAACTCATGGATTAGAAATCCGATTCGGGATACAAATAACTAAATTTAAAAAAATCATAATAAATCTAGTACACTATGCATGAAGAAGTTATTCGAGTACATTATTATATTTTACAAATTAGACTTTTATATTTTTGTTCAACATGTGTTTTATTTCACCTGTGCTGGGATAGCAAACAAGACAATTACGGAGGATAAATCTGACTAGTTCAGCGTGGCCTTGATGTGTGTTGCCCAACTTCTCTTGGGTGGCGCGTATGGGCTCGCTATTGGTTCCATAACATAAAAGTTAATTTATTGTTAAATTTATTACCGCGTTTCAATCGACCTTAATTTGATTTGTTTGATAGGTCTTCACTGTGAGTACTGGTTGTATCTCACCAGCAGCTGTAAGTTTGAAATACTATTTACTCGACGAAATTTGGACCCACACACTTATTGAATTAGAGGATTATATCACAACGGGTTAATTTCAATGCAAATAAAACACTATTTACTTAAACATTTTATTGGAAAAAAATTTCGTCCTAGATTGAAAGGCAACAAGGTATTGTATAATTCTCAGAAATGACACCATAAATAGTTCGAATAAGGCGCGCCACGCCACTCCGGGCCCCGCGCCCGCGGGCACGAGGGCCACGTGGCGCGGGCCGGGGGACACGCGACGGATGGCACTTACGATTACAAAGAACACGTACAAATTATCGATGACAACTGTCTCTCTCTCGATTTAACTCAAAACGCCACCGCATTGTAACACATGGAATGCCTTTAAAATTCACTTACAAAATAACATTATACACATCCTATAAAAGCATACAATTAAACATTTCTGCGGGTATTTAGAATTTTGTTCTGGAATCGAGCCGTGGCGAGGGGCGCCGGGCACGCGAACAACAAACAAACGTCCGGGAAACGATAATTAACACTTGAAAGCTCTATTCGATTCCTATATCTAGAATATAAATGATTATAAAAATAAATAAGGGGACAGTCGGCCCCCTCCCTTTCACCCCCACGTTCAACACTTCGGACACGTCCTTTGAGCAAGACTCAATAAATGTTAGTATCCTCAAGCATGTCGGTGTTCGACACGAGACACTCCGCGGGCGCCCGAACGCCGCCGCTGGCGATTACTAGTTCAGCTAACAACTCGAAGCACACGCCACAAGTTGGCCTCCCGATATATAACGCGGTTATCGAATAAAATCCAAAATACTTATAAATAATAATAAAAACATACGAGTGTGCCGCTCCCGCGATACATGTTCGGTTATAGCACATTACAGTCTAAAATAAAATTACTAATAAGTAATAAGCAATATTTACACTTAAGTCCCGACTACGACGAGCGACGGCTCCGGTTGTTCGTGGTACACACGCGAGCACCGTTCTAATTTGAGCTTTCGCACTATGTGTTAGGGTCGATATCTCTCGCTGAGTGACCTGGACGGCGCGGCGGACTGGCGCGTCCCCCTCCACTGATACCTCCACCCTCGACGTTGTGAATACTAAACGTTTCTGCTCTTTTGCACATTCGACGAGTACGCCTCTTGCATACCAATTGTAACCTTTACTCGTCAAATTTTAAACGCTACAATTGTACATCAACAGTTATGACTCTTCGTTGACTATGGACGTACTATAAATTGCGAATTGAAGCAAAATGAGAAATAAAAAATTTGGCTGAAGGAAAATGTTTTCAAGTTTGTCATAGTTTGGTCGTCTCTTCACAAGACTGACTCTGCTCGTATATTGGGGACGGCCACGTCCGCTGCGTATATATTATGATTTCACGCGTAACGCTACAATAAAGGCTACTTCGACGGAATAAGATTTCGGTTGTGACGTAAATATCTTACAAAATAATACAGGTCCGGATGCGAGCGATATAAAAAGTCCTTGCATTGAGTGTATACGAGTTGTGTCGGCGCATCCCGGAACAGAGGCGAGCTTGGTGTTGAGAAGTTGTGTGGGTGTGTGTGCAGTACGGGTGGTAGGGCTGCGCGGCGCCTACATGTTCTCGAACTGGTCGACGCGGCGCTTGGTGTTGCCCTTGCGGATCTCGCGCAGCGTCTTGTACTTGTCGCGGCCCTGGCGTACGTTCTCGCGGTGGATCTTGTCCATGGCCGTCTCCTTGGTCTCGTCGCGTGACTGCGCCAGGTCTTGTTTCAACGCCTGTCCAAAAAACGGCGAACATTAATAGATACACATGGGTCTCAATATAACATGCACTGAAAACGGTACATAAACTAAGTGGAAGTGCGGGTGAGGGACAGAAGGTTGCTGTTACAAATAACATCAACATTCTAAGATTACGAGAGAACGTAACCACGCTCGCACACTGGCAGATTTCTCTCACGTAGTAAATCAGAACTTATATTTCCAGAACTGGAATTGATTGCTTCTTCTATGAATATCGCGCTCTGTAGTTCAAATAGATAAATTCTTTATTGATCACATTTTACATTAAGTATAAAGTAATAACTACACTTAAAACGCACTTAACGCGCACGCAAGCGTGTAGTGGTAATTGTCGAAACAAAGTGCAAAGTGCGTACCTTGAGCTGGTTGTGCAGGCGCTCGCTCCTCTCGGCGAGGGTGCGGCGCTCGTCCAGCGGGTCGACCAGGTCGTCGGGGCCGCGCGCCAGCTCGCCGCCGCCGGACTCCGAGCCGCCGTCCGAGCCGTCGCCATCGGCCGAGCCGTCACCGTCGCCGTCCGCGCGCTCGCTCACGTGGTGGTGCTGCGGCGTGGTTGTGGCAGCCGCCAGAAGCGCCGCCGCCTCGTCCTTCACAACACAATATATTAATATATAATACACGTCACAGATGCAAGATGTTCTCGTATGCCTCAATATTTACATTTTAAAATGGATGGATACTGTTCTTTTTGTTAAAGGTTTTAGAAGTACTAACGCGGCGGTTATTTCTGTAACATTATTATCTGTATAAGGTAAGGGATTGTACAATAGTACATAATTGTCGAGTGCTTGTATCATTTTTTCATTGTAGTATTTAAGGGAGCGAGAGAGATAGAGTAGAAAAACAGTGAAAGAAGTACATAAATCTACTACTGCTAATCTTTCTTATACCTTAAATAAAATATGAATAATCTTAATCTTTCACCTAATTACTATAATGGTTAAAGAAAAGATTGTAAACTGGGCAACAGATAGGTCTGATTGTTCTTGTGCACAGTAAATGACAACAGTTCATTATATTCATACCTGTTTGCGTCTCGCTTCCTCGACCTCCTCTTGAAGACGGCGCGTCTCAGTGTCCTTTATCTCCACCTCTTGCTGGATGCGGGATACTTCTTCCTGCTTGGCCTGGATTTCTTCTTCAAGCTTTTGCCGTTCCGCTGCTTCCATATTCTGCAGATAGCAGAGTAAAATAAATACACCAATTCAAACACTATATACACATATCCATCATACATTACATACATCCAAAACATACAATCCTCGCCATTACCTGAGATTTGATGGAATTCAATTGATTATGAGATGAGATTTGATGGAATTGTTTGACTGACATCATGTGTTGTGCTTGTAATTTTACCTTGGTCTCCTCAAGGCGCTGCATCATAGCTTGCAGCTCGTTCTGGCGCTGCTCCAACTCCTCCTTGGCGGCTTGCAGCTGACGCAGTTGCTCTTCGAGCCTTCGGATCATGTCCTGTGCCTCCAACAGGTTCGCCTGCAACAATTAACAGAGCAATACATATGACGCAAATGCACTGAACAAAATTATTTAAATCTTTTATTTTTCTGATCTTTTCAACAATACTATGAAATCCCAGTGAAGTCAAGGAAAAGCTTTCGACGCTTCCTCACGCACACTTGACTTCTGGAGTAAGCTGGTGAATGCGTTACGAAACGTGGGATCGGACGAGTCGAAGGGAAGTTGAGAGTGAGATATAAGTTAGTGAAGATAGGAAGAGACAGAGTTTCGTTTCGTATATCTAAGACACAGTGCAGGCCTATTGTCTGTTTTAGACTGTAGAAGCATGAGGGAGCAGTTACGCGCATGTTATCTTACTTTATTGAACAATCGTGTACATAATATATTTCGTGTATATAATATACATATATATAAACATGGAGCTGAAGAAATTATACTTCAATCGTGTGGTCCAAAGCCCACCCGTTTTTTAAGGCTTATAACAGATAAACGACTTCATCCGCCTAATATATGTAAGTATTATTTATATAGGTTATGTAAACAAAAAGGTTAAACGTACAGAAGTTACTTGATACTTAGATGCGGATGCCATTCTCTTTCCGATAAATGTGGAACGATAGACTCATATATTATGTTGAATCCCATGTAGTGTGCCTCCGCATATGAGTACCGTGACAACAAAGTACTGGTGCGAGTGGTATCGTTGGTAGTATGAGGAGTGTACCTGCGAGCGCTCCACCTCCTCCTGCATCTGTCGCAGGCGGTCCTCGTACTCCTGTTGTTTCTTCTCGGCACGTTCCCGGGCCGCGATCTCCAACTGCAGCTTCTCTCTGCAATGTAAAATATAACAATTTAGTGTTTTTTCAATGATTTACTTTCGTTAGATAGCAGCACACCTCACCCTGCATAATTGTAATGATAAAATACGAGTAGTCGAGTTTTTGGAGGTAGACAGCGATGACAATTGTCATCCAAGATTCAAAGATCAATAAGATACAAATTCATTTTATTAAAAAAAGTAAATCTTCGATAAGATAACCTTCTGGGGTGAAGGCGGTGTTATGTGGGGTTCTTACCCACTAAAACATCTCAGTGGCCCTTCCTCGGGGCAAGGTGAGGTGCTCCGGGATCTTCAGTACGCACCGGAGCCCCTCTGCACTGTGTTCTCGGAGAGCACGTCCCGGGGGGGGAGGTTATCCCCCCTGTGCCTACGCAGTGCAAGACATCGACTGGCCCGTGTCCACCTCAGAGTCCCTTTTAGTCGCTTTCTAAAAGAACTGAACCTAACGCCTAAGCCAACAATTGTGCATGTTCTCCTCTGGTATTGAAGTGGGTAAAATGTGTGTTTATTTTTATTGTTTACTTACCATGTTATTAACATATTTGGAAAAGTTGTTTTACGATATTTATGTACAGTTTGCTTCAACATTGTATTGATAATGAGTATGTCAGTGTGGTGGTACCTCTGCGCCTGCTTGGCGAGCTTCTCCTCGCGCGCCTGCGCCTTCATCTGCTGCACGTCGATAGTGTCGGGCTTGCGGCGCCGCATGTACAGCTCGTGGTTGCCCATGCACAGCGCCAGGATGCGCTTGTTGACACGCACGCGCGGCGCGAAGAATACGAAGTCGGGCGCCTTCTTGTCGATCGGTTTGATGATGAACTTGCGGTCGTTGAACGAGATGTTGCGGATCTCCGACCACGGGAACCCTATTTTCGGTGTCAGCCTGCCGATAACATATTCCGTTTTAAACTTATACTTTATGAATATGTATACTTGTCTAACACACACACATATATTACACTTATTTAACACGAATGACCTGATGCAAGCTCTTCGCTTTGTGAACATATAATTGACGCTATACTTAATGTTGCCATCAGGCACTACTAGTGTTGCACGGAAAAAATTTACGTTGTGTGTGTTACGAGCACACCAAGACTGAGCAGATTATATTAATATACAAAATTATTTTTACCTTATCAAGTATAACGACAACAACACGTTATCTAATGTTAATTCTTTTAGTCTCCAATACGAATACATGTTAAGTACGAATTGCATTAAATTTAAAAGTATTGCACTGACTTGTCGTCTTTCTCGTAAATGTTGAGCCCGAGCGCGTCCACGCCCAGCCACAGCTCCGTGTTCTTCTTGTTGCGGATCTCGAAGTAGTTGACGCCGTACATCTCGAGGTCCTGCGCGATCTTCAAATACTCCATCATGGCATCTTCGCGCAGCATTCCGCGGTGCTCCTGCCACCAATTCGTTATGCTCTGCTCCCATTCCTCGCGGGACATCTGTAGAGAAATGCAACGATCGGAGCGAGTTCTTTATAACTAAAGCAACGAAATCTAAAGCACGTGATAGAATGCAAACAACATGCTGTGATAATTGCGAGCGTGATATAGATAAAAGAACAATTGTACATCGCTCGTTCTCAAGTCAACATGACAGATATTTTTAGAGTTATCAAATGCCCTGCAACACAAAACATTTTTTTAACCGCGTACGAATTCACCACATATACTCGTTTAGTATATAAATACATTTATCGTATCTTACTATACATATATATAAATTTTAGAGATGTTATATCGGTGTGAAACAAAGACTCAAGTAACTCGTGCCCTAGTGGTGAGCGTAACTCAGGGTACGAGCATTAGCACGTTACTCTTTTGTGTATTTGAGATGTGTATTTCCAATTATAACGTCAAGGTCCGCACCGCCTGAAGACTTGCGAGGAAAAATCGTATAAGTAATTGTTCACAATAAAACCAATGTGTTGGTGCGAACTTCCTCACCTTGTGCTGGTCAGTGACGCGCTGGGGCAGGAGGCGGTCGTTGGCGAGGAAGCCAGCCCCGTGCAACGCGGGGTTGTGGTCGCCGTGCCGCGCCTGCACGGCATACGAGGCCAGCAGTACCGACGTCTCCGGGGGACAGTAGATCTCATCTGATAGGATAGCGTTCTTCACCTACAACCGACATAGATTATGTTATACCAGGTCATTTGAATTATGCTTGGACTAATGATTGAGAACAAACCTGAAGGTAGAAGAGTTTAAGCGTAATCTCCTGGATGAGCTCATCGGCAACGTCTTCCGGGTAGAATTTAGCGCGGAATTTAAATTGTAGGGGGTTCTCTTTCTTCACGTCTTGTTGCATCACCTGCAATACACAAAATATACGTGTTAAAGTATATTATATTTGGATAATAGGATCCATGGCAGATACTCGATCGTTAATTCAACTGCGATTAGATGCGTTAAAGATTGTTCTAATGTACTTTACGTCGGAAAATTTACACACAATAAACGGAAGTTTAAATAGAGATGCGACGTCATTCATTGATACACAATATTTCGACCAGATTCAATTGTTGCTACATGGTCCAACCTTTAATGTAAATCCAGCAGTTTAAAAAACTATTAACACGATTGTAAACTGTACTACGTACGAGCGTTTCAATTAAACAATAGTATAATAACAAGTACTGTTGTACTTAATAATTGCTGCATGCTGACATATCTGCATAACAAAACAAATGCAAAGCGACCTTAACATTTCTGATATGCTTTGATAGTTTTTTTTAAAGTAACAAACACATGTGATCACAAGCATACGCTCGTAATGGCGATCTTACCCATCTGGAGAATGGTAGCGACCCTGACTTCGTGGCGTGCCCCCCACCATGTGATCCAGGGAAAGCGTTAAAAAGGCAACAATTAATTACAATTCAGCGTCAGTTGACGACATAAATGCAAATGGACACGAGTACTTCAAGTAAAACTAGCAGTGTATAGTTGACTGTACTACACTTCAAACACGTAAAATATTAATAGATTTTGAAAATAAAAAACAATCACACATTGGTAATTCGAAATACAATAAAATAAAACTATATCTGTAGTTTAAGAAGATTCGAAGTATTAGTAATCAATGGATACGTATAAATTTTAATATACAATCATTTTTTATTAAAAACAGATTGCTAACAACATTTTTTTTTACAAATATTATTAACATTCTCATTAATCATTGCAACAATCCTTGGAGATGGTTTACATCAATCGTCAAATAGAGGATTGGAATCTGCGACGTTTCGCAGACGGTACCCTTAATTATTAAACTATTGACGCTTGTTACTCATGGTCTCCTATAACTAAGAAATTAGACTTTGGTATAATTATCACTTCATCATTGCCAAATACGTCAAATATTAACACACAAACAATTGTCATGCCAGTGATACGCCACCGGCAAACCATAGCGGCACCAATGAACTAAAAGTATTTAATTTAAAAAAAAATAACTTAAAAACTATTTAATTGATTTAATAATTTTGTGATTATTTCCTTTTAAAAATTTTACTTATTTCTTAATTATGTATATAAAATGTATATTTATAAGATACGTTCTTTGAATAACGAATATCGTGTACACCTAGAATAGGCATACACAACAGGGACTAGTTTTAAAACTAGTGACAAGGCGACTTAAAGCTAGCGTTGTCCATGTGTCCTGGAGTGGGACAGACTCCATTCCATCGATTCTGCTCTTAAGCTCTACCTTCTACATCTCATCGACATACAGTAGTGCAGGCTGCGTGCACATTGACTCTCTTTAAAGTATTACTAAGCAGAAAGTTTACATAATATATTTGTCTAATCAGCGCAGTAGTTTGATTGATCAGCATTAGTATTTCCGCTGCTTTATCTTAAGTCTAGCGGTCTCATTGAAAAGATTAAAAGTAAATAATAATATTACGTGTGTTTTCTTAGAATAAACATCAAACGGCGTTCTAATTGCGATTAATATAAATAATATGAAACGGTAATATTAATCAATAATAAATCATTAGATGACTATCACAATAATTAAACCGACAAACAGCGTACAAAGAATTCGTATTGTAACGTGAATTGACTAACATTTTCGCTTAATCCCTTATAAACGATATTTGATTCTTATCTGGCTTATCTCCTTCCTCCATCTTGAAAGCTCAGCACTTGGGAGTGGTAAGAATTATTAACACTCCTACCATATTACTAACAATCTTGTTAACCATTCCAACTAAGCTTAAGCTTGTGGTAGGACATGGTTCACGGCAATAGTCGAATGGTGGATTCGAACCCACGACCTTACGATTCGCAGGCCGCACCCTAAACCATTAGGCTATTGACGCTTAATGTAGAGGTTAAGCAGTAAACTTCATGATCTTATGATTGAACTACCGCCGGCTTTTATCACTGAGCTTCCGTTTTCAGTCTTCAGTCCGGTTCCGTTAGCTCTTCAAGTTGTATAGTTTTAAAAACTCGGTTTTACAAGTCAGACATGCGATCGTACCCTTTTTACACACACTTTAATTTATCACTTGAATCACACAACGAAATAAAATTGTACTTTTAATATTAGTAAAGATAGTAAACTCCGTACCTATTTCTACAATTGCGAAATGTTAACCGATAAGAAATAGTTTAGATAAGAGAGCTAGCTAGTTTAGATTGGTACACGGCGGCGTAAGTGTAAGTAGTGGGGTAGTGGGTCGGTCAGCGCACTTGCTTGCATTTTCCAGCACTTCTCATATAATTCTTAAAAGTGGTCGTCCACACGTTCGCAGCATTTAATGTTAAATCCATCAATAATTTGATTTAAAATCGGTTTTTGTATTAACACGTTCATCAGTTCATAAATAATACTATATTAAAATGTGGGTAGGTGAAATATATATTATACTAAAAAAACATTCTACGCTTTACCTAAAAAAGGGACACAACGGGCTCTAGATTACTGCACTGGTACTTTTGTCCCGTTTAATAAAACCTAAGGTGATATTTTAATTTGAAAAAGAAAAATATTTTTACAGGCAGTGTAGCGAGTGATTCATTCGGAAAACCCAGGTGCTAGTTGACTGCTATATAGGGAAAATGTTGGTGCCTATTGCAGTACTTCCCAGTACACGCGTGGCACACTACGACATGCTTGCACTAGTAACTACCATATTTACGAGTACAGTGGTACCTCGATATACGAATGCCCTGATATACGAGTGTTTTAAGATACGAGGAAAGGCACACTACACCGCTCTAACAGTCTCTCCCACCTCAGTCTGTGTGCTTGTTTCTCTCGTGTACGAAGAATTTTTGATATGTTGGGTTCGCGTTTTTCTTTATCTACATTTACAAAACATTTGTGGCAATGGCATTTTAACTAATTTCAATGAAGAAAATTGCTTTGAAACACGAGAAATTTGACATACAAGCAAGGTAACGAAAGGAATTAAACTCGTATCTCGAGGTACCACTGTATGTTCTCGTAAATATGTTAGTTGACGTACTCTACTCTAAGTATATTTTATAAGTACAAAAGAAAACCGACTTCAAATCAAATGCGCCAAATTTAACATTTAACACTACAACGTGCGGGTCGCTATTATGTTTATTTAATTGACTTCAAAGTTTTTAAGCAGTCTTTATTTTTAATGTTTGGTGCACTCACAGGGCTGTCATTTATAAATGGATTATGAAATAAGAATTTGTTTTATTTATGTTTGAAAAGGTTTACATTCAATAGGTTCCATATTTATATTGTCCTTGAGTACGGAAGACATATCAGGGTACTACTAAAACGTATGGAAGAACTATGATATGTTGCTTATTCAGATATTGGGTAGATTTATACAATTTAAGACTAGGTAAGTACCGTTGAACAAGCAATGATCATGAATGTAGAAGTAACAAGAAAATAAAAGCACCAGAAATTCGTAGTAACAAAATAAAGCACCCGCACGTAGTATTGTTTAATCCCACTGATATGATTTGAAGTCGGTTAAAGTTTTAACTCGTAAATATTCATGTAATAACCACCAGTTATCTGTAGTAGTTATGTCCTGTAATTACACCAATTATACATCATTAACAAACGAAAACATAGGGCATACAATGTTTTGTATTATACTGCAGCAAGGTAACATTCACGCAATGGAGTCATGTCATAACGAAATGTTTTATCAGCGAGTGATAGATAAGCACGCTTAAAATGTGACAGAAAAGAAACAACAGCGCGGGGGTCAAGTGATCTCATGCGAATCTAATCGACACCGAGATAAATGTAAAATTCATATTGACGCGTGGACTACGCTTGTGACCGTTTGAAACCAAATGGAAAGTAAATACGAAGTATGCTCTAGAAGTCTGTGAAATATGCCAGTATCTTCTCTTCCCGCAAATACTTCGATAGGATAAAGATGGCACAAGCAGGACCAAGGCTATCGTACATTAGTGTGCTACAAATGTAAACAGCGAAGGGTAAACAAAAATATTTTACTGAATATTAAAATAAATACATTTTGTAAAAAGAAAGATCGTAACTGTCGAGTGCGAATGTTGAAAAAGCGAGAGAAACCCAATACGCCATAATTATATAAAAATTACCGTCACAGTCTAGTGTAAGGCTTGTACTATCGAATTTTTATTTACGAACTACACAAATTGGCCAGAGAAGGCCTTGACTGCTTCACCGGATTTAGATGTGGCATAGCTCTTAGATTGCTAGTAACTCGACACAAGGGTCCCCTAGTGAGAGGTAACCTCGGCTTGGACGGTTACTACGTTCCGATCCATGGGCGCCCGAGGGCCGAACCACGACTCGGTCAGTAGCTATTTCGCGGATAGGTGTACTATCGATCAAATGGGTTTGAATACCAGCCAATGTGTTTTGGTTTTTCTGATTCTTATGCAATAGACAAATAACTTGCTATACTCCCGGTATGGCGACTGGACCATTCCCAGTCATAAATGCAATTATGATTTACAGAAGCAGTCAACGCATCATTATGACCGGTAATACGGGCCTCATTAATCAACGCATGGCCCTGGGTGGACCACTTCTGTATTAAATATGCTAGTCTATTGTTAAACGTCCTGTTCTAAATTAAACATCATTGACATTTAATGGATCGACAAAAAATGCAAGATTCTTTGAATAATTGTTAATGAAGGTTGTCGAGAGCAATATATAAAACAAAACACTTGTCGAAGTGAATCAGCCGGCCTTGTTTGGAAACTTGTGAGGACGGCTTCAGGACAATTACAGACAACATTAAAATTCAAGAATAAACTGAACTTCAAGATCTGTATTTGTTTTATTCATTTTATACCTTTATTGCTTATTTCCCATTTCAAAGATCTTACGATTTTGATGTATCTACAAGCGCATTTGTTGTAACATAATTATGAATGAGTGAAATGCGAAATGGTGGTGAAGAAGAACATTGTTTTGAGGAACATTGAGGAAGCCTGCACGTCAGATATTTTTTTCTGAGACTTGTGAAGTCTTAATAACTGCCGATCAAATGGCAACTCTTTTTAAAAAGAATACTTATATCCAATAGCGACACATTTGCTTATTATTTACTTTATTTTTGTGATTTTGTATCTGTAAGTTTTAATGTGCCATAGATATTTATATTGTTGACCCGTAAGAGCCAGTACAGCAACTACAATTTTCTAGGTATTAGCTGTAAAATATGTAGCCTATATTGAAACACACACACGTCTTGGGTTTATCGAGGAGTTACGTCTAGCAAAACTACAGGAAAGTTTCCCCGAGCGCAGGAAGTAGTGGCGGCGGAAAACTTCGTTTACCAGGTCGTCCGCCCGGTCGTACTCCGCTTCCTCGTCGTCTTCCTCGGCCGACATCATCTTCTTTACGGCGTCGGTGACGCACCGGGCCGTTTTCTCCATTATAGTTTCCGGCTTATGTGGAAAACGTTACAAGTGAAAATTTACCCAAGTTCTCATATAACGTTCAATTTGATGCAATATGATCTGCCACGTTGCACCGCGCGCGCGTTGCTCTATCTATACAAATAAATAAAATTGGAGTGTCTGCTTGTATTATTAAAATAACCATAACTTTTGCTTTGCATATGATGTATGTACATATACCAAAATAATATTTTTTACATATTTGTGGCTAACCTCTGGAACGGCCTTTCAATGTTAGATCGTTGGTGTAATCAGGATTAACTAGGCTAATTTTATTTTATGATTATTTAAATAAATCGTTTTTAATCGAGGGTAAAACTAAGGGGTGCAAGTGGTAAACAATATTGTAAATTGTATTTAACCGTAGCCGTAATATTATAACGTCAGCCCATTAAATATATCGTTTAACAAACGTGTGTGTCACTGTTAATGTTATAACAGCTTTGGTTATGTTTAATGCATTTATAATAATGTCTGACTCACATGTGCTCAACAAATGTGAGTCAAACATTTATTAAATTTGACAAATTTAGATATATTACAATATGTTTAATACTATCATCATGTGTTGAAAACATTGCCAGTCTCATCCAGCTCCCACCAGCGGTTCTATGAAGATCGTCGCTGCAACTAAGCTTAGCGCAATCATTTTTCTAAATGGAAGTCCAACATTTTAGTCGTATATTTTGACGTATATTTCTCATACGTTTCACGAATATTCTTACTTCTGATAAATTCTAGTTATTTTGAAGGTAATTTTATGGTGATGTACATAAACTATTATTATTTTATGGTTAATAATAAAAAAATATTAAAATATAGAAAAAAAAACGCTGTAAGTAAATTTTAAGCCAAATATGAGGACAGCCATAAAATATTTACAACCATTAATTACCACCACGCAAATTGAATTTGAAGAATAATATTCGTGTTCCATTTACATTTTAATTTTTTAAATTCTTATACTATTATTATATTTTTTCAATCAAAACCACGATATTTTCATTTGAAATCGGTTTTTGTTAAAAAATTATAATTATTATAGAAATGATTTGAAATGACATTTGTCAAATGACAATAGAGGAATCGATGTATCGGAAAAGTGGGAATAGGCGGGGTCTGAGAGCCGCGAGAAGCGAGGCGGCTCGCCGGTCGTGGGAGAGGCGAAAGTAGGGTCATCGACCCCGCGACCGCGATCGTTCAGACAATCAGCTGTTCTTGTGCGAATGCCTGAACGCAAACGCGTGGAATATATACCAACAGGTATACGTGTGCCAAACAATTGCGTTGGACCTGTATTTCAAAGGATTTTAACACAGAATGGGAAAAGTGAATGCTAGAACACAATAGCTGGATATAATCGTGGCTTAGATGGCTTCATTTGCATTTGATTCTGATCATCCAGTTAACCATTCCAACAAAGCTTAAACTTGGGCTAGGGGATGGTTCACGTCAATAGTCGAACAATGAATTCGAACCTAACTTTACGTACCCCAAAGTTGTTATCTGCTAACCCATGATTAGTGAAATATGATAGTTAAAAGGAAAGGTTCAAAAATACCAGCCTGTCATAAGAAACCTGAAGTACAAATTACATGATTTGAAATAGTAGAAGCGTGAATTGGGACTTGGTTCGTAATACACGGTATCTAGTACAAATTGGCCATTGAAAGAACCAGGCGATCATAAAGTTAGTGTCAATTACGTAAATTTGAAGTAGTAAAAGTGTGGTGTTCGTAACTTTCAACTCGTCTTATTGACATTGTTTTTAGTTAGACGTGAAACTTGTCTACGGTTGTTTGCAGTATGGGTGTGTTCTTTGTCGTTAACGCGTCATCTCCCTTTGGTTATTTGGATGCTGCGCCTGTGTCGCTCGTTAGCTGCCACAATCATATTAATTAAGTTTGAGAGGTCAATGACATATCTCTATAGGCACGCGTTAAGGCGACAGATGGGCCTTACGGAATATTTTTTGGAACGAAGTTTCTTACGGCAGGCTTAGCAACGCCTATCTCCTATGGTTTTGGGGCTGAAAAAATGTAAGACTAAAACCGTAACAAAAATATATAACGGAAGTGGCCGATAGCGTGTGGTTCAAATCTCTGATCGCAGATGGCGCTTTAACGAATACTACCCAGCTGATTTATAAATAAAAGTTATGGTAACATTTTCCATATTTTAATTAATAATCCATCCCGTGCGGGTTTTTCAGTGACGTTGTATTGGTTGTTTGCATTGTCTTGAAACGGAGGGCAATAGAATTAAACAGTATTTTATTTTGCAAATTGTGTTGTTTCTATATAATCCGTAGGCACTTAGTTCCCAACTGGTGTCCCATGACCCCAAATTTTTTAAATTTATTTTAGACGGCAATTATAATTGACTCCATGGCATTATGCAAACAGCTTTGTAAATGTAGGAGATACTCAAACAATCAATGGGTATCTATCTCAGTTGGTACAAAATAATTTACATTATACACATATCTATTTATGTGATATAAATAAAATCGTTTTATTAATATTAAAGAAAAAGTAAGATTGGTGACAGCCCTGCAAGCTGACGCAGGTGACAAGCATGTGTCGCGGCGGGATGGGAGGTGAACACACATGCAGACAGCAAGGTCGCTCGCCACCACTTTCACCGCTGTCTCCGCCGCGCCCAACACGGCAGCTGGTGCTCTCCGAACCGACTACCCGCTTATGAATGAATCAAACTTTTGCAGCATGTTTTACTCAACTTCTAAGCTGATCTATGACGTTATTCTACTTGTTTGTATGTATATTTTTTTTTCTCCAAGCTTGTACTCGTTACTCTGTCTCTACCAAACCCCAAGGCCAGACACTGGCAGAGAATTCTTTCTGGTATTAAGTCCGTCTTTTTGTACTCTTTTTTGTACAAATTAAGATTAAATAAATAAATACCTTTATATGCAAATAAGATGGATTCGGAATATCAATAAAAAGCAAGAATAACTATATGTTGGTCTGTATTTCAAGCAAAGCACATTAAAAGTTTATTCTTGTTTTTACTAAACAATGTTATATAAATTAAATAATGACATCTATTGTATTTCTATTTTACATCACTGATATATCTTTTTCAATCATGTCACAACAAACCTCCATACACTTCACTATGGAGGTTTCGTATAAATTAAAATACAAATTAGAAAATAATATAAATATTTTTATTTTTTTACATATCCCCCCAACCCCAAAGGAGAAAATTTTTCTGTCAAATTCCACATCATTCCAGGCTTCTCTTCTTCCAGTGTATATGGAATAAACTTGGTAATATGAAAGAGATTTGATTCTATTTTCCTGTGTCCTGTATCAATCCCGAATATAGAGTTGGAGATTTTCTCTACAATTGTATAGCGTTCAATTCTAATCTCTTCCAATTTCTTTTTGTTCATTCTGTTTCCATTCTCGACATACACTAAGTCTCCTATATTGTATTCAAAGAATTTCCTATTTTTGTCAAATAACTTTTAATTGTAGTCATGTGATGTTATTGTGTTTTGCAGTGCTATTTTTCTGTCCTTGATCCATTCAGTAAAAGTTTTTTCTTTCTTCAGCTCACTAGGTATAATTGTAACATCTCTTCCGTGTAATAGATAACTTGGCGAAAAATTGGTGACCGAATGCGTGGTCTGATTATAGTTTTTTACACATTCATGAGCGAGTGTTGTCCAGGCTCTCTTGTTTTTCCTCTTTCATTCATTCTACACCTAATTTTATTTACTATAGTTTGATTCAGCCCTTCATTTAGTCTATTAGAAAAAGGTGAGTTAACCGCCGTAAACATCAAAGGTATGTTATTATTACTTAAAAATCCTTAAATTCCTTTGAGTTTATTCCTGGGTATTTATTATTTTTTATTCGTAATAGATATTCGTCTCTGATCTCACTATATTTGCAATTCGAATTAGAAAAATACTATGTCAATTCTCTATGCCAATAAATAAGTATAAATAAACCTAACCGACTCAGTAGTAAGTATTTGGTATCTATAACGCACTGAAAGTCTCTTAGAACGCATGAATAAATGTTTATATTAAATTGTTAAGGTTAAAATATACTTTGGCAATTAACAGTTGATTGACCTCCGCAAGTCTGTCCTCTGCTAATCCGACCTGTAACCTTTTCATGGACGTTTAAAGTGTAACGCCCCAATGTTTAATTTCGACAAGCACTTAATTGGATGACGCACGCACGAATGAA
The DNA here is from genome assembly GCA_029286785.1 of Meandrusa payeni. Taxonomy (NCBI): domain Eukaryota; kingdom Metazoa; phylum Arthropoda; class Insecta; order Lepidoptera; family Papilionidae; genus Meandrusa; species Meandrusa payeni. The sequence continues at coordinate 638,161 of JAGSMX010000017.1, forward strand.
GACGTCGTTGAGATATGAATTAGATGACTTCATATTGTTTATTGGTGAAAACAGAATCGATTTTTTTTTTAATGACGAACTACACAGATTGGCCAGAGAAGCTGGCCTTGACTGCTTCACCGGATTTAGAGGTGGCATAGCTCTTAGGTCGCTTAGTCTGAACCTCTATCGCTAGTAACTCGACACAAGGGTCCTCCCGGTGGGGGGTAACCTCGGCTTGGACGGTTGAACAGAATCGAATACGCGGCTTCGATTTGCTGTACATCTGTGTATGTTTGGTTGGTAGTATTAGAACTAGTGGTATGAAGCATCTAGGTCCTAGACGTTTGGTATAGAATTGCCATAATAATTTCACAACAGGTTGAATTATCGTTAGTATCCTTTACAAAAAGAGTTTTATCACTGCTCCGTATTACACCCGGCTTTATTAAGACATTGTATCTTGCTTGTGTGTGTGATTTTAATATATTCTAGCGACATCAAGTCAGCATTGCTAATATACATTAGCAAGAAACATAAAACAAAAAATGTCTTCGTATGTGATGTTAACATACATAAAATGTACTCCCTGACACGTAATTAAGAAGTAGTATTCAAAACGATGGTATTATGAACGAATTGAAAATGTTAGTGGTTTGTACTGTATATATATATGCTGATATATAATTTAAGGTAAGTGCTGTGGATTTTGTAAAAATAAATGAAAGTAGTCTACAATTATGGCTTGGCATTGCATATACTTTAACTTTGTTTTACGATTGATCGATTGTGGAATGTGACATCATCGTAGTTTCGGTAGTGTTCGGCTTACAATGTGTCTCGTGATGGAGTCGCGTCTCGTCTCTTGTCGCGAATAAGTTACTTGTCACATCTAAAAAATCAACACGTCATCTCTATTTATGCTGTTTGGGTTAAAAGGACGTTAAAGCTTAGCCAAAAAGGCTTTGTTGTGTGAATACGTCGGTTATTTATTTTTATTTGGTAAATTAAAGTACTTATTGGGGTCAACGACCTCAGAATCTAGTTTTCAAAACTTGGATGTTAGGGTATACGTTCCACACCTCGCAAAACCTCAATCACATTATATTTATTTTTAAAACATTGCGCACTCTAATCTTCAAGGTCCATAGAACACAGAAATCATATGCAGAAGGAATTGAACCAAGAACTGCCGTTTTCAACCGACTTCAAAAGGAGGTTCAATTCGTCTGTATTATTTTTTATATTTTATACCGCATAACTTTGGACTGGGTCAACCGATTTCGATGGTTATTTTTTTATTTTAAAGCTAGTTCTCCCCGTGTCACCCCATTTAAATTTGGTCCAATTCTGAAAATAGGATCCATGAAAAAACCATTCAAGTTTTAAATTTGCGTCAAGTATGTGTGCCACGAATGGACTAATCACTCAATACCACGCCAACGGATTTCGACGATCTATTTAATTTTATTAGAAAGGAAAGTTTAAGAGTGGTTTGGTTACGATAATTCGGAAATACAAAAAAGGCTTCCGCGCGTAATATCGTTTGATTCGATTTGAAGTCGGTTTTTGCTTTTACTCGTAAGTATACTTGTTTTGAGAAAGATCTACGCCCGGTGACCCTATTTAACTTTGATTTGTCATGGATTCTAACACCTGTATATCGTGTGTTTGGCATTTAAGTAGTCCAACTAAAAAGTAGCACGGTATGTTCTGTTGAGTCAGGTGGACCAGGTGGGCAGAAGAAGCGGGCAGAGGTCGCGTGGCGATGCGGCGCGCTGTGGGAACGAGGTCAGGCGGGCGGGCCGTCTCGCGCCACCGGTCGCGCTGTGCGTGCGCCCCGCCGCACCTCTATGATTCCCTGCTAGATACCGACGATTTTTTGCGTTTCCATTACAAAATTTCAGCGCGACTATATACTATTCGCCAGTGAGGTTTCATTATGAAACCGATCTATTACAGTCACATTGATTATCATTCCACCATTACTAAATACGTCAATGATAACACACACATTTGCGTGCCAATGGTACGCCATCGGTGAAACATAGTGACACCAATGAAATGAACAAGCAAATATTGACTGGTATGATGCCACTGAGCGTTAATTTTGTACACAATTGGTTTAGCAGTCTCGGAGCCCACTTCATTGGTCCATCCTCGATGACATAACCACAATCATGCTTGTTGATGCTGCTTGTTGCCAAGAGCATCAGCGGGCACGGAGGTGGAGATAGAAAGAGAGTGTAGGCCACCCAAACTTCATTCCTACTTCTTATAGTATCTTCTTATAGTCCAGTGGGTTTATATCTGTACTAGAAGAGGGCCAGTCTTCATGAGCAATGAAGTCAATTCTTCGGGCGGCCAGTCAGTTTTGAGTGCTCCGTGCCCTATGAGCTGGCGCAAAATCCTGCTGGATTATGCAGTGTCTGTTTTCGAACATCGAACAAACCATGATTGACGAAGGCTATTGGCCGTGCTGCACCCTTGGAATACGATTTTCTGGTTAATCTGCACAGATTCGTCAAAAAAAACTTTATTTATATTTTACTAAAGTATTTGGGTACCATTTTGTTTGCTTGCCCTTCCAATCCCACCACACACAGAGCATCACCTTATTGCGAGTTAACTCGGGTTTCACCACAGTCTGTGAAGCCTGACCGGCCTTTGACCACGACCTTTTTCGCACGTTCTGTTCGTACGTGATCCACTTTTCATCACCAGTTATCAGCTTCTTCAAAAATAGTTCGGTTTCATTACGTTGTAATAAAGAATCACAAACGAGTACACGGTTCATTATTAGCTTTCTTTCGGTGAGTTCGTGAGGTACCCTAATATCGACATTTTTTCATATGCGCCTAAACTGTTTTGTGGTCAATTCCCAATTCTTCAACTACTACGTAATTACTGATATGCCGATCTTGCTCCACTTTGGCATGACAAAAATGGCATCCATTTTATCCGTAATAGGGCAGCAACCAGAGCGACTTGCATCTTTGACATCAAAATTTCCGGATTGAAAACGCTTAAACCAAATTTGTGCTACTCTCACAGACACTGCACTTAGTCCAAAAATATATTGACATGTTTTGGAACAAAACCTTTAAAAAGACTTTATTTTTATGATATAATATTAGAAATAGAATGTACGCTGTAGAAACTTCGCTATTATCAGCGGTACACACGCGTTAGGCGATACAGATATCACCGCGGTGTTTGTGATACCAGTATCGCCTAACACGTGGTTGTGTGTTATATGATAATCAGCAGGCGATGGCAAATCAATGACAACTATTGGAAACGATTTACATATCTTTTAATTAAGTGATAAATTGGCGTGTAATATTAATTTAATTTTCTTTATTTTCTATACTTTATAGGTAAGTAAAACTTTATAGTAATAGTATGGACGATCGACTTACGTTCCGGTTTCTCTCCCTAATCCCTGACGAACACTTTACGGCGGTCATGATCGCGATAAAACAGAGGCGGTTAACAACCCTCTGTCATAGTTGTTGTAGTAATAAAAAATGAGAAGAAATTATTAAGGTAAGTTTACCGGTACGTATGTCAGTCATATCATGATATTCTGAGCTTGGGCGGTAAAAAACTGGCGCATACTGGCGCGGTTCGCGTGACACGGCGCAGCGAATGGTGGAATGTCTTATGCTGTGATCTGTACACCGAAAGCAATTACGTTTGGATTTTTTTGTTTTTATTCCGAAACAGAATCGTTGAAGCACGAGTTTAAAAATTGATAATTCTGAATTTTTCATTACTTTATACAAAATCAACAGCATATGAAATATATAATATTTATTATGCGATGAGATGGATGCAAGATCTAAGCTTTTACAGATTTACATTACATATAGCAAAGGTTTTTTTTTTTCAGTGTTAACGAATAGTGCATTGAAAAACAAATAAAGGAATTAAACTTAAATCAAGAATAAAAATTGTATAATCTGCCTCTCGAGTGTAAGTTATGTTAGGATGTGGGCTGTGTGTGTGAATGTGTGTACGTGTGTAAGTGAAGTCCGTCAAGAATAAACCAACAGACGGAGAAAGAAAGGTATTAGGTATTATGTTAGGGACGATAATTATGTATACGACGGTAGATAGATGTGAATGAAGCTAAACAGGTTAATTAGGATCGTACTAAATGGCAGGCCGTAATCGCTGCCTACCCCTCCCGGTGAAGGGCGTGAGTGTTTGTATATTTTTATTATTATTTTATATTAAAAAATCCTGCTTTCATTAGGGAAAAGAGACCTCTATAATAATTGCATTATCTTGTTCAAACGCGCAAGTCGATCCTTCGATGTGGTGTAATGCACTCTTACTCTACTACTACTGGAATCTACTCTTTTTCTCTTTTTAGTATTGTGAGATTTTTAAAGAAGACGTCTAACCGAAGATAATGCAAGTTAATGTTCTTAATTCCAATATTTATTTTCGTTGATATCTGCAGTAATGTTTAGCAGTAACTGTCCATTGCATTTGTTGCGCGTAATGAACGAGGAAGCAAATGGAAACTATTAAATAAACTTACAAGATATTATTAAACAGTCTAACAATATGAAAATGAAGCCATAAAATAAAGAAACGCAAAGCATCTTTGAATATTATAAGCAAGGTAAAAATTAGTCATATCACCCGTGATGATTGCGTGGTACCTGAATCAAGTTATTACTGTAGGGTTTATATAAAAGTATTTCAGTAAGTATTTAAAAAAATTATTCCATGATACAAATTGTAATAGATGTAGTTAAGTTACAGTCTATACACAATGTCCTACAGTTGGGCACAGGCCTTTCTGTAAACAGAGTACACAGACATAGTCTGCCACGCGATCCTAATGCGGATTGGCTTTACAGTTCTTATAAAATTTTCTAACACATGTAGATTTCCTCACGATGTTTTCCTTCCCAGCTGCGTGGTAAATCAGCACTTAAAATTGCAACAAACTAATTCATTGGTGCCGCCACCGGGGATCGAATTCGGATTGCTAGCGTACTATGGAACTTGAGGTGACCCGCCCGGACACTGAGCTGAGCTACCACGGCTCAATAGTTGTAATACATTTGTGCAAACCTACATTCAGATATATTGCGAAAGCTGTTCACAACAGAATATGTATATTATAACAAACAAATATTCATTCTCGCGTGATCTCATGGCATGTGGGCTGAACTGCAAACAATAGCGCGAGAAGTTTCTACCAGACAATATATTAAATGTGGTTTTGAAAACAGCTTTGTCATATGCAAATAAATTCGGAGTGCTTAGGGGTGACCTTTTAGGCCCTGTGTCTCAAACCACTTGTAAAACGTTTATAGTAAAAAATGTATATGTAAATTCATATGGAAACTCGGTAGGTTTTATATTTTTTGTATCATTCATGAAAATTTTGTAACCGTACCAGTTACTGAGTTATCTAACTTAAGGTATTCAGAACAAAATGTTTAAATAGCGTCTTTATTTTTTTTTTAATTGTAGAATAGGAAAAGGGGCAAACACACAAAGAGCTGCAGGTGGGTTATCTGACTATGAGAAAGGATAAGGCTCGTTTCGTTTCTTGAAGGTCCCCAAATTTTCGGAAACATAATTTCAAAAATCATAGAAAGTTATACATAATTGTAGAATTAAAAGTAGCGTAATTTATTTTTATTCCTCATAAAACATTTTTCTGAGCAAACGAAAACGATGTTTTCAGCCAGCCGTAATTCTCCCAACAATTTGTTAGCTTATATAAAAGGGATATAAAATGAAATGCAACAATCTGTGTTAAACGTGTACGAAGCTGTCTGTGGTGAGAATCCAGAAAAGCGTTAGATGCGGCCAGGCCTGTTCCACATACCACACATTGCCAAAGGCACGCGTGCCGCCATAGATTAAATAAGTGATGCCGCAACGCTAGCGCTAGCGCTGGGGAAATCGTACGGCGACGGGACCAAATACAACTTTCCCGCTAGTCATTGATCAATGCTGCAAGTTAACACAATTGCTACATAACTGGTAGAAGTTTAAAGTTTAGGATTAATGGCCAGAATTCAAAGGTATCAACGTACTGAAGGAAACAACTATTTATGAAGAAAAATATCATTATTAAAGTGAAACTTCTATACGCACGCTTAACTTGAGGAGTAAGCTGGTGAATGCGTTAAAAAAAATGTGATCAGGTAAGGTTTTTACAAAAAATGTGTTTGGCAGTTGAGATGGAGATATAAGTCAGTGAATATAGAAAGAGAGAGTTATGTTTCATATAATATTGTATGGGCAAGATAGAGATGGGCAAGTACACATTTTCTTTCTCATATAGCCAGTTACGTTTCGTATGTTTAAGACAAACTTATATGCACATAAATATATAGATAGATGGAGCTAAAGTTGTACTTAGTCGTGTGATTTTAGACACACTAGTTTTTTTTATGTAAAAAAAAATATTTATCGTTTTAACACTTTGAGTGAACTAACGAAACGCGTTATTAAACAACACGAAGTAATGTTTAATTCTCGTGCTTTCGATTATTTCAATTAATAGCATGAATTCATTAAACAGAAACAGTGAATCAAAGTCTAGGAATTGGATAATGTTGTATAAACTATATGAGGGAGTTATCGATACGTCATCAGGTTTAGTCACGACGGAACCTACCGGTGATTCAATATCACATTTAATTCTTAGTTTTCTTTTTCATTAAATTCTTGATGTAAATAAAATTATGTATCATCTAATTGAATTGAATATGTTAGTACATAAATGCAAACCGCATGCGTAAACGAAAATTTAAAATTTAGATTAAGAGTTTATTACATAAAATTCTAGTGTCAATGTTTGTGACAAAGCCTCTCCGAAACGGCTCGATCTATTTTTACCAAACACACAAACATAAATTGTGTGTATTTGGTAGATCTGAGAATAGGAGGTAGACTATATTTCGTTCTCCTAAATGGTAGGGTTATACCACCCCAATTTTTTTTTAAATTTTGCATTAAGAAATCCCTACAACCCTAAATTTTCACCTTCTGCCACCAACCTACATATTTTTAATAAGGAAATTAATACATTCGCTAAGATATAGTTATGCAAACACTAACCCCTAGAGTTGTTAGTGTCTGTACATAATTACTTTGTACGCATAAGTTCCCTACTTATGCGTACAAAGTAATTATATATGCAGGTAAAATATAAAAATAATTCTAGTTTGCGTATAAAATCAAATGTATGCATTGCTATGTAATCAATAGAAATGAAAAATGCGAAGGAAAAAGCTAAGCTACGTTTATCTTATTAACACCAGGGTGAACTTCTAACAGGTAGTTACATAATATTCAACGATTCGTCATAACTCGATACTAATGTAACGGAAGGAGCGAAGATTGCTGATCGTGTGGTCGCAATGATTATCATAGCAGGTATGCGGCAAGTGAGGCCGAGGTGCCGATGACGTCACCGCGACACGAGCGCGTGTTACGGGCTCGGAGTGCCGCAGTTCCGAGTTACGACGCTTTCCTCACAACCGGTGACACGCTGTAAATGTTTCCAGATTCACCAATTAAAATAAACAAATTTTGCAGGTAATTTTTAATATCTTCACCGTTGAATTATTGTGAACTTGTTTGTTTACGTAAACACACAGTTTACATTAGGGTTGTTCATGCAAATATATATCGATACAATATATCGTAACGTTGTGATATATTGTATAATTACCATATATCGTAATTTATTTATATACTATATGGTACAGATTATACAATTTAAACAACTAGTGCTGTCATAGCGGAGAGTAAGAGATATACATATTTGGTTATCGGATGAAATATATCGATTTGATGATTTGATACTATCGAATTGAAGCGATATATCGCGTTCATATATCGATATTTTACGACATATCGATATATATCGGGCACTCCTAGTTTACATAACTAATTTATGACTATTACTGGTTTTATGAAAATAATTTATAATTATATGTTGCAAGTAACGCCACTGCGGCTGATGCATAATATAAAGAAAGTGGAATAAATTCATTATGGACAAACTTTTACTTTTTTATTGAGAGTTTTGTCTATGATATAATTGTTTCACATTTTCACAGATTGCTTTGTTAGTAAGTTACGTTTTTACTTTATTTCGTAAGGTTCTTTTCAACGACCTCAAAATACAAAAAGGTACTAGAGTGTATGTGTAGAAATGTAGCATTCTAATCAAAACTAATTAGCTTACACGTTATTAAATGATAATTTACTATTTTTGAATTTGGTGCAATGGGAGAATATATGGAATTAACGTTAATCGTTACGTTAATTGGGATTTTGAAGACAGTAAAGTTTTAATTGTTATTATATTACGTGTGGAACTATTGCTTGTCGTTAGCGTGTTCCAAGAGCCGCCAATTAATTATTTTCTATGAGAAATCTATTAACTATCTCATCTATCTTACGTCCCCGTTCTCATCTGATTGGACGTCCATACTTTTGCTGAAGGCAAATGCTTGAGCGAAATTTTCTCAAGGAAAATTTACGCATGCAAATTATTCTAATAACCTGAGGCAGTCGATAACAGCGTGACTTTTTAGCTAGCTCCGTAGTAAATCCACCATCCTTACCTCACTGTAATACCTCTATGCCAGAGGTACATATTACTAACAAAGAGGTACTTAAGAGGCTGCGTTGTCTGGACGTGAGCAAAGCCAATGGGCCTGATGGCATTCCAGCGATTGTTCTGAGGTCATGTGCGCCCGAGTTGTCTCCTGTGCTAACACGTCTGTACCGTCTCTCCCTAAAGACTGGAATTGTGCCTAAGTCCTGGAAGCTTGCAAACGTGCAACCTGTGCCCAAGAAAGGTAGCCGAGCCGACCCTGTCAATTATCGACCTATATCGATTACCTCCATTATTTGTAAGATAATGGAACGTATATTGAATGCACGCCTTGTGGCATACCTAGAAAATAATGACATCCTTAGCGACCGACAGTACGGGTTTCGCCGAAACCGGTCAACTGGAGATCTCTTGGTACACGCCACTGATCTCTTTGGCCAGGCTCTCGAGAACAACGGTGAAGCACTTGCTGTTTCGCTCGATGTATCGAAGGCCTTTGACAGGGTCTGGCACGCTAGCCTCATCAGCAAACTTCCAATGTATGGCATCTATCCTGGCTTGGTCACCTGGACAGCTGACTTCCTGAAGGAACGGTCTCTACGTGTAGTCATAGACGGCTGCTCGTCTGAGATAATGGCCATAAATGCCGGAGGTCCTCAGGGTCTGTTCTCTCGGCAACTCTGTTTCTGCTGCATATAAACGATCTGCTCAAACCCGGTATCTTTGGGTATGCAGACGACAGCACAGTTGTAGAGAGTTACCAATTGGGTGCTAACGCCACAAAGGATCAGGTACAGTCCCAAAGGAGAGCCATGGTAGAGCGAATGAATCTCAAACTACAGGAAGTCTCCACTTGGGGCGATGCCAATCTTGTGAGATTCAACGCCGCCAAAACACAGGCGTGTTTCTTTTCCGCTAAAGGAGCCAGTACACCTTGGCTCCTACTTTCCAGGATCTATCTGTGGAATTCACTGATCGTCTTCAGTTATTGGGTATTGAAATCTCACCGACCCTAAACTATGGACGATTCATCGAGTCTAAGGCTAAGATAGCTGCAAAAAAACTTGGGATCTTGGTCAAAGTGCAACCGTACTTCTCTGCGGGACAGCTTTTAACACTTTATAAAGCTCAAGTCCGGTCGTGTGTAGAATACTGCTGTCACATTTGGGCAGGCGCAGCTAAATGCCATCTCGCAGCTTTGGACTCGGTGGAGAGGCGGGCTAAGAGACTATTTGGTGACGCAGCTGAAACCAATCTGCTCAGTCTTGAGCACAGGCGTAAGGTAGCTAGCCTTTCGGTTTTCTACAGATTGCATTTTGGAGAGTGTGCTCAGGAACTACATGATCTAATTCCCCCGTCCCCATTCCACCATCGGACTTCTAGACGCACTGCGGGATTTCATCCTTTTGTTGTGAACATCCCTCAAACCCGAACGAAGCGATTTGCTTCGTCTTTCATTCTTCGTACAGCAAAGGACTGGAATAGTTTGCCCGCGTCTGTCTTTCCTTCCGATTACAATGTGGGTATTTTCAAGAGTAGAGTGAATAGGCATTTACTAAGCTAGTGCGCCTTACCATCCAGGACTGCATTACCACTTAACATCAGGTGGGATCGTAGTCAAGCACTTGCTTAGAAATTATATATAAAAAAAAAAAAAGTAAATGGTACAAATTATCGCGTAAGAAGTTAAAAGAACAAAATAATATACCATATTCCTAGTAAAAATAACCGCACATCTATTTTTAGAAAGCTAATATTTTTTTCAGAAATATTACTAACATCCTTGTTAACCAATCCAACTAAATTTAAGCTTGTGCGTGTAACGTCAATAGTTGAATGGTGGATTCGAACCTACGACCTTACGATTCGCAGACCGTTCCCTAAACCATTTGGCCAATGACGCTTCATTACACATATATAACACGTAGGCACATAACTAAAAAGAATGAAAAATTAGGTTAAAGTATTGCCCAAAAACAATATCGAATCAACATAAATCCAAATACTCTGCATATAAGGCGAACAAAGTTGACGACATAAGGGCAATTAAAATTTGACCGTTAACGGTCATCACGATAACGCAGACGGGCGCCATTGGATGGTCGCAGGCTTCCCGTGACTCGTGACTCACCGTCCATAATAGATAGCCGACAATAACAACGGCGGGCACAAAAGAGTCAAGTTAACTGAACAGATTACTGTGACAGAACGTCTGCTAGACTAATTACGTAACTTTGACGAGCTTAATATGTCTAGGTATTCAGATGCCATTCCTAAAGATGAGTTTAATAATTTGTAGGTCTTGTGGAATAAAATAGTCCAACACTCGCTTTATTCTTACGAAGTATACTAAACTAATATCCTAGAATACTTTAACGAATACCATCACAACTGCGAGTCATCACGATCTTCATACAAAATTAATTAAAAGTTATTAATTATGAATTAAAGGTACAATAGGGTTCAGATACTCGTAAATCACTAAGATATCATTGGAAGTAGTTATTATGCATAAGGCATAACAATTGCTGGGTGTTATGTGTTGCAAGCTAACATGATAGAAGATTGAAATTTGTTTTTATTTAAAATAAATGTCCATTGCGTAGTTCGTACACCCTGCAGTAGATTGTATTGGCGGTCTATGTAATTTACTAATGCCATTTTTTTCTCATCATTCGCTAAACGCTTACTTATAATTGATTATCGAACAGCACATACTTTATGTGAATATTAAAAAAATATGGTTCTTAAGGTTATGACCGTCTGTACAGATTCAGGTTGACGTGCAATGCAACATTTGATACGTGACGACAAAATATTTGTTATTAACGGACTTCAAAAAAAGGAGGAGGTCCTCAATTCGTCTGTATTTTTTTACGTTTGTTACCATTAGCTTACGACTGGGTGAAAAATCTGAAGTTGGTTTTATTTTTTCTCGGACATACTTGTTTAGAGATATCATTTTATTTTTATTTTATGCGTAAAATGGCACCACTTTTCAAATTTTTCAAAAAATATCTTGTAAACGATATCTCGTCGTAGATGTTTCCTCAACACCTAACGGACAAACCGTTACTCACGTAGCTGTTACTCAGAAGTAATTGCGATCGACTTGTCATTGAATAATGTCAAATAAATAGATTTTTATTTCCCTGTTAACATTTACTAACAATTACAATTTTTCATTGCCATCTTTATACTTGCATACTTATTTTAGATACATACAAGTAACTTTTTTCAAGAATATTCTTGAGATTTAAATTCTTAGCTCTATACAGTATGTAAGTTATAATCGCTGTGTTCTGTGATAGGCGTGTATATCTCTAATCAATTCGTTCGTTTGTACTATTTTTTATTATTTTATATATATATTTTATATATTCTGTTTTTTTTTCTTGTTAACCATTCCAAATTTAAGCCAGCATAAGCTTTTGCTAGGAGATAGTTCACGTGAAAAGTCGAATGGTGGAACCTATGACCTTACGATTGGCAGGCCGTACTAAGCTATTAAGGCTTATAAAATCTATTATCGGTGGCTGTGGACACATATTTACAAAACGTTCTGTAACTTTATCCAAGGTACCATACCTTAATAGGTAATTAAATAAGGTATGGTACCTTGGATAAGGTTCTTGATCGCTATAGAATGAAAATGAACATCGAACAACTGAACTTAAAGTGACACATGATGTGAAACTACATCGGTTAATCATGTGCAGTCGTTCGGGGATACATTATAATGCAATAACACGCACACTCAGCCGAGTCATTGTCATAGAGCGACATGCCACTCAATAAAGAAATGAACTGGTTCACGGATGGCAGAGACCGGTTTGGACTGGAAAATCAGATCACTGGATCACATCTGAAATTGTTTCACATTGTTAAAGCTATTGTTATCATTAACGTCTTTTAATATAAAGCGGTGCTAAACAACGCTGTATTTTTTATAGCAGCAACTAGGAGCTTAAATATAAATAAAGATTAACTTCATACAAAGAAAAACCTTAAGTATTTATTTAGGAGTAAAAAAAAACCGACTTACAATAGAGTCAAATGTTAAACGATATTACGCACGAACTCCCTCTTTATATTTCCGAATTATCGTAAAAACATTACGAAATAGCTCTCATCAAACTACCCTTGAAGTACATGCTTTCCAATAAAAAAAAGATAATCGAAATCGGTCTGCGTGACATAAAGTTATTCGTCCATTTGTCACGTATGTACTTAAATTGCAAAGTTATTTGTTTGTTAACAGTCGAATTTAGGACATCGTTCTTTTTGAAGTCGGTTAAAAATGTAAAGTAAAACATTTTATAGGTGGTACGATGGAATGACTGACGGAAAAATTACGAAAAAAATTTATACAGCGAACGGCAGTGATGGATGGTGCAGTATACCGAGCAGATTGGGATACTTCCCGTAACCGACGATTATGTATATGAAAAAGCGTAAGAGGTGTCGTATTTAGATCATAGTTTTCCACTTGGTAGGCCTTGGTTTCTGCTTACCTCTTTAGGCTACGGGTGTGCGTGTTTGAAGTGGTTTTACAATTTTGACCGGCCGGCCGGCCATTACATTCGTAGGGAAACCATATCCTGTTAAAGATAAATATATTTGGGTATTTCGTATTTCACAGAACATACTTTTCGTAACATGTAGATACTCATTAAAACTGTTCAGTATCACCGCATATATGAATATCTTTATAAAATGTTGAACATTAAAAATGGAGGAAATGAACATAGGTGAAACTTGTATTGTTAATATAATAAACAATATGGCAACATATTTTGCTACTGGAGTCGGACCATTTGTTACAGCGCGCGTGTCCATATTTACTAATAGCCCGTGCCGGTAATTCAATCGGCTGTCACATCGAATGGACGACCTCAATGGGTATTTACACTTGACTCGTGGGTGCATTTTCCAAGGCGGTTGACTACATAACTTCGGCTACTTGAACTACATGTAATAGATATTATAAATAGCTGACCATTTGTTCAATTTCGAATGAATTATTGGCGCGAAGATCAGACATGTATATTTACGAGCAAAAACAAAAAACGATTTCAAATCAAATCAAACGTTAAACGCACTCCGAATTATCGTAGAAAAATTAGGAAATAGAATTAATCAGAACCTAACCAAACTCTCTTTAGTTTGTAGTATGTCCTTTTTAATAAAAAACAATTGAAATCAGTTGGTTTAATATTGAGTTGTTAGTCCATTTGTGACTTGCGCATACTTGATGCAAATTTAGGACTTATATGGTTTTCTCATGGATCCCATAATCGGTTCACCCAGTCGAAAGTTATGAGTCCAGTCAAATTAGACCAAAAAATAAGACTAAAGTTACCTAAATTCCCACCAAGCTGAAAATCGGTAAGATTGTTTAAAATATCTTTAAAAACAAAATTTGATTTTGGCGTTTTAAGCAAAACGGTAAGTTTTATCATAAAAATACCTTAGACAAAAATTGTAGATCATAAAATTATCTCTACGAGCCACCGTTTTTGAGAAATAACGATTCAAAAAGTTGTAATCGTCATAATATGCACACGTTTCCTCGCCACCTATGAGGTAGTGTACTTGCGCGTTTTCTCAACGTTACAATGGCCTATAAATTAAGGGATTGGGTTTCATTTCACCTGATATTCGTATAGTTATAACTTATGTATATTTTACATGGGGAACTTTCAAATTTTGTTTTTAATGATATTTTAAACAATCTTACCGATTTTCAGCTTAGTGGGAATTTACGTAACTTCGAATGTCTAAAATGGCCGGACTATATGCGGTAACAAACATAAAATAAAAACATTGAAAATCGAATAGTAATTATAAAAACACAATAGAAGATATGATTTAACATCATTTATACATTCGGTTTCGACGAATACATACAGATATAATCAACACATTATAATATTAATATATAATATACTTTCTCCTTCTGTCTCCAATAAGTTTTTTTTGCAAATCTGTAGGATGTAGGCCTGGTAATTCATCTCACAGGTTTTTAATTTATTTAGTTGGTAACGAAATTATTGTAGGATAATAAAAAATGTTTGTTTGATTTCGATCTATTTTGTAAGTTTCTTCTGTATTCTGTGAGACTTTTTTTCTGCATCTAATAAATCTAGAATATTAACCCATTTTGGCTTTGATCTCCATCTGCCACAAACACCACCAGATTTCAAAGCTCTACGGCGACTTGGACTGTCGGCAACTTACCTGGCTATATAAAGAAGTATAACATACGTCTAATTCGTGCCGGTATTCTGCGAGGTTGTGGTACTTATGCAACACAAATTGCCAGGTTTTTTAAAGAAATCTAACCAATAGTAGTATCATTTTCTAATCCAACTTATATAAATATTGAGACAAAAATGAAACCACGCTAAAAGATGAACAGAGTTATTTTTATAACTTTCAATAGAGATTCATGAAACGTTAAAGAAAATAAATTAACTGGTTTGCACGTTTGCAAGCAATAAGTTTGCTTCTTCCTGTTTATTGATTTACTGAGTCACAAATTACATTGCAAAATGGACAAACATTAAGAGAAATAAAATTGTAGCTCACGAAAAACAAGTTAATGCACAAATCATGATATGTTTAACCTGTAACAGTTATGAATTCACTGTATTTATATCAGTTCTTAACACTAATGCAAAACCGCAAACTATTTCTATGTCAGGAAGTCGATGAAAATGATTTAGAAAGATTATGGTACACAGATTAGATATATACAACTCAAACCAATAAAAAGTGTATAAAAAGAATACGTCAAAGTACGTGAATTTTGTGCTCTAAAATGATTGTACATTCTTATATGGTGAACAACTATTAAATATAAACAGATGTGTACAGACATGAAACAATCATTGTACACGTCGTTGCATTCTTAACCCACTATTCGAAAGAAAGTGTCGAACAGTTCCGACCTTAGTAAATATTCATGAAGCTTTTTCAAGTGACAAATTTGTTGGTTGACGTCCTCGATGATAAGGCACGAGCGTTACTTATAAATACGGCGGCCATACTGGTTGGCATTGCTTTAGCGGGTCAATGTCGGAGGATATGCAGGAAAAATAATTCACAGAAGTCGATGAGCGAAAACAAAATGACGGAAACACATCGCGTGTTGAATAATAAACTGTTCCTTGTAAATATTTCTGTGCCAATGCCGATGTCTACGTTGAAGTGAAAATCGTTATTGTACACAATATACATTTATAATATTTCTATATTATTATTATAACTGTACTTGTAAATGGACGTAAGATTAAAGCGGTATCATAAACTACGGATGCAGTTAACATCTGCAACGTTGCAATATAACATACAATCGAGACTAAAGATATAATCATCAGAGTAGAAAACATTTCTAAGCTTCTTTATCTTAACATGAAACTATCTTGATGAAGTTGCGATTCATAGATCAATTTGCAACATAGTTTTATTTAGATAGTAGAAGGCGGATTGGCAGACTTCACGTCTTAGAAATTTTTCTAATACATGTAAGTTTGTTCTCAATGTTTTCCTTCGTAGTCGAGCTCGTGGTAAATCAGCACTAAAATTGCAACAAACAATTCTATTGGTGCCGGTACCGCGAACTTGAGGCTAACGCCCGATCACCGGGCTACCTACCACGGCTAAAAAACAAAAATGTTTCAAGACGTGAAGTCTCTCAATCCGCACTGGGGCCGCATGCTAAACTCTCCACCCTCTGCCCACACCACAGAGAAGACCTGTGCCCAACAGTGGGATATATAAGCTGACTTATATATACTACTGTTGGGCATGTGTTTGTTTATATTTTGGAGGTAATCGTTAAATAAAACGGTATTTCGCAACTTTCAGCTAATCCCTGTCTTAATATCTCAATATCTCACGGGTATATAAAGAGCTACTTGGCTGCTTTATCCTCTTGCGCTTACGAAATACATGGTTGAAAATAATGTACAAAAACGTAACGCACCTATAAAAAGTCAACGTATACCAGAACACTAAGTAGTATTATATACCTATGGAAAATGATTTTTAGCATTCTTTTTATAAAAATCCATTATAGTGTTTTACGTGGTAAAATATAAAAATACGATAACTTGACTGAAACAAAGTATTGGCAAGTTAATATAACCCAATTTATTAGCAATACGCCCAGAGATGCACTTGAATGTAAATAAATAATGGTTCGTATCTCATCTCTTTGCGAATGCATGTACATACGTAATGCGATTAAACGAAACATTAACCGAAAATAGCGTTTGGCGCACGGATGGAGAGTGGAGCGGCTCGAGCGATTCGTAAATCATACGGCACTTGCAAACGAACAAATTGGCGCGCGCGGAACAAACAAACTTGAACTTGGGGGTTCCGCTAAAAATAATACATTGCGCGGCCGGCCGCACCGCAACACGCGTAACAGTTCATAAAACAGCGGAAAACGAATCTTGTGGTATTAATTATCGCATAGAATGTATCTTTATCAGGTTGTAAATTATTATCAATATCAACGGAATAAACTGACGACTGTTGTACAGAAAATATTATAAAGTTAATATAAAAATAATAATAATAACTTCTGATCCCATCATAATAAACGTACTATTTATTATTTTTGTAGTACATATTAGTTTAATTTTCTTATTTGTATTAAGAACTAGTTCTTGACCACAATCCCACCTGATATTAAGCGGTAATATAATCGAAACATGGTACGAGCTAGTTAAGTAAGTGTCTATTCACTCTACTCTTGAAGGCTCCCACGTTGTACTTGGACGGAATGACTGACACCGGCATCTCTTCAGACGCGCGGAACATCTACTATGAAAGGGTGGAGACTCGCCGAATGTCTCCCGAAGGTAGAATGGGGATGGAGGAATTAATACATTTTCGCACAATTAAAATTATTATCTTAAACTATTTTACATAGTGTATATTAGGTATGTAAATAATTCTTAAAGTTATATCTTTCTTTGTATAACGGCCAATTTTGGAATCGTCAAGAGTGTGCCACAACAAAAAAAGGTGAAACACTTGTCTAAGTTCTACAGCTATCTTTCGCACTGGCCACTACAAAAGAATATATTATAATAAAACGCTACTAACCTTCTTGTATAGCTTTATCCAGGTGAGATCACCCTTGGAGTCGGTGTACTGGAGGCCGAAAAACCAAACTTCGCGGAGGCCGATGGTCTTGACGACCTGATCGAACAGCTGCTTGCCGGTCGTTGTCTGCTGGATCGCGAACTCCAGCTCCGCGTCCATGGTCGTCACGCGGACGTTCATCTGGATAACAATAACCAATGTTCAGTAAACGCAAGTCACACTCTGGTCAAATGCAATATGTATATACACACACAGAGACACTTAGGTGATTCAACTTATATCTATTTTCTAAATAATTTCATTTTACACCACTACGAGTATTTTATAAAAGGTATTATTTTATGTATCAGTGTATTAAGTAAGTGAATTGTATTTTTTTTGTGACGAACTACAGAGATTAGTCAGAGAAGCTTTTACTGCTTTACTGGATTGAATGGTGGCATAGCTCTTAGGTCTTAACGTGTATTTGTAACTCGACGCGAGGATCGCCCGGTGAGAGTAATCTCGGTTTGGACGGTTACAAAATTGTCAAGCGTTAAGTTTCTAATGAGAGAGGTACGATCAACTTTTGATCAATCCCTTCTTAACACATACTCATGAGACGTCTTCGGCTACAATGTGTGAGTGCAAAAGCGCTCGGTTGGTAAAAATAATCACAAGAACTGTAAAGTCTATACAAGACTGTACGGAACAAAATTTTTAATTTTGTTACGTGGAATCAGTTGATTGTCTATACAAATAGTGTCAGGTAAAAATGATATGTAAGTAGGTAATTCGCTCTGTCATAGCAGTTTAAAATTGTTAACCATCTGCTATTAAAAGTTGGAGAGACAAACCGCATCTACTGCAGACTAGGCACACTACTAAAATAAATAAGAGGGAAATCGTGGTCATTAATAGACTAGAAGCTAAATTTAGTTGGTTGGCCTGGCGCCAGAACGGATGCGCTGTTCCGAGCGTAATTATGTCATGGGTATTTGTTGTTGTCGTGTCATTGAGTAGTCTAATTTCAGTATTAAAATTGTACAAAAAGTTAAAAGGTCCCGAAAATCGAGCGAACGGCTGGTCCTTACAAACTGGGGAATCGAATCAATTTTTGGAGTGCGTAATTGTGACTCGGTCAACGCTTTGAAGTGTTGTTGTAGAAATATTTATTTACACCTATTGTAAGACATTTATCTAAGGTTCACAAAAGCGGACTTCATTACAAGTCAACCCTGGGTGAGAGAAAAAACATATAGTATTCTATTACATATCAACAATACGTTTTGCTGTGGCTACTGTATCTACTAACATGTCAAATTGGTATCCAGGTAACTTTGATAATTAATTGATATCTAAACTTTACCTATTTTGACACGATTGTAGCAGTTTCAGAGCTCAGTAATGTTTATATTTCATTTTTAAGAATGCTAACAATATATTAACACACACAACAGTAGACAAAATTATTAACAATCTAGGTAACCACTCCAACTAAGTCTAAGCTTGTGCTAGGGGAAAGGATCCCCGCCGTCAGCAAAAAAAGGGGGATAGTGCAAGATACAAAAAAAAGGTAAAATGGTGGGTTCAACGTAGGCCGTACTCTAAAATATTAGGCTATTGACTTTAGATAGAAATTGTTTAATTAAAGTGGCGAGGGACTTTGCCTTTTTCGCCTGTCCGGTCAGCGGTAACCATCCAAGCCGAGGTTACCCCTCACCGGGGGGACCCTTGTGTCGAGTTACCACCTAATAGAGGTTCAGGCTAAGCGACCTAAGAGCTATGCCACCTCTCAAATCCGGTGAAGCAGTAAAGGCCAGCTTCTCTGTGCCAACTGTGATAGTTCGTCCAAAGAAAAAAAAAAGTCCGGGCAGGGTACATATCAACGCTGGAAAGCAAAAACGTAGTAAGTGACACATATGGCCATTTCACTTTTTTTTTTTTTACGTCGTTGGAATAAAAAAAAGACGCTTCGAATGATATATAACTTGTAACAATTTGATGAAAAATATCAAAAATAGGATTTTCAAGATTGACACATTTTTTTTTATTTTTTGTACCGTAAAACGATTTTCTTTTAGGAAAACTCTAGGTTAATGCCATGGTACAATACTTATGGAGCAAAAAAAAAAAAACAAAAACGGCAACTACTAGGTCCACAAACACGAAAGTTATAATTATTTTTAAAAAGTTCAAATGTTTTTCGGCTCTGCGTTTTTGTTTTTCAGCGACGATATAAGCCTATACCTTAAGCGTACGTTAGAACACTGACAAGCTCAAAGTGTCAGAGGTCGCCTGGAGAGCATGCTCGTCGTATGTTTATGAAGCAGATTATGACTCAGCTACTGTAACTGAGAGCATAACTATTTCTGATGGGACGTTTTATTACAAGATATAAAAATTAAATTTATTACTTTATTATAAGGCCGTTTATGATCGTTATCTGTAACTGTTACGAGATAACCTTTATCTTATGTTAAGATAAAACGACTAGGTAATCTAATTTAAAGTACTGTTGCTATTTAAAATATACTTCTGTAAACTGGAATATAGTGAATAAAAGTCCGGACCTGCCCAATATGAAGAACAAGAAATAATTTGTCAACTAAGACGATGTAAATAACAATCGTATATTCCAATGATGGGCAGAGGCTGTAGATATTGTTAGGATTCACTGCTTCTTTTTATTTGATTCGACTCTGTTCTGTTTTTTATGCTTGTTACCGCAAAACTGGGCGAGTTGATTTTGATAATTCTTTTTTTTATTTGAAAGCTAGTGCTTCCCGTGTTTCTTATTTCAAATTCAGTTCAATTTTGACAGTGGGATTCGTGAGAAAACCATTTAATTTTTAAATGTGCATTAAGTATGGGCGCTACAAATGGGCAGATAACTCAATATCACGCCAACCGATTAATTTATTGGAAATGATGGACTTTGATGAGACAAACTCTCATCTTTAGTTTAGTTAGGTTCTGTTTTATTCTATTTCATAATATTCCTACAATAATTCGGTAATAAAAAGAGGATGTCTGCGCGTAATAGCGTTTAACGCTTGATTTGAAGTGGGTTTTTGTTCGTAAATTACATTTATTTATCTTCTATCGATTTATCTTGAATTTCCAAACGTCAGATAGGTTACAAACTTTGTACACGAATTACAAAAACCGATGTAAATATTTAAAAAAAATCAATGGCCTAATGTCCTGACCAGAATCATTAAGGTAAAAATGTAATACAATAGAACCTGTTTAAGTCGTATCGATCGGAAATTGAGCCTAGGTCTCGCAACTTCAAAGCTTATAATACTAGGTCAAGAACTTTTCACTTCTCCTTGAACTTGACTCCTTACGTGTATGATCGCCGAGAGCTCAAGTCGTGATTTCTATTCGTGAGTAATACTCGGACTTTGTTGGTAAGACTCGTTTATAAATGCATATAAGATCGTGTTGGAGTGTGCAATGTCCTGCCGATTACCTTGCCTTGAGGAAAAAGTGAATTTATGCCAGTGGACTCGGGAAGAAGGCGACTGGTGGTCTGGCATCGCCTTAGCACTGTAAGGGTGCTGGGGGATGGAGTAACCTCTCCGGGATGTGCTTCAGAGCACAGTGTAGAGGGGCTCCGGTACGTTGCGTTCCACTGGAGATCCCTCGTAATGCAACGAAGAAGGCCACCGGAGAGTTTTAGTAAGTAAGAGTCTGACATAACCCCGCCTTCCCCCCAAAAGGTCGGGTTATCTTTGATTTGAGGATTTACGCCACTTCAACAAAAAAAAGGTGTTAAGGGAGCAATGTATCCTTAAACCGAGGTACCTGTTCTTAATCCGGCCCTACAACACGTATGCACAGGTGTGCTTCAGAAATAAAAATCTATCAACAATACCGGAGACGCAACTTGCAAAAATCTCGGCCATTGTTCTATTAGCTACCGATGCAAGCGATAACAACTCCAACGTTTAAGGAATAACAGTCATAATGGCGTAAACGTCGTAAGCCGACGAGTCGGTTCCGGCGATCGTAAGCGTAAATCTATCAACAATAGAGGAGCTGCGATGCGATCTGCGTCGGATGCTGCAGACAATGCACCTCTATGGTTCCACTCATTCAGATAGCACTCTCGAGGTCGGCGACGAACCTTGATGCGTCCCGTATTACTAACATATAGTGATGATAAATATACACATCGATACTTTTTAGGAAATTTAAGGACAATAAAAGGAAAAATATATTACGGCGGTATCTCAAATCATTTTGTGGGAAGTTATTTACGATAAAGTTTGAATTGAAGTATAATTAGTTTGATCCCCAATTCGGGTCATTATGTATTTGAACAAAATCAGACAACAAGTTTAGTGGGGCCAGTTGAGCCGCAAATATGTGTAAATAAATGAAATGTTGGACAAACATACGAATTACATATGCCTACGACATGGAGAGCCCCGACGTTGCATTCCCGATGCTTTACCTTGGATTCAAGTTAATGCTGACACAGGAGCGTTAGCGTCGTGCCATGCGATCCACATTACCTTGGATACAGGTTAATGCTGACTCAGGAGCATCAGCCTCGTGCCGTCGGCATGCGATATGGACATTCTTGGATCACACTTCGATCCGATAGGTTTAGTTAGTTATAAGTAATAATTAATTGTAATTTCTTTTTTTTTAAATATACTTTTAATATACATTTTGGTTTTACGTAATTTACGTCTTCACGTAGTAAAAATTTGGATTCATTTGTTTATCAGACAATCTTTAGCAAGATGGTTTATGACAATCCTCTAACAACAACCAAAACAGTTCCGATCTATTTTAAGTGAAATTCGTATTGTCAAAAATATCGATAAAATAATGATATTATCGATACTTTTATTGCATCCCTAAATATAGAAAAAGAATCCACATATGGTAAGTGTCGCCCGCATCATACTATTGTACAGATAGTTTTCGTTAATCGATACTACAAACTATTTTAAATGAATGCCGGTACTTTTGTCATTAAGTAACTACACTAAGTGGAAATATACTTAACATTTACAAGTGCTATTTATGCTACATTAAGCGAAGGTTAAAAAAATGTTGTTTATTCAAATATAGGGGCCTGAAGGACGGTCAAGGTAATACAGTAATGTATTTATTGTACATACATTGTTTATTGTATACTGTATGGCCGACCAGACAAACAATCACAAAAATTATTTCTACTTCTTTTGTGACGAACCTATGCTGATTGGCAATTTGAATGTTACTCCTAATTACATCAACTATCTGCCAGTGAAAGACAGACAAAAAATTTTAAAAATGTTATTTTGGTATATGTACATACAGTTTTTTTGTTAATTTATATACATGTAGTAAAAAGTGGTTATTTTAATATTAAAAACGACACTCCAATTTTATTTATTTGTGTATAGATAAAAATAGTTACTGCCAATTACCAACCTTCAAATATAAATTAAGCGCGACAACAATATTGGTGCCGGCACCGGGAATGGAACTCGGGTCGTTAGCGTACTATGCAACTTGAGGCTAGCGCTCGGATCCTGAGCTACCTACCACAGCTCTTTTTTTGAACACTGCTATGTCTAAATACAAAAACCTTATTTATTTTGTATTGCAGTTTCCCATTTTGTGATTCCAGCTCACGATGGATGAACGAAACAAATTTAAAGCTCTTGAAATTAAACCAAAATCTTTATTTAGATAAAACAAACTTCACATAATATACACAGTTCTAATTATTTTCCATTTTTTTTCTAATAACGATATATAAAATACTGATTTTACTTAATGCAGATATATAACGATAGGCTCGCTTCCTGTCACGTATAGTCCTGATAGCGATTGCTATTTCTGTCCGCCTGGATTAAATTGATAGATAAAATAGCTTATTTATCTTTATTCATTTGCATCATTTGAAAAAAGGCAAGCAAACAAGGTGGAAGGTACCTAAAGAATAACTCTTCTGTTACTATAGATTTTAAGACACATTTTAACAACGGTAAGCTCAAAGGTATTTTAGTAGTATCAGATAACATCTACACACATATTTATTGGCGTAGTAATTTTTATAGAACTCTGTAAAAAAACGAGCACGAATGTAAAGAAGTTAACGTACATGCCAGGACTTCATAAAATAACTTTGATACTGCGCAAATAATAGAGTAGTAAGAGAGTATGAAGTGGACGTTTAAAATTTTTGTCACCTAATTATTTTTAATTTTAAAATAATTTTTACGCAGTTTCAAATCGGTCTTTATCTTGAACTCGTGAGATTTAGACCTGATTACTATAATTTCAACGGAAGGAAAATGAACCAAATCTATACAAATAGATAAAATTGGAGTGTCTGTTTGTTATATTAAAATTAGTGATGAAACGGATAGTGGTGTGGTCGGATACCGGATACAGATATTCGGCAAGCTACTAGGCCGGAGCGCCGGATATCCGGCTGCCGGATATTCGGCCCTTTATTGCGTTGACGCGATCAGTTTGATTTGAATATTGGCGCGGTAAACGAGATCGGATATATTCAGGCGCATTCGGATCGCACGTAAACGGAGATCGGGTCGACTCGGGGGCGTTCGAGTGTTTGTGTCACGACCCATACATTTGGTGGTCAGTTAATCTAAATCAGTACCCGCAGTTGTCAAGGTTTGCTAGAATTTATCTTTCAGCACCTGGCAGTAGCGTTTACAGCGAAAGGCTATTTTCAGAAGCTGGTCTGGTATACGAAGCCAAGCGGAGTCGCCTCTTACCAACAAATGCGGAAAATTTGGTATTTATTCACCACAATTTGCCACTTGTTAATTTTGAGTATTAAACTAATAATTAATAAAACAAACATTTTTGATGTGCGATTATAAAAATTAAAAATAAACGGTGTCCATAACCTATTGGAGTATGATTGATTTGCCTTGAGTAAAATAATGAGATTTTTTAAAATTATACTATCCGGTATCCGGCCGGATAGTGAAAACAAGGCCGGATACCGGATAGTTACCAGATATCCGTTTCATCTCTAATTAAAATATCCGCTTTTTACAACATGCGTATGAATGTAAATACGGTACAAATACCAAAACAACGTTTTTTTACGATTTTCACAAGCTACTTTTGTTTAGTAAAAATTTAAATAAATAGTTTTTAAACGCGGGTAATACCGCCCGGTCGGCTAGAGCTAGAGAAGCTAGAGAAAAGTATTGGAAAATACAATCCTTAAACAATTATCACAGTATGACATCATATAACAGAAAATGAACAGGTAAATCAGGGGAAATCCTTACAGGACCAAAATGATATAATTATTAACGAAGCTGTAACCGTGCGTGGCGTGGATTTTGCACGTAGATATCGTGTGTCGCCACGACTCCACGCAGCGCTACAGGTACATAGCGACAGGCTTATCGCGGACTACGGATGTTTGCTTACTTTGCACGCAACATAAAGCCGGTAAAATGAGATAAGACAATGTAATGGATATTAAGACTTGAAACGGTACAGGATAGGCAGGCGAGTTATGGAGGATCGCAATGAATATTTACAGACTCTGAAGAGTCTTATTGATTAATCTTCTCGTTCCATTGGTCGTTAAGACCGTATTAGATTACTAAACGATGCCTTCCCACAATTTTGAACACTTTAAAGGGGACAACGAACCGAATCGCTACGGGACACATATAAAATTACAGGACTTCACAATTGTTGTGATGACATTGTAAGAGGAAGATACAGAAAGATATTGTTGTTTCTCAAAGATTATTAAGAAACCCAATTAAGTCTTTAATTTCACAGAAAATCACATAGACTTCATTAGTGTATAGTAATAGGTCACTCACTAAATATTTAGACAAATAAATTTATGAGCAATAATTGGTACATAATTTTGTTTTAAATATTAATAGTATTAAATTTATAATAAAAAAAAAAACTAAAAACGGCAATTCCTATGCAAGCTAACTAGAAGTTAACTGCTTAACCGTATTTATTAGTATAGATATATATGAATATTGCTTTTGTCTTCCATGGCACGCTCTCTGGCTGAAACTAGTTCTTGTTTGGAGGATGCCTTATACGTTTACATATTTGAGTATGATTCAAAGGATGACGAATTCATATTTATTCATTTGTCCTGCGCTAAACTTATCGTGTTACAAGGTGATTCAGTGAAAGAAGTATATTGTTATACCTCCGCAGTCAGTGTTTTGATGCGGGGCGTTTTAAGAAATTGAATTATGAATGCAATGAATGTGTTCGGAGGAACGATGGGTTGTTGTGTTAGACACAGAATATACTCGTATGTGATACTTAGCGCGACTTGCGGCAGTAGTATGTAGAAATCTTCAACGTAACGTAACTGGCAAAAAGCTTTACGCTACGATATTAAAACGTAATGCTATTGTTTTTTTTATAGTAAACCTAACAATTAGTTTTACAAAAACTCTCAACATTCTTGTGAACCATTCCGACTAAATTTAAGCTTCTAATTGTACTTGTAAGATGGTTCACGTCAATAGTCGAATGGTGCATTCGAACCTACGATCTCACGTTTCACAGACCGTGGTGCTCTACACTATTGGGCTATTAACGAGGTGATCGGTATAGTATACATTTTTTTTGATATTCTTAAACTGAACCTGTGAAGATCCAGGTATCAGTAGAATACCAGCATTGGCTTCACATTTAACATAATGCTGAGCTGAAACTTTGGACCGATTTAGTATCGTAATCAATAGTCAGTCTAGTCAGTTATTTTGTGATACTAGATTGTTTGACATCGTAGAAAAATGGCGATTGTGATAAAAAATGTCTCTCTGTTTCTTTTAAGGCATACATAAACAGTGATATATTATTTTATATCGGTTATAAGATTCCATACATGCGATATTTGTCCAAAGTTTAAAGATACGCGATCGAAAGCCCACAACAGGCGGCAGCACTCGCCGTGTCAAGGCGACAGAGGCCGCACGAGCCAAGGTATGACTTAAAACCTTAAACAGAATTACTGATTGTTGTCGTCGATACAATCAGTGTAGACAGATAACTTTATTGAACACTAAAAGCACACACAAAATAAATTACATAGACACTATTTTTAAATTGGGCGACCTTAAGTAAATATACTTACATAAAATATATTTAATTATAAGAATTACGATACTAAAGAATCATGAATATGAAATTCAAAAATGTAAGAGACTTTTCGTAAGCAATAATGAGAAAATTGCGCGTTTACATACGAATATAAACTTTTTTATGACATATGCATCCGTAATGTTAACT
This sequence comes from Meandrusa payeni, assembly GCA_029286785.1. Classification (NCBI taxonomy): domain Eukaryota; kingdom Metazoa; phylum Arthropoda; class Insecta; order Lepidoptera; family Papilionidae; genus Meandrusa; species Meandrusa payeni. The sequence goes on from JAGSMX010000017.1 coordinate 665,132, forward strand.
CAAAGGCTATTACAACTTCACCGGATTAGATTTCTATGGCTTAAAATGGTGATTCTGTACAAGCAAAACGAAACATGCGCCAAAGTTAAACATACAATGATTATCCTTCTAAGAACAATGTGCAATACTGTTTATATCCTTATATAACTAAATATATTCTCCATATATATATAGAAATACGCTCGCAAAACACGGTCGTCATGTTTGAATTTGAACAGTGCATCTCAGCTCGGAGATACGCCAAATGACATCATCGCTCAGTCAACAGAGCTGCCGATATAACCCGCGGACACACTGCAGCCGATCCTCGACGTTATAACCATGGGTAGAGAGGTGACAATGGGTCGGCGCAGCCCGCGCGATGATCTAATTACTTGTACAGTATCTGTGAGGAAGTTATATGGCCACCATATGCTCCTTATGTTCTAATTAGTGATAAATGTGCTGACGGTTGGTATTCATTTATGTTGGTGTTAGGCGTTGTGTTATCTTTTTATGGCGTCGAAAGCCTGATGTTTTGTGGTCCGTTATGGGAAACATGGTTCCGCCATGGGCTTTCACGTGAACCATATTCCAGCTTGTTTATCAACTTCATTACAGGGGAACAAATACTATATAAAAAATGAAATGTTATAAAAAGTTTAAAATATGGAAAAAAACTCAAAAAGAAAATGGTTCCACAAATTGGTACTGATTAAAGAAAGAGATCCAATTCCTGCGATATATTGTTAATAAATCCGACCGCGCGCGACAGCAGAGAAGCCTTTGACTAGTTAGTTCTGACGGCAATAACTATAATAATTTACTTAGAAATGGTAGAGTCGTTGTAGCTCAGTGCCCGAGCAGGTCGCCTCAAGTAGTGTAGTGCGCTAGCCGACTTCGATCACCGATACCGGCACCAATGAATTTTTTTTAAAGAAAGCTAGCAACATTTTTATTTATTTTAGCTACTATTATTTTATTTACTATGGCTACCAATGAAATTATTTGTTTCAATTTTAAGTGCTGATTTACCACGTGCTCGCCGGTGAGGAAACCTACATGTGTTAGAAAAATTTCTGGCATAAAGTCTGCCAATACGCACTAGAACCGCGTCACGTTATGGCCTTATAGAGATGGCCTTTGCGTAACAGTGGAACATATACACGTATGTAGGCTGTAACTTTAACTTAGAAACGTCATAATGTTGGCGTTGAATCTTACTATAATGTAATTGTTACAGAACTGAGACAGCACCACATTTGATGAGAAGTTTTGTACTGTTTCGTATTGATATACATTATTACTTTGTACGGGCGGTATAGATATGTTTGGTCGTAATGAATATAATCAACACAATACTACATTTTAATCGGTGTTTTTTTTTTTAAATATAAAGCGACGGAAACGAGAGTGCGTTCACCTCAAAGTAAATGATACGATATTCCCTGCAAAAAAAATGTCGTTACACTTTATAGTTACTAATGTATTTACGAGTAAAACAAAAACCTAATGAATCGTGACAAATCAAACATTAAACGCTATTTCGCACGGTTCAGGAATCTCATAGTGATATTGAAAGTACTGGGGTCTATCTATACTCTGCTTTTTCTTCCACATTTGTGCTCTAGTCTTAATTTGTCATAAATTATCTACAACTGATGACAATCAACAAGCATTCTTCTATACGATTTTTAAGAGTTTCCTGGTACATCTTCGGAACCTTAAGTACTTTGCATATCGGACTTAACTGAAACCAAATGCTTTAAGCAAACATTAAAAGTCGATTCATAAATGAAGGAGCTAAAAAACAACAGACGAATTGAGAACCTCGAAATTTTGAAATCTTATTCTACACTCAACTCCTGCTAACTATGGCTTAATAATTTAGACAGCTATAAATGCACAATATATGAAAATAAGCGCTGCGGGCACCAGAGTCCCGACTCTGCTAAACCGAGTGTGTACAAAATGAACGTTTACTGGCATCATAGTGATCGATATTTGCTAGTTTTAGCAGTATTTTACTTGTGTCTTATTATATTTGACGTATTTGATAATAATGGACTGTAATAGATGAAATTAATAATGAAACCTCACTAGCAAATAGCAGACTCGGGGCGATGGACGTAGCGCCGATATGGAGTCCCTTCTCATAGCACCGTTAACATTACGTGACAACTGAGCATCCTCGCTTGCGGCGTGATTTTCAACATGTTAATAGGAAGCGTACTGAACGCGAAGAGCAAGGCAAACTACATACATACGCCCGTTATTACATTTTTAATTGGCTCAGTTGACACTTGACTCTAAACCACCGCCCATGTGATCTACGTAGGAAATATTAGCTTACAACTTAAAGATGTATGCTACAGAATGTACATACTTGGCTGGGCTACTTTTTTGTGTTGGTGGCCCTTATTAAAGTGGAGATGAGCAACTTAGCCTTTATCCTTATAACTTCAACCATTACAACGTGATAACAATCCAACTTCATGCCCCCCGAGAAGATCGAATTGATAAATTCTTCGTTTGCATTGGCTATTAGCATAGTATAAGTATGGTATGGCGTAACTAAATATATATACCTTAAGAGGGAGACGATTTTATGTACCTATTATAAAAATAATGGATACGACCGCCTTTCGTACAATGTTTTAGCAAATAATATTGTTAAACCTATATCTTTTGGTTTAAAAAAATTATAATTGCCTACAAATTCGATTTCGATTGAAATCTTTTCTATCATATATTATCCAATTTAAGAGGAGAACGATTTAAAGCGAATTGCTGATCTCTAGTATTTATTTTAGCAACAAAGTGATAGAATTTGCCTATTCCTTCTCCTGTTGTCCATTAACATCCATTCTCTTTGAAGAAACAAAATGAGGTGAAGGATACCAATCGTTGCAGCCCATGAGGCTGGTGGCCTGCCTGCCACTGATTAACTGCGTAACTCGGCATCCAAACATTCACTAACATGACACATGACAGTAAAAATTCGGTGCCGTTTTAAGAAGTGGGCCCCGTTTTAACAGCGAAATTGAACCGTTATTCCTGCAGTTAATTTGTAGGTGCATCGTGTTTCGACCACGGTGGTTCCACCAAGTATGCTCTTATCTAAGTATTGAATGTATATTTTGGAATCGAGTGACAGGGACGCTACGAAGGACGTCGTGTTACACGTATATACGTATATAGTATTCATAAAAATTCGTCCGTCTGTCATTAGTCACAATGTCGATAACCTTACAACGTAATACAGTATAGATTAACGGTGCACTGACAGATATCCTATTTCCGTTCAAACGAATCTAATGATTGCAAATGTGCTTACAGATTTGATAAGAAAATTATTGAACAACTTTATAACACCGTTTATTTATTTAACGCCATCTCGTACATATTTAATGCACTTGCATTGATGCTATCGGATGCTCTTAACTTAAAATTTTGTGAGATTGCAATATGACATTATCGTTGACCTTATATCAATTGGTATTGTATGTAGTCTCAAGTTTGCTTTTTTTTATAGGAAAAGGGGCTAACCTTTGAGAATGCAGTAGGCTCGTTTTGAAGGTTGTCACAATTGCGTCAAAAACAACGTTCAGTGAATATTAATTAGTATACGTTAGTTGGTTAGTTTTCAATGGCATACCACTGACACTCCAATATTGTTTCAATTGTTACAGTATTTATAAGTATCGTTGCATAAATTTATCATTATAATCAAAAATGTCAATTCATAATGATCGATCAATACACGTAACATTATAAAATTAGAAGATTACGGTTTATGGCGTAATGACAATTGAATTGTAATTTGTTGTTTGTCATAGTGAAAATTCAGGGATAATAGCAAACTTGTGGTTTGGTATTTATAGTATACATGTGTTATATCTCGCAAAAATAACAAATCACACATTTACATTGGAAAATAATTCGATAAGTAAATGAAATTTCACGGAGATTGAACAGTTTCCTGGACATCTGTTTGACGCATGAACGGAGTTAAGGGGTCCGAGCCTTGGCAGGTGTTGAATATCCCCGCGGCTATGATATTTCATTAAGGTATAGGTACAGACACATCACGTGATATGATTCAAATTTTAACTAACATAAGAAAAAACGGTCGGTTAAGAAAGTTTGAATGTGTGTGCATGATATACAATAATCTTAAAATAAAATATTTTTATTAATTTATTTATATTTTATTAAAAAAACAAACTTAAACGAAAAAGGATATCTTACGTAAACTTGGATAATACAGTATTTTTACTTAAATTGTAGTACTTAGTGTTGCCTCCATGTGGCGATATAATAAAATCCAAATTCAGTTAGCTAGCGTCTTTGTCTTCCGAGATATTCAAACTTAACCGACCCTTTATTCTGACCCCTTATTTTTGCTCAACGAGTGTATTTAAATAATTATTGGTTCCAATATTCTGGTTCCGGTCAACCGCGGCCCAGAGTCTGCTATTTGCCAGTGACGTTTCAATATGAAACCGATCTATTACAGTCGTATCAATTATCATTCCATCATTACTAAATGAGTCAAATACTAACACACACACGATTGGCGTGCCAGCGGTACGAGTTGGGTAAATCACGGCACCAATGAACGACATTAATTTCGTTCTTGTATTGGTTTAGCAGTCTCTGAATCCCTATTTGGTAATTATATAAACTGAATAAAAAATAAGAAAAAATACTTTTTTCTTTTTTTATACTGCATTTGAGAGCCATGAATGAGCACCATAAGACCAACACATTGAGGTGTGCCTTATTTTTAACCAAAGTATTAAAAAAATGGTGGCGTTTTAGTATCGTGAATTAACACAATTCACGCGATAAGATGTTGTCGCCCTCCTTTTTAATTAGAAAACTTGACATGACATTTGTCTCACAGATAACTGTAAATTAGCATATTATGAAAGTAACTCTTAAATAACTGATACAAAAGGTTGCAATTTCACTAACTTGAGGCTCACTTTGAATTTTGCATACGTAGTAATGGTTCACAGGTCAATGACCTAAACTTGTACTAAAAGTTGCGGCCTGTGTTTTATACGTAACGGCTACGTTTTGAGAAAGGTGCAGGAGTAGCCTAATACATGTCTGGAAGTTCAAAACATTATATAATACTATACTTAACGAGTTGAACGATTGCATTAACGGTTCCTGCGGGGAAGTACCAGGTCGAGAATAGTAAAGAACTTACAGTATCACTGTCTACTTCAATAAACGCAACACGTTTACGCACATAACAGAATTCTCTATTGCCATTACTCGGTAAAGCTGATTAATTTCAATATTATTTAAACAAAAAAATAACGATTCCAGTTGAATCATCGATTGACCTTGTTTCTTGATGTAGTCTTGGAATTTTTACCACTCTAGACGCTTAGCTAACGTTGGATGGATGTTTGTTTCTCAATGACGCCAGAACGGCTGAACGGAGCTGAATGAAATTTGGCCCAGAGATAGATTATAGTCTGGAATAGCACATAGGCTACTTTATATTTAATCAACTTTAATGGAGGTCATTGTACGTACATACCTGATGTTCATACTGTAAATTACAAATTAGTTGGATATTTTAGTTGTGTGATTTTGTAATGAAATTATTTTAAGGTTAGTCAAATTGTGATGGACTTTACTAATTCGCGGGTAACACCGCGGGGTGCAGCTAGTGTATACAAATAAATAAAATTTGAGTGTCTGTTTGTAACATTAAATAACTGTTTTTACTACATGCATTTTTTACAATTATTGCCCGTCTCTTTGTTGCGGCTAATCTCTAGAGCGACTGGATCGATTTTGACGGGACTTTCTGCAGATATTTGATATAATGAAGAGTAGCTTAGGCTTACTTTTACGAGGCTTAGCTAGTTTGAAATAAATGAGTTAACGTGTTCAATGGAGCACGACCGTGAAGGTCGCGCTGTTTATCTGGTACTACTTAGACTTGAAGAAAATAATTTGGCCGTTAGATCATGGCGCGCTATCAGTGCGATAAGCGGCGCTACTCGTAAAGATATGACGGCACGCAACTCGACCTGACTCACTGCGCTGGTAGCGCGCAATCTGTCCGAGATGTCATAAAAAATTATGGATGTTTTGAGAGCTGGCGGATCACGGAGGTCCCCTTATTTATTCTTAACAATCGCCTCGACCTCGAGGATAAAAGTTAGACAAAATAAAAATAATTTACAGCCTATGTATATTTTAAGTCCCACTGTTGGGGACAGGCCACCTCCGCAAAGAGAGTAAGGACATATGGTATAAATAGAATGCCAATTCGCAGTTAGACTGCTATTTATTGATATATCGTCGATTAAATAGAAAAATGACATTTTTCAAAATGATCAAATTAGATTATTAATAATAGAGCCTACTCTTCACAATATTTTTTATATGACACTCTTGTGACATCTTGAGAGCTTCACGTTTAATTTCTTAGTGTTTTTTATCCATATAAAAATATTGTTAACAGTACGTTCTTTTTAGTCCCCGGTGCGTTCCACTGGAGATCCCGGAGCCCCTCGTCATGCACTGAGGAAGGGCCACCGGGGAGGTTTTAGTGGGTCAAATCCCACATAACCGCCGTTTTCCCCCCAGAAGGCGGGGTATAATTTTTGAAGATTTCCTCTCCGTTAACAAAAATAAATAAAAGGTTCTTTTTAGTAATAATCTAATTTTCCGAAAATTTTAAAAAATATTGTTGGGGAAATACATATAATTGTATGACACTTCAGTGACATTCTTGACAAACCAGGAATAAAGTAAAATAAACCAAAGTTAAATGAAAACAGATCTTTAGTGTTATGTACGTGGAGTATATTTAGGACTATGTTTTATAGAACTAATATCGGGTTATCTGCCCCAATCAAAAGAATATATAAAATATAGACATGCTCTATAATACTATGAGTACATATTATGTTGGCTTCCTATTAAATAAATAAATAGGGCGGCCACTTATAAGGCGCAAATAATACCACTGACGCGCTAGCTTCGTGCAAAAGCAAAGTCACTTAGTGGATTTACAAAATATATGCTTAAAGAATAATATAGTTAATATCGTTTGCTGTTGCCAAATTGTATTACTTTTTAAGCTATAAACATTTATCCATGTGCGTCGGCTAGCCATGCTGCGCACGCACCTGTTGGAGTCACGCACCTGCTCGCAACCCCTGCTAGGGTGGAACTCAAACAGTGCGCTCGCTCTACAACGTTTACGCATATAAACGTTTTTGCATGCAATTGTATGACTACCGCCTTTCCCGGTCTTATAAAGTGAGCCGTTCCACTTTAGGCACGACGAGTTCATACCCGGGCCCATCTTGCCTGTGCGGGATTGTGAAATGGTAAATCGACCCCATCATGCCGGAGGCATCGTGGGAGGTTTTTGGTGGCTCTCCATAAGCCGAGTTTTACAATTCGCTATCCCGGCTGATTATACGCGTTAACAAAGTGATAACGTTGGGAGAGATAAAAGATTGTTGCCTGTTTACAGAAATCCGTTCATTATTATTCTTACGTTTCTTACTTCCAATGAAATCCAATAAAGTATTGTACCTTTAATGTACCTGTACTATTTTGAATATTAGGTTTTAATAACTTTGTAACAAGGCAGTGACAAGATGTTTGCATTTGCATTGCATGTATTAAACTGCCCGGTAAATTGCAATAGGATTGCCATTTACCGGGTAGTTTAATATTATTAAATATATGTGCGTGACGTGCGTTTCGTTAAAATATCCGTGCACGGAAACAAGAAATATAATTAACGTTTAAAGCAATAATGAAGCATTGATGTCATTAAAACAAAAGAGCACAAGACAAAAAATCCACCACTTCAAAACACCGCGTATGTGCGACGAGGTGGAACGTGAAGTACATGTTGTGACCCTCGAGCTGACGAATTTTAAACATGATCGCAAACCAACTGATGCCACGACGAATGATTGAGAACAGATTTTTTGTCATGGAAAAATGACGACCTTTAGGGGACACCCCGACTTAATTTGCTTTGACAGACTGATCAAAATACTAATAATAACAGAAATAAGTATTTAATGTATTTGGAGGTCACGTGAACGCAACAGGCGTTGCGGTCAGACATGAATCAAATTGGATTTCCTTAGCGGCATCGCAGGCTAATTCGTGGAGAATAGGATTGGCACATTTGCCAAGGTTTACATAACACACGCTCTATAGACGAACACTAATATGAAAATGTTCTCGTGCTATAATATTTAGTTTGACACACATGATAGCCTTATTATATAAATGTCCTAGGTTCGAATCCCATACGGCTTATAAGATTGAATTGTCGTATTTTCCGTTCTGTACAAAAACAATTATTTCCTGCAATTCAATGCAAAATTTAGTCTATCACATGTTTGACGTTACAGAAAAGCCGACACCGAAACCTGCCTTTCTATGGGTAAACAAAGCTTAGGGTTAAATGGAGCGCATTCTATGATATTATCTTTCCACTTCCAACTTCGAGCTCGTTGTCGTTAAGAAGTACTTATCCCTGGCATATCTTTAGAATCCAAGCTCCCTTTGTCAGCAAATTAATATAAGACCAAACCCATTCAAATAGAAAAAAAGCGAATCATGCGTTGAGTACAAAGGCTACAAACATTACAGATGAATTGAGAACCGTCTTTTCTTGAAGTTGGTTAATATGTAATAATGTGCATGCATGTGATGCGCCGAATATGAGTTAAACTGAGACGAAAGAATTCGGTCTAAAATGTACCGAATTCATTACATTTAACTGAACAAAAGTTAAGTAATGACGCGAGTATGTCAGGAAGCTCATTCACGTTTACTTCGTAACATGATAATTTAATATAAATTTAAAATAACAAATGTCATTGAAGACGGCAGATTACCGGATTACCGTGTGTCTCAGTAGAGAACAATCGGTGACCTGTGCATTTTTTGCGCTTGTTTACACGGCTACAGGAAAAACCTTGAACGTTCATCCTTCGTACGTGGTGTGGCGGCGGCACGAGTAACTATGCAAGTTATAATGTTGCTGTGTGTAATAACTGTATTGTTAACTGCTGTGCCAACAGATATCAGCTCCTCGTGTAGTTTCGTTTGCGTCATTAACCGACTTCAAAAACGGAGGACGTTCTCAATCAATTAATATTTTCCTTTTTTCTGATCCTAAAAAAATTTAATTGAATTTTTAATTATTTATTTGTTTAAATCAACAAAAATTATAGCACCGTTACAGATAAGCCAATTTGATGTTATAAAAACTAATTTAAGTTAAATATATATTACTAAAATTAAAACAAATAAAAAGCAGGTTGATGCACTGACAACAAATATATAAATTAGAGTGGAACACCTTCTGAGTGCAACAAAATATATCTATGTGATGGTATTAACAAACCCAACCGCGCGCGACAGCGGAGAGTTCCTGGACAAGTTAGTCCTGGAGACAGGCAGTAGGAACAATGTCTAGATGAGCAGTAAAGGATAGTTTACTGTCTATTCAAATGCTTAAATCACGAATCAATGTTGTGGTTTTTACTATTCCAGCCCCCCGGTCACTTTTTCTCACTATTTTACTGCTTATTATTTCAGAGGCATAAATCCAGTAATAGCAGAACCTCTGTTGGTAGGGAACAATTCGAATTCAATTAGTTATAGTTGAGTTGGAGGTTTTCGACGATGACGATTCTGTCTGTGTGGTATTTTCTAGCGAAAAAAACCAAGCGCAATTGAAATGTACCTTCTAATTCTTTTACAAACTATAGGCTAGCAACTAACACGTGACGACAGTGGCGAGTCACGTCGCTCTAACACGTAAAAGCATTTAAACAATTTAATTATCCCATAAAACCGTACACATATAGCAATAAAGTCGAATTACTGATAACATAAAGGAAGTTTTTAATCACGGCCAGACGCCGTTCGCGAACACATTTCAAATGTGGAAGCGTTAGCGAAACAGGAAAGTATCCCCTCTCGCTCCTTCGTTCGCTGAAGACAGGGATGTGGATAAAACGACGGTTGAGCGTCCGATCCCCCAAAATAAAAGTAGAAGCGGCCCCGTCTTATCAGGAGTTGCCATACTTGGGTTATACTTGTGTTTCATAGGGAAATTTGGGTGTGCTTGCGCCAATAATATCACCGCAAGAATTAATCTCACATTAATGAATGTAGAATTTTAACTTCGGTTAATGAAATGCATGTAATTTATTAGATATACATATATGTATACAGCATTTTAAATTAAAATTAGTTACTGCGTAGTGGCTCGACTATTGGACTTTACAACATTGCGTCTGCTCTTCCAGTTTAAAAATTCGATAATTTAAAAAAACGTTTTTAAGTTTGAGTAACATAAATAGTTCAGTTAGATATTAAAATTTGAACTAACCCGTTACTAAAATTATTTTTAGTAACGGGTTAGTTCAAATAATTTTTTATTTCTTAAATTTTTAAAAAATAATTTATAAAAAAAATAAATTCAAAAATATAAAATAATTTAAAAAAAAAGTTATAATACTTATTTTTTGATTGATTGATATGGTAAAATGGTTAAAGTATGGTCTGAGGATCGTAAGGATAGATTCGAATTTACATTATATCGGCAATACGGTATACCTCCTTAAAGAATATTTGTAATATTTAAAACAAGGTAAAAAAAATGAAGCATTATTTATACTGTGAATGAATAAGGCTTTCGAGGTGCTCTGTGGCATTAAAATGGCAACCCCACTGCGCGCTCGCCTCGCGATGACATCAGCGCGAGTTATGAATTGAGTATACATGAAAACCTATTCACGCAACGACACCGCTGACATTGAGCCTGTTACCAAGTACTAAAAGCGAAAGTCTTACATAATGTAAAATTGATACACACAATCAACAAATGTGATACTTTCGCAACGTACTTTCGTGTAACGTACAGCACGGTTTGCAAGGATACAAGCACACAATGTGGTTCGTAAGTTACGTAATGTTGTACCTGTTTGCCGCCGGCGACCATTGTGCCCGCGTCGAGTTCACAGTGGTGGCACAGAAAATGTCACGGTCACAAACACCGGGTGCGGCTGAGCAGGTGTATTCGCGGCACTATACCCGCGTGATACTTCGGCGGCGGTCTGAAGCAAACTAACTCGTACTCATCGATAGCGACGGAATGCGCGCGCAGCGGAGCCTTCATCCTCCGCCGCACCCCACCCGCGCACGTTGCACATTGTCCCCCCAACTTTAAATATTTTTAATAATTACTAACACAAAAAAACGGCAAGTAAGACTGGGACAGCTTATTGGCGCTGCCAAGATTCCATCGGTGCATACACAACGAAAATGATAAAAGTACTTAGGATACCATCATGCGAATCACAGCTGCCAGGAAACTAAAAAGACACCCGACACTTGAGATCGAAAGATCCTTATAGTAGGACTACGACAAAGACTCTTACTCGTCCCTTTTATTCCAATCCCAAGATGCGAGAATGGACTGACAGATCTAAACTTTCTTCCGTCTCCTGCGGTGACGTTAAGGGCAACTGAATGGGGCCGACGTTGAGGGCTCTGTCATCGTAAAAGTGAACCTGAGAGGAAGGCAATGGGAAGTGCTCCAGATCCCCGAGTCAAGGGTTTTTAGTAAGTAAAAATCGCCCCTTTGCCACAGGAGGCGGAGTACCTTTGAAGATTTCCCCCCATGATAAAAAAATGAATAAGCCACCTTATTGACACGTCTATTTGATGTATCACGTAAAAGTTGCTAAAACAGTAAGATATAAGGGAACGGAATGCAGTTCAGATAAAATGGAGCAGAAGATCAAAGAAAGCCGATACTGGCTCGAGCCGGCATTAGGCTAGTAAGAATAAAATAAGGGAAGAAGCATAAGGATGACAATGAATTAGCCGGTAAATTTCAAATTAGGATATTAGACTGCTTGTGTTAGGATCTTACATGAATTAGAAGGCTTGATATATTTATTCACAAATATACAGTACACAACGGCGTACAAAATGTTTCTTAGCACGTCAACCGTCAGTTCTCATGCGAATTATTCAAAAGCAATTATTTCCAGCATTACGGACGCCGGCGCACAATACAACGGGCGCCCTTCAATCCGACACGCTGGGACGCATGCAACGAAAAATAAATTACACTAGGAATGACACAAAACAATATAATAAAGCCGCGGCGACATACGAGCTACTCGTGAAGCAGTCATTTGCACTTATTCGATGAAGTAAAACCTTGAAAAAGGTTTGGTTAGGAAAGAAACCACAGTAGAATCAAGGGACATACCAAAAGTTATAGATGATTTCGGCTAAGACGATTTTGTAACGTAATATTCGACTTCTGTAGTTTAATATTTAAACTAATTAATTTTGTCTTAAAGAATTAAAAATATTATTAGAAATAATGACGTATATTGTCGGCAAATTTTTCCAAACATACAAAATGTTCGGGATACAAGAAGTTCAATTTTTGAACCTTTATTAACCTTGTTTTTTAGGGTACGGTCAGCGAAACGTAGGGTCTTAGTTATCACTCAACTATTGACGTAAACCCTCTCCTAGCACAAGCTTAAGCTTAGTTGGAATGGTTACTACAATGTTAGCAATATTTGTGAAAAAAATATTGTTAGTATTTTTTTTAAAGAAATTCATGAAGCAACAATTTGTACAGAAATGTCTTGTTAGAAATTTCGAGTAAAATTTTGAAGTTAGAAGATCGGTTATACTGTATATCTGCCAGCTAACACTGTAATAAGTGCAACAGAACCCAGTTTATGCGTTGGCCACTTCTATGAACGATATGAGAAGGCCTGTTTAGGAACAGTATTGAAGAAGACGAAAGTTATTTTAACTTTAATATTTCGGTTAGAATTAAGTAATTTTAGTATTCAGGCGTTTCGGCTTAAAGATCATAAAAAATGATCTCAGAATTTAATAATAGTATTAAGCAAAGCCGAGATTTTTAATGCACATTAGAGCGGGGTTTCCCAAGGTCCAATTTTCGATAATACAATTAAGATAACCATTTAATGGTCTATTCATTAAATATACATCGAAGTGAAGTTGTAATAGTCATAGAGCTAACAACGGCAATAAGCCATAACTTATAGATAAAGGTGTATCGACTATTTTGGCATCCTACTGCAAACGAAATAAATGAAGAGAATTTGTAAATTTAAACAATTATGGGTGTTAAAAAAAGATATATGGATGTGAAAATAGCGTCTACTTCCCTGAGCGATGGGCAAGGGTGGTTATCTATTATAATCCAGACTACGTTGACTTTGTTAGAGGCACGCCTGGTAGGTAACTCAGTGTTTGGGCGATCGCCTCATGTTCCATATTACGCTAGCAACGCAACTTCGATCCCCGGTGCAATTGTTTGTTGTAATTACCAAGCGCTCGATGGTAAAAGAAAACATCGTGAGGAAACTTACTATTAAATTATTTTATCAAATTATTACTTCCCCCAAATGTGTACGATAATGGCGAATGCACGCACCACTCATCCCGTGATACAACGTGGACATGACATCAAAGGCAGACTATTCTCGGTATAAAACGTTACGAACGTGTGTGTTTGTTCATTTATTTTCGTTCGTTACTTAATTTGTGACGCATATTTTATGTGCGAGCTTGCGGGGGACTGTGACGTCATGTCACCATGACTCAGTGATTATCGTTAGTACCTACTTTAAAAAAAAATTAAGAATATAATCCCAACGGTTCAAATATAGCAATCGCTATCCACTAGTTACCTAATAAAAGGGAAGTAAACACAGAAGTATGTTGCTATATACCGATCACAGATATATCAAGCAATTGATTTAATTGTACGTAAATTATTGTATACTAGCTGTATCTATGCGCGTTGCTACTCTACTAACTAAATTAAATGTGAAGGAAAGATATTACACAAATATTCTCTGTCCGTATGCTGTTTTCGTTTCAATTCAACTGATACAGCAACATATAAAATTTATCGATATGACAGTCGAGCCACCCGTCAGTACCAACTCAGAAACCTTGTTAGACTCATGACTCATGGTAGACACTTTACTGAAGATCATCACATGATCTGAAATGTCATTATTAGAATCGTAAACTTCATACAGACAAACATTCATTTTTATATATTGTATATATTTGCGCTGGTTTGGTATATTTTGTGGTCTGCTATTAAAAATAACGTTATATCATAATATAAGTTATCAAACTGAACTAACCGACTCGTACGAAATTCACTTTTTCTGCACCAAACTCTTCTCGTTTTCGTTCTGCTTGTTGTCTCTTGTCCTTCTGAATACTCCCAGCTCCATCAGTAAAAATTTTAAAAATAATAAAAGTCCAAATATTGCACATTTTTCGTCATATCTTCCTGAATTCTAGATTCACAGTTCTCATAGTTATATTTTCTTGTTCGTAGCTCTGCCCCCTATCTTTTCATGGGAAAAATTTTATTAAATTTCTCTACTTGCAAAATTTTTTACGTAATCTCAAACTAGAATCGACCCCCCCAAAATATTGATTTTCTCCCCGTTTTTTCGCTTCAACACACAGATACAGACCCACAACTGCCCCTCCATCGAAATTTCGTCAAAATCGCACGTTTTCAGCAAAAATCGCCCGCCCGCCCTCCCAGAGGACATTACTAACGTAAACTCCTATACATCTCACCACCTTTTGCCCTGTAAAAATGTCAAACCCGACACAAACTCTTCCAGACGACCCTGGAGGCCTCGGAAATGCTACAGGGACTCCTCAAGAGTCTCTACAGGCTGTCTTGTCTGACGATGACAGTGAGGAGGCTTTGTCGTACATTCCCTTAGACAATGACACCGAGATTATGCCCAAAATAAACACAAACATCAAAATTATCATCAAAAACCTAGGCACCAACAAAAGCGTCACCAAAACCAATAAAGATAATATCAAAAAATCGCTAGATGCTATTAGGGCCCTATCCCAACACCTGCAAGACCAAGCTAGTACTGCAAAAGCTCTCTTAACGGCTTCTGTAGAGAAGAAAACTGCAACACTAATCAGCTCAACCATTAAAGAAGAGTTTGCAAAACTGAGCCTCCCATCATCAAACCTAGCACCTCAACAGAAAGATCAGTTAATTACCCCACTGCCGATGTCCTTCTCTCAAGTGCTAAAACAGCGCAAACCAATAGATCAAAATAACATTCCTACCACCAAACCAGCCATCATAATAGCAACCAAGCAACCAGCCAAAACTACACAAGACACCAATGATGCTTGGAAGAAAAGTATCCAATTCAAAACAATGACCTTCGCCCCAGTACAAGTTAAACCAGTGTCAAACAATAAACTTAGAGTCGAATTCGATAACCAACAGCAAAGAGACGAAGTCCTGAAAACAGTTAATCAACCAACAAGCCTTGTGACCGCTGAGATCGCTAAAAAACTTAAACCTATGTTCATCCTAAAAGGAATACACAATGACACAAAACCTACAGAACTAAAAGAAATCCTAACCAACCAAAATCCGGCAATCAAAAATAGCACCAAAACCTCAGAAGACCTAACCTTCAGATTCGTAAGGAACAACAAAAACAAAAATCTATACAACGCTGTCTTCATGACTACCCGGCAATGTGGAAGTGATTATCCAGCAGGGACAAATCAACATAGACCATCAGCGCGTTCATGTGGACGACTATCCAGCATTCCTGCAGTGCTTTAGATGCCTCCAGTTTGGACACACAAAAAAGCACTGTACAGAGGAAAAGGAAGCTTGCTCCCACTGCGCATCCTCCACGCACTCCTTCAGAAACTGCCCACACAAAAGACATGCTGAAACTCACCTGCCTCAACTGCAAAACATATAGCACCAAAAATAACATAAATATAGACACCAGACACAGCCCGACATCTCTACGCTGCCCTCGCATACAGAAACAAATTGAAAGCTGCAAAAATAGAACCGACTATGGCCAATAACCGAACTAATAAAACACAAAACAATCAAGATAAAATAAAATGTCTCCAAATTAACCTAGACCGAGGATACGCAGCAACGCACGAAATGTTCAAATACATTTCCAACCAAAATATAGATATAATATTTATAAGTGAACCATACATAGGAAAAATAACTACATGACCAGTCAACCAAATTACAAATTATATCAATTCCCCAAAGACCAACATACTAAAGCATGTATACTTGTAAAAAACAACATTGCAGGCACACTGGGTATTTCAGAATACTCCACCCCAAATTTAACAATAGTCCAACTAACAATTTCTGGAAAAAAGATGTACTTATTGAGCAGCTACGTTGAACCAAGGAATGATCAGGACAATACAATGAATAAAATAGAAAAATTCCTACAAGATAAAGCTAACACAACCTGTATACTCTGTGGAGATTTCAATGGGTGGCACCCAATGTGGGGATCCCGTAAGACCAATCACCGCGGAAATACCGTAGCTGACCTTGCAAACAACAATAACCTATACATATGCAACACCGGAACCAAACCAACCTTCGAAACTGTCACCCATAATGTACACAGGAATCCATCATAGACCTAACTTTCTCAACTAATCCTACTCTCATCACTGATTGGACAATAAATGACAATGCTAGCCCATCATCCAGCCATAACGGCATAACATTTGAAATAACCATCAATAGAAACAACCTAAATAAACCTAAAAACTATCCACCTTCAAATACAACACACAAAATATGAAATGGGAACAAATAATCGATAAATTTAAAAAGAAATTAATGAACAAATAAACACAGAAATCAACATAGAAGAATTAAATACAACACAATTAGAACAATATATAGAAGAATTTACAAAATCTATTCAAAATACATGCAGCAAACTAATACCTAAAAAACGAGGTCCTCCGCAACGCGCGGTTTGGTGGAATGACGATCTTGAGGAGCAGAAAAGAAAAGTAATTAAAAACCACCATAAAATACAACAACTTAAACGTACCAAACAACCAATGACAGACGCCCTTCTTGAAAAAACCAAACTAAAAACTGAATATGCCAAAGCAATCTCAAAAGCATCATCAGATCATTTCAGAGAATTTTGTAACCGACAAAACAAAGAAGACGTCTGGAGCGTCACTAACAGATTAATAAAAACCGCCCCCCTAAACCATCCCCCAACAAGCTTAATAACCAAAAAAGGCAAACACACGGAAACAATTCAAGAAACAGCACAAACACTGCTAGATGAAATATTTCCGGACAACGAACCAATAACAAGCATTCAACAACTCAAAATCCTAAAACAATCAAAAGAAATACCGAACACACCACCAGATATACCATTCACCACGGAAGAAATAATAAATGTCCTAAAAGAAATGAACCCTAAGAAATCCCCTGGCATAGACCATCTAACATCTGATATATGCTATCAAGCCACAAAACTTTTCCCAAACGTTATAACTGCAATAATGAACCGATGTCTACAATTAAGCTACTTTCCAAATGCTTGGAAAGTAGCATATATCAAAATAATTCCTAAACCGAACAAAACGTCTATCAAACCTCGTCTTACCGACCCATAGGCCTCATAAATGTATTCGGCAAGACACTAGAAAAACTAATAACAAATAGACTAGCACACCACCTTTATAAAACCAACCAGATGAACCCAAAACAATTCGGCTTCAGAAGACAAAAATCAACAACACAAGCAATTCAGAACGCGATAGAAATAATAAAACAGCCAAAAGTAAAAAGAACAAACAATAGCCATATCACTAGACATCCAAGGTGTATTTGATAATGCTTGGTGGCCAGCAATATTCAATCGACTTAACAAAATAAACTGCCCAAAAAACTTATTTAAACTACTACGAAACTATGTACAAGACCGAATAGTAAAACTTGAACTAGACAACTGCTCTGTTACTAAAACTATGCACAAAGGTTGCATCCAAGGCTCCGTCTGCGGACCCCTATTGTGGAACCTCATACTGGACGACTTACTTAACATAGAGCTACCCACCGGTTGCTACTTACAAGCATTTGCAGACGACCTTCTCCTAATAACATCAGAAAGAAACGTAGAACAGCTAGAAAGAATCACCAATAGTGCGATAAAAACCATCACAGAATGGGGAAGCTCTGTAAAACTTAAATTCGGACCCCATAAAACCCAAATAATTGCCTTCACAAATAAAGCCCACAAAGCAAATATCATAATGAACAACCAGAAACTAGAAATCACAAATAAAATCAAATACTTAGGAATAATAATAGATAGCAGACTAAACTTCATTAAACATGCAGAACACACCATAAATAAAGCACAAAAAATATATCAAAAAATCGCAAAATTCATAAAACCTACATGGGGAATAAATCCAGAAAACATAAAAATAATTTACCAAGCTGTAATAGAGCCTATCGTTTGCTATGCAGCAAGCATATGGAGCCCGGCTTTAAAGTATATATGCGTCCAAAAACGATTACTTTCCCTACAACGAAACTTCGCTATAAAAATGATCCGCGGCTTTAGAACCCTAAGTACTTCAAATGCAATAGCTATCTCCCAAACCAACCCACTTTACGCCAAAATCACAATGATGGCAGAAATAGAAAACATCAAACGAACCCGCAAAACTGAATTCCTACCAGCTTCTGTAGAACTTGAGATACCTGCTGCACCAATACAACTCCTGCATCCTGCCAAAGACCAAAATAAACTTTACCGAAATAAACGATCAACTAGAAATAGAAAACACCAACGCCGCAAACTCCACAGCAAATATATACACCGATGGCAGCAAGAACGACAAGGAGTCGGAGCGGCCGTGGTAGTCCTACTCCCAGAAAACCAAAACACAACAGAAATGTTTAAACTACACGATGCATGCACCGTGTATCAAGCTGAACTATTCGCCATTTATAAAGCAAACTGAATGGATCAACAAAACCAATACAACTACCATACAATCAACTCTGACAGCAAATCAAGCCTCCTCGAAATAACCAACCCTAATACAACAAACCCAATAGCAATAAAAATTCATCACAACATCTCCACTGCAATATCTGTTAACAAAACCGTAAAGCTATACTGGACCAAAGCCCACCACAATATAATAGGGAATGAAATGGCTGATACAGCAGCAAAGCAGCAGTAAACTTGGCAAAGGAGCCTGATTACAAACAATTCCCAATATCTTTTGCAAAACACAAACTTCAAGATTACCTACAAAATGAAACCAAAACTACTATGAAAACCAATCAACTGTCTTTACCTTAAAACGTGGTGTCCCAATTACGAATCACTCTCATCCACCCTCCAAAAATAAACCCAACCTTTCATATAACCCAACTGCTAACCAATCATGGATTCCACAAAACGTACCTAAAAGGTTCCATATAATACCGGACGATAAATGTCCATGTGACGACACTACCCCCAAACTATAGAACACCTAATGAAAGATTGCCCAAAATTCAGTAGAACAAGAATTCAACATATAATTAATTCTAACAACCTTGCAATTGACCCATACAATCTGACAGAAATTATTCAAAAGAATCCACAATCTGCACATTTACAACACATATAATAGAAATTTTCAGAAATCTTAAAAATTCAACAACACATAAACACTCCAATCTTAGCCCAAAACAACAAAATAAATAACTACCAAATACCTTAAACTCAAAACACTTGTTTTATATTTGATCCCTGTATCCCGATAGCAAGGATCAATATAAAACGGCATATACAAACCACTTTGCCTTAAAAAAAAAAAAAAAAAAAAAAAAAACTGAACTAACCTTTTACGAAATTTTAAGTTCTGATTTACCACGCGCTCGACGGTGATGGAAAACATCGTGAGGAAACCTCCATATGAAGTCTGCCAACAAGCACTGGAGCTGCATCGCAGACTTATAACTCTCTTTACATGCTACTAAATCTCTATGCTTTAACTTTAACTTAACAATATTATAATAGGGTACAGAAACTTTTTTTCACTCAAGACATAAGAACGTAGGTTCCAAGACTACTACTACTTAATCATTGACTTGAACCATCTGATGGTTTATTTTGGCATAGTTAAAGAAATGATACTAAAATTTGAGGTTTTCATTTGTATGCTTTAGCCAGCTGCAATTCCAGCCCCCAACGTGAGCAGAGTGCTTTCCTATAAGACCAACAGTGTCAGTGTTGTAATAAAACTTCCCTATTAACTTATAATTGTAAAATTATTGAGAAACGTGTTTTGCCCGCTGACGCGGTGCAGCCTACGTGCGCTTTGTTTGACCTTATATAGATAAACAGGTGCGATTGCAGAGAATTCAATCAAATGCAAAGCCACATTGAACGTTCTGAAACAGAACGTATGCGAAGCTATTTTAAAAATAAATTGTTGACTAAATATATTAACAATGAAATAGATATGCCTTGTTACTTCGGTCAGGTGAGGTGGTTAGATAAGGGTTGATATAAAAATAACGATAATTTTTATTATGGTTTTTTATTATTATTAATATTCTTGTTAACCATTCCAACTACGCTTAAGATTGGAGATGGTTGTCGACAATAATAATAATAAATCTTTTACTTCATCAAAACTTTTTTTTTCTTCAAAAGATACCCCGCCTTCTGGGGGGAAGGTGACGGTTATGTAGGGTTTTTACCCACTAAAACCTCCCCGGTGGCCCTTCCTCGGTGCATGGTGAGGGGCTCCGGGATCTCCAGTGAACGCACCGGAGCCCCTCTGCACTGTGCTCAAGAAGAGCACTTCCCGGGGGCGGGGGATACCGTAGTCTTATTACATTACAGGGCTGTTCATCAAAAACTTAGCCTCAATGTACAGACCTCTTATATCTATGCAAATATCTCTTATATCTATAAACATTATTTTGCAGGTATTTTTATTAATGTTTGGCTGGTTTGGCAATATCAGATAAGTAACTACCCTCCGTACTAGTTACAAGAAAGAGATATATTAAATACGTCGAAATACAATAGTAGAATGATGGATTCGACTATTGTCAACAACCATCACCTACGGCCTGCATGGACCTGCGACCTTGCGTTTCGCACACCGTATTAAAAACCATTAGGCTACTAACGCCTTAATTTTATATGAACTTCCGATGGTCAGTCGCCAACAACCCCAAAAATATTTTGTTCTCTTCCCATCATGCCCTGCCCCTCCATTACTCAAATAATCAGTAATTAACACCTGCGTTTCGAACATTTGCAATGTGAGGGAAAATACGAGTACGTACCTAATTTAAGAATTGTTTTTTTTTTAAATCCGGCCCATTCCAAAAAATTCGACTATGTCCATCAAGTTCTATGTATGTAATAATATATAGGTCCATTGATTTACACCGGTCTTTATTGAATATGAATAATTTATCATATCGATGCATTTCTTCTCCCTATTTTAAATTTATTTTTATACTCCCCGTTTCTTACGCCATGAGCGCAAGGGAATGAACTATAAACGATTTTACACTTAACGTTCGGCCTTAATTATATATGATATGTAGAGAATGGATTTAACACAAGCACTTATTAATAACAGTACATAACTATGTAGGAAAGTATTGCAAGAGAGCATGGGTGCACTGTCCACTAACCAGATAACGCGTGTCCCACTTTCCCATTTCCTTCCTTTGACACGCATTCTACGCGAAGACTCAGGGCGGGAATACACTAGCGACATGTAACAAGATTTAATAGTAATGACACACCCGTGTAAGCGGTATAGCGACAGCATCGTTTATCCCTCCGAAGGCTCGTTAGCAATCAGGGCCCCGAGTCTACTAAACCAATTGTGTATAAAATTAACATTAAATGGCATTATAGTGGTCAATATTTGGTAGTTTTAGCAGTATTTTAGTTGATTGGTTGCTCTATGGTTTACCGTTGGCGTATCACATGCCAATCATGTGATGTTAATATTTGACGTATTTGGTAATGATGGAATGATAATTGGTATGACTGTTATAGATTTTATAGTGAAACGTCACTAGCAAATAGCAGACTCGGGGACCTGTACAATGCTTTTTCTAGGGTAGACTGGCAGAGAATGCTTTTTGATATTAAGCCCGTCTTTTTGTACACTTTTATTTTGTGGAAACAAAGATTAAATAAATAAATAATAATGCCAAATTGCACAAGTGCATAGTCCCTGTAATATTAATACCTTTTTAATATAAAAGAGTTCCTATTGCCCGACCAATTATATATTCTTACAAGTAAGAATAAGTGAAGATAAGACGGCCTTTTCAAATTTAAGGTCGTCTTATATTGCAGTTAATAAATTAACTGCTTTTAAAATATGTTGGTTATGAAGTACTAAAATTTAAACTTTATGGTACCGGGCCAAGCATTTTCGTAATCAATAAGACGTTGTCGGAGTATCGGAGGCTCGACATAAAACAAATAGAATTATGAAATGTTTTGTGCTAAATAAATGTGTGAACAAAGTGTATGTACTATCAAAGTTGCGTGTACACTCTTGTGGGGAAAATACTCGTAGCAGAGCCTCGAGTCTGGCACGCCAATTGTGTGCAGAATGAACTTTCATTCGCATCATAGCGATCGATACATGCTGCTAGTTTAAGTAAGTCTTTCAGTTCATTGGCGCCACTATGGTTTATCGATGGCACATGGAACTAGAACGCCAATCGTGTTTAACTTCTTAAAATAGTTTTGGCTGATTGCCAGCCAGAACTATTTAATAGTTAAGGCCGGACGAGACACATCTCAACCCTTATAAATTGATACTGTTCTTATCACAAGAATTATACAAAACATGTCTCCTGGGTAGTGTTAAGTGAGCAGCATTTAACAGTGGTGAAGACAGGCTTTTGCTGTTACATGAAGGGCCCGCTTTACAGAATTCCTTCGTAAATTGGAAGTTTTCATACTTCCGAATCAACGTCACCCGATCGATCAAGCAACATTGCACTACATAAAAATGGTGCACAATATGTTCAATTCAGTCACGATAAAAATATGCACAGTGAATCACAATACTGGAAGTGCGCTTTGTAGTGTTCTACTGCGCCTCAAAAGGGCCAAGCGCGTAAAAAGAAAGTTGTGAGTAAAATCAACACACATTACATAATTGCTTAATAGAATCAATACTCCCAGTCTTGAGTGTAGACGCAGCCACCTTAAGCTGTGGTTCACGAGGTTACAATTTAGCGAGCATGCAAACGAATTACTAAATTTGATATCTCTCATCATCAATGCAAACACCGTACAAATCTTACAAAATTAATAAAACCTGTGACACATGTTATTTGTGCCATCATTATCCTACTTGCTCTCCTCAAGCTAAATAACGTATTAGAATGTAATAGCATGTTATAACTTAACTAAAAATGTAAGTGATTATAATAGTGGGTATTCTGTGATGCACTGGTATGGGACCATGGTGTCCTTTCGACCGACTGGTATGCCGATCGCCAAACTCTGGCGACGATATAATATCTCTATGGCACATGAAGAATTACTAAACAGCGTGTGTACTATGCCTAACTCGCGGAGCGCTTTGCAGTTACACAATAGTTGGCCGGACAAACAGCGTACTGTTATACGGAGTTCTGGAGTTCACGTTTTAAAAAAAACTATTTTAATTGCTAGAATTTATATTTGGATTTAGAATTAGAATTACACAATAATATTAATTAATTGATTTAGTACAATGATTTAGTAATTGATTTTGCACAAGGATTTAGTAGATTTATAAGAACGAGTGCCTCAAATGGGGTCTGAGAGTGAACTGCCTCTTTACTATTAATATTATACTGAGCCGTCTGCATCAAATGCTGAATAGGTGGAATATGTATCTATCCCGCACTATTGTCATACAAAGGGGAAGATATAACAACCCCCCCTTTAAAAGGAAACTTATTGGAAAGAAAAAAGATAAGTTTTCAATATGGTTTAACCTATACGCAAACGAGGTTGTGTTATTTCGGTTTCTGTTTCAGAATTTTCCTCTTTGTTAATAGTTAATTTATTAGTACTGCATAATCCTTTGAGGTACCCATTCTTCTTACAAACATAGAGAATTAAAATACTTATACATAGAATACAAGCTAATACACTTAAAATAGGAAAACTAATATGGGTATTCCAATCACTTGATATCGTACAAGATTTAAATCCTTAATAATTTTATCTGAAGCTATGTTTATATATTTTAGATTATCTAGATTAACATTTTGTATTTTAGAAATTGGCAAGATTTGTTTTTTAATTTGGCTTAAATTACAACAACTATCATTAAGGATATTAAAAGTGGATACAACACTAGGCACATTAATCTTAGGTGAGACTTTCCTTTCTAGCTTAAAGTTCTTATGATAACCAATACACTTAAATGGAATATTAAGTACACCTGTACCGGATATAGCAAGTTCGGTTACATCGTTGTTATTGCATTCAATCGAGAGTTTGGAAGATTTAGATTGGACAAATATAAATTTCTCATTATGTAGCTTATGCCATATATCTATGTCACCATGAATTATTTTATATTGACAACTTTGAGGTAAGGTTGTTACAGACTTTGTAATAATTTCAATTTCACAGGATGGGTTTCCAGGTATTATATAAACATCAGTTGTTTCACACAGGTAGGTTTGGGTAGTTATAATATTTTTACAGGAATCCAAACTTTTCAGATACGTGAATGAAGATTTGTCTTTGCTCACAGCTATGTACTCGTCAGAAGGTAAGATCATCACAAACGAATTAGGAGAGTCAGTAACATGTGACATTGGGAGAGGTATGGTTTTATACAAATTATATTCTAGAACACTGACTAAAGGCAACTTAATTACGAAAACTAACTTATCGTCAACATAATAGCACACTAAATTAGCGACATTTAGTAAAATATGAATATTATTAAGTTCTAGGCTTACTGGAAAATCTCTATACTTAGGATTAGCTTAAGATTACCGACAATATCCTTATATAATTGATTAGGAGTCAAAATAGACGGATGTAGTACATTAGATTTCACAAACAACATGGAATTTAGTATATCTTCTATTTTAAAAGAAAGAGCTAAGAGGTTGGAGTGCAAAATGCTAACAACATTATTAATTTTGTTTATTTGGGATACAATATTAATTTCATTAGACATTTTGTGAATAGCATCGTTTAGTTTAGCCTCATTAATATCTATTTCATGTAAGGATTGATTAATATTAGATATAGCTATTTGAGATAGAATTATATTTTTCGTACAGAGTTAGCAATAATTTTCTCATTGTTATACAGGTTCTGAATGGCTTTATTATAATTACTTGCATCATCTTCATCCATGGTGCCGAATATATGTTTAAAAACAACACCTACGCCGGCAAACCATGCTGATCGTTTAGATACACTATTAGATACTATGTGTGAAATAGAATCGAAATCGCGTGAAATATCTTTGTATACTGAATCTAGTGGTTCTAACATGTTTTGGCACTTAGAATAATCTATTTCTTTATTTTCGCGACATTGAAATCGGATAGTATTAAAGACGTCATTGATGTTCCGAATATAGCTTTTATATGGAGACACATCTATCGGAATAACGATATGGAATTGGACATTAATCATCTTTAAGGTGCCAACAGAGTCGAATAGTATACCAGGGCTTTTGGTGATGTACTCCACAAAACGGTTGTCATCAGTTGTTAAGACGGCGTTACAATGAACGACGATGATTCTGTAAATTATAATTACTAGTCTAATTTGATTTGTATATAAAAAATTGGATTTAGTATATAAAATATTGTATATAGGAATTAGTGAGTTATTAGCTAGAATATAGAAATATAATGATTTTAGTATTTATTTCATAACATGTAAATATTTTAATCATTTAGATTTGCAGGTTTAACCTGGTCGAAGTGATGGTTAACATGACGTCGATTAATAAGGAGAGTCAGGGTATTATTTGTATTTACTCTTATTATTTTATAGGACCCTTCCATATAGGAGAGAGAGCTTTTCGAAGCCTTAGATGATTTTTAAATAAACGTAGTCGCCGGCCTTATATTCTACAGAGCGGCTATGTTTATCGTAATAAGTTTTGATTTTTCTTTTGACCCTTGGATGTTTTGCAATGCTTTCTCCTAGATATTTTAAGGCGATGGTGAAGCATCTTGATGTATTCGGGATAAGTGACGTCAGAACGTAGTTCAAAGATTGAATCGGGAATGAAAGGCTTATGCCCAAAAACTAGTTCATAGGGGGTAAAACGTGTAGTAGTGTGGACAGTACTGTTATAGGTGAGCATAGCAGTATAGACGAATTTGTGCCAATTAGATTGGTTCTCATTCACGTAGGATTTTAAGTATTCCTTTAAGGTTGAGTGGCTTCTTTCGAGAGCGCCCTGAGTTTGGGGGTGGTAAGGAGAGGACCAAATTTGTTTTATTTTTAAGAATTCGCAAGTCTTTTTGAATAATTCGGCAGTGAAATTCGTCCCTTGGTCTGTAAGTATCGATTTTGGAATACCAAAGAGAGTTATGAAGTGAACTAAGCATTCACAGGAATCTTCTGCTGTAGCATTTGAAATAGGGTATGCAATGGAAAATTTCGTGAGGTCATCCTGAAGAGTAAGTATATATTTCAATTTTGTAGTCCAGCTTCAGGCAGAGGGCCAACGATATCGAGACTTATTCTGTCAAAGGGGCGAGTTGAAGTGGTAGTAATCTGCATGGGAGCTCTATTGATTTGGCGAAGAGCTTTGTTTGACTGACATATTTTGCAGTTTTTTACGTATTCTTCTATTTCGGAACGCATATTTTCCAATAATATCGTTCTTTAATTCTATCATACATTCTGTTTGAACCTACATGTCCGGCAATGGGAATGTCGTGATTTTCTTTTAATATCTTTACTACTTCAGTTGGAACAGGGTATATAATTGTGTTGTGATGAATGTTGATAGTTACATTAGTGTTGTTGAATAGGTACATGAGCATGCCGTATATTTTAATGAAAGAATTTTGTTCAAACGGATTTCTGAAATCAGATATAGCAATTTCATTAATATCACCTGCAAGTAGGATATCATCTCTGACTGATTTAAGTGTTTTAAAAATATCAGGATAGGTGCACGTATCGAAGTAGTATACTTTTGTCAAAAGCAGATAGTATGTTTTCCCTTTTATAGTATGTTTTTTGAAAGAATGAAGTTCACGTTCACCATCATTAATAGACTCATCTGATGCTGATATGATGTCCTCAATGTAGGGATTCGATTCGTCATAGTCAATAGACACAGGAACAAGAATGGTTTTTGCTTTGCTTTTAAGAAGGCTTTCGTTATGTTCCTTTATGTATGTATTGTATGTCTCATTCTGGTTTGTAAAAGATTTTAGGAAATCAGAGTATTCTTTACTAGAGTTGGAAGGCACTTCGTCAATATGTCTCGCTGTTTGGGATGAAGTATTTAAAGGCGGAGACGGTTTCAGAGACGGACAGGATTCGGCGGAGGAAGAGAGTCGAGAGAAGCCGGAGGATTCAGTGGAGTTGGAGGATACAGTGGACTGAAATCTATATTTGGTTCATTGAGAGGACTAATACCCAAATCTTCAAGGTTTATTAAATCATCGTTACTGTCCAAAGGGACGATTTCGTCTTGGAGAGGGTTATCGTTAGATAAACCTGACGTAGAAGGTTGAGGATCATCTAGAATAATTGATTGACTGGATATCGTGACAAAGTGTCAGCATTGCTATTTATTTTGCCCTTTTATAAACGACTTCATAGTCAAACTCTTCGAGTTTCAATCTCCATCTAACTAATTTGGAACCGGGCTCCTTACAATTGAATAGCCATTTTAAGGGCCGGTGGTCAGTAACTATGCTGAATTTTGGCCATATAAATATGGTCTGAAAGTTTTGTTCCGAATATAATGGCTAAGCATTCCTTTTCGGTAACGCTATAGTTACATTCAGCTTTATTTAGTGTTCTTGATGCATAAGCAATAGGGCGGTCATTTCCTACAGGGCCCTGGGATAGTATAGCGGATATTGCATAGTTTGAAGCGTCGCAAGTTAGAAGGAAAGGTTGCGTGAAATCAGGATATGCGAGGATTGGTGCTGAGACTAGTTTGTCTTTTAAGGATTCAAATGCGAGTTGTTGGTCGTTATTCCAATTAAAGGGAACGTCCTTTTAGGAGATGGGTTAGTGGTTTAGCAATTTTGATAGATTTGGAATGAAGCGTCGGTAATACGACACTAGACCTAGAAAGATTTGATGTCCTTTGGACATTTAGGAATTGGAAAATTTTCGACAGCATCGGTTTTATCTGGATTCGGTTTCACACCTTGATCTGTTATGATATGACCGAGATAAGATACTTCCTTACGGAGAAATTCGCACTTATCTGGTTGTAATTTAAGATTGAAAGTTCTGAGTCTGTCGAAGACGTTGGATAAGTTTTCATGTGAATATCCAAGTCATAGGAATATATAACGATATCATCGAGATACACAAAACATTGAATGCCTTGTAGACCTGAGAGGGCAGAGTTCATTAGTCTCTGAAAGGTGGCTGGGGCATTTTAAGGCCAAATGGCATTCTATTGAATTCGAAGTGGCCTTGTGGGACTGAAAATGCTGTTTTGGGAGTGTCCTGTTCTGAGATTTTGATTTGATGAAAACCGGAAGCTAAATCTAAAGTACTAAAGTATTTGCATTTTCCAAGCTGATCTAAAATTTCAGAAATATTAGGGATTGGATAGGAGTCACCAATGGTAATATCGTTCAGCTTGCGGTAGTCAATGACTATGCGCCATTTTCGCTGACCGGATGCATCGGTCTTTTTTGGCACAATCCATATAGGAGATGACCATGGAGATGTTGATGGTTTGATGATGCCATCGTCAAGCATTTTGGTTATCTGTGACTGTACCTCCTGTTTATGTATTTCAGGGAATCTATAGGATTTTGTGTTGATTGGCACGGAAGAAGATGTAGTGATTTCGTGTTGTAACGCATTAGTGTTGGTCAGTTTATCATTGGGAAGATGAAAAATGTCAGAATAAGTAGAACAGAGGTCATATAATGCATTAGTTTCTTCAGCATTCAGGTGAGAAACTCGCAAAAGATTCAAGACTTCTTCAGTGCGATTCAAGGTATTATCATGGTCGTTGGAATATATTGTGTGTATGACCTCAGACATATTAATTTTATTCAAGGGTGTGATTTCAAATTTTAATTTAGAATCAATGTGTATTGGAGAATCAGAGGTGTTCACGACTGAAATGTTGACTCTTGAGTTCGGTTTTACTTTAACAATGCAATTTGCCACTAGGAGAGATTCTATTGGATTCTGATCAAGAATGAGCCCTTCATTGATATCAGGGTTGGATACAGCGCATTCAATTACTGTTTCAGTCCGAGGGGGTATTGTAAATAAGGGTTCAGTAAATTTGATATTAAGTACTACTTCGTCGACTTGGAGTACGTTTTTTGAATAGTCAATTTTACAATTGTATTTGGAAAGAAAATCATTACCAATTATGCCATCATAAAGAAAGTCAATACTGGGAATGACGTGAAAATGATGATTCAATAAATCAAAATCCATCGATATATGTCCTAGAGAGTGCATCACGTTCTCTGGTGTTCCAATGCCACTGAAACTTATTTTATGTTTCACTACTTTGGGCATTGTTTCAACGGCGTCTACTTTTAACAGACTGATTGATGCGCCACTGTCTACAAGAAGTCTCAAGGGTTTGGAAGAGACGGATGTTTGGACTTCCACGAAAGGTAAGTATTTTTTTATTGGATTTGTTATAATATTATAAGTTTTTAATATGTTTCTTTCTGTCTCGGGAGCTGAACACGTAGGACATGATTTAGCAGTTGAGTTTGCATTGTCTTTAGGCAAAGTAGTAGAATTAGTAGAATTTGTATTTTCATTTGATTTAGTAGAATTAGTAGAACTAGTAGGTTCAGTGGATTCAGTGGATTTAGTAGATTTAGTAGACTTGGTAGGTTCAGTGGATTCAGTGGATTTAGTAGACTTGGTAGATTTAGTAGATTTGGTAGACTTGGTAGGTTCAGTGGATTCAGTGGATTTAGTAGATTTGGTAGACTTAGTAGGTTCAGTGGATTCAGTGGATTTAGTAGATTTGGTAGACTTAGTAGGTTTAGTAGGTTCATTGGATTCAGTGGATTCAGTGGATTCAGTGGATTTAGTAGATTTGGTAGATTTAGTAGAAGCGTTGTAGTCATAATATAGATTGCCTGATGTAGAAGTGGGAATAGAAACAGCGGAAGTGGCAATATGTTCATCCCAAGGATTGGATACAGTGATAGGGCCACTATGAGTTTGGGGCTGGTTACCCTGTTTGTTAGTGGACTTGGATACAGTGAGATTCGGCGGTGCACGTTTGTGCATAGGGCCACTATGAGTTTGGGGCTGGTTACCCTGTTTGTTAGTGGACTTGGATACAGTGAGATTCGGCGGTGCACATTTATACATAGGGCCACTATGAGTTTGGGGCTGGTTACCCTGTTTGTTAGTGGACTTGGATACAGTGAGATTCTGTGGTGCACATTGCGATGATTTTGTATGAGACGGTGTTATAGATCGAGTTGTATCGATTTTCTTATTTACTTTTCCCGCACGATACCGGTCGGGAAAGCTTGGTCGTTTAAATTAGGGTCGTAAATACCAGAGTTTTCTATGTTAGTTGAATAGACACAGTGTATGGGTTGATTTGGGCGTTGGAAAGCATTCCAAGGTTGCCGGTTAGTATTTTGCTGGTTTTGGGCAAAATTAGACCTTTGTTATTATTGTAAGTTCGCTTTCTGCAGTTTTCTAACGTGTGACCTATATTTTACAATATCTGCAAGTAGGAGCATTTGAATTTGGTCCACCTTGTGTATTTATTACGTTTCGCGGTTGGAACTGGCGCTGTTGATTTTGAAAATTGGGATCCTGATGAAATAATATGTTTCGTCTTTGAGAAGCTTGGAATAGTTTTTCCTCAGAAGAAGCGAAGTTGATTGCTTCATTTAAATTGTTTGGGTCTCTACACCTAACAACTGTTGACAACTGCGGTTGGAGGCCTATCATAAAAATGTTCAAAGCCAAGTCTTGCATAGCGGCTACTCTACCAGATAGTTCGTCTTTCTTTTAGTGGGGATAGAAATATTAATTTCAGTCAAGAGTTTGGCGAGGCAAGATTCAACTTTAAGTGAAAATTGACTGACAGATTCATTACGACCCTGTTTGCATTCTAGAAGATCTGAAAGAAGATATGCATAGTGTTTTGTGTCACCAAATTGTGTTTTCAAAACTCCTCTAATTGTGTCCATTTCGTAAATTCTTTTATAGAGCATGCGGTTTCCGCTTTACCTTCAAGGCGGCTTAAGATATATTTTAGAAGGATATCCGCTTGGGAAGTAGATGCAAGTTGTGTGGCATTGCGGCAATTACTTAAAATGGTGTTAACTTTTCTCGCGAACCGTCGAAGGTTCCAATAAACTTTATCAATACATTTAAATCGATTTCAGGCATTTTGTACTAGTATTTTCCTCTTTGTGTCTTGTGTTTTCGACAT
This sequence comes from Meandrusa payeni, assembly GCA_029286785.1. Lineage (NCBI taxonomy): Eukaryota > Metazoa > Arthropoda > Insecta > Lepidoptera > Papilionidae > Meandrusa > Meandrusa payeni. The sequence goes on from JAGSMX010000017.1 coordinate 696,719, forward strand.
ATATATATGTACTTAATTAATTACAACAGTTAGGGTCGAATTAGAAATACAAATCAAGGTTATAACGCTAATAAAATAACTTAACTAAAAGGAACACAGTACGACGGTTGAGGCACGACGTTATCGCTTCTAAGAAATTCGCCACTGGATAAAAACACTGAGCACTTCGACGACTTGTTATGATTTAGAAAGTACAAGGAGTATAAAACTTTGGATGCGGCTTTGGATGCGGCAATTATATGAAAGTACCAATGTTCTGTGCACACACGTATTTGGCATAGAAAGTTGGAGTTTATAGGAATAATTTGACTCACAGGATTCGCAGGAACATAGTGTCGTTTTCACCTTGCAGGAGGTGATGACCGGAGAAGGCTGGAGGCGGATGATGAATGCGAGGTCTTCTCCTGGTACGACGTGGAGATGCGATTCTTCCTTAATTTATTTATTCACGAAAATATATGTTCGGCACTTTAGCACTTCAGCACTATGACACTTCATGAAAACCGGGGATTCATTATAAAAATCCCTTTACGCTGCCACCAATGTTATACGGAGTTCTGGAGTTCACGTTTTAAAAACTATTTTAATTGCTAGAATTTATATTTGGATTTAGAATTAGAATTACACAATAATATTAATTAATTGATTTAGTACAATGATTTAGTAATTGATTTTGCACAAGGATTTAGTAGATTTATAAGAACGAGTGCCTCAAATGGGGTCTGAGAGTGAACTGCCTCTTTACTATTAATATTATACTGAGCCGTCTGCATCAAATGCTGAATAGGTGGAATATGTATATATCCCGCACTATTGTCATACAAAGGGAAGATATAACAGTACGCACGCCGATACGATAGAGATGTTCTATTCGAACTAGTAATACATTCAACATCTACTTATAGCAGTACAATCACGAACCGTTTCCTTGTTCCCGGAAAAGCTTGACAAGAATGGGAATGTGATGGTAGCCTACGAAATACTGGAACATAAGAGGTTCTTTCCACGGTCCATGTCATAGATTTTTTAAAACTTACATATGTAAGTGTTAAAAAATCTATGGTCATGAACATCATGAATTTAATATTGCTGCTTAACAAAGGATTTCTAGATACTATGCCAGTCTTTAAGAAGATATGGTATGACAAATAATAAGGTCTGTCACTATTAACATTAGTGGAAGTCAATACTCAATAGGCCAAAAATGAAAAGAGATTTAAAATTACTTAAGTAACAACTTTACCAAAAACAATCTTCAGTCTGATATAGTAAATTGGGCACAAAATTAGCCAGTGGTTACCTGAGAACTACACACTCACTTTGGTCATAACAGCCAGTTGGGGCTTAATAGTTGATTCAATGCAAGAATATCACAGATTCTATTCATAAAACAGACTAGAATATCTTAGTAATTATGTATTGTAATGTATATGTAAATCCAGCCAAGACTGCTGGGCATAGTGTTGCTCAACAGACACAAACATGAATAAAAATCTATAGCTATACACTATACCACACACATATATGCACTAATAAGTTATTTACAAACATGAACACTTCACAAAGTAAACAGATATGGAAAATCTAACCAGGATTATTAATATCAATTACACTACTAACACATGTTCAGTTCATTAAATTTACTGTGGTGTTTGTCTGGCTTAATGGAAAATGACATTGTGTTGATTTAGATATAAACACTACTACTAGATCAGCATTCTTAGCTTAGATATATTATGGGATCTGTCATGATTTTTTAAGATATTAACAACTATTAACGTAAAATTCATATAGTACGCTAAATTTGGAAAGTAAATTCTTATTAACTTATTTGACACACAAATAATAAGTAACATAAAAGCAATATCTCCATTGGAAAGGTATTTGAAATTATTCATATTTCTATTACAGTAATCACAGAAATGGTAAATTTTATAATATAGTATAAGTAACTAAAATTGATGTATTTAGTTTTGTCTATTCTAGTCTATCGACGTTTCTACCGTGAAATGATATAAATAATACACAAAAATTCCATTCTAAATGAATAACAGTAAAACCAAAAATTCAAAGCGCAGTAAATCTCTCAAACGCAACTAACCAGAGTATTGTCATTGCTCTTTATGTCTAGTGCGTTGGCAATATAACTGAGTATCTGTAAAATAAATAACACATACACTATAATATCTCTGTGGTGATTATCACAAGGTCATTAGGGGTGAATGTGAACGAAAGGTGAACATTTTTTTTCTTTGATATAGATAAAAGAATTGAATTATTGCAGTATTCAAGTTACAGTATATTTGTTGTATACTTATAGCCTTGATAGCATAGTGGTTGGGCATCCGATGTTGGTGGTCATTGAGGATTCAACTCCAAGCCAATAATACACTACAACGTAAAGATAGTCAATATATATATAGGAAATGGATAAGAACTGTAACTAACCAGTGTACTACCCAGCCATAAAACATGGCAGTAAAGTTTAAGTGGACTAGAAATTGATCAATGCAATTGTTCTTTATAGAAACTACATGTATGGTTACTTTACAATATTGTGACCCTGTGTGCGATAACAAATTACACTAAAAATACATAATTCTATAAGTGCATAGCTACGTAACAAGAGAAGCTAAAAACAAAATACTACAACTCGTCGAGCCAATGGCAGTGTCAATTAATTAATGTAATGTAATATGGAAATTTAAATATCATGTCCCACTTATAGAATAAAATAAATGTTATATAGCAATTATGGTAAAAGATTAACAATCAAGAATTTATTATAAGTCATGAAAAAATATTGTTTAGAAATTTAATGTTTAACAGTATACTGCCTGGTGTATTGGCATTATTGCAGAACATCAGATTAACTATTTCAATTTAAACAGTTTTATAGCATGTTTTCTTAAATATTAGTATATTATCTTATTGAAAACAAAAGATTCGGTAAGGTGGAGTAAGATAGTTTTAATAATGATGGTAAATATTGTTTTTCACAACCATTTTTTATTAAAACTTATAAGAACTGGTGGTAAAGGAGCTGTCATATGCTTATCTTATCTCTCTACATATTCATTAAGTTAACACATTAAATTATCATTAATGTTATTCAATGAATGAACACCAATGACAATTTAACCAACATGAAATAAGCATGTAACATGTTAGATTCAACAAATTTAAACATTTATCACTAAAGAATATCTCCATCTTATCTCCTTTATTTAAAATATGATAACCTATAATAACTCTTAGTATATTACAACATATTTTCTTATCAATTCATGTTAATGCTACACTTTTACTTTTAACACACTCCCAACTTGCAAGTTCAAAACAGACATGCACAAAATACATTTGTTTTAAATTGTAAATGTATATGAATGAATGACAAGAATTGAAATGTTTGTGCGATGGTTTAATACGCCGCCTGATCACATTGCGATGGTGAAATCAGTAACATCACGCACCTTTACAATTAATTTCGTCGTCGCGCGAATTCTACTAAAGTACTGTGTTGTGCTACGAAGAATATTGACTTACTTACCGATTTTGGCATCTTGGCGGTTAAGGATCACAATCTGCAAGGACAAAATTATCTTGTAAATAGTTTCACTAGCGAATTCCAGCTCTAGCAAAGCGGTTGACAGACATTACTCCCGTGTGACGTCTACTTTCAATTTGTGACTGAGTAAACACTCTGATTGGGTATAAGCTTTCAAATATCCTCACATATTAATTAACTGTAATTGTTTTTTTACAAAATAGTTGTAATCGGACGGTTACATTAGATTTTGTAGTCACCGGGTAACAAATATGCGCAATGCTAAGTAACAATCCGACACACTTCGGTGTGAAATGAAATTAATTAGTGAGAGGAATGTAATATCATAATAAACCGAAACTTACCCGGTAAAAACAAGAATATCACCTAATAATCCACATAAGTAGCACAACACACATGAAGAAAGCACACACCCAAAAGAGCCACAAAAATATCGCAATGTGATGTGACAATTGCTAGTGTGACGTGGATCTAGTGTAACCATATATTAATAGAAAATTTCTACTGCATTATCGGTATTTTATAAGAACAATTTTAAATAGAATCATTATATATTCAATTCAAACTTATTCCTACTAACACTTTTTTTCAAGTATCACTTACAACCAAAAATTCGATTGTAAAAGGTATAGTAAGTTGTATCCGTTTTTTTGTTTTCCAACGAATTTGTCATTTAAGTTGTCAAAAGTGTCATAATAAAAAAATAAAAATGGTCAAAATGGTTTAACTAGTAACGGGTGGTTTATATTTTGAAAATATATCTTAATGTTTTATGTAAATAGATTCTAAATATTATCAAAAATGGTATAAAAAGTTCTACTTAGGTGTAAATAGCTAATTTAAGTAATTTTAAGTGATAACATAACGGTTAAAATCGTAGGAAAATTTTTCATTATGGGCTCATCTCCATTTCGCAGACTTTGGCATTGGGGGCCTCTTGCAGTTCTATGTAAGTAATAAAGTTGTTGATTAGCACTTGACCAATTCCTGTTAAGAGGTATGTTATTTACATACCCCTTAAAAGAAAGTTGCCACATATTGCATTGCATTACCATTTGTTTAACAACAATTTGGGATTCAGTTTCTATATAAGACTAAGTTTCCCGAGCTCCTCGCTCTGTTTTGGTGTACTCTATACTCTATACATATACATTCTTTATAATATAACTAAGACCTAACCTAACCTAAGTATATAATTTTTTATTTCACTACTATAGTATATTTATTTCTAATCAAAATAATACCTTACATAATGCTATTTCCAGGTATTATAAAATTAATAACATGGGCCATGGTGCATTTGATTGGTATGTGGTGGCCACCCCATGAGTCTATCCCAGCAGCATTACATGCTGCCTGCTTCCTGGGGTTAGCCTCTGCAACACTCTACTTTTTCCTTCAATCTTTGCTTGAAGGACCTGGCTTTGTGCCATTAGGGTGGAAACCAGTAAGTAACTGACTGTACATTTTTTTGCTATTTGATTCTTAAGTTACAGTTATAATTTTACATAATAGCTGTCATAGTGAATAGACTATGGACAATTTGGCTTACGATATAAAGGATTGGCACAAGTTCGTTCCTCAATCAGCTTGTTCCAATGAATCTGAAATTTGTATTTTATTAAATTTTTATCTTTCTCTTCCTCATTTACAGTCTTAGTGGTGGCCAACTTAGCCGAAACTCATTGCCTGAGAGTATGCCTATAGATTTTCAGACATCTTTCTAACAGATAGTCCTAGTCCCATAATCTATTTATGGATCTGTCATAAGTTTGATTTTTTTCATTTAGAAATTTGTAAAATATTAATTTGTTTCAGAATAATAAGGAAGATATAGCATATTTACAGTTCTGCACTGTTTGTAATGGCTACAAGCCACCGCGCTCACATCACTGCCGAAAATGTAATTATATTCCTTATATAACTAATAAGTTAAAATTACACCTAATGTGTTATTATTTATGTAGGTTGAAATGTCTTGAACAATTAGGTGACTTTACGTACACTGTGTATGTGTATTTTTTTGATTATTATTTACAATACAATTATAATAGTCAATGTGGCTCACATCACCTCCTCATCCTCAGATCTCATAATATTTTTTGTTAAAAAAAAGATAGCAATATTTTTTTTCAGAAATATTACTAACATTCTCGTTAACCATTCCAACTAAGCTTAAGCTTGTGCTAGGAGATGGTTCACGTCAATTGTCGAATTGTAGATTCGAATCTACGACTTCAAATTCGCAGACTGTACTCTAGACCATTAGGCTATTGACGCATATAGTTGTGGTCATTCCTTTTCAGTTGTGAATCTACTTCCTTTCTGCTTTAACAGTTGCTTATCTGCAAAACAGTTTAGAAAGCAAAATAAAGTTTTATTTAATATTCTATATTCTTTAATTTAACTTTCATAATCATGTCAAACACTTCCAAGTATATCTTCAATATATGAATTTCCTGAAATGTGTGTATTGCATGGCACAGCAAGTATCTGTCAAGTTAGTTTTTTCTTTACTTTTATCTTCTATCTATAAGTAGTTGATATTATTTTAGGTGGTTACTGTGTAAAGAAAATGGACCACCATTGCCCCTGGATCAACTGTTGCGTAGGCCACTCCAACCATGGATACTTCACTCTGTTTCTGACCTCTGCAGTTCTGGGATGTTTGCATGCTTCTATAGTAAGTTAAAATTGGTAACATCCTTGTTTAAAAAAAAATTGGACACTAGAAGTCAGCGTAGTGTAGTTTTGCTATTGTATGAATAAGGCTGGCGTTGTACCTGAGACTTTATTAGAATTCTGGTGTGAAATAGAAGCATTTCGACTGTCAATTGAATTGGGTATAGATCTAACTTCTTCAGAAGGCCAGCAACGCAGCTGCGATGCGGGCGTTGTTTCCTACGTAGATGACAACATATTCGCATTTTCTTCAATTTGTATGTGTTGCAGGTGCTCTCTATTTGCGTATACCATGCGATCAACCGCGTGTGGTACATCCATAACGGTACGGGCCACGAGCCGCTCATCTACCTCACGCTCAGTACTTTGCTGCTCACGCTACTGGCGGTCGGCATGGCTGTCGGAGTTGTGCTGGCAGTTGGTGCTTTACTCTACCTGCAGGTCCATTCATTTTCAATAGATAATTAGTGTTTCTCTTCTTTTGTTCACTGCTTACTAATCTTAGTCTTACCTAATTGGTTGCATACCCAAACTTTAAATCATATACATGTCTATTTTCTTTTGAGATATCTATTCACCAAAAGTTCTTAGTGTATTAGGAGAGGAACCTCTGAAGAAATCAGTGCAAAGGTGCACCAGCTAACTTTAGAGAGCCTGTGACTTTAATGGTAACCACCATGCACTAGTAGTTTAGTAATTGTATACTGTTTGTATTGACTGTGATGTAAGATCATCATTATTATATTAATATATGAAGCAAAACTTTTTAAAGAAGTTTATAAAGAGAAGAAAGCAGAATGTTAATATTTTTTAAATTATCCTTACAAAATGCGTATAATAAATAAATAAAACATCACACACACTACTGTGTGTTTGATACATATACACGCGGATATTCTACGGTTGTTTGCCAACGGTTAAGTAACTATGATAAATAATTACTTTCACGGAATAAGTTACAAGCTGGGAATTATGTTCGAATTCATTGCTCCAATTCCTAGGTTAAAGTTGAATTTCTCTAGCAACCACTATTATTAATTAAATAAATTTGAATGTGTAAGTAATCAACCTAGTATCACCAACTAAATAGACTAGCTAGACTATCAATCGTGAAAATATGATCTTCAGATTCGTGGGCTCCTACGCAACCGAACAACGATTGAGGACTGGATAGTTGAGAAGGCGGCTAGCCGGCGCGAGGATCAGGGTCTTCCGGCCTTCGTGTTCCCTTACGACATGGGTTGGAGGAACAACGTGCGTCTCCTGCTCCAAGGCCACAAGCACGACGGGATGTACTGGCCTGTGTTGGAGGGTTGCGGGCCCTACGATCTGACTGTGAGTTTTTGATCTGGACTAAATATACTTTGATTTGGAACCCAACGGTACTTGCTATCTGGCATTTCAATGTATATACCAGGCTATTACTGCTTCATAACAATAGACAAAATATTTAGAAAAAACTTCTCATGATCTAACATGACATGAGTGACATGAACATTAATTAGCCTTTGAATAAAACTAATTTTACGGATTTTATCATGGTTTGTTACTTTGAATTCTCGACGTTTCGAACATTTTGCGGTCATGATGGTCACGGGGAGAAACTGAGGCGTTTTCCATCCCTTTATCATAAATAAAAAAAAACAGTTTTTTTATGTATTGTAAGGATAGATAATAAACAATAATCTAATAAATAATAAATAAAAGATAATGGGAAAATTGTGGAAATAGAAATAGGCACTTCTGCCTGCCTGCGCCTGTCTGGGGCCGAGATCAGCTTATAACGCACCTGCTGCTCTTTTAGATGATCATGAGTGATGTTGATCCCTTAAAATGCCTGCCCATTGAGCTAGCATAATGTTCAGAAACGTTTGTCCGTGTAGCGCGAGCAGATAGCGCAGAAGACGGAGAAGCGTCTCCGGTCGCGTCTGTACGTGGCGCACGCGCAGTACTCCGGGCGCTGGGTGCCGCTGTGCCGGCCGCGGGCCGCGCTGTCGGCGCCCTGCAGCGACGAGCCGCGTCTGCCCGTGCAGCCCGGAGACCTGTTGCGGGCCACCAGGCAGCGCAGGTCACTACACTCTTCACAAATATATACAACAAGCTGTGCCCGCGACTTCCTCCCCATAATGATCCCAATAAAAATTTTGCATTTTACTGCATCTTGTTTGAACTCGTGAAGGTACATTGGGCTATATACAAATTGATGAGGGCAGGATTACCATTTGTCCTACATTGTAGAAGTTACCATCGGTGGTTATGGCATCCTGCCATAGTTTTCTGCTTAGCGCTTGAGATGGCGCTTAATCAGAACAGACTTCTGACTCACTCTCTATTTTGCAGACATGTCCACCAGAAATTTGAAATTACTAAATAATAGACACATCACACAAAATATAACTAAACCAATAACCTCCTTTTTGTAGTTAGTTAAAGGAAATGTAACCCATACAGATTACCACCAACACCACCTTATCGACCATGGCTAAAATAATCGCATAGTTATTATAATATATTTTTTATAGTTTCTAAGTAAGTGTTTGACCACAATCTCACTGGATGTTAAGTGAAAATGAAGTTCTGGATGGTAAGGCGCATTAGTAAATTCCTGATCACTCTACCGCTCTTGAAAACACTCTCCTTGTAATCGGAGGGAGAGGCAGACATGGGCAAACTATTCCAGTCCTATGCTGTATGAATAATGAAAGACAAAGCAAAGCGCTTCAAGGATGGAATCGGACAGTGCATCTTGAAATCCAATGGTAAATAAGAAAATTAGATTATTTAATTCTTGAGCACACATTCCAAATTGGAATATAGAAAAAATAGTAGAGGCAATATATTACAAAGTATGTTTAAATATTAATAATTTGTCTTTCTGTACATTTCTGTTGCAGACACTGGTTGTTTGGAGAGAGAGTGGTGAGCGAGGGCAGGGGTCCCCGGGGCTGGTTCCCCAGCGATGTTGCGTCGCCGGCGGACCCCCGGGCGGACATGTTCGCCGCACATGCCTCCAAGGCTAAACCAGACTAGCATATAAATTAATCCTGTTTGGACCACAGACTCCTATAACTTTTATATCTTTGTCTTCCAAGTTATTGCTTATCAATATAGTGTTTACTTGGTACAGCGTTAGCCAAAGATATTTATAACATACTCAAGTTTATGTTCTCACACAGGGTTAGTACCGGTCCCGCTTTGGAATCAAGTTTGAAACTACTTGATTTATTAGCCGTTGCATTGCGCTGTACTTCATATGAATATTGAGAATAATCGTATTGTAATCAGTTATTATTGTTTAAATATATTTACTATAGAATTAGATTGAATACGTATTGTATGTTAACTCATTTTGATGCAGTATTCTTTTATACATAAAGACATGCTCGGCCCGTTAGGGGTAGGTGAGGATCGTTGGTGCATTTTGCTTGACCGCAACATATTTCTTTCATTTCTTACATATTCGAATATGTTTGAGAGTACTGTTGTTCTTAAGTCTCCAATTTGCTTTATAAATCATAAAGTAGAGCGATCTCTTTTAATTCTAGAACTCATATTCATTTTGGAACATACATATATTTTCTTAACAAACTCTTTCAAGGCTCTCTGTCCTTCTACAAAATTATTTCGACAATTGGAGTAGTAGATCTATTGTTTCAGCAGCCATTGCGCTAAATTACTCATTCAGGTATAGGTAGTGCTATAAAAGCTTGGTAAGTACTTAATGGTAAGCTGTAACTAAAGATGTTTACCTAATAAGTTCAATTTAATTCCAGTATTAGCAAAGCCCTTTACCTATATATGTTTATATTGGAACATAAATGTGTCCAAATATACAGACATACTGTATATTTTTGGCAGTAACAGTGAATTATAGATGAGAAGTTTTACTAAAACCTTGCTTATTATGATGAAAGCAAAGTGAAATTGTCATATCAATTTTTTTACAAAGTGGACAAGACCACCAATTATTGTTTTACTGAATAGAGTTAACTATTGATAAATAATTTTTTTAATAAGATATACTATTAATGCGTAACATTTTAGTACATAAAGTCTTTTATAAATATTCATTACAATTTTAAATTAAGGTGCATTTTTATCACTTAGCCTGTAAGTGTGTTCAAGTGTATAAATAAATCATGATTGTTCTGTGATGTAAAGCATTTTAACTCAACTTGTATTGAGTGGTCATCACATTGTGCTCATGCACAAATCTTCCACAGTGATAACTAGTCTTAACACCCACATGACTTTCTTTTCTAATTACCTAGTCTTATATTGTTATACAGAGTAATATATCAATCATCATTTTTCTTTACGATTTTATAAAATACCCTGGTATATTTACTGAACCCCCCCATTCCTACAAAATTAATGTAATAGAAGTAAATCCTTTGAAACAAAAAAAATCAAAATCAGTTCATAAGTTATGGAAGCATATATAAGTGCACTAATATAAAATACATAAGACTAATTGCAAACCTTTTTTGGAAGTTAGGTAAACATTTAAAGAGATTGAACAACTCAATAGGTTTTATGCAATAATAATATTGCATAACTTATTCAATTGTATTAGTATATAATCTTTCACTAAGTAGTCAAATGTATAAATTATATTTACGATTACTTCATTATTCATTGTATTCCGAGTTTTGTAGTAAAACTGACAGCTGTCAGATTTGGCGGGAAATCAGTTTGCAATTGGCTTGACAAGTTTAAAGATATTTTTCCTATTACATATATTTCAAAATGTGAAATTTTTGTATTTGTATACTTGATAGGTTTGTAAAGCATATAGCCATTGTTTATCACATTAGACTTTTAAGACTTACAGTTAGTGGAACAGTTTTTGAATCATTTTTGACTACTAAGTGTAAGTAAAATATAAAATGACTAGAACAATTTTTATTGTTTTAATATAACTATTCATATTATGTGCTTATTTAGTATAGGCTTTTTATTCCTGGGCTCAAGACAGTAAGTTGGTTTAAATGTTTTGTGTTTGTTTTTTGCAATATGATGGTAATATTTTATTGATTTGAGCTAAAACTTATTAAAGAATTGTAAACAAATATTCTGTTTCTGTCTGAATTCCTCTATGTTTTTCCAACCAGAATTGATATTCAATCAAAGTAAATGTTTGTCTGTTTTGACCGACAAGTTGTTTATCACAATAATATATATCTCAATAATAATATAGCCTATAGTCCCATTTCACACCATTTATCAAAAGAGGAGCAAATTGCCTTATGCTTTTCAGTTCTATCCCTTATGGGAGATATTTAAATTAAGAAGAGGTTTCACTGCAATAAGAGTCAAAGTTTGGAATGGAAATAAAAGAGTACTTTAAGTGAAATAAGTTTAATGTGCAATAAACATAAATTATTCATAATATTGTTACATTTCATAATCAATCATAATTAATCTTATTATGCGAAACTTTTACAAGAGATATAAAAAAAATCCTTTCTATTCCTAATTCATTAAGACAAAAATAAGATTTATTATCACGTTTTTTGTAAATTAATAAATGCCGTATTATAGCAAAACTATCTCACGCGTTACAGAGCGACAAACTTTGCATTTCACATGTAGAAATTATTTTTCAAAAGTTTGTACTGTTAAATCCAAGCAACTTTTCAATCGGACAAGCTCACGTTATTTTTCATATATGTTAAACTTAAAACAGCTTTTCAAATTGAATGCAAATTATGACTGAATGACATGTCATTTTCTTGACGTAAATTTGAGTACGTTCCGTTTCAGTATGTTCTAAATACTATGTACGTTTTCAAACCGTGGTATATAATCTAACTTTCTTAATACGTTTAATCCACAGCATTTATATGGATAATACAATTTGTTATATAGATGTTTTGGAATGCGGTTGTTATTAATTAGATCATGTTTAATATTGGGCCGAAATACTATCCTTGCCTTAGGCTTATAATAGGTCTAATATTCATTTTCATCATCCAGCTCTCCTTCGGTGGAGTCTACTCCCACCTCCTCGTAGTCCTTTTCGAGCGCCGCCAAATCTTCACGGGCTTCAGAGAATTCGCCTTCCTCCATTCCCTCACCGACGTACCAGTGCACGAAGGCTCGCTTAGCGTACATCAGATCGAACTTGTGATCTAGCCTGAAACATACGATAATAAGTTTGTTAATAAAGTATTGTATATAATAGGTTGTCAAATATCTCCCTTCCGCCTTTTGTCTTTTGAATTTCGCGGCTATGTACAAAGCGCTACAGAGCTCGTATCTAGCAATACTATACATAATTTGAAAGGTCTTGACATAACCTACAAAACGACGCTATGCATAATTAGTTTGGATATTGCGTTCAACAGTTATAGACGTGTAAACATGGAGTTCACTAACGCCGAAATTCGCGCTATTTTAAAGTTTTCCTTCGTTAAAGGCAAATCCGCTAGAGAAACGTTCCGTGAGATTAATGGTGTTTTGGGGGATGGTACTCTATCACTTCGAACTACGGAGGAATGGTTTCGACGATTCAGAGCCGGTGAAAACGACACCATGGATAAGCCAGCCGGCGGAAGACCTGTGACGACAAATACCGATCAAATCATGGACTACATCGAGTTAGACCGGCATGTGGCATCTCGTGACATCGCCCAGGAGATGGGAGTTAGTCACCAAACCATTTTAAACCATCTGCAGAAGGCTGGATACAAAAAAAAGCTTGATGTTTGGGTGCCGCATGATTTGACGCAAAAAAACCTTCTGGACCGAATCAACGCCTGCGATATGCTGCTGAAACGGAACGAACTCGACCCATTCTTGAAGCGGATGGTGACTGGCGACGAAAAATGGATCACATACGACAATATCAAGCGAAAACGGTCGTGGTCGAAGGCCGGTGAATCGTCCCAAACAGTGGCCAAGCCGGGATTGACGGCCAGGAAGGTTTTTTCTGACCCCGACCACACACTTCGTTGATGACTCGTCAGAAGCTACGTGAGCTCGGATGGGAGGTTTTATCGCATCCACCATATAGCCCGGACATAGCGCCAAGTGATTACCACCTGTTCCTGTCCATGGTGAACGCCCTTGGTGGTGTAAAGTTGAACTCAAAAGAGGCTTGTGAAAAGTGGCTGTCCAAGTTCTTCGCAAATAAGGAGGAGGGCTTCTACGAGGGAGGTATTATGAAGTTGCCGTCTAGATGGAAACAGATTATCGAACAAAACGGCGCATATTTGAACTAAATCCGATCACTGTAACACTGTTTTAAAGCATTGAATAAAGAGCAAAAAGCGGAAGGGAGATATTTGACAACCTTATAATACAGGTATTTAGGTAAAGTAAACATTAATTTAGAAATTGGTCGTACATGATCCAAAAAGAAGAAATAAAGCGACTGCACCCAGCAATTATATACTGCTGCAGCTGTTATAAACTCTTCCCTAATAAAGTTACCTGGCCCATGCCTCCGCGATGGCAGTAGTGTTGGACAGCATGCAGACAGCACGCTGCACTTTGGCGAGGTCACCGCCAGGCACTACTGTTGGTGGCTGATAGTTAATTCCCACCTGAACAATAAATAATGTTAATGTAGATTGTTTTAGTATACGTCTGCTTAGCATCACTAATAGCAGAAGTGCTAGATAAGAATACATATTTTAATGCCTGTCTATTACTAAAGGTTGAAGATTTACAATGATAGGAAGTTTACGCGTGCGCGTCAATACCGGTTCACTCACATGTGTATAAGTCTATATTAATCTTGCTCATCATTAAAAGGTGACGGAGAATTTAATGATTGCTTATCTTCTGTATCTACCTTATAGGCTGTATTCGGGTTTGGCACCACATTTCGAACGCCTCAGGTTCTCAGACAATACATATTTAATTAAAACCGATCTGTGTTAGTTAACACCTAAATCGGTTTTATAGATATTTATGTCAAGTCTTATGGATAAAGATCTTATAAAATACTAGCTTTTATGCTTACTAAAAAAAGTGTACCTTGAACCCTGTGGGACACCAGTCGACAAACTGGATGGTTCTTTTCGTCTTGATGGTGGCGATGGCTGCGTTCACATCCTTCGGCACTACGTCACCTCTGCACAACAAGCAGTTACAAGTTTAATTAGTGAAGTACAAATACAATTGATGTCTGTATAGGTCACTTAGTTACCCTGAGCTATGATGATGTCAATTTTATTCACGGTGATATTTTTGACTTCATCAGGGCCGTGTAGGTTTATTCGCTGTAGTTATGAATTTCAGATAATGTGGACTGTAATACCTGTACAACATACAGCACGCCATGTATTTTCCGTGACGCGGGTCGCATTTTACCATCTGCAATGAAATGTGTTCATTTGGATATATACATAAATGTATTTTTAGTTGTAGGTGAATATTATGCTATTTCAAATTAACAAGTATCAATCTAAAATGAACCTGTTTATTAGGCTGGTGTTACTGGTTTTATAAAAAGTAAAATGCTGTACCATTGTAGTGGAAAAAATGTGTCATGCTATAATTATTCTAGTTCGCAAATAGATATAGTATGACTATTCTGAAAAGAAACTTAGTGACTCGATCTCGACTCGATCGATGTATTAGTACACCCTTAAAAGTTCGACTGGAAGATTTTTTATGTTCATCATCCAGAAGAAGGAAGGCTCTTAGTGGAAGAAGACAGATCAAATAAAAAATATTAGACTCCTTTAGACTTTCTTATTTATTTGTTGTGGCACTTGACTATTGCTCTTCATTTAACATATTTTTTTGTTTCACACTGCAAACTTACCTGGTTGGCGGGCTCGAAGCAGGCGTTGGTAATCTCTGCGACGGTGAGTTGCTCGTGGTACGCTTTCTCCGCGGAGATGACTGGCGCGTAGGTGGCAAGTGGGAAATGGATACGAGGGTAGGGCACCAGATTGGTCTGGAACTCCGTGAGATCCACATTCAGGGCGCCATCGAACCGCAGCGATGCAGTGATCGACGACACGATCTACACGCAAATTGATCATGTTATATAACTACTTTAGGAAAACATTTTGAAAATGTGTCTGTTAATGCGTAGCAAGAGACAAAAATATAATAATCATAATTAATCATCGTCTAGCTAGTGGACCCGTGTTGCCCGAAAAACAACTCAGCTCTCCTGAAACTTATGGTTACGAAATGTGGTAACACTTTAAGAATTAAAGGAATGGAAGTAACACTGTTTCCCCACTTTTCTTGATAATGTCATAAAGTCATATTTCTAAAAAATGAGCATGTTCAGAATTGTAAACTTTTATTGTGTTGGTAAATTTAAGTTTGTAGTACGGCCCTCTATAGCAGAAATCGTATTCTAGTTGCCAAGCGTTACCTGTCCGATGAGCCTGTTAAGGTTGGTGTAAGTGGGACGCTCGATGTCCAGGTTGCGGCGACAGATGTCGTAGATGGCCTCATTGTCCACCATAAAGGCGCAGTCCGAGTGCTCCAGAGTCGTATGTGTCGTCAGGATCGAGTTGTAGGGCTCTACTACCGCCGTCGACACCTGACGAATACAATCACTATGGTACAAATTTTTAATTTTTATTTATTATTGTATCTTCATAAGTAATCAAAAACAAGAATGGAGTCAACTTAATTGTTAGAAATTTTGCACATGCATTGTGGCATGCAAAAAAATTAACCACTCATGAGATTTTAAATGTTTTAGGAGATGGTTAGCAAAGATTCTGTGTGAATAATACATATTATTAACCATTAGACGCTTATAATTGGAACGTGATAGTTACCTGAGGTGCAGGGTAGATGGAAAACTCTAGTTTGGATTTTTTGCCGTAGTCCACGGACAGGCGCTCCATGAGCAGCGAAGTGAAGCCGGAGCCAGTTCCGCCACCGAACGAATGGAACACCAAGAAACCCTGATTGGATGAAATTATAAGCATTTTAACTGTCGCATGGACTACTGGGGCTACTGGCGTTGACACTACACGCTGCGCTAAATGATGAAGTAGAAGCTGATTTAGAGGCCCTGCCACTGTTTGTTTACGGTTAACTTTATTTACATACGGAGTAGACATTTCATGCTGCTGACATATTTATGTGGAGGCACTTTACTGAAAACGCTTACGACTTAACCCCAAGATGATCAAGTTTCAGATGAAATGTGGTTTAATCATTGTCATGTCACTAACACTTATGATATAATGGCAATATACTTTTTATGGCACAAGACGGCGTCTACATTACATTCATCGCACGAAACTAATGCTGCTGGTCAATATCCTCTGTTCTAGCAACAGTATTGGCTATTTTGGGACCCTGCCTCTGTTTATAAAGAACAAATTTTAAAATGATAAGAGAAGAAAGTTCGGTCACCTGCAAGCCAGTACATTGGTCGGCAAGTTTCCTGAGCCTGTCGAGAACTACGTCGACGATCTCCTTGCCGATGGTGTAGTGGCCGCGCGCGTAGTTGTTGGCCGCATCCTCCTTGCCCGTGATCAGCTGCTCCGGGTGGAACAGCTGCCGGTACGTGCCCGTTCGCACTTCGTCTGTAAGAAGCGCTTAATTTGAGAATAACTTCGTAAAATATCAGATTACCGGTTTTATTGCCCTAGTGGCTATATTGGGTATTGCTACCACAATACGTTAACGGATCCACGTATGTATAATTCTCATTTATTTTACTCTTCAAATCCGAATTCCTTACAGTTCAGATTAGGACTTATAAGTGTCAATATCGTAATGGTTTATGATCAATGTACGAAACATAAGGTTGTAGGTTCCCCCAATCGCCTATTAAGATGAACCGTCTTTTTTTTAGCTAGGGAAATCTTCAATAAAATACCTTACTGCCTTCTGGGGAAGGGGGAGGTGGAGATTACGTGACGTTTTTACTAAAATCCCACCGGTCGCCATCTTAGGTGCATGAACCTTTCTAGCATAAGGTGAATCTAAATTGTAATAGGAATATCAGTAAAATTTGTAATTTATTAAACATTTATTTTGCACAAGCGTATAGCATACATTAGAAAGATCTCGCTTTCATAATATAAACAAGAACAGTCCCGTCATCCAGTTAATTATGTCCATAATCGCTGGCAAGTGCACTGTCTGAAAGGATTCAATTATGTGAGTGTCACAGCGGGGGCGCCTCCTTACAATGTCTGCTTTCGCTAATGAATCGCCATCTGTTTTCATTGCGCGCGACGATCGCCGAGGAATGCTCGAGACAGCCGTGTCTTTGTCGTCATTAATAGATATTAAAATCCATTGCTTGCACATAGCTGTCTTTATGCATTTCATTTGTTAAATGGCACACGAACGGTGAAAATATTTGAAACAGAAAAACAAACAACCGATATTTCTTATTACAAATGTAAATATTTATTAATACGAGATGATTCAGTGACATGAGCGTTACGAAAAGTATGATCGGACGAGGCGCAGGAAAGATGAGAGTGCGGTATTAGAGTGTTGATAGAAAGAGTGAGACTTACGTTTCGTATGTTACTGGCAAGAGAGAGAGAGGTGCGTGGACACATTTTCTCTTGAATAATCGTGTATATATTATATTTTAAAGAAACATATAAACATATATGTATAGATACATATAGTTTTTTACTACTAGTTTTACTTCTGTAGGCATCATAATGTTTTTTATTTTTCTTTCTTTTTAATTTGTTTCATATTTTGTTTTTAATGTGTGTGATGCCAAATAAAAAAATGTCTATGGCTATGTGTACAGAAAACATTTCTAACCAAAATCGAACTTCACTAAAAATAATGGTGCACTTAAATGTGTCGAGAACTGCCATTAGATAGCAAATTTGAGGCGATAGTGTAATGACACGGGAGAGACGAGGAGTGGCGTGATGACAGCGGACACAGGAGTTCAACGTTACTCAGGCCTTAATGGCCACCGCACACTCGACCGGTAAAACGTACCGTGCCAGCTTTTTTTTATACTTTCTACGCAAGTGTTTGACCACAATCCTGTGTTATGACCGATATACTGACTGATAGACCTGATGTTAAGTGGAGATGCCGTCCTGGTGGGTAAGCTAATGTGAGCTTAGTAAATGCCTATTCAGTTTACTCTTGAACATACATACACAATATCCGATCATTTTAAAACTACGAAATATGAAAACCACTCATACAATAAACTAGAGCGATATGCTGAAATAATAAATTTTAATTTTGCATACCTTTGCTTAATTCAAAATCATTCTTTTAATATTTACAAATACTTGGACACCAGCAATTTATGCTAAGATAACTCATAAAAGTCTACTTTACAATGAATCGTAGTATTCTTACAGTTACACAAACTTATTTCAATTTACCCGTAACAGTTAATGTATTTATGATAATTTCTTATATTTATTATTTGTATTTTTTATTTGGTTTTTAAGTTAACGAAATATACATGCACGCGTATAAATTGTTGGTGTCGACTTGTTCATCAATCAATCCGTCTAAAAGCATAGCTATGTTCTTTTCGATTAAATACTTGGGTTTTTAAGACAAATCGCCCTTGATCCGAAATACAGTGTGGGTCCGAAAATTATACGGATTGGGAACCGGGTCAATAAAAAGGTAAAATGTCCTTGCGCCAAAACGTGACGCTAATTAGTAATTCGTACCATCATGACTCACGTGAGCCCAAATGTATCGATCTGGGGCTTCCCACCATAACTACCTAAAGTCGGATAACGTCGCTATTTTGAATGTAATGTTACGTATTTACGTTATTTTTACGAACTCTCTGGAAACATTTTGCGGAAATCTAGAAACTCCTTTTGATATTATAAAATTTAAATTTAATTTGCATTAAGTGTGCGGTTTTCCTAAGTTAATCGACTCAAGTTTTTGTATCATCTCTCATCAGGTGTCATTAGGTATGACTAAGCAAGTCCAATCGCTCGCATCTCGACCTAGTATTTTGGGCTTCGAATTAAAGCTTAGAATTTGCTTTTAAGCATAGTGAAGTTTGCGAATTTGTAGCGATAATAAGCTGTCCGTTTTTGTGTTTTCGTTGCGTGTCATGCCTTTTTTAAATATAAATTTTCTCTGAACGAATAAAAAAATCGTACACGTATTTCTAGGGTTATCACTATTTCACGTCAACGTTATAAACATCAATAAATCCGGCCAATAGCTGTAAAGGTGTCTGTGCAAACCAGTTCCCCCAAATTGTCCCTTGTACACCTGGACTGGCGGTATCTACTTCGTCGTATAACTTTCTTACGGTATTTACTTTATTATAATGGAGATTTCGGGAGTGCTCCGGGCTTGCTTAATAAGGGCAGTAACAGTGTTGCAGATTTATTGAATTCTAAAAAATCTTTTTGACTTTTATTTAATACTTCTCACATCGATTTTTCATGTAAGGAGGAATAAACGATTATGCCGTATACCAGATTAATCTGCACTCGTATGTTTGCCCCAATTTCTAAACAAAATAGTTCTTTCGCATGACATTGACTCCATAAATTAGTAAAAATATTTTTCATAGTGTTTATGCCGCATTACGATTGGGTCACCGTCTTTCATATCAAGTCGGTGTTCGTGATGTTAGAAGCTCAGGCAATACCGCACGGTAGTTTTTAAATGTGATAGCTCTTTTGAATTCCGATTAAGAAACGAAATTGTATGAAACATATCATCCAAAACTTGCTATTCGGGTGAAACTATTTCGGTGATTCTTTTTTTTATTTGAATGCTTTTCGTGAGGTCCCATTTCTATTTGGTTTTGACAATTGTGACAATGGCATCGATAACAATATCATATAAGTCTTGAATTTGCATCAAGTATGTGCGGCACATAAAAAAAAACAAGAAATAAAGGGCTTTTTTATTTTTATTTATTTTATTTATATGCGCTACAAATATCATGCCAACTGACTTCGGTTATTCATATTTTATTTGCAAAGATGCGTAAGAGTTGGTAGCTTCAGATTAATTCTATTTTCTAGCATTCTTATTGGATTTGTAGTCGGTTTTTGTTTTTACTCGTAAATATACTTGTTAAAATTAAAGTTACATACCAACAACGGTGGGTTCCAAATCTACAAAGACGGCCCTAGGCACATGCTTTCCCGCCCCAGTCTCGCTGAAGAAGGTGTTGAAGGAGTCGTCCCCGCCGCCCAGTGTCTTGTCGGTGGGCATGTGGCCGTCGGGCTGGATGCCATGCTCCAGGCAGTACAGCTCCCAGCAGGCGTTACCGATTTGGACGCCCGCCTGTCCGATGTGTACTGAGATGCACTCCCTCTGTGAAATAAAAACATATTAAGAGATGTGAGGTAAGGTAACTAGAAGGAGAAATATCTAAAATACTTCCTCCTGCTTTATCGAAATGAACGAGAATATTATTAACGTGAAACCTTTTAATTAAAATTAAATACTTTCGAGTAGTATTCCACCACAATAAACTTATTGCATACAATGAATTAATTTTAACAAAAAGGAAATATCTTCATTGTTTAGTTTTAACAACATATTAACTTCTTGCAAAGTGAGAAAAAATATGCAAAATCATGGTGCGTCGACATAAATTTTAGCTATTCATTTTAAACGCGAACCCAATAGGCTGTATCTCAAAATGCCAATGTACAAATAAAAAGAATACAACTCTCTACGGGCAGCTAAGTCTAAAAGTCTTTAATTTAATTTCCCTTAATATACTTTGACAAGTTTTTACCATGTAGGTGTTAGCGGAAACAATAAATATTTATTCAACTAATTTTACAGGCTGTTTTATTTTTAATCTGTGCTGGTAAACAAATGGTTTGTATTTGTTTCTGTTTTTTGAGGTTATCATAGATTTTATTAGTCTGCTAGTTTACCGACGGCGTATCACTGGCGTGTATGTTTCAGTATTTAACGTATTTGGTAATGAAAAATCAATAATTAATATGACTAGAATAGATTGGTTTCATAATGAAACGTCTGTCAAATAGACTCATGGCTAATGTCATTGCTTTATGTGTCTTTGCTTATATATACATACAGCATATTTACATTTTCCTACGCGTTCTTAGACGGAACATTAATCTATAGTATGTAATGAATCAAGTCCAGGTTACTAACTAGCATTTTATAGCCGCCACTAGACGGTACTTGTCTCTAATCGACAAGAGACGTTTAGTCTTACGATAGCACCGTGGGCGGTTTATAGATCGTTGAAGAGCTTTGAATCAATTAAACACCCACGATTCACATATCCGATTCCCGATCTCATTTACAACAATCATTCGATTATAATAGTTGCAACTCTTTACTCCAAAATTGTCGCTCGTTAAACCATTAATTACCCGTTACAGTTATTATCTGTGTGGGTGTTTCGTGGTAGGTTTTATTTCTCTTAACATTTTAATGTCGCAAAATTGCCATTGCTGTTAAGAGCAAGGTTCGTTTTATTAAGAGTATAATTAAACGTGGCCAAATAAGTTTTACTATAGAACTGCAGTAACTTAAAACAAAGCCTATTATGGAATTTATTACCATTACTTGGTCATTAATATTACTGTATTATTTTAAATTATTATTAAAACAATACAACCAGCCACATCAAATGTGAAAAAGAAGTGTACATAAATCCTTTGCCTATTTTTTGTAATCGAAAAAAAAACATACATATTTTCTATTTCACGTTTAGATCTTTCTTTGATTTAATTAAAATTGCAGGGTTCTTACTATTGCATCGATCAATATTTCACAAGGGAAACAAATTAGTAGAAGGCTTTATTCACCCTGTTCTACATTTGTTGATTGATGGGTGTTGTTCAGGAGCGGTACCATACGGTGCCCGACTCTATTTTTTATCTGCGTTCGTGCCACAGTAAACTAGCCGTCTCATTACAAAACTATTAATTCCAAATCGGTCTTTTGTCCTATTCTGTAGTTGCAAGTTTAATCTTGTTTTTGTTTTTTTTTTTAATTAAAAATTAATCACTAACATTGGTAACTATTTAGACAAAAATTAAAAAAGAACCTGTATTTTGTTGTTGGCAACTAATTGAAATTAAGAAGTGTATTATTTTAATTATTAATAACTTTATTAAAGATCTATTAAGCACTGTATTATATTTTAAATCGATTATCTAAACGATAAATTATTTTAAATTTATTATTATTTCATATGCATCAACCTTTTTAGACCAAAAACAATTTTGACATTTATAAAAAAAGATAAAACAAAGCGTAGGTCCCGCCTTAATTTTATAACCTATTTTTCGAGCAGCAGACTTGAGCAGCTAAGTTCACCTATTAAACTATGTCGTTATTGTAGTGTTTTATAAAAGTGCTAATGCAGTTGAAATAATATTTAATTTAAAAACATTAGTCCAACCGTCAGTCGCCGTGGTGTTTATATGTAAGTACCTATTTCACTATATTTGATTTGCATTTTTTATTCTTCTTTTTTAGAAAATATTGTTCTTGAGCCACATCCAGTTGCGCTGACTGTTTGTATTTATGCGACTTTGTTGCTAACTGCCGGCAATAGAGATTGCTGATTTTGTTTAGTTTTTACGATTACCTCCAATTTTGTAATTAAATGAAAATAGTTTAGACTCGTAAGTGAATTGTAAAATTCTTGAGTTCTTTAATAAATTTTCTTTAACCCCATAATATTGTGATTGAAAAGGTATATTAAAATCGGAAATAAAATATTTTTTATTTTGTAATTATCTTGTGCGTTATCTGCGAGAAGCGTAAATAAATACAAACATGTTCTTTATGTAACAAGTGAGGAGCCCGTCGCCATGGTGAGTTTTTAGTTCAATTTTGAACAATTTTTGAATCCGAAAAACGAATTCAGCCGGCTGGAGTTCGAGCTCACCGTTACATGGTAAGTCCAGCCGCTTGGCCAATATAATATACTATCATACTGCATAAAAAGCGTTTAATAAAGCGCCGATAACTTAGACATCCGACTTATGATTTAACAGGCCAAAGTCCTTGTTGCTTGATTGCTAGCTTTCAAGCTTGTTTTATTAATATTTTTGGATGTCTTCCCAAAAAACAATTATTGCTAAAATCTATTTATAAGACCGTTTAGGACAGAGGTTCCCAACCTCGTGCCAGCGGGCACCGTGGCGTCCGCGAAACGATTCGTATGGTGCTCGCTATTATTCGACACAGACTGATTTTTTTCTTAAACATTAATTAAAAATGTGAATTATTATTACGTTTCGTTAATAAAATTCTCCGGGTGGATACAATTTGAATTATTATTGTTTATTATTTATTAATAAATTATGAATATAAGAAAATAAATGATGGCGAATGAGAAGTTAAGGAAGAAGTTGGTTTATTAAAAATATGTGGTGACCGATATTTTAGAATGTGCTCTAGAGTACAAAAAGGCTGGTTTAAGAAAACGGGTGTGTGTATACATATAGTTTACCGGAACTGAAACCCATTCATGTTATCAAAAATGACTAGGGAAATTTTCAATGGGTGTCACTGTGCTTTGGACAAAAAAAGAAAGTTTTTTTTTTCAAATAAACTCGAGACATAAAGGGGTCTCACTGTCTACCCCAAACGGAATGAAAGACGTGAAAGCGCACAATAGGCCTTCTCCCGTAATAGTAAGTCAGTGCAAGGCACAGCACAAAGGAATGGGCGTGGCACTTGCTACGTAATTTCGCAATTCCTGTAATCCTACCCCGTCGTTAATAAAAACCCCCACACCATCCCCGTCGGAAGTCTATTCTAAGGTCTCTTTGAGGTGGCTGTTGAAGTCGGTTTTGTCTGCGTCATCAACATTAAAGGCCGGCGGTTTTCCGGCCTCGCTTAAGTTACAAAAAGCAGAACCCTTTTATGGACGATTTACTGATTAGCTATGTTGCTATAGTTTCACCGGGTATTATTATGTATGTAGATTTAGCACATGATGTTTAATTAAGTAAAATGTGTAGGTAATTTATTAAACATTAATAATTTTCATTATTTCGTAAATTTATTGTGTGGTTGTTTTCAACCGACTTCAAAAAAGGAGGTTCTCAATTAGTCTGTATGTTTTTTAATGTTTGTTACCTCATAGCTTTGGACTGGGTGAACCGATTTTGAAGATTATTTTTTCATTTGAAAGCTGCTGCTTTCCATGTGGTCCCATTCTGACAATGGCATCCATGAGACAATCATATTTTTTAAGTTTGCATCAAGTGTGTGCGCTAAAAATGGCTGATTAACTCAATTTTCGATTTCGATGATTCATTTCTTATTGGAGAGGATGTACTTCAAGAGTAGTTTGATAATAATTTGGTTACGTTCTGATTAATTCTATTTCGTAATATTTCTATGATAATTCATAAATACAAAGAGGGCGTCCATGTGTAATAGCGTTTAATTTTGATTCGATTTGAAGTCGGTTTTTTTCGTAAATATACTTGCTTACAGTAGTAAATGAATATGCAAGTTTTTTTTCTTTTTCTTCTTTTCTTTTCTTTAAGTTACATGCACATTCCGTACAATTTAAATTATTGTTATTTTTTTTACTTGAAACAAAACTGCATTTCTAATCGATTTTTAGGATTATATCGATTCAATTAAAATCGGAACACCATTGAAAATATTATTTTTCTAACAATAAAACAATAAAGCGAAAAAAATTGTAACTGCTGTTTATCTCGCAAATATTGCGTTTCTATAACATAGAAAAAAACATTTAATTTATCCAAGGTTATTGATCGATTTCAAATAAAAAAACAATCATTATGTTTTTATCTATGACGTTACCTATTATATCACAGTAATAATTCCAGGAAGATCAGTCTGTGTTGATTATTACATAGTCGCAGGTAAGAGGCAGACGGGCAGCACGGCGGGGTCGTTGACCCGCGGACATTTGGCGCCAAACAAAAAACTGAAAGATATGGCGTCGAGTGCGAACCGAACACAATTAGATTCAGTCCGAGCGACTTATTTCTACGTCTGTTGTAATTACAACTATTACTATTGCTATTGGAATTAAATCAATGAAGTAGAAGTACTATATTATTATTTTATTACGAATTTCTGTATTTGGTTTCTTTATCTTCTAGCGCGAACATTTCTCGTAGGAACAAATAATGTTGGTAGTAGCTCCGGATCGTCTTGATTCACCCCTCTCGGGCATCCCCAAGTCAGAATGCTATGAGCCATGTTTTAAGTTAGTAACTTTATGATAACAACGGCAATCAAAACAGAAAAAAATCATATCGTATTTGGCAGTGCTAACTTCTAGGTGCACTTATTTCTACTGTTATAATTTAATGCATGCATTGCTATATTCTGTTTTGAAAGTCACAGTATGTAGTAAATTTTTTAAGCTAATGAGACATATTATCCTATCATTTTTTTTGTTTTTTTTTACGGAGAGGAAATCTTCAAAAAGATACCCCGCCTTCTGGGGGGAAGGCGGCTGTTATGTGGGGGTGCATGACGAGGGGCTCCGGAATTTCCAGAGGAACGCACCGGAGCCCCTCTGCACTGCTTACGGGCCAGCCGATGTCTTATTCTTGAGAGCCCAGAACTACAGGGCTGTATCCTATCATATCATGCCTCAGTGTGTACCGCAAAAGAACTTACAGTCAGCAGCATCAACGACTTCTTTTCTATTCTTACTACATAAAATACCAGTGTCTTTTACGATTAAACTTAGACGAATTTACGACTTAATCAAAGAAACTATTATTCATTTGCTTTGTAGACGGTATGTTACGAAAAGTTTAAAAAAAAACAGTAGCAATTCGGTTTCTTAACACGGTCACCTATTTGATTTGAATCTTATATATCCTAGATTTGCGTAGTGTGTGCTTTTTCCCTCCTCCGTCCCTCTCAAGCAACTTATTACAGTGAAACTCTTGAATCTTTGGCTTTCAGCCAAAAATACTTTTAGTAACATAATATACTATTAGTAACATAATATACATAATATACTGTGTCGTTCAGTTTCGTGGTCACTTGGAAGGCAAAGCCAAATTGGCCTCCAAAAACTTGGCATACTCAGTAGAGCAAGACAGTATTTCACGCCTGCCCACCGTCTGCAACTTTACAAGGCACAAGTACGGCCTCACATGGAATACTGTTCGCATCTCTGGGCCGGGGCTCCCCAATACCAACTTCTTCCGTTTGACCGTGTACAACGTAGAGCTGCTCGAATAGTCGACGATCAGGGTCTTTCCGATCGACTCGACCCTCTGAGTCTGCGAAGAGATGTCGGTTCTCTTTGCATCCTGTATCGCATTTACCATGGGGAGTGTTCTGAGGAATTGTTCGGAATCATCCCAGCTACCGATTTCCATTACCGCACATCTCGGCAGAATTCCAAATTCCACCGCCACCATCTTGATGGTTGGCGTTCAACGACTGTACGTTTTTCGCGTAACTTTCTCCCACGCACTGTCAACTTGTGGAATCAACTGTCGCCAGCGGTGTTTCCGAACGTTTACGATTTAGGGACCTTCAAGAAACGAGCCTATTCCTATCTCAAGGTCGGCAACGCACCTACAGCTCCTCTGGTGCTGTGGATGTTCATGGGCGACGGTGATCACTTAAGATCAGGTGAGCCGTATGCTCGTTTGCCACTTTTCATATAAAAAAAAAAAAAATAACAGAAATAAAGTAAACGTATGGAAGATATTGTTTTAACGTAATTTTTGATGTAATTAATGAACATCAGCAGAGTAAGCGGCACAGGACTAAGACGGACGTAGTTACAGACATTTGTCTGTCTGCGGACCACAGGCATTTTCTTAAAGTACTAATTTTCTAAATATGCCGGTATCGGGAATTAGAATGAAATTGTTCGCGTTGTATGAACCTGACATTTGTTTACAAAGTTGATCGCCGTTGTAGCCCCAAGGGCATACTGGCAACTTCACTGGGTAACCGAGTAAACCATGTTTACCATATTTAACAGCAACAATAAGAATTTTCTGAAATATTTACTTATAAGCAATCGTCCATTACACATATATGTACAGTTACGCATTTATAAGTGCCTCCCCGATTCTTCCTGGATAAAGTTACGTTGGTCAAATGAAATATGCTCTACAGAATTTTTAAATTTTACACGAATTCTGTAATCATGAAATTGGCAATGTTAACTCTACTGATCACATTGCATACCTCGGGTCAAACGTGAGAAGTAAAGAATACTTCGTGTAGTTGCCTGCGGTACTTTGGTAAACACGTATACAAATATAATAGAAAAAAGAACAATTATGGAAATTTTAACAATATAATTAAAATTTCCAATTATGGAAATTCTATGCTGAGTACACCCAATGTAACAAAAGAAATTATAACATTGTTATATTGTGTGTAATTGGGCTAAATATTGAAATGCTCAGTTATTCAAATATCGCTAACCGATTGAAGAAATAAAACAAACTTTTAAACTATTTTGATCGCAGTTCGCGGTTCTTCGTTCTCTCTTTTTGTGAAAAATTTAGTTTAGTAATAAATTGCCTAATTTTTCTTCTTCTGTATTCGAACTCAATAATTTGATAAAAACATTATTCAATACAATAAAGGACATAAGACGAAGTACTTATTCATATTATAGACACGGTTTAAGTTGAGCGATGAACTTGGTTTTCCTTTTTAGAGCTTCTGAGTATTCTGTAACGAGATTAGGCGATGTTTTGTTTTAAATAGCGCTGCCTGGCCGCGCTTCCTACTGACTCACCCTTTTACAATTAACCGACTAAAATGGTGCAGTTTGGTAAACATGCTAAAAGCGAATATTGTGAATCGTACATTTAGTATGAAACTTTCTTCATTGGAGCGAGATTTATTCGACATTGCTTTCAAAGACGTCCATTAAGACCATTAGACGATTGTAATTTAATATATAAATTGGAACAAATATTTAACGTAAACGTAAATTCTTCTATGTCGTAACCTCATGACTGAGGGATTTAAATTATTTTTGTTTTAATTGAAAAGTTTTTAGTCATTATTTTTCTGTGCATTAATGTCGGGTGCAGAATAAAACGCTCGTTACTCTTTAATCTGTGTTATGCTTTTATTGTTTTTAAGAATTTATAATCTTTGTTTTATTTACATACCTAACCTGTACTCTGGTTTCCCTTCAAAACGTATAAAATCTTTTACCTAACCATCAGTATGCGTTATGGGTGACTATTATTAAGTTATAGGTAAATGTTGGTAAACAGGAGAGCCTTTCTATAATTTTTATAACAATACGGCACCTAAAAGGTATAGCATATCAAATTACAAAAATAAAGTTCACGAAAAGTAAATAACATATTAAACAATAGACAGTCAGAGGCAATTGAACACGAAAATGATAGTTTCGGGAAGTAGGGCGAGCCGCTGCGTGACTTATGCTATCTATAAATGATTGCTTAGGTCGTTGAACCCGTGGGGTGGGTACTAATTTTTAATTACATTAACGATTCCTGTTATAAAGTTATAATAGCTCCGGTATGCCAGGTATGGGCTTGGTCGCTATGTGTTTTTTTGACGAGGAGGGATCGAGTTTGCAGGACATGGTAAATACATTTATACTTGTAAGAAAGAAAACAGGAAATAGACTTCCGGCCATCTCAAACGCAGAAGAATAAACTTCGACTATTGAGCGATGGTATTCTATGTCATGTAAAAAGTAAAACCACACTAGATCTTATTTGGCATTTGCAGCGCCTCACTTTTTTACTCTCACTTTCACTTAGTTAAAATGTGGTCTAGTAACTTGTAGCGCTTCAACTGACTTACGCGGAAATATTTCCGAAGGGGAACCTAGCTTAGTGATGATATACGGCCATCTATGCCATCTACTTTCTATTCCCATTTACGGGGACAACATCAATTAGATTGAAATAAATTCTAAAACTAAAGCTACTTCCTTGCGTCGGCGCTAGGAGAGGAATATCCACCGAAACATTTATCGTACGAGTATATCGGAACGGTAATTATGTTACGATGACATTGTAGTACCTTTCGTGACCGTCTTTGTAAATAGATTCTCTTCCCTTAGAACTACCGCTGCCCTGCATAATACAAGTGGTGGTACAAGCGTCGCGCAGAATTTCAATAAAGTAATATCATGTATCGATGACTCAAGCAGCGCATAGTCAAAGATAAAATTCTTTTATAATCTCTTAGCAACTCAATTCAATTCTATAAGATTTTAATTTGTAATTCAATCTTAAATGGAAACGCGGACTTGCTTTTTAAACACCTATTCAATCTTCGTCTGAAAACACCCATATTATAATCGGAGGGATAAACAGATAGGGAACGATAATTTGTTCCAATATTTTATTTTTTATTGTACGTACAATGAATATCGTCAATAGCCAGTTAAGGTACGATCTACGAATCCTATGGTCGGGAGTTCGAATCCACCATCTCCTAACATAAGCCTAAGCTTATTTGGAATTCTTCTTCTTCGTTCCCTCACTGCTGAGGATCGCGACCACGTACAAGCAGCCTCCATTGAGTGCGGTCATAGGCCGAGTGGACCGCACGCTGCATGCTGCCTCCCATCGTCTTCATGATCATGTGCGACCATTTTGTAGGCGCCCTACCCTGAGCACGTTTGCCGTCCATTTTGCCTAGGATGATCTGCTTCTCCAGACAGTTTTTTGGAATTAATCATTCATAAAGGGATGTTAATAATATTTGTGAAAAAAATGAATTACGATATTTTTGTGATAGAAGGCAGCAGTCCGCCTGGATGTCTGATGGTGTAAGGCGGAATTAGATCATGTAATTCCTGTGCTCAATAATAGGTAATTTGATGGTCGTCGCAAGACATTATACCTACTAATAAAGGATCATTTATTTAATGTAATCAAGTTGTATAAGATAAGGTACGGTAGCCTAATGGCTGGCTAAGCGTTGGTCATGCAGGAGGCAATGCACGGCCGATGCGTCGTGCCTAACGCACATGCTATAGAAACAGGACCCGCATTTTAATTATTAAATAATGCTTTCTGGATTTGTAACATAAATGACATTCAGTGTTTATAATATCTACATGAAACAATGTTTACGGGAGACCTCTAATATGTGATTATCGCCTTTGAATTTTGTTTACGCAATCGCCCTCTTCAATAATTCTATTTTTTATCAATAAATTGGGCCCCAACTTTGCTATCGTGTCTGATCTATGACAAACCAGCAACTTCAATTTATTTGTGTCATATGATTATAGTATGTAGACAGGTCATAGTTAATTTTTTTTTAAAGACTGCTAACAGTTTTTTCACAAATATTACTTGCTAGGACACGGTTCACGTCAATAGTTGAATGGTGGATTTGAATCGACCTTTATTTGAAACAACCTTACGACCTTCTCAAACCGTATCCTAAATCATTGTGCTATTGACACTTTAGTAATATTACGTTTCTTCTTTATACTTTAAAGTATTTACTTGGTAAATATATATGTATATAGGAAATACATATACTACTTTGATGCACAGTATAATGCTACCGTTACGTGACGGAATGTATGTACACATACTTTATCGCATGTGAGTGTAACCTTGGTGAGACCTTTAAACAGGCCTGCAATTACACCGTTTGTCTTTGAACACAATCTGAGCTAGTAAATTGAAATCAATACAGTTGCAACGAGGGTTCAAGGAAGGTTAACAAAGCCTGGCACGTCCTCAAGTCTAGATTGTAATAAAAACAATTCAAATGAAATTCAGAACCGACTTTATTAAAATTGACGCACGGAGCCGTGACTCTTGCTTCATTGGTTTACAAATGTGGTCACGATGTCTGAAGCTCTTTATGGATGATTTAATCAGGCCATGCTGACAAGAAGACAATACTGTAGACGTGTGCCGATATAAGACGAAACCACCTTCTACCCAGCCACCTACTAGGTAAACGTGTACCATTTTAGGCCTCATCTCTGCCTTGAGTCCTGTTGAGTCTAGTGAGATTGAGATTAAACTTAACCCTAGATTTTATAAAAAAACATGATAAAATTCATACAATAAGTTTGGTTCAATGTCTAACATTCGCGTGATATAAGATAAACAAATTAAAATTATTTATTTACCGCCACACATATATATACATAAAAACATCATAAAACGTTTAAATATAAAAGTTTTGGTTCCAGGTGTTCTCTGTGACCTGACACTAATGCTCGTAACGGCGCGAATGACAAATAAAAAATCTATCAATATATCCCTCATATATCTATAATAATATTCCCTTATTAGTATAGATTATCTGATATGTGTAATAAAGGAAACCATCAGTTATAATTCAATGTTAACGAGTCGCAAGCGGCGAGTACGACAGCCGCGGAGGTGACTCACCTTTCTCGTAATTACCGCGAACTTAATCAATATGAGGTATAGCTTAAAAAACATCCTGTCACGACCTTATCGCCAGTATTACCTTAATGGGTCGGGCAGAGGTAGCGACATATTACGTTTGAACGCACAACGCGTTTTTTCCTACCAGAGATTCTTATTAAATATTATATTACGAGTATTTGTATTCCTCTATTGTGATGCACGTATCCAGTGAACACAATTGTTCTACTATACAAATAATACGTTTGCGTTTGCGGTAGACGAATAAAGTTAAGAAATCAACGAAACCAAACCACATCGCGGGTTGTGTGTTGTTTTATGTAATAAGGGGAATTTAATATTCTATGGAACTATATATGTATTTTATTTTTATTTTTAAACGATATTTGAAATTTTTATTGCTGACAGGACTACTGCCAAACACGAACTGTTCATGTTCGATTTTATATATCCAGGTGACTAGCGGAAACGTTATGCTAAATAAAAAATGCTCTATAACCCGAATGAGTACTCATTTAAAAGTATAGTATTTGTTTTTAGTTGTGTATTTGATAAAATAGTCTACATACACAAGGGCTGCAAATACTTAGAATATTAAGATTATTTTATTATATAAATAAACGCTAAATTCATAGAATAAATGATTGGAGCTTTCAGTTAGGCTATAAAGTAACGATCTCGTAAGCTAGTGGTTTAAGTACTTGCCGCTACGCCGTAGCTCCTGTAACTTTATGTCTGGCCCAGAATATTTATCTATTTTTTTAAAGCTCGTATATGTTTCTGTTTCGTTGACAATGATGCCCGCTTTGTTGCTGAATGCAGACAAGGCTAGTCGAGGGAATGCCTCTATGGTAGCATAAATACTCTAACTTTGTTTCTGAGAAACTAAGATCTACCTGTCATGTCTTTTAATTTCTTTAATGTTCTAATGTTTAGCAGCGCTCTAGCTAGCCATTCATTTTCCTTTAGTTATATTTAGCATCTGGTAATGGTTTGCCCGCCTGTTCAAGAGTAAGTGTAAAAGAGTAAGTCTGTGTAAGACCTTAAGTTGTAAGATCATTCGAGTTAAGAAAGCAAATTAGAAAAATGGGACACAAGACTAGAGAGAAGATTAGTTTGTTTATTTTTCATCTAGGCGCTTCACTGAAGCCCTAAGTTTGATTTAACTATAAATTTATGCTGATAATATTCTACTTGCAAAGATTAGCCTATGCTATTTCCTGTTTATATTATTTAAGGAAAATTGTTAGCTGGTTATGTTGCTATGATCGAAGTTAATAGAATATTTCATTTTCAAAACAGATATCCAACAAAAACGCTAGTTCTATTAAACTTTTTTTGTACTTTGTACGTCATATTTAATGCGGGCTAAAATAACGCTTACATTCGGATCGCTTCGCTCTTATTACTACAAGTTGCTTGACTTTATATGGTCAGTGTAAACTTTTTTTTGTACAATGTGGTTTCATAACAAAGGCTCAATTCCAACAATCATCTTTGCCGATGGTACATTAAAAAAACATCAACTTAGAAATGAATATTGTTTTATTTAATATTCTAATTTCAAGCCAGATTAAACTTTCACTTTTAAATTAGGAACGTCAAACAAATATGCTTCTAAATTTAATATTTTTATACATTTTTAATTTTTTAGAACAAATAGAAAGAATACCACTTTTATTTAATTCCTAGTAAATAAAATCAAACTCCTAACAAATAATTAGTATTTGGGTTTACTTGGCACACTAAATTACAAGGGCAGTTATTGAGGTACTCAAAATTACCTAAGGATCAATGTAGAACCCTAAGGTATTATATATACTGTGTAGTAAGTATAGTCGGCCGAAGTCGAGCCATTATTTTTACATCGATATTTACTTTGCAACGTTTACTAGAAATCTTGTAACAACAATTAAAACCACTGATCAATTAAAAAGTATATTTAAAAAAAATTAGAAAATATATCGCTTACTCACTATAAGTTTTGAACGCAAGTAACTCAACGACTTGCTTGAAGTTTAATTTCCTTGCACACGACATGTTTAATGAAAGGTCTGAAGAGAGTTGATAATTGCAAGTAGCACGCCTCGGTTTCATTTAGAATACTAGAGATCTGCTCTGGTTAATTTCTGTTTATTTTACGTTATAACTGATTTAAGTAATGTAATTTTTTATATAAAATAATATTCCTTGTCCACTGAACATATTTGTAAAAAATATAAGGTTTCCAAATGTGTAATCAATGATGATAACATAGTGGAACTTTCTTGGAAATACACTAAATGTTATAGCGGTGAATTTTTTTTTGTCGATTTATAATTTTTCACAATTGAAATGATTAGCCAAAATACTGATTTAAAATATAAATAGAATATTAAGTGCCTTTATGCTTTCTTTCTATGCTCTTTTCAGCATTTGGTTAATATAAACATTTTTTTCGCGTATTAATTATATGTACTAAAATATTGCTGCTTTCTATTCTACTTCCATATATTTAAGACATTGTTTTTAAAAATATTACGTTGTAATTTATGACGATCAATAACATATTTTAAAAATTAGAGCCTGTTTCTAACAATTCAAAATTTTATTACTTAGGAAAAATTGAAAATTAAATTTAACTAACTGTATAAATATTTACATTTTCGAGGAATATAAATTGTACTCATATATTCCTCGTATATAATAGCGTAATAAAAATTATTTAGGTTAGATAGGTTTATTAATCTTTGTTTGTAAAGTGTTTCAACTTAATTAAACGTGAGTGTTTAAACACTAACAACATGGCCAAGTTACGCGCATATAAACAAAATAAAAAATGTACGAAACATTTTGGGTAAGCTCTGCAACTACCGTTACGAAACAAAACTGGGAATACGAACTAAAAAAAGGGAAATGTAACTCACCATGTTGAGTTGATAATGTTCTTTAAGACGTAGAGTGGGTAGGACCGAGTGTGGCTTGGTGAGCTCGTGAGGCAACGCACCGGGCCAGACTGTGGGGAACACAGGGCTTCGGCCTCGTTTATATAGCGCAGTGTATGCGAAATGATTATTCTAAGTGATGTTACTTAGCGCTACAAGACGCATTGTTAACATAAATAGAACGAATATGTAGCATATACATATGTTTACTAAAGTTTAGAGATGAAGTTTGGTTTATGGTACATGGAAAGAAATCCCTGGAAAATTAATTAACCCGTAATTTGTTAACCAAGTAAGAAACCGAATAAACATTTAGTAATAAGTTGTCTAGGATTCAGTCGACCTCGACCAACAAGATCGTGAAGTCCTTATCCACTAGCTAGGCTCTTACTGGATTTGTAACTTAACTAATATAATATACTTACTTATTCCCTCCGATTACAATGTTGGTGTTATAAAGAGTAGTATAAATGGCATTTACTAAGCTAGTGCGCCTTACCATCCAGGTCTGCATCTCTTACTGAAAGTATAAAAAAATGATAAAATATTATAGAAACGTCATTACGACTGACATACATGACCGTTATACAGACTGTATCTGAGAGTAAGGTCGTAAGTTCAAATCCACCATTTGACTATTATTTAACTAGAAATCTTTATTAATTAGAAAAATTTGTTTATAAATAGTATTACGGGTAATGCATATCAAGCGCACGATCTCAAAGCGATATCGTTTTATCAAACAGGGTGAATACAAGAATAAGTAATCCGCTACTCGCGTGTAATACTGTGACCAGACGAGCCCGCGCTTCGTTCAAGTCGTCCGCCCGTATGACTAACAAAGTTTCATGACTAATTCCAAACTGAAACATCTAAAATTAAATTGAAGAGAAGATACGTTATTCTTCCCACAGGAAGTCAAGGAATAAAATTTAATTTTTTCGGAATTATGTGGTCGCTTGCTACAAATAGTGGGCACTATATGTACCAAGCAACCACTTTGGGTTGCAATTGGCTCAACACCTGTCACATATGAGTCCTAATAAGTTTGGTGGAAAGCGTACAACAATTGCTATCTTTGTTTACTCTGCTCATAAATAGTTAAAAAATTTGAGAGCTTTTTACCATTA
This sequence comes from Meandrusa payeni, assembly GCA_029286785.1. NCBI lineage: Eukaryota > Metazoa > Arthropoda > Insecta > Lepidoptera > Papilionidae > Meandrusa > Meandrusa payeni. The sequence goes on from JAGSMX010000017.1 coordinate 732,297, forward strand.
CTTATTTATAGGCAACATTTGATTTGGAAATGGTGAAGGAATTAATGACTAATTTATACTGAAATGGTAGGGACGTCCGGCGCGCTAGAGGTCGTCCTAAACAGGTGGTAAGGCATGCGTAGATGTATTTGTCTAGTAGTTTGCTAGATACAAAATAAAGATAAGAAAGAAACTAACAGTGTATATATGTATATATATATATATATGTAACTAACTGTGTAACTTTTTGTGAAGAGAGTATTAAGGCTTTAGTTCAGCTTGTCGCAACCAAACACGTGTTTAATCAGGATCGAACTCATGTTGCTAGCATACTATGCAATGCGACAGCGCGGAGCTTAAACGATTACCACGACTCTTAATCTATGTATAATATGTTAAATACTATCTATAATAATATTTTTCACGAGCAGTTAAAATACAAAACATTAATTTACGTAACATTTCGTTCATCGATAGTTTGTAATATTTTTTATAGAAATATAAAAATGTAAAATAGATTTTTAGTAATAACAATTAAAAGGGGTATCTTACTCTATTCAGTTTGGTCATGGTCACCCTAGCAACGCTATCAGGGGTTGAGATGAAAACGAATCGAAGGGATGTAGACATCTGTAGGGAACCTTGACCCTCGCCGCCGTTTGTTATGAGTCGTATCGATTTTTTACCATAACCGTTTGCTTTGTATTATTGTGTAAATATACTACAGGTATACGTTAATATGTATTATAAACATTTTTTTGTTTATTTTCGCTTTTGCTGGCTGTTCTCCTTCTTAAAGTGCCTTTCCGACTAGCGAAGGTTGGTTCAGTCAGTTCACCATATCTCTCTCCGTCTCTTGCGAGGTGAAACAGATGGGCGGCATTCGCAATTCTGGTCCACTCTGTTATGTTATGCATCCATGACTTCCTTCTACGACCAACACTTTTTTTGACAGCAACTTTGCCCAACGAGATAAGTTGAAGGATGTCATATGTCTCGTGCCTATGCACGTGACCGAGGTCCAATACTTTTCTCATCTTCATGGTCTGCAGTAGTTCCTACTGGTTACCACTTGGAATTAGGGTCTACTCTTTGCGATGTTATCCTTAAGTATAACAATGGAGTGTCTGCCAGCAACACAACAGCGTAATCTAAGGCAATTGGTTCCTTGCACTTGAGCTCTACCATATGCGGTCTATCGATTGAGTTGACTGTTTTTAATTAAACATAGCAAGACCATATGGCACGCTGTACAAGAGATTTTAGCTCCAATATATAAGTATTTAGAGTTCACATCGATTCAATGATTTTTGTCGTGACTCATCTAATTACAGTTTGTTTAGGTCGGTACAAATGGATTTATATTTAGCGCAAAGCTATTTGGCTTTATGTAATGAATATTCAAGTTTAGTGGCGTTTGTTACAATTTAAAAATCGAGCTTTCAAAAGCGTGATGCCGGCCAGCTTCAATGTAGACGAAATCTTTAGGACCCCGAGTCTAAAAAAATTGTGTACATAATAACCATTCATTGGCATCATAATGGTTATATCTTCTAGATTTAATAATCATTTACTTTTAGGTCATTGGTTTACCGTTGCAGCACCACTAGCACGCCAATCGTACATCTCTTTGTATTCGTCGTATTTGGTAATGATGGAATGATTTCATAATGAAACATCACAGGCAAATAGTAGGCATGGGCCTTTTTTGCTAGTGATGACGTCGTTACAGCGCAATTACATTCTGCAGTACCTAAAATATTGACACTCAGGCATATATTCAAAGACTTAATTTTGTTTAGGCAGGAAAACGAAACTCAACAAACAACCAAGTCACAACTAAAGTCTTCAATGATGATGAATTATTTTCAAAGTTGATGAAACGCGGAGTATAGTTAATTGTCGCTTAGCTAGTTTACAGTGATGTAGACAAGATCTGGCCTCATGTTTAATATTACAATTGTGTCAAAATATTTTGTACATAATGACATCTTTTTTACAATTTTGCTGCAGCTATGAAATTATCATCAAATAATAAAAAAAGAACTATTATTTTATGAATATATCAATCGTTTGTACTTTACCAGTCGGTTAAAATTTGGTAACAATTTTATACTCAGGGCGCTGGCTTCTAAGAGTTTTGCATAAATCTGAGTTCATAATGTACGTTAGATTTAGCTCCAAATGTCTTTACCACCAAATAAACATTATTTTATTATATTCAATTCATCGTCCATATTATATAAGCAGTCCCAATGGTAGGAATAAATAGAACGTATATCATCCAGACATAGGCTCGGCCGCGCTGGGGCTAACGAGCCGTGAAATAACATCGCATTGTTTGACTGGTATGTAGGTAAGAACGGGCGAATAGTATCCCGGCACGAACCCGACGCGCCGCTGTGTTTTGATTTGTGCGTGTCAGCGACTCACGTCATGCGGGATCGGCTTTTTCAACGCTATCATAATATATCACTCTTTATATGACATAAAAAGTCATAAAGTTACTGTACGAAGTACATCATATAAAACGCATCCATACATCTATGCATATATAATCTCTAATAAGGACTACCTCTTAACTGTCCTTTTTTGATATGTCGTACATCACAATACAATCATTTTTAAATGTTTCGCTTTAAGTTTTAATAATTCAAATTTACTTAAGTAAGGGTCTGTTATATGTAAAATTTCTTTTTTTATCCGTTGAAAGGTTTGTTTAAAGAAAGTTACTCACATAAAGAGGTTTTATACAGGTTTTATAAATATGAATCTACGGACATAATAATATATCAAATTAAAAGAAACCGACTGTCAATTACGCCTTTGGTTAAATTAACAATAAGTGCGAACAAATTATTGCTATTATTTTACAACAGGAACAATATTTATTTCAGCAAAGTCTATGTCATATACTTAGCATATTATCCATGCACTCAGATCACTGTAAAAGCGATCCTATAATCATATGACTGATTTTTTAAATGCCATGTAAAATGTACATACGTCTAAAAGGTAAATAAATAAAGGTATTTTTTTTTAGTTTTTATTTACAAACATATTACCTATATTACTCACACTTACGTCCGGTTCGGAGTAATTACAACAATTATTAATGGCACTTATGTGAGAGCATTCGTATAGTTAATAACAGCAAAAGACACAACAGTAAAATTGTAAAATTTGGATATCAGATATAAACGAAAACATTTAAACAACGAAAACAAAAAATGCGTTTTGCACATAATCCAAATTTAAGACTTACATGGTTTTCTCATGGATGCCATTGACACTATAGGAAACAATGCATAAGCTTTCAAATAAAAAAAACATACAGACGAATTGAGAGCCTTCTCCTTTTTGAAGTCAGTGAATAAGATTAAAGAAACTTTATATGCAAAAATCTATGTTTGTGAATGTCCCTCATGGATTTTAATATGGTTGAGGTCGGTTTTCAAGAGTTTTTTGGATTAACCCAGTGGATGTTCCTGTGACGATTGGTAGGGATTTAATTACGTAATAAATTATTTTCAGTTCTCTAGTGGTCGATATTTACACATGGCGTACGACTGGCACGCAAATCGTGTGTTTGTTAGTATTTAAGGTGTTTCATAATGAAATGTCACTAGTGAATAGCAGACTCGGGACTTAATAGTCATCTGGCTATAGATTATTATTACTTTGCTTTAAAAAATGAAGCCGGCGCGGGTACCTAGTTTTAAATATTTTGTTTTTTTTTTAATGTTGCATGGTAATAAAAAACAATCTAATAACTACTTAAGCTAGAGTGAAAACAAATATGTTTGTAACTCGGAATATAATATATAAGTGGTTTAAGTTCAATTATAATTTAAATTGATCCTAAACAATAATGAGGTATTTATTTGCCTGCTATAAATTATATTTATATTATATATAATAAAGAACTCGGTTTCTTGTTTACAAATATCGAAGCAACAATCCTTTGATATGTCGATGTCTATTGATATACATCGTCATGTAACATTTTCAGTTAATTAGTATGCATGTAATTATTACGTGTAATTGATTTAATACGCATCTATATGAAGTTAGCAGAGAACCATATCTCTCCTAGAAGCGAATTAATCGCCCCATCCCCATTGTACCTTCGGTCTCCACCCTTTCATAGTCGATGTTTCGCGCGTCCTAATGAAGCGATTTGAGTCATTGATCATCGTGCGTGCTGCAAAGGCGTGGAAATCGCTAGCGTCAGACTTGCCGTTCAAGTACGACATTGAAGCCTTCAAGAGTAGAGTGAATAGTCACTTACTAAACTAGCGCGTACCATCTTTCGATTATTTCACCACTTAACATCACGTGGGATCGTTATCGAGCACTAGTTTATACACCATAAAAAAAAGCGATTTATGACCCAATGATTTACGCTCTATTATGTTTATCATATATAGTTAAGACTAGCTAATTGAGCAAACCGTATATTGTGCAGTTATTTCTCAATTTAGAGAAACTCCGAGCTGATAATTAAAATGACTTCTTGCGATTTGGTAAAATTAATTATGTGCATAAATATATATAATTAATATATTAATTATAATTATTTACCTTAATAAGCTACTTCATACCTATCGGAACATAAAGAGGTGATTGCTGTATTCGTATCATTGCTTGGGCTTCTTTGAACCCATATGTCTTGTAAATTGAAATAACGGTTAATTGATACACCACACCAGAGAAATCGAAACTGATCGGGGACTTACGACTGGTCTATTAGACCAGGCACACATAGGTTGATGCTTTGTTTAAATAATTTATTATCTAAACTAAAAACAAATCTTCTGGTTGCATACGATGCTACTACCTGTGATTGTAAAGAGAATAATGTAAGTATGATTGTTTTCTTCTACAAATAACAGATGTCGCAGACAATTATAATTCTAGTAAACTCATACTCATACATGAGAAGACTAGATCTTATAAAAATTTATCCAAGTCCAGAGATAGTGTCGTCACGTCACTTTACGAACTCTCATGAAGCAGCGGCTAGCTTTTTCAGTTGAGATAAGTCTAGTTAAATTCCGCACAAACCATTCACTAATAAAATAACAACAGTCTGTGTGTACGTCATAACACGTCGGCGCCATCCTGACGGCCGGTTTCGAGGTAGGTCTTCGAATTCTTGGCTGTGAAGAAGAAGGGCGCGTTTTGCGTGGGACAGCGGAACGACTTGAGCAGGACGGGAGGCACGTTGTCCGACTTGTTACCGACCGGCTCCAGTAGGTTGTTCCACAGAAGGTTGGCAGCTGGATAATGTATTAATAAAAAAATTATTATCAATTAAGTTAACTGCCGAGATGCGCGGTAATGGAAATCGGTAGCTGGGATGATTCCGAACAACTTTAGAACACTTCCTATGGTAAATGCGTCAGAGAATGAAGAGTCCATCAGAAAGACTCTGATCGTGGCGGAAGACGATTCAACATGGGAGGTTTTAGATAGGTTCTTTTAGTTTCAGTCCAACATAATCGTATATCTGATTGCGTAAACGCATTACTTCTCGAGTAAAAAACAGTCCAAGAAGAGTAGTCATTGTTCGAGTGGAGTCCTCAATATTGCTGATCGACCGAAAAAGAAAGTTATCGTGAAATAAAGCATTTTTAAAGTGGAATACTTTACGTACCAAGCGCGTGACCTTTCTGCGAAAAGTGGAAGCAGTCGTGCGTGATGTAGGAACGGTGGATGACCATAGGGAGAGGAGTTCTGGGAGGAGCGGGCGCGTTGAACAGCCTCATGAACGGCTGCACCACCACCGTGAAGTCCTCGCGAAGGGAATACCGCCCGCTCTCCACCTGTGGAATAGTAGAAGACGCAGAGATGTAGGACAGACAAAACAATGAGCATTTGAGTTACTGCAATACAATTTAGTTGTGATCTTTTCGCACAACAATTGATATAACCGCTTATTCATTCGAAAAATTAACTTGTTTTCATTGTAAGCTGTACCCGCGTTTTGCTTCTTTACAATTCCTAAGGAAATATGACTTGTGATTTTTAAAAATTAAATAAATATGTGCGCGAATCGGGTCTCCAACAAAGCTATTTGGTATTTTCCTACGATGTAGAAAGTGAATCGAAATAAAATTCAAATGGCGAGGAGCTAAACACTTGTCACATATGGGACCTAATAATTGGATAGTGATCGATAGCCCCATTATTATACACACATACATGTCTTAGAAAATTTCCTAAGCGAGACGTGGCGCAACGTAATCCACCAGATCGTGATACGACGACCACGAAGAAGAAGTAGTCTAAAATAATAGTTACCAGTGCAACCTCTGCTTTCTGGTAGAGTCGCGCCATGTGCACCAGGTCAGCTAGCTCGCCGCCACCGCGGTGGAAGCAGGTGCAGAACAGCGAATGCATTAGCCGGCACATCAACGGCCGCACCACGCGCACGGACACCGACACGTCTTTACAAAGAGAAAAAATGCGTTAAATTACTTGACAGTAGTCAAAGTCAGTCTTTTCGATAAAAGCCACCGTTCGAGTCGTGGCTGGACTCTAGCGACCTTGGATCTAAAAGATTTCATGAAGTTATCGCCAAAATTGCCAAAATCCCTTCTCGAAGGCTCAGGTTAAGCGACCTAAGAACTGTGCCACCTGTCAAAAACTTTTGAGACTTCCTTTGAAGCTTTGCTGTTATCAGCACAGATGTATGTTCCATCCGTCCACTCCCGTGACCTGTATGAACGTCTCACCCAGTACTGGAATTAGATTTATGATAGTCCTGGGCAGGTGATCGTAGAAGTAGTCGAGGGCGCGGGCCAGCTTGCGGGCGTGCGCGGCCGGGGACCACGCCACCGGGGACAGGCAGGAGGCCGAGCACAGGTCGTTGGCGCCGATGAACACCGTCACCATCTTCCAGTCTCGCTCTATGTTGATGTCCGGAGAAGCGCGCATACGAGCCACCAGTATCTAAAATTGGACCATCGATATTATTCATTAGATTTATATATAAGTGATATAAATGTTTTTTCAATTTCAATATATGCTGTGCTTGTGACTTCGTCCGCGTGGAGTGGACTTTCAGCAGGAATTTTAATTTTTAGGCATAATATTTGGCTAATAAAACTCATACATATATTTAATTAACCACATTTTGTAATGACTCCATAATTCTCCGTATTTTCTGCTACTTTTACTTTCTGGGCCGTAAGTGTTTCAACCGACTTAAAAAAAGGTTTTCAATTCGACCAAATGTTTTGTTTTGTATTTTTTATGTTGTTACTTCATAACTTTGGACTAGATCAACCGATTTAGATCATTATTTTTTGTTAGAAAGCTAGTGCTTCCCGTGTGGTCATGTGACATAGTTGATACGCTACAAAAATCGATACGGTTTTGATTGCTCTAAGGTGGATGCGTAGGCGACCTCTCAACAAGGTGTAGTTGTAACAGGCTTCTCGAAAAAACTACAACCAGCTGTAAAAAAGAGAGATATGATCATATTGTCGGTCTTATTCTTTCAAAACAAAATATTTTAATTTCAATTATTTGAAACATATTTAATAAATATATCAAAATATTGAGATGAAACATTTTTGTAGTATTTCGATAATATGGTGATAAGAAGCAATAAAGTTGACTGTCCACACAAAATGAAGCTCATACTGCCATACAAAAACTTATTTTATTTTGATTATATTCAAAATGGGCTTCAAAAAGTTTTAGATTTAATTTTATTATTCACTGAGTCCCAAGCAGGTAGCATCCAGCCATTTTGTTGGTTAGGATGTCTTTACTTTCAAAATAGCCGGACAAATCATCTTAGGTAGGAATCTGTGTTTTTGCAAGGATTTGTGCTTGACCAAAGCATGTAATGATCATCAACAGTCTCGTGACGAGAATTGTCTAAAACATGAGTAAACCGCGATAAAATCCGTAGAAATAGTAATATATCTACCAAATACTTTTTGTTGTTTCTTTTTTTAACGTGCACGTGTAATCAAATTAAAAAATTACATTAATTTAAATTTCAAAACCGTTAGCTGTCATGACATCTTCAGGTTACTTTTTTTTAAATTCCTAGCTTTTATTTATCACTTGTCATGTGATATATCGCATCGCATATCTGCAGCATAGCTTATACTGTGTACAGGCCTGTCCCGGCCCCTAGTAGATGTGCAAATGAATATACTGTTGCGTGATGCGGAGCGCCAAAATGTAACAGGTGGAAACATTTTCACGCTTCAAAAATTTGGCTTGAGGTCAGGTTTAACAAGCGATTATACGTGATACATACATTGAAGTAAGCCTCTTAGATTAATTTAAAAAATAAATACCTTTTTAAAGTTATAAGAAAAAACAAGTGGTAAGCCTATTGGCTAAGTTTTAAACTGTGATGTTACGGCTTGCAGTTCTAATTCCAATGAATTTTTGTTTTTCAGCTTTTACTTTGTTTTTTTTATGAGGTATCACGTCGGCGTATCCGTAGTCTGATTAATTTTTTTTCTGGCTTTGTTGTTTGTTGTGTGATGGCTTCTACAAGATCGCCGGGTTGAGAGAAAGCCGAAGTTTCAGACAGCTCAGCCTGACTTCTAACACCTCTATTAGCACCGTAAATTCTTTAGAAAAAATCAGTGATTGCATACAGAGAGTAATGTTACCATGACACGTCTTTGCTCCACTATACTCTGTCTGTCTATCCAGGGTGATGCAGAGAACTGAACCAAAGCCTCAATCTGAATCCTCTCGTATTATTGGTATTACTGCGAATGTTTCTCTGTACGTGATTAGATCGTTTAAAACGTAAAAATGTGGACATTTACACATTCAAGGTTTGCTGTTCAACAAACTAGTTTGGATTAATGGGAGCACGAGTGAAAGCTTTGATCTCGAGGAAGTGACGTCACGAGTGCCGTACCAGAGTAAACAACATTTTGGGCCGCGCTCCTGGACATCAGATGAATTGGACAGACGCTTTCTTTCGCATACAAATTATTGCATCACGTACGCGTTGAAGCACATTGGATGCACTCCTGTGAGTCTAGGTATACAGCTGCTATACTGTACCTCTACACTAGGCCCCGAGTCTGCTAAACTGATTGTGTCAAAATGCGATTTGTATTAGCTTTGGTAATCTGCTAAGTCGTTAGTGCAACTATAATTTTCTGATGACATTAGAATATTGTTTTAATTTTTTTAGGTATTAGATCACCAAATACTAACAATTTGGTGATCTAATACCTAGTGAAATCTGTAAATCAATATATTACAGCTTTACTACCGACTTCGAAAAAAGAAGAGGTTCCTAATTTGTCTGTATTTTTTTATATTTGTTACTGTATAACTATCGACTGGGGGAACCGATTATTGAGAGAGAGAATTGAATCCAATTCTGACAATGGCATCCATGTCCGAAGATTCATTTTTTATTGGATAGGTAGGATATACTTTAAAAGTAGTTTTAGCAGGTCTGCATTTCCAGCGACGATGTAATATGATTGCAAACGCATCCTTTTTGTTGAACAATCATCACTTACTAAATAGAGAGAGGTCGAGGAAACTGGCTTAGTATCCGGCCGTCGTTGCCCGCACTGACCGGAGCCGCCGACACCAACAGTAGATTATTAATATAGCCTCACATACAGAATACTATACGTTTTTTGTGAAAACAGTTCCGCGATACGTGCCTCTCGACATGGCCTTTGAAAATGTCTTAGAGAAGACGTGTAATGCATGAGTTGACAGTGACACGACAAAGGTAGTTGTAATATACTAGTTAAATAGAGCATCACGCATACACTCATAGAATTACAGATTGAGTGCGGTGGAGCAGGGCGAAGTTTTTGTCTCTGTAGCTCTGTGTGTGATGCTGTATATTAACTAGTACAGTACTAGTACAGAACAACTGCCCAATTTGCCGTCAACGCTACGCCTCGATCGCTGTGCGGTCTGACCTTAAATTCGGTGGATTCAAAAATAAATAAATAGATAGATAGGATTAAAACCGCATAGATCCTCCAAAGACAGAGGGTTCTTATAAGAATATTTATATACTTTTTTATATTTTTTAGGCAAGTGCCATGAACATTTATTTGCTTTACAATTAAGTCCCTCTCGCATTAAGTTGTAGCTGTACAACAGCGGCATAAATATTTCTTCCGCTGAGAAGCTTATTAGATATATTATGTTCCTCCGTTCTATCTCTAGTGAAATAATAGGGGCTAATGAGACGTATCACGCAAACATATGTATTTCTCAAGCAGAGAAGGTGCAAATTTATATTTTATTTTCCTTTCTAATACGTTTGCATCATTACCTTCGCTTGTTTGTACGCATCCTCATCAGAGGCGACGGGAAAGGCTACGTTGAGCCGGGAGTTCCTCGCCAGCCACTCCCCCGTGCCGGTGGAGTAGCCACGAAGCTGCGGGTTGTACTCCTTCAGGATGTTGGGCAGAGTCAGGAACTCGCGCCACGTGCTGTCGCCACCTGCGCGCATTAAACAGATGGCTACGATTGGTTTCCTGATTGATTCGGAGCTCGGACTTAGAGCCGATAAGGCCAATACTTGAGGATGATGATAGTGTCAGAATATAAATGTTTTAACACTAAAACTTTTACAAGTCGAAATAAATACTTTAATACCTGAGATCTGAGCAAAGACAAGTCGTTTTCGACCCGTCATGTGACCAGTATTCTCTACACAATTTTTCGAACATATCAATGTTACATATCATGTCATGTATACAGACAAACAATCACCTGCACACCACGACACTCCTCGGTACTCCACTATAGCTCCCAGCGCAAACTCCTCGAGCGCCCCGCTGCCCGCCACCAGCGAGTCTCCGATGGCAGCGACCACGTCGATGTCCCCAGGCCGCAGCCGGTGTACCGAAGTAGGCCTCTGCTTGCTTCTGCCCCAGGGTAATGAGCTGGCGCAGGGGAAGGGAGTAGATGGGGGTATAGCGCGCTGACGACGCACATTCGACTTGCGAGGCAAGTAATGGATGGACTGCCACTGGAATGGAAAAACACTTTTGTTAGTATCTGAATTAAAATTTGAGTGCCTATTATTTATTTCGTGGATCATAGATTACGTTAAAAAAAGCACGGGCAGGTGAACTACATGCTGACACAATGACAAATGCTTGATTGCCCACAGAGTCTTTATGACCTACACAACAAGGATTAATTGCAATATGTATGTATTGTGAAGACGCGATAGCCTTTCGCGAGAGATCGAGAAACTATGAAAACCTAATTAAAGACTAATGTGAAGGTGAACAGCATAGTAGATCTAGTAAACAAAGCGTAAGACAAGACTGGGAATACAATAAGGACTACGTAGGACCAGAACGTCAATGGTAGGCTGCAAGTTTGGAACATTGATGTAGTGGAGTAAAACCTCTCCTGGTTTTAGTACTAGAGGGACTGACTTGGTAGTACGGGCGGCCATAAAAAGATAAACGTTTGATGTAAAAATTAGCTACTTAACAGCCTCAATAAGCTCAGCCGTCACATGGCCACATGAAAAAACTGAAATGTTTTTTAAAGGATCTAGTATTTTAGTGCACCAACCCTGACATTTTAACTGAGGGTATTTTCAAGACTATAGTTATTTTAAACTAAGTGTGTGTGCACCTTACCATCCAGGACTGCGTTTCCACTTAACATCAGGTGGGATCGTGGTCAAGCACTTGCTTAGAAAGTATAAAAAAATCAGTACTCATTGTGAGTTCGTGGTTGCATCAGCTACTACATTAAAAGGTATGTAGTAGCTGATGGGCTTTCTTATAAGTAGCATCTGTCTGAAATGGTTTTGTCTTCCCAAGCAAACTCGAGACTGAATTTTGCATTAGTCCCAAGGTCCCAATACACGGTTGTCTTTATAAAAGAATGTTTTAGGTTGCTGCTGTAAACTCAAGGTGACCATTCGATACAGTGAATTTATCGGCGGTTTAACCTCTTTATATAACGTGTGTCTTCTATTATCATCTATCCGTATCAATCCATTGCTCACAAAATAAGCTTTTCTTAATGCCTTCCACCATATACGATCCTGCGCTATCTTATGAGGTCGTCGGTCCATCTGGAGGGAGGGCACCCTACGCTTCTTCGACCCATGCCCTCCATTCCAGTACTTTTCTTTCCCATCTGCCGCCTTACGACGAAGTGGCCTATTGTCACTTCAACTTCTAACGACTAAGTGTCATCTATAGGCTGTACTTTTTATTTTTAGTCCTTCTTCTAAGGTAGAGCGCCAAGTATTTATGTCCAGGTCAATGTTCCGTATTTTTAATATTCCATGCCACTGCGCACATGTAACAATCGCCTCACGTGCTGTTACAATGTAAGGTGAAACACACCTTCTGTAGTAATGCCTACCTATAAATACTGGCACGTCCAATGTACTAGACGGGATCATTGTAAGGCTGAACTGTACAATACGTTTAACACTACACAGAGGATCTTTGTTTACGATGATGCGAAACAACAAAATACGTGAAAATCAAAGAACTTCTTAACAACATAAGGTTTCTATTAAATTCTCAATTTATCGATATCGATGAAAGCTTACTTAAATTTGTTTTGAACAAATATATTGGCATCATGTCCTATTTGTCCGTTCTTTATTCAACTGTATTTTTTTTATTATCCAATCTTTTTTAATGTGTATCACATTTTTTTGTTATGTATTTGCATATAACGCTAAGTAAATAAAATGTGTATGCTTCATGCCACCGGTGGTTCTGACCATGGAGTGTGTTGACCATGTGTTGGATAACGGTTACAATCCGATACGACAAGAAGAGAGTTCTTTCGCCATAGTCATCAGCAAGCGTCCACTGAGCTACTCGCCAGTTTTCCTTGTTATAATGAAATAAAGATGTAAGCAAAGATAACGTTGCATAACACATTCAAATTCAAGAGGTCGTCTCCATTTAGGACAGCGCGCACAAACGCGACTGGCGTACACTTACGAACAGAGAAAATGGTACACGACCAACATAGACACATTAACGACCAACTAGACCTTGCTTGCTACGTGTAGTACATTTTCGGATACTTAGTACACTGTTGGCGAAACTATACGAGTACGTGACGTCAAATAATACAGGTTAAATTCACTAGTCGACATAGATAATGACATTTTTGTAAATTTTCAAGCAGTGATAGTCCAATGGCTAATAATTTGACTTCGCCGTTCCATTGTCAGAATTGGATTAAAATGGGACCACACGGGAAGCACATGCTTTCAAATAAAAAATAAATAAAGAATTATCAAAATCGGTTCAACCAAAAAAAAAAGAAAACATACAGACCAATTTGGAACCTTCTCCTTTTTTGAAGTCGGTTGATAATTTGTTTCGACATATAGTCACATATGGAACCTAATAAGCTTGCTGAAAATGAATAGTGATTACTGGTCTCTGTCTACCTAAAAGGATCTTAAAGAAGTATAAAGTATGAAGCTTTTTTAAAAGCTCATACTTCTTTTGTCTTACCGTATTATAAAAAACTTACGATTCTTTAAATTCAAAGTAACTTTTGTAAATTATTACTTAAGTAACTTCTTTTTCTTCATAAAGTGCCTCTACGGCTAGCGGAGGCAGTTAGTTCACCAAATTCCTCTCTGTCTTTTGCGTGAGCTCTGTTTGATGGGCGTATTTTTTTTTCTATTGCGACTACACTATATTATAGACAATTTAGTAACAGATAGATTGCAAGCAATTCCTCGTAGATAAAATATTTGATTGTTGATTCGAAAAGCATACATATTATGTAATTAGTCATAAACAAGAATCATTTTAGATCGTCGATAGCATACGTAACGAAGACTGGGGATGTATTTAACACCTTAGGCACGGTAGTGTCGTAGTCACGCACTATACAATGGGCGAAGCAGTGCCAATTGTTACGCGCATAACGTCGACTAACCTCACGTTAAATTGGTGATGAGAAAGCGTTTTATTGCTGTCAACACCGTACGCGTACCATACTTACTGCACATTGTTGCACATATATTACGACATAAACACCAACATTTACATATTACATTCCGTTTTATGTCTGTTAGTATAATTTTTTTTATTTTAAGATTTATGTCCCTGGCACCCATCTAATGCCATCAGTTCATACGTCAAAATTTACAGAATGCAGAATGTGTGCTCCAGAATTACATCATCTAATTCTCCCATTCCTATTCCATCATCGGAATTCAAGAGGCACTACTGGCTTACATCCTTTTCCATTTTTTTACATCCATACAGCAAAGGACTGAAATGGTTTACTCGCGTCTGTCTTTCTATTCAATTACAATGTGGGTGTTTTCAAGAGTAGAGTGATAACGCATTTATTAAGCTCCTTACCACCTAGCACTGCATTTCCCCTTAAAATCATTGGGATCGTGGTCAAACACTTGCTAAGCAAATGAAAAAATATATTCAAAAGCTGCAGCTAATGTTCACAAACATTCACTACGTACACTACCGACAGATACTATTAACACATTAACAAGGATGTGAAGGATCACACAATTGTTTGGGGACAATGAGGAATTGATTATCAACAATACGCTTGCATTAACAAAAGGCGCGGGAATTGCTTTTTTTATTAGATCCCACAAACAATGTCTTTCAACACGACAATACAACATATTTACAACAATTTTAGTTTCACATTTTTTCAGTTCGGTCGCGCAGCAAAACCTCTATCTCCGACAAGCCTGCCATAAGAAACTTCATTCAAAAAATCTATCTTTTTGAAGTCGGTTAAAAACCGTCTGAAACGATAATATATCGTAATCTTTACGTAAAGTTAATTATTTAAAAAGCGGATCCAACCGCATTATCCGCCAATTGCTGACCCCGAGCGCACTCATCCGCCCGCCGTCAGAGCGCGCGCACGCATCACTCGACGACGGACCGGTTCCCATCGATCAACGATAGGTTTGTCACCAATAGGATTCCTTTAAGATATACCCGAGTTTCTAAAAATTGAATAGAAGAATGCCAAGGTAAAAGAAGACAAGCCTATAAGTAAACGAACCATCTGGTACCTCTCTACAATTGGCCTGTTGTCTGCACACCTATCTCAGTTTCTCATATAAAATTTTCCTAATTCTGTAAAAGATTCACTCCAGTCTTGTTTAATGTAATGGACGCACAATTTTATAAATGTTAATCTTAATAACTTCAAATCCTGCGTGGCATTATTTTTGCGCTCGAAGTACAAACGCTACATGAGCTAGAGGAACCAAAGTTAATTACAGAGCGTGTCCCTAAATCCATACGTTATCAAGCTGTCGTGATGAACTAAAGCGAAGGGTCTTTTAAGTTTTGGCACATACTTCAGATGCTGTTGAATGGCATTTAAACAATTTTCGTTAGTAGAAAAAGAGAATACCACAAGTTTCGAGTATCGAGTTCGAATGTGTCTTTAAGATATTTCTAATTAGCCAGTTACAATGATTTAAAACATGACTCTATAATATTTTATGTAATAAGTATTTAGGCAGCAGCTAACATTTTTCTTTAATTTAAAATCCGTTTCATAACATTTTTGCGTAAAAAATTCGCCTTCAAAATGTATTTAGGATAACGCAACATTTATAACGTAATATGCTGTTTAAAGCAATAGGAGTGTGGATTTTCGATTGCACCCGTAATTAATTACCAACAGATGTTGATAACGATAAGAACAATTAATTACCTATTTTTTCCTCAACACATTTTTAAGTAAATAAAATGTCGCAAATTGAAATAAAATTATATTTATTACTATATTATACCTATGTATATTAATATATTTAGGTACATTGTAAGTATTAGTTATCTTTATTTCTAGTATTGTGTTCAGTCTTTATTGTAAACACTTCTTGCTGTTATATATTTATTTCGACTCCCCTGTATTACATGGTCGCTTATAGTAAGGCCCTTGCCCACATTTAAATTAAGTTTTTACTCAAATAGAATGCACCTATTTTTATGTGTGTAATGTAAGTAATAGTGTCTATTTATCCATGTATTTTTAGGGATTTTATCGGGGTTTAATTATGATTTAATTCTCGACGTTTGGAGCGCCATTGCATGGCTAACTTTCACGAGGGACTGGGGTATTACGTTAATACTGGGACGTCAATCCCAATATTATTGTGGTTGCTTATATAGAAACCAGTGGGACTTTTCAACCGACGAGGGAACCGATTTTGATGATTTTATTTTTTTTCAAAGCTGGCGCTCCCCTTGTACCTTTTACCTAATACCTTTACAATTTGGTCCAATTTTGACAGTGACATCCATAAGCAAACCAGTCTTAAATTTGCATTAAGTATGAGCGCGACAAACGGACGAATAATCAATATTACCCGAAAACATTTGGATGATTCTTTTTTTTAGAGTAGTTTGATGAGAGTTTGGTTAGTTTCCGTAATTCGGAAATACAAACCGGCCGTCCGCGACTAATAGCGTTTACCATTTGATTCGATTTGAAGCAATCGAACCTGATATCATTTTTGAATAAATGTTAAATAAATGACGCAATTGACCGAAATGGTGATTAATAACTTACACTTTGGAAAGCTTAAGTTGCAATCGATTTCGGCGCAAGTGTAGCAAGAGGCCAAGTAACTTATGGTGTATTATGAAATGCTATAATCGCTTCTAATGCCCCAATGCGTCATGATGTCTGACTCCACTGACCTTTATACGAACTAAGACAATAATCTGTTGCCCGTTCAAAACATTCTAATATCGCAATCTATTCCAACACTGCTGCTGCTGATTAAAGCTGAATTTTAGAATATTTAACCGACTTCAAAAGAAGATAATTTTAGTATGAGCGCTAGTTACAGCATTTATACAAATGTGTCCCGCTGTTGGTCACAGGCCTTCACTATAAAAAAGTATAAGGGCATAGTTCACCACGCACACCTAGTGCGCATTGGCAGCCTTCATATGTTTAAGATTTTTTTTCTAAAACATGTAGATTTCCTCACGTTGTTTTTCTTCACCGCCGAGCGCATGGTATGTCAGCACATAAAATTGCAATAACAAATTTCTGGAACGCACCGGAGCCCCTCTGCACTATGCTCAAGGAGAGCACTTCCCGGGGGGGAGGTTACTCCCCTCCTGCCCCCACCCTGTGCCCTCGCAGTGCACGGCAACACGGGCCTGCCAATGTCGCCTTCTTCCCGGGTCCACCTTGGCGGATGACAAAGGCCCCCACCCTTGTCGCCCAGTGAACCCGAGGTCCCTTTTAGTCGCCCTTTACGACAGGCAGGGGATACCGTAGTCACATTCTCGAGAGCCCAGAGCTACGGGGCTGCGGGCCCGCCTACGCCATCTCCGAAGTGGATAAGTCCTCTCCCGATCCCGTTCGGCGGTCTCCTTCTGCGTCATTACTGAGTCACAGAAGGAGACCAGCGCTACGAGTATAAATCTACCAATAGTTGATTTTCCGTAAGGAATCCTACATGACTTCGAAAATTATCAATCGGCACTAAAAGTGCGTAGAGGATTACGCTCTTATGCTCTCTTTACAGTGAAGGCCTCTGGTTACCTGTGGAGCAGAAATAGTTACTTTTCCAATATCTACATTAACAGGCAATCTTTTCTTACGATTTTTAAAAGTTTCCTGGTATGTTTCCGGAACTAAGCTTTTATGAAAATAACATGAATATTGTATCAAATTTAAAGCGAACCCTTGAAACCAAAAACATAAATCAAAATCAATACACAAATGAAAACGCTCTGAGTGCATAAACATTAAAAAAGATTGAATTTATAACGTGTGACGAGGTTGCGCGTGCCGAGATAACACATAATTATCGAAATACCGAAACTGAAACATTTTTTAATGTTCCGTCCATTACGTCGATACATTTTAGATATAGCCATTAAACATAAACTTTTTTCGGTTGATGCACTTAGTAGATCGTTACGGATTACGAAATCCATGTATTCAATAAGAAAGAGATACGTCGTATTGATATTACGTGAGCAACAGGTTGTTGAGATCGCTGGTCCGGCGGAAAAATGCCGTCATTTGTTGGGAGAACTGCGAGCATGTTTTCACTGTAGGCAACATTGTAGCTGTTACATTTAACTACTTAAAAACTTACTTAAGGAAACATAAACTTATGCGTGTACATTTAAAATGCTTGTAACACCCCCAAGTGTAAATTAAAGCTGGTTAGCTATTACATGCCATGATAGTCTTCCGATAAAACTCTCTCTCGAGCGCCAAAAGATGTAGCGTGTTTCAAGTTATAATAAATTGTTGATTACTTTTCGGGTTATTTTTTTAATTTAAATTATAATTTCGTTTCGTTCGATTGTCACTTTATTCTATTGTTTAATAAAAAACAAAACGTTATTAAAAAGAATAAACACGCATTCAAATAGCAATACTATTTTGTATGGTCTTTTTTGTTATTTTCTTATGTTATTATTGTTGGTATACAGTTAATTTAACAATTTAACGAACGAGCAATATGTTCACACGGTATACTCATTGGGACTTATAGAACGCATTCCCTCCTGAAATACAGGTAGACTATACCTTATATATAACCTATATTTTTTATAGGAAAAGAGGCAAACGAGCTTACGGCTCACCTGATCTTAAGTGATCATCGTCCATGAATATCCACTACACCGGAAGAGATGCGTTGCTGAGCTTTGAGATGGGAATGGCTGGGGTAGGCTCGCTTCTTAAAGGTCCCAAATCGTAAAAGTTCGGAAACACCGCTTGTGACAGTTGATTGCACAGGTTGAAAGTGCGTGGAAGAAAGAAGAAAGTTACGCGAGGAATATGTTTATTTGTATGTTAATAAAGCTCTTAAGGCAAATTATGTGGGCTCATAAAAAAATGAACAAATAACATGTTCGGATAATATATGACACTAAATGCAGGCCTAATAAAATTTCACATGACTCTATTAATAACTCGATGGAAAGTAATCACGTAACTAGATTTGGATTCCGCATCACGTTCACGTGACATTGAACGTTGGCGTGAAACTTGAACCGCGGCCGCAATGCCCGTACCTGTCGATGCCTGTCAACTTTGTTTAATTGGTTTACAATTTATTATCTACCGACTTCAAAAAAGTTGAAGGTTGTCAATTTGTCTGTATTTCTTTTCATTTTTGTTACCATACCATACCTTACAACAGTTGATTTACCACGTGCTCGGCGGTGAATAAAAACATCGTGAGGAAACCAACATGTACTAGGAAATTTGCTAAGACATGTGATGTCTGCCAATCCGCACTAGGTGCGCAGCGGACTATTACTTACTGACCCTTATACTAACATGGCTGTGCCCAGCAGTGATACATATATATGCTGTAACTTTAAGGCCAATGCAGTGCCCCTTGCGAATAAATGTGACGACCTGGCAGAATCAGTAAGCTTAGGCTTGCTTGACCTTACGATTCGCAAACCGTACCCTAAGCCACTAGGCTATTATAGAGGCCTATAAGTTGTATACAGAGATTAAAAGCAGACAGATATCGCAAAGCGTACATAGTGAACACACATTTTAAAATACAACTCTCACTTGGTCGTATGTATTTCTATGTCAAAGTAATTATGAATGAATAGCTTTAATAAATATAAGCCATCGATCAGCCAGTTTAGTGGTCCATTATGTGCTTGTAAAGATATCATAATGATAACGTTTGCGCAGCGATTGAGATAAACGATCTTTTTTATGTTGCATCCTACGAGAATAGTAAGCTTTATTACACGGAAATGGGCACACGCACAACACGGTGTGTAGTAGTGGCAACTGTATCCAACAGCTTGTATAGCTCATTACTGAATTAGTTTTTATTAGATAAAGTATATAAACGATTAGGATGATGACCTGGTTGTGTGATCAACTAAAGCTGTCACAGAAGTCAGGACTACATTTTCGTTGTTAGTCCGATGACTTTAAGCCCATTGAAATACAATTTGATTTCAATTAGATATACATAGGTATTTTATATTATTTATTTTAGCTTGTACTTATAGTTTAACAGTACATGTTTTTCCTTTTTAAAGCAAGCTCCGCATGATTATCGTACTGTAAAATTTATTATACTTAATTTTCTTTAAAGTATGTCATCAAAAATCTTTAAAACAGCTAAAATTGAATTTTCTTTCTCTTATTCTGTAATCTAATTCATTTGTTCACGTGACAAAATGTAACATTCATACGTACACTCGATCTTGTCACTCAATGTACTAATTATACGAGTATTTTCGATATCCACTGAAGAAATCTAGACTGCAAAATTTATTTTTTTGATATCCAGTTCTAATTTTTTTTAGTTTGAATTTAAGATTAAATAATATCGATTAATTGATTCAAATGTAACGACATATTACGAAAATTACCAGAAATAGACAATTACGATGTTACTGAACGTTTATACGGATACAATTTTTTACATAGTTGAAGCTACGTAAAATGTAGCCTACGTAAAATGTAGCGTACGATTTGCGAAATATATGGTAGTAGGTTCGAATCCACTATTCAACTATTGACGTAAAGCATCTCCTTTTATTTATCTATTTATAAATTATAACTCCTTGGCCTTTACCTTTTACTGTTGGACTTTTTATCACAAACTGTACATGTTTAAACATTCTTTTTAAACCCAAAAATGTTCGTCCGCATATTATGGTTATTAGGGCCGACACGTATTGAGATTAGCATAAATCTAGCAGTAAGCACGTATTTTCGAGCCCACTGCCCACTCAAAGTTGCACAACGATAAGTAAGGAAACATTTAAGTGCATTACACACACCATTTGTTGTTAAAACGATGAGCGAGATTCGACTGCCAGAGCTCTGCTTCACCAAAACTTTAGTAGGAAAATCGTTAATAAACTCGTTCACCCAACCTATTAACCAACGTCTCTAACAGGTTAGATCGTATTTTGCTCAAGCTTTGACAACAAAAATGTCAATGAACGTTCATTTTGACAAAAGAGTTTTAGGTTGAGATTTCAAATAATACATGTTTTAGACTTATTAAGGTTTAACTTGACAAGTATATAGTGTAGTATAATAAGAATATTACGAAATAGAATTAGTCAGAACTTGACCAACGACCCTTAAAACTATCCTACATCCAATACGAAATGAATCATCGAAATTGGTTGGCGTGAAATTGAGTTATTCGGCAATTTGTCGCGTGCAAACTTAAAAAAAAAAATTATATGGTTTTCTCATGGATGGCGACGGGAAATGCCAGCTTTCAAATAAAAAAAGAATTAACAAAATCGATTCACCCAGTCGAAAGTTCTAAGTTAACAAACATAAAAAATACAGACAAATTGAGAACCTCTTTCATTTTGAAGTCGGTTGAAAAGAAGTAACAACTTCTCACAAACAAACGAGTTCAACGCGCGCCGCGAACTTTATTGAGCACTGTAAGTAAACGTGTTATTTATGGCGTTGATCTTTTATTGTGCGCTTTCCATCTGCACTTTAATACGCAATGAATTGCTGTACCATCATTCTTAACACAACATAACATGGAATAATTTTGTGGTTATAGTGGTATAAACTTTGATGCGGAATTTGTTCCATTATATCAGAATTCAAGGAGTTGTAATTTATTAGGTTTCGTAATTTATTTTACCGCCTACCTACAATGAGTTGGACTTGGACTGTCAATAGAAATGAAAAAAAAAACTAAGAATTTTTCTATTGAATGAAATTTCATAATGTTTAAAGTAAAATTATCAACATTAATCTGATTGTCACACTCGGAGCTACAGTTATATAAATACTTATATGGTTATATTATGACTGTCAATTATAATGATAAAATATAAATGAAGCATTAGCACATCGGTAGCGCCACTAAAAATGTCTTCGTTTTTTTAAGTTATGTAATGTATTTATTTTGTGTTCTTCACTCATTTTTTAACCCTAGTGCAGTAGCCAGAGATTGCTCTAGCCATGTATTTTATAACATTGTATGGAGCTTTTATCAGTGTATTTATTCTATGTCCGAAATTTTATCAAGACAGTTTTTGTATTTAAGAACCGAAAGATGGAAACTCATTGGTACATCAATTTCAAAGCAACGTTTATCAGATTAGAACTCTACAAAACATGTAAAAAAGACTGAATTAGTTATTATTTCATTTAATAAAACACACATTTTAGCTGTCAAGTCCGAAGAACTGTATTTTCACGTAGTAACAAAAATTACAACAATTAAAGATTACACGCTTGAAAACATTTAATAGCCAAACGTGACGTAACACTGAGTTATACTGCATACGTACATTTGTAGACAGTAGAAAGTCGTCATGTGAATTGCATCAAAATCGTCCATAATTTATTTAATAAAGTCAAGGCTGGTCCAGCACCACTGCGCCCATAAACTTAACTTGCCCAACACTTTAAGGCGATTAGAAACGGAAAATCCCACTGCAGGCCAATCTCGAATTCATAGTACGCTCAGATTACGGCGGGTGATGGTAAAACTTAAATTACAGGAATACGCATAGGAAATTCCTCAGTTTCAGGATTTCATATGTCTTCAAAATATTTCTTACACAATAAGGTTGGTCAAAAAGGATGAATAAGCATTGTCTTATCGCTAAAAGAGATCGCTTCCAGTCATCCAATAAAAGGACATGATTGAAGAGAAGTAGTGAGAAACGATGTGCCGGATGTTTAAAGAAGACACACACATATTTATTACATAATAGCAATATTGAAAGTAATATTTTAAAGTGAGACAGGTTTCATAAGTCCTGTAAACCATGATCTTTTTTCAAACAATCGTCAATCGAAACGCATCGTAGGGTTGTACACACACAATTCCGCAACATAAAATTTGTTGCATCATATTTCTTCACGAACAATCAGTATAATTAAGTATAATTTCATTTGATTATTAGAAGGATACATATAACGTAACACGCCACAGAAACGTGTGCGAAAAATATCTGACATTAACATTTTTGTTTACATTCGACTATTGCATACAATAACTTGTTTACTCGTGGATACACGCTAACGTCTTAAATCACAGGTAGACCAGTGTCAGATTCGGCAACAATATAATACAGACCTCGATTGCATTGGTATTAAATAGGTATATATATATATACATATTTATAGATTACGTCGTATGCAATAGCGCGCACGACACTGGGTAGCTAGTGCACCGCTGAAAATCAGCGCTGTGGTACTAAAAGAATGCACGATATATATATCAATATATGTCATCCGATAACCAAATATCGCATGTATGTTACTACATTCCTACTCGTCGCGATGACATAAGTTGTGTAAATTTTATAATCTATGCCGCAGTGTTTTTTTGGGCTACCTAAATATAAAAGAATACGATATATGGAGAATATCGATATATTTATTCAATATATCGCATCTTGTCCTCTTTATCCGTCCTGTCTTTTTTACCTAAATAAAATAAAATAACTGTATTTTTTTAATTGGTATGTCACCCATTTGGTTGAATTGTGTTTGTATATGATGCCAATAAATAAAATGTCTATGTATATGTCAATACACAATGATACCTTACGGCGTGATCGCTTAGAACACATTAATCAAAGTTTAACTGTGGAGCTTTAGAGGACCTTATCGTACTGTCAACACAAAAAAAATTATCTTCAGAACTTCTATCGTACCCATTGAAGTATTGAAGATAAAAATCGTATTTCTTTCGTAGAAGTCCTGCTTTGCTTTACTATCACATTTCTAGAATAGTAGAATACTCAAGCTATCGACCTCTATCTATATCGACTGGCGCGTTGCCCAACACTATTTCGACAAGTGCCACGCCTAACGCATTTCGCATCCCTACCTCGAAAGCACAACACTACTCGAACTTAATACCCACTAACCAAGGATTAATACCTTAATACAGTCAGGCAGAGCACAGCGCGGTGTTGAGAAACATACTGCCGAGGTTTATGCCCTTACGACATTGCCCCGCTTTTAAGGAGAGCATATCTCAGCATAACTAACCATATATAGTAGTCTAATATGTATAGACGTTTTCTTAAATCGTTACGCACATTTTTGTTATTTCTCGGCCGCCGTTTACTGAACCGAGTATGCGTAATTATAATTTCCATTACCTTTTTTAATATATGAATGTAATTTATTTAAATTTCACTAACCGGGTTAATCATATCAGCGTTAAATGTAGGCAGCGCTGGAAATAAACTGATAAAATATTAAAACAAATTCTTTTTAAAAAATAAAAAGAATTTGATAATTTATACATAACGTTGGATCGACGGATGGTAATACATTTGCATGTGAGTTCCCATTCACATGCAAATCTGGGACTATCATATGGGTATTGTATTTATCAGTAAGTGGGTAACGAACCTAACGTAGAATATTCTTTCGTAGAAGGAAATTATGCGAAGATTTCTTCTCGACATGTGCAGAAATCTTTACATTATTTTAAAATTGAACCATCAGATGAAGCCGTGGTTTGGCTCGGTTGAGCATTCTCTGGGCAGAATGTAGTCAGGATAGTAAAAATTAACATACCATATATATCCATTCTGCAGCTAGCAATAATAAGTATATTTACGAGTAAAAATAAACGAAACCGACTTCTAATCGAATCAAATGCGCTATTACGCGCGGGCGCGCTGTAACAAACAAATCAAATTGAAATATTTAATATATTTCGATGAAAATTGATGACTTTGAATTTTTTACACCTACGCGATCGTCGGCTACGAAGGTCATCTGCTTGTCTATGTTTTATACAATTATGTATAAAAACTATGACGAGACTGAAATAACCAAAGCTATTCAACGGCTTTACGCGGCCTTGTTTGTCGTACCCTAGTTAAAAAGCGAGATACGTAGCACACACACAGTATCTTTAATTTAAGAACAATTATAACAAACAATACATAAAATTTTATTTCATCTTAGGAAAATATAAAAACTTCAAAACGAGTATTAAATGTCATAGACATGAGAAAAAAGAAATTTGAATAATATATAAAAACGAGTTTGTTGTTTTTAGAAAGAGTTTGTCAGGGTGTTTGTATAATTAATATAAAATGTCATTTTCATAAATCAAACCGTACATGTGTACTGTTCAATAATTATTATAGTTACTGATTAATAATATTCCTTATTTGGTTTATTAAACCTCAATAACGGTTTCTGTTTACAAACATGTTTATAAATTATAACGCCTAAATTATTTTTAAGATTTAGAGCATTTTTCGCATACGTCAACTAAGTCAACAAATACTGAAAAATAATAATAGCGGAAGGCTGTCTACACCAAATTGGTTCTTAACGTTATTGAAACACTACATAACGCCTTTTCATTTAAGTTATCGATCACTGTCGCCCATGTCACATCCACAGCACCAGAGGAGGTGCAGGTGCGTTGCCGGGGTTTGAGATAAGAGTAGGCTTGTTTCTTGAAAGTCCCCAAAAGCTTAAAGTACAGAAACAATTTCGCAATTACTCCATACTAACTAAATTAGGCAGCCTATGTATTCAACTGCCCCTAATCAGCTGCATTGGCCACTGCAATCGTTTCGCTTGTATATTGTAAGCTCGAATCGTGAAAGTTCAAAAACATTACCGGATGATCAACTAAAACTTTTGACACCTTATGACGTCATTAGTACATAAAACGAGTGTGATTTAGACCACACGACTGTACTAAAATTTCTTTAGCTACATTTTATGTGTATAATATATTAATTTTCTACAAATATTTACTATGGGTTTTAATTGATATATTAATATTTGTGTATATTTTTTTATTTATATTATTCATTATATTAATGATCGGATACATACAGGAAAATTACTACGATCAATTTTAAGACCGAGACAACAGGTATATGGTATAAGAAATAAGATTTATGTTTTATTCATTTCATTACTTCATACCATTCACCTCGATCGAAGTTTCATATTTGAGCCGTTTCGGGTAGAAACTTTGGGTCCGTGGGGTCCTAGTGCACGCCACCTTTTTAGTGTGATAGCTTAGAAGTTGGCTGACACATCTGGTGATTATACCTTGCACAAAGGCTAAGCATTGCCATATAACTGTATCTGTAAGTTTGTATTATTCTAATTAATTCATATAATTCAATTATTAATTTTTCCCCAAGTCAGGCGTCCGTAAAAAATTTTACTTCAAAAAAGTATTTATCCAATCAGTTCCACTGTATTTAGCTAGATTTTTATAACTTTGTAACACTTTTTACTACGTATAGGTGATAGGTTGAAAGTCAAAAATAGCCAGTAATAATTCGATAACAAGCGTCTAACAACCCGATATACATTTATGTAACAAAGCACTTAAATAATAAACAATTATATAAAAATGTAAATTATACAGCTAGTGTCAAATTTATTTCCTACGATCGATGTGAGAAATTGCTAAATATATTACCAAATATACGCGGACAAAAATTTCGATTTGAAATTTTTTATGATAGTCTCTACTTACAGTACGGGGTCGCTTTTTATTTTTGTTTACCGAGGACTTCATTATGTCACATATATTTTTAAGAGTCGTTTGGGACAGGTTGTGCCCATCGTCAATGAGCTGAAGTTTTAGCAAGTGCATCTTTTTGTATGTAGTAACCCGAAAAATAAAAAATCATTGGTGTCTCACAGTGGGATAGAATTGCGACATGAAATAAATGTTGCTTTAACTGTACAATTACTTATTTTATAATTGTGTTGATTTATACGCGAATAAGACTATAGCATTTCAAAGGCATTCCGAAATTGTACATGAAAGAACGATACAGATAAACAAATAGAAGATTACAATTAAATATTATATAAAAATTTTATCTAAAATGCCTACGCGAGATGGTGATTGATTGGGAATCGAATCCCTAAATCATAATAAATTGCTATGCAGCCGAACGGATAGGATGCATAAACGTAAATAAAATTTAAGGTACATAGTTTCCATCCGCGATAAAAGATGCCACACATTGATCAAGTCGGTTGGTAATAACTTTAATAAAAAAATGAAATTATTGAACACATTATCTCCTCTTGCCCACCATTTTCGATGGTGTTTCACGATTGCGAGCACGGAACGGATCATACTATCAATAGAGACGCTATTTTTTGAATTATGCGCGTGAAATATCTTAGGAAGATCTTCTTATTCTACTCCAGATTTGTCATAGCCCTGGCTGCACTGTTGCTGAGACACTAACAGCCTAAATAAAAATTGATGATCAACAAGACCCCATAACTCAACTCAAAAATAAAACTTTGATAATGATAAGAATATAGAGAGCCTTGACCCTGTTAGTGCATGATTAACATGACAGACAAGCGGCTGCCACCAGGAAATCCAATAAGCTGTGAGAAATATATTTCTCAACAGAGTGGCGCAGGGCCGTCTACTTTTACCGATCGCCGCTGTTAGCTGCATTTCTTTGTCCTCGTTAAATGATTTCAATTACAAAGTGGTCGTTCAACCTGCATGTCTTAGAAAATAATTCTAAAAGAACCAATGTCCAGCAACCTGCTATAGGGAAATGTTGTTGAAAATCATCTCTGATAGAGGAGCGATAGAATATCCCACCCAAAAAAATCAGAACCTAACCAAATTACCCTTGAAGTACATCCTTCTCATTAAAAATGAAACGTCGAAAACGGTTGGTGTGATATTGAGTTAGTTGTCACGCACATACTTAATGCAAATTTAACACTTATTTGGTTTTCTCATAGATGCCATTGTCAGAATTGGACCAAATTGAGATAAGTAAGATCACACGGGAAGTCTTTCAAATAAAAGTCATGCAAATCAGTTCACTCAGTCATAAGTTATAAGATTGTTACCTTAACATAAAATAATACAGAAGAATTGAGAACCTCCTCCTTTTTTGAAGTAAGGTAAGGGTTAGTAAAGGAGAGATAAAGAAAATTTAACAGTGGCCCTAAAGGTGCTGAAAGATGTTTGAACGTTGGAATTCTTGTAAATTTTTGTTAAATAGTCTTCGCTAAAATAATCGTGAATATATTCGCAATGCCGTTTGACTCTTGTCTGTGCCCGCTGTTAAATTCAACAATAGAAAAACGGCGAACCTATACACAAACCTTTAAGTCAACACTTATAAGAGCTTATGCCACCTCACAATCCGTTTTCGTCAAAAGTCATGGCTAGTTTTCCTGGCCGGCATGTATAAGTTCGCCACAAAAGAAAAATAAACACTGTGATAACATACATTGACATACTGTAAAAAATATAGAAAAAAGAATCTGGCTATCTCCATCTGACGTATAAATAATTCGTCTTCACGTGAATAATGTGAATAGACAATTTAACCTCCCAACAATTTAGTAAAGAAGATACAAATAAATTAACCGACAAATGTAATAAATTTTATAAATTGAATTAGAAATAATTACCAATTAGATATAATATAGAAACGTGCAAATTCCGTACGTAATCGAGCAATGTAAATTTCTTATGTAATTTTTTGATGGTCCAATTTCGTCGAGCCGATTGGGTGATTTAATGTTACGGCATGCTTAATATATTAAAATAATAGTGCCTAATCGTTAACTTCGTTCAAAATTAATTTACGACGTTAATTAACCTGGCATAGCGAGCAAGCGTTACGCACGCAGCTCTTATTAACATGCCATCTAGTTCGAGATCACAAGCCCATATGCTAAGTAGATATGATTTGATGTTGAAATACACTAAATTGCTAATGCTATATTATCTTCTCCCTTCAAAGCATTTACAGAAAGATCAATAGGGAACACACACGGTAGTAACTCGGTATAGGCATTAAAAAAAATTAAAAACTCACGACGTCAACTCCTAAAATTAAGCAGAGATTATAGATTTCCATTTTCACGGTCAAATCACACCTCTTTCGCTTTGTCATCCATCTCCACGTACATGTTCGTCAGTTCCTAGTTCTAAGCTTTTATTCGAGCAATACTGTTTCCTTAAGACACAAATTATTTTCTTGAGGTGCCATCTTCTGCCGGAGGCTGTCATCATCGTTTATTTAATTTTTGACACAGCGGCAATACAAGATTTGAATTGTTCAAAGTGGGTTTTAAATTGACAATTTCAATATAATTGTAGAGTGGTCGTAATTACGCATGGTTTTACGGCCAATTTGCGCTTTAAGGCTTATACAACTTTGAGAAATTTGTGAGTAGGGCGATCTCTGGGTTCAGATTTTTATGAACAAAGCTACGCTGTGATCAGAGAGGCTGACTGCTACAATATTACCGGTATTTGAGACAGCTCTTAGATCGCTACGTTTAGCCATAGCACGTCCCAGAAGAAGAGTTCCTCCCTGAGCAACCTCGCAGTGAAGTTCCTCCCAGGTTCACATTCACGGCGACAGGAGCCCCCTTCTTGCCGTTTGTAAATCCAACTTATAGTAGTCTTTTACGACATGCATGGGGTATCATAGCTTAATTCCTAAAGCCCAGGACTACAGGGCTCCCAAACCAGATCTGATCTAAAAATCTAATTTTATTTTCAGTCAACTTAGGCTACTTACTTTTCACCAAGGTTGTGAAGTCCCATATAGCGGGGTTAGAAATTGGCAACTTATTATTTTGTTGTATTTATCATATCATTGCCTTACATTTAAATGATGAGTAACTTTGTAATTGAAGGACGGCTAAGTACTAGTTTTTTTCTATAAACAAGCAGCAGCGTAAAAGTTAAAAGAGATACAACAAAGGTCGACACTTGATAACACTTTAACCGCCTTTTGTTTTTAAACCGCCTATCATTCATTTATCATTCCTTATTGTTGTGTTTGGTGTTTTTATAAAATGTCAACATGATTCTAATCTTATTATTTAACTTTACTCTTTTTAAATTAAACGTGTTGATAAAAATGTTCTTTTGCAACATTTACTTACCACATCTGCGAAAGTCGGGATGCTGGAGTTAGATGCGAGCGCATCGGTCAGGAGCAGCATCAGTCCAAGAGACAGCCACATCGTGACCACATCACGGAAAACACAGCACTACACTCCATTAACTTGCTCTCCAAACAATTTTATTTGCTTAATGCATCGTTTTTTATTTTGTATTTCTTATAAAAACACAAAATAAAAGTATTTATTCAAATAAATAATTATTATAGGTATTGACCAAAAATTATTTTTATTAATTTATAGAAAAACAAAATATAATTACGGGCGATACTGGCAATTAGAAATAAAAAAAAATATCTTAATATTGTTATTTTGACGTAACAACGAGTTCGGCGTTTGGCGGCAAAATGTCCGTCAGCGCATGCGCGCCAGTGCGCCACGCGAGCGCCATTGCCCAACGCGACGATATCAAAGCGCGACCTTTGTGGCTTACCCCCGCGGACGGGAGTGCGTGCCGAATAATTAAACTGTAAACAAACTTTCAATTTTCTTACGGTTTCTTTATTTTTGCGAATATTTTGTTGGATAACCTGTAAGTTTAGAGGTATCAATGGTGAATTTATCTAAAGCAATTTCGGTACAAAGTCGGTATCAAAATAATAAACATACAGAAAAGACACATTACATGGACATACGTAATATATGGACGACAGCACACAAGCCAGAAATGTCTCTAACAAAAATTAGGAGCTGCTTTAATATTTTTGATATTGTAATATGATATTATCACAACTATTGAGCTTTTCATTTTTTCGAACAGATTATATATAAAGACTTGCTAAAAGGTAGCGTAAAAGAGCGCTAAAGCGAAGATAAAGCAAGCTAGTAACACGGCCGTGAGATTTTGCTTTGTATATTTTGTAAAATAAATTTAAGTAAATGTTTTAAATCTTATCTCCGTGTGCTCTTTTTATATTAATTTATTCATACATAAAAAGTTAACTCTAAAGTGAATATATTATACAAATGTATGTGGAAACCTAGAGCTTAGTTATCTAAGCTAAATTTCAAAGTTATAATAAAATAAATAATATACCCTTTTACGTTCAACGGACTTAGTAACCGTGCAGCGGTGTCTGGTGGAATCCAAATCATCAATTGATTCCCTCTTACAATGCGGTAGTTATGTGAGATTTCCGCTTATTAAAACCTCCCCAGTGCCTTCGCTGACTCCGTGTTACCTTCCTTCCGGAACTACTTTCATGGTGATAAAAGGCTGGGGAACCCTTGCCAACGATGGCCCCTTTTAGTCGCCCTTTACGACAGGCAAGGTATACCATACCCTAATTCTGTAAGCCCAGGGCTACAAAGCTGTATTTTGAGATGGTTAAAGAGACATAGTCTTAAAAGCACTAAATACTTAGTTGATAATATCTATATTACCTTATTTTAATTTCCGCTTTAACATTATTGCTTCATATTTGCTAGCTCGATTTTAGGATCATTTAGTTTGACTTATTCATTTTACGCAAGGCAATGTTCTACTTATGATCCGATGGAGGCACACAAACCTAGTTAGTACTTCCTCGGTTGTGCGGACCTGCAGACCACCACACGCGGACCAGCACAAGCTGCTGGTTTTTGTTTGCAATGCCGACAGCGTTAGTCATTGCTGTGGTACTACTGCACTAAGTTTTAAATCATATAAAGTTGATTGAATTTAATGTTCGCTCCTCCCCTGTCCAACGTAGATCTTGTGCTTCCACGTCACAAACGAGAATTAAACGGGAAAATCCATAGAAGCCAATTAGGTTAACCGTAGACAAATCTCGTCTTGTCTCTTATCGTTTATGGAAGAGCGATTCAATTAAAAAGTAGATATGTAACTAAGACGCGTGATACGTGATTTCATCTTGTCGTATTGAGTAACCTCCGTATGGTTTTGTAAGCACTACATAGTTATTAAGAAGGTCGTGTATTTCATTCGATTCGATTAGGGCATGTCCATCAATTTATCTTGGACGTAAAATAGTTGCAAACGATTGGACACAGCCGAATGAGTGATGAGAACAGCAGGAATTGGGAATCGAATGATACAACTACATTTATAGCAATACACAATGCTGTGTCGTCATCCAATGTATGTCATCAGTCTATTTACAAATAAAAATAAAAAACGACTTCAAACCAAATGTACGTTAAAATTAAATTAAAAGTAAGAAAAATATTCTAAGAAAGAAATGTATACTATGGTGAGGAATTAACGCTACGTAGTGACGCTCTTATTATTTTCAAAGTACCAGTTTTCATACATCTTCAGCTCGTAGCAGTCTTGGATTGTCGTAAACCTACCAATATCTCAATCGACAACGATTTATGTAGGATTTTTAGGTGTTATATTTTCGTAACCTAACATCCAATGCCAACAAATTTAACATGACACCTAAATGAAAGTAAAATTTCTAAATAAACAAAAATTTCAAAATCATTCTACAAACTTAAAAAAACATTCCAATTGAGAACCTCCTCCTTATTTGAAAATGATTAAAATGACATATTGCTATAACGGAATGAATATGATAAATTAATATAAAGGGATGCTGTTATTTATGTATGATTCTGAATGAAGATTTATCAACTGCAAGACTGATGGAAACGGAAGAAGATAGAACTCTGCGAACATGTTCAGTGACAGTCATTACTGCAGAATGAAAAATAATAATAAATCGTTAGCCATCAAAAAAATTATTCAAGAACGAAATTTGAAGTCCCTGACTCCTGAGCTAGGTACTATTGGACCTGTGTTTCAGCAGTCAGTGTCTTCTCTCATTTTGAAAACACAATAAAAGTATTAACAATATTGTACATGTGTGTGTGTGTATAAATGTGTGTTTGTGTATGTCTCTCAGCTATATTTTTAATTATATTATATATTATTTAATTTAATACTCATATGAATATTAGAATGAAAATAATTAAGAAATAAACTGGTGGCAAAAATATATTCCATATAATAAAAAACCTTGTTTGTTTAAACCTTGCCTCAGCTGTCATAAACCTAACAACCACAAATTCAACGTCAATGGTCGATTAATGATTTTTATATTGCCAACATCACATAACAATTATTACTGACGTAAATATGGTAATCGAGACCGAATGGTTGATGGTGAAACATCGCGCTGAAACCGGCTTATCCGAGATCTAAAATATACACACACTAGTACAATATAATTACTTGTATATGTATAGTTTTTCGATAGTTTCTTAAGGGTCATGGGAAATTATAACCTACCTTGTAAGAATTATAAATAACCGCGCCCGTTCCCCACGGGAGTAGGCACACTGTATGGATTTTTTATTTTTTAAATTTTCACGTCGTGCTCGATTGGTTATCTTTTAATGGAATTAATAAATATTAATGCTGCTATAACAAAAATACACGCAAATTATGATGAGGATATTATATTATAGCATTTATTATGTTACATAATAATTTAATACATGTACTTTTGCTTCTGAGACAGATAAAACCTTTATGGTAAAAGCTAAATTAATAAAAGGCGCACAAATTGAATAACGAAATGGCATGGCATATAGGTAATTACGACATCGATACACAAAATATTAAATACACCTACATCAAAACAATGATCGAGAAATATTTTCGAATATTTACAATATTACGAAACTGAAATATTACTTTTAATAAATGACATATCATCGCAGTTGCATGTGTACGAGAGTAATTTAGAAATGTTCAAGACAGATGATAAATTTTAATGAGTGTTCTATTCAATTTTAAGGTTACCTACATTTTAATGCTCTGTATATAAATTTCCGGTGATCGCCACTTCCGGTTTTTATGATGCGGCACTTCAACTTTGTATTAAAATAAAATCTATTGGAGCTGTTAATTAAATAAACATTTACGAGAGAATTACGATTTATGCCTGAACCGGTTTCGCGCCCAAAACAAACCTGATCAAAGCTTGGGGATGTCATTAATTTTATCGTGTTACGGTGTCGCCGCGTGAGAAAATAATAAATATTTATGAGTCCATTTTCGTTTCATTAAAACTGGTTAAATGAAAAATTACGTAAATTGATTTTTATCAATACCTTTCACCAGAAAACATGGCCGCAGACAAAAAAGCTTTTAGTGCATTATTAATGCCTGATGAGCGCTCCCTGACCAATCAGGCCACGGTCGAATTCACCTCAAATGGGAATTGCAGCCATTTTAAATAATATTTAATACGTTTTATACCGTAATAGTTTAGGGTACAGCTTGTGAACCCCTCTAAGACAAGATTAAGCTTATCTGTAATGATTAACAAGAATGTAAGTATTATTTATAACAAAATTTGCCAGAATTCCTTAAAAAATAATATATAAGATATAGAAATCCTTTTACTTCGTCTCATTTTGTACATATTCTTTGGTCCGCTCAATGCTCAGAATGGTTCTATAACGGGAGAAGGAACAAAGGATCATAGGAACATAATCTCGCATGATGTTAGTGATCACCACCACCAACAAACATTCGCCAGAAGAAATGTAGCACGTTGCCGTTGAGATCAGACCATCGACACGAGACGGCACCACCACTGCGACGACCGCAACGCGGTGGCCTGGAATAGACGCTAGAACCCATTTTTTTTGTGACGAACGTACACATATTAGCCTGAGATGCTGGCTTTGAGCGTCCACCGGAATGAGAGGTGGCATACTTCTTAGGTGGCTTAGCTTTAATCTCTATTGTAGTAACTTGACACGAGGGTCCCCCCTGAGAGGGGTAACTTCGGCTTGGGTGGCTACTACTCGTATGTTACGCGTAAGCATTCCGGTCCAAGGGCGCCCGAGAGGACTGAACTAAGCTTAGGTCAGTTTCTTTTACATGCATAAATAGAAAAATACAAGAGTTAGACCGCCTTATAAATTATAGAAGCGTTACTTTTATGCTAATTTTTATACGATTTCTGTTCAAAGTTAAAATAATCTATCGATATTATCTTAGTTAGTTAAGTACGTATTAAAGGCTTTTTAAACTAATTTGATTATTACACCAGTTAAAGTAACGTTGTTTCCGCTCTAGGATCATTGCGCTTAGTGACGTATAATAGAGGTAACCCTATGACCTTCGGGTTTTCGATGGCAATCAGACTTAAGCAAATTGTTAATTGTTTGTTGTTACCTGTTATATGTGCTTCTTCCGCCCATACATGCAATGGCAGTGTGGTTCCAATACTGAACTACTGTTCATGTAGCACTTCCTGGGATACTGTAGCAAGTAATTATGTTTCTAATCTTTCAAATTACTAGGTACAGCTGTAAGATGAAAACCACAGTCCACTTGAAGGTACCTGGTCCTTTTTACACAACATATGCAACCAATGATAACATATTCCATATAATTTATATACACAGTGAAGAACTTATTATGTTCAGTTACAGAAAAATTAAAAAGGAATATAATTAACCTGAATATTTTGACTTAATAAACAAGTTTTGAATTCATTTTGGTGAAAGCGGCCGTAAGTGAGACAAAAAAAAATGTAAAATTTAAACCAACGCAATGGATACAGGCCCTTCTAAAATAATTCACATAGCCTATTAAAAAGTGTATGTTTTGGAAATGTACAAGTACCGAAAGTGATTATCAATTAACTTCCAATGCTTATAAACGACCAGATTTTGTATTACATATGGTCTCTAGCATCTGATAGAAGTTTTATTTATGTTGGGAGGTTGTATTGAAGTAAAACTTCTTTACGCACGCATAACTTCTGGAGTCAGCTGGTGCATGCGTTACGAAAAGTGTGATAGGACGAGCCGAATGGAAGTTGAAAGGGAGATATAAGTTAGTGCAGGTAGAAAGAAAGAGTTATGTTTCGTATATTACTGACGCAAGAGTAGTTAAAGGAAATATTTTCTTTCTCTCTTGAACAATCGTGTGTATATTGTATTTTCTGTACGTATTATACATATATATTAATGTGATTGGAGCTAAATAAGTTTTATCTCATTTTAAAGTAGGAAATGGAAAAGTGCAGTAAATAGATTCATATTAACCACAGAGGTGTGTTTCATCTGTACCTGACGATTGTACACTAACTTGCTGAGTGGGTCGGAACAGCTGTGCTGACGTTGCGTATGGATTATATCTAATCAATGTTAATGATATTATATTAACATATTAGAACGCGTTATCAACGCAGTTCATTCTTTATTTATAACATTTCAAATAGCATTAACATGTCGAACAGAAAGTCAAGAACAAACATATAAGATAATCAATGAAATATAGGAGTGCCTTGTAGAGCTTACGTACGTCCATACTTCTCCTTCAAATGCCTCTCCACTACTGGAGCTCAGCCTAACTTATCTCTGTTGTGTGCCAAGCGAAACAGTTGTTCGACGCTAGCAATGCTGGTCCACTCCAACTGTTTCACAACCACGACTATTTCCTATGTCCAGCGTAACTTTTCTTTGCAATATTGCTCATCATGTTAAATCGAAGAAGCTGATATTTTTCGTATCGCA
The DNA here is from genome assembly GCA_029286785.1 of Meandrusa payeni. Taxonomy (NCBI): domain Eukaryota; kingdom Metazoa; phylum Arthropoda; class Insecta; order Lepidoptera; family Papilionidae; genus Meandrusa; species Meandrusa payeni. The sequence goes on from JAGSMX010000017.1 coordinate 768,684, forward strand.
AGATATGACCTAGGTGCGTCCATTAAACATCTTCAAAAATTGATAGGTTGGATTAACAGATATTGTATCTGTTGGGGCGAAAATCACGAAACGCTTTTGCTGGTGTCACTTTTGTTGACTAGGGGGAAATTGTCAACAAGATACCTCCCGCCTTCTGGGGGAAGTATACTGTACACTATGCTATACAGCACGTCCTGGGGAGGTTAATCTCTCTCCCCAACACCCTCGCAGTGCAAGACGACACGGGCCAGCCGATATCGCTTTCTTCCCAGGTCGACTGTAGCGGTGTGGCCAAGGGTGGGGCCTTGTCGCTCCGTGAACCCGAGGCCCCTTTTAGTCGCCTTCTACGATAGGCAAGGGATACCGTAGCCCTAGTCTACGAGCACAGGACTATGGGGCTGTTTTCTTGTGCCATAGGCCAAGGCGATCAATTAATTAATGTTTTTGCATTTGATTTTCATTATCATTTGATTTTCACAACTTCATCGGATTAATAGGTTATCGATCTGTTAAATCAATCAACGTCAAACGTCAATTACGTCTATTATGAGCATCATAGCGCATGGGAACTTAGAGCAAGACCTCGGCCTAGGTATGACGCACCTAGAATCCATTACTCTAACGTGAAAAAGCAGACAGTACGTAAATTATGAGTTGAAATAAATTAAAAAGTTATTGAGGAAAACATTAATCAGCAAAACTCTGTAATTTCGAACGTCGCCAGCCCACGAACTCGACTTGAACCAACCACGTCGCATCCGCTCCGATGCCCCCTTTGAACATTCTTACGCATGAAATGAATTAATTCCGACCACAAAACCATGTATTACATAAAACTTATACATGATGAAGAGAAAGTTTACAACAGGATAAACATCGGTTGCGTTATTCTATTCAATAATTAAACAGCCAAATACAACTACAAAATGAATAATATTACAGTTTGATATAATAATTAATGGTAAATTGTCTGTACTTACATACCTAATAGTGTTAGATTAAGATTAGAAATCAAACATACTTTTACGCAATAATTTAAAAATATTAACAAGATCATTTAACCGTCCCAATCAATGTCTTATGTCAATTTCAATCTTTAAATAATTACTATATAAATATTCAAATTTATTTTAACCTGGGAAATAAACATAATCAATATTTTAAATAAGGTTTTAGCATAGTTATTGATAACCCCAGAAAATTCCATGCCACAAACATCATCATCGTTTCAGTCATAAGACATTGGTTGGATATATACCTAGATAAATATAGACTGAGACCCTTGCTCTCAAGTCTAAAGCACTAGCCCATATAGGTCCCGCTGTTGAGCACAGACCATCGCTCTGAAGCATAAGTCTCCTAGTGCGGATAGACGGAGTTCTAATTTCTCCGATTTGTTTTTCAGACCTACAGGCTTCGCGATGTTTTTGATCAACCTTGCTCTAATTGAAATTAAGAATAAGAAGAATCTGAAAACAACTGTTGCTCAACTTATCATTCTTGAAGTAATTATGAATAGTTTTCAAAAGAACTGTTTGGTTGACTTTCTTTGGTTTTCACTAATCGGCGAAACAGTACATAGACAATTTCCTTCTAGAAATCAAGATTACCCTACGAGAGATCGAACTCTCAATCCGGTGAAGTTATAAAAGTCTTCAATCTAACGACGGAATTCGATCACAACAAACTTTATTTAATAAAATTAGTTTTTATCTCGTTACAGAAGCGATCGAAAACGAACGACTTACGTAATGATGAATTTCAACAATTCAAACACAAAGTATATTTTTCATACATATTTTAGTGTCATGTTACGAAGCTAACAAATTGCGTCAGTCAAAAAATGTAGTGCACTGAGAGAATGCTCTTAGTGGCGTAGTTTCCCCTTTATCTTTACAATGCATTATTCCACAGACTGGTGTTCTCCATCTTCTTGGCTGTCCGACGTGATCGTAACAAATTTGATGGTCAATGGATATAATCTAATGTTTAATATGTATTCTTTGATTACCACAATTACATAAAACTACCTGATTACATTAAAATTAAACGGTTCCTTGGCTTACTGACTTGGTCACAGTAGATGATCTCAGATTCGATTCTCAGTGGACGCAATTAATTTGTACAACTATATAAAGAGCTACGTGTTATTGCGCATACATTACTTCCAATTAGAGGATTCCAATAAAAATAAGACCGCTTAAACGTACGGCTCTAATACCCTACTCAGTAGAACTTATCTGAAAGTAAACAATATATAGCCGTTGTTGTAATCGATCGAAATAGGCTGTAAACGCTGAGAACTTTCTTGTGTGGTGTCATGCCAGTTGCTTCCCGTATGCTCCGCAACCGACAACCTCTGTCAGCAGCTTTGCCTCCTATCTTGATAAAATATGTATCGAGTCATGCTGACAGGATCACTTTAAATTCAACCAAAATTATATCTTACTGTATATATATACATATATATCGATCGTCTAATGAAATTTGATGCATTGATCGCTTTAAGCGAGATAAGTAGGGATAACAACTGAAGAAGTGCTTGTGGTGTGTGGGAGCTTGTTTCTGTCTGTTATATGGCGATCGACTACGGACCTAATAAAAGATACGTGAAAAGAGGATATGCGATTGTCATCTGTCCACCCCGCCAGAGTTGCATAACTCTTATATAGGCAAGTACGTCAATTCTATTGGCTTTGCTGCCTCCACTCCCGAGTCCATGGTGGAGTTAAATGACCGGATATCTCTTTTGTGCTGATAATCAAACTGTATTTGTGTCTTTGCCGGTCCGGTCTAGTTGAATATAATAGAATAGAATAAACATTTTTTAAAGTTACATTAGGTCAAGTAAAACAAGACAAAAACAATATAAACAAAAGTAATTAAAATTGTGAAAAATTAAAAATAAAAACGAAATAGAAATTGTGCCGAAAAGGGGTTGGCAGTTGGCTCAGCATATGCTGTGCTCACACATGTAGCACAGCGCTGAAGCCAAAAAACCTGTGAAAACTAAGAACCTATTTGCCGAATGTACTTAACGAATAAATCAGAAATACAAATAAATGTTAATCAAAATTGATGTTGTTTAAAAAGCAGGAATGCGTTATCAATTAAGAAACCGGATGAGTTCTGCTCATACCAGATATTCAAATACATGAGTGTTTTCAGTCTTAAAAATTCAATAATCAACCCCATGATAAACACTAAATGCTTTATCACTATTTTTTCATAAATACATAGATATGTTATGATAAGTAACTTAGTTTTTATTATAATTTACTGTGTTGATTCTAAATGCGATATGGAAAAGAATTTGTTGACAATAATAATGACTAATAAAATAATTTATTGTTAATAAAATACTGCCTATAAATCTGGATAAGGTCTCATCCAGCAGTCTCATATGCACCTAAGCCTACCTGCTAAAAAACAAAATGAATTCTACTAACGAACAGTCAATTCATTTCATCGTTGTCACAAATCAATCGCTTCAACGGTTAATAAATATTCTAGCGGCCATTTTAAACGACGGCTAAACTTGAATCCCAAGCGACTTTGCGACGGGTAATTAATACGAATAGATGCACCATAAATACATATAGTGTCTAGGACATCCATTTTCTTTTTATTCGACAAATGAGATGAGACTCACAGACCGCTGTCTGGACATCGTGAAGATGGACGTGAAAAATAATATAACAGATTGTTTATTAGCATATTGCCTTATCACATCGGATGAAATAATGCTGACTGCTGCTGAGTTAATGTAGGTGAATTAATAACGAAGAATATAGCTAAACAACCATGATTAATAAGAGATTTGAGCCTTAAACACTCGTTAAATACTATAATTTATTTTATTTATATAAACAGTAGACACAAAAAATTATACGAATTCCAGTAACATTTCATGGCGATCCTAAGCACGAATGACATAATTGGATCCCTCGATACGTTTCGCAACGTATTACGGCATTAGAAAGCCAAGCCTGTCCACGTAGGTTCCTGTTGGCATGCCATAAAAAGTTTGAGAATGGTTGCGGTTAAAATTCCCACCACGGTCCTGCGTGTGAGGAATTCGCGCATTAATATCGTTCAGAAATCGCGCGACAGTAGGTTAGACGTGAGGCGACTTGTTGGCTTATTTCATTATTTTAGGATATTCAACTTACTTACCTATTTATATTAAGCAGGGTGACTAATGGTTCTAACATTACCTAGTTTTGTTATGCAACTAGAAGTTCCGTGAGTTTAAATGTAATACGATTAAAGCGTATAACCAAGCTGTGGTTCGGCCTTCGTGGAGAATAAGGGTCTTAATTACAGGCCTAAATTAACGACCGAAACGGCGACATCTATTGGTACCCTCTTGCGCTAAGATACCTATACCTATAATGAAAATTGACGCTGTTTAGGCTCGACTCACGATCAAACGACGACCTCTACTCCATCTCGAGGCCAGACGGAGTTGATCGCTCCGCTTGTATCACAACGCTATCTATTCTTACAAAATAAATAATTTATTTGGGGGCTTTTCACGCAACATACCACCGCAGTATTCAGACATACATATATGTCGCATTCATGGTGTAATTTCTTGCCCAACATAGTCTTAATTTATACTTAGCATACTCGTAGATGATGCGATAAATGTACAGGCTACAAATACAAATATCTCCCTTTACCATAGTGGCAATGAACGTACTGGAAATTCTGTCGCGTTACAGGTATAGGTAGAAAGTCCTGTACGACCTCGACACTCGAAAGAGTGTACTAGGACTTTGGTTTCGACTTGCGCTAAATTTCTTGTAGTAGAGAATCGGAGTATTTAAGAGATTCGCCACCTCTCTACATGTTGGATAAAAAAATAACAAATTACTATTACATTTTCATTTAGAAAAATGTGATAAAACTATTCTTTTAATAATTTCTTTTTAATTTTTTTCAAAATTGTATTCAATAACCATCAAGAGATGGTCTCATGTGGGGTCTTTTAAAGGCCTTACATGTTATATACACAAATGTATTAGCAGCCTTGCAGTTAGCAGTCATTCTCAAAATTTTAGTATTATATTTTTTTTAGGAGCTGGGGTTATGGTATTTTGTAAGTTTATATATAAATTCTGTGAATAAATTTCAGTTTGTCTAATTTATTAAGTGAAACGTTATCATAACTATTAAGTAAGGGTAAGTACGTATTTACTTTACTATATTTACTTGTACAGTCCGTGTGTCCAAGAACGCCAATGTTGTTGAAAATTTTTTATTTAATTCTTGCATAATTGCATCCGTCTTCATTTCAGTACAATGCATTATTGTTTTAATATGGCATAAATTACATTGAAGTCATGTACAAATATCGCGTTGCAACAATCCTTGCCAAGTCTGTTTACATTTATTACCTACCTATCGCTGCAAACAAAAAAAAAGGAACCGTCAATACTGACAACGTCAAATATCAGTCCATACAACTACAATCTGACTCATTTCGTTTCGTATCGTTTTAGATACTTATTTTCTTATTCTTGAATTCTAAATTAAAGTTACTGGAGTCATGGCTTATTTAACCCAGGCTGACTACGTAAAGTACGTATGTTCCTGTGGTCAGCTCAAACCAATAACAAGCTTGTATTTTTGTCGACATTGCTTACAGATTCGATGCGGCTTCTGCATTTGTCATGAGGTAAGTATACAAAATTTGATTTTATTTAATAATATATTGAATGGATGTATAAAACTATTAAAGGATTTCACGTTAGTATAAGAACACTACTACTTTTATTATTACAATCTAGGACTTCATTGTATATCTTTATACTAATTTATATTTGCACAAAAAACTGTTATATATATATTACTAACTATTCATATCATAAGAAAGGTTTTAGGAAATCTTTGTAATATTTTAACCTGTAGATAAATTAAATATTGGGTGCCATAGTTATTAGAAAGAGGTTTATTTATTTACATTTATGATTTAACACAATGCAATGTGCAGTTTTGATACTATTGCAATAGACATCATCCCACTAAGGTGCAACAAAAATAATTGTAGATAATAGTCCCATTAAACAAATATCAAAAGAAAAATTGGTACTCCTTTTCCTGTGTTCAGTTAAAATAAATGAGAATTCCTAATACAGTACTGTAAGCAAATGTGCCTTATTGAAATATAACAACATTATCATAACTTTTAAATTACTTGACACATTTAAATGGTTATTAGTGCATACAGCTCACTAGCAGCTTTCCAAGTTTTGTTGCCACATTAATTCTGTTATCAATATTAGAATACAAAAGATTTTAATCAAAATTGACAAAATTGTTTCTATCATTTATAGTATAAATATTGTAATTTCCCAAGGTGGATTCACACTACTGTGCCAACTGCCTGGAAAACATGCCATCGTCAGAGGCAAGGCTCAAAAAGAACAGATGCAGCAGCTGCTTCGACTGTCCAAGCTGTTTCCATACACTTTCCACAAGGTATGTAGTTCTATTGATACCGGAGTTTCATGTCTAAATTCGAATTACATTTACTTTGTTCATGATTTTTTATATTGCAAGATAAGGTAACAAAATCAGCAGGATATTTAAATACTTGTAAGTGACTCACCCTGCCTATAATAAAGTCTTATAAGACATTTTACAAATTCTTATTGTGGCTTAATTATAATTTTAAATTCACTAGAGCCTGCAAATAAGTAGAACATTTAAAATAAAATTAAAAAATCTTCAAAAGAATCTATAAAATTTGTCTCATCTCAATGTGCATAACATTAACAAAAAACTCCAAACTCTCATGCTAGTCACCTGGACTAGTCATGGACTTCCACTTAGTCACATACACACAATCATCACACCTCAACACCTGCCATACCTCTTTCACATCATACACAAAATCATTATTAATATTTGATTTTATTATAACCCCTTAAAGAAAATGAAGGAATAGTGTGTTTCTTAGCAGCAATGGCAATTAATAAATAGCAAAACTGCAAATTAATAAACATTATGCAACTACAATATTCATCAATGTTTATGTACATTCATATTCATATCATACATATTTTTTTATATTAAATATGTATTATTATTAACATTACCAGCATTATTTGCATATAAACACTCCAAAATATGGTTGTTGTACTCATGTAATAAACATATTACACAGATATTACAAGCTAACAAATATACTTTCTTGTCTATTGGGCATGGCCTAGTACATGGCTATGCCTCAATCTAAAGTGTAAAAAAGTAAAGAGGTTCCGCACCTCAATCCTAAATTGTTGGGAAATTCCAAGTTTCTAATTTTCACTGATGGCCGATGGGGGTTGGCACCTGTAAATTTCTTGCAATGTTATGTGAAGGAAAACAACATGAAGAACCTACATGACTAAGAAACTCTCTTTTCTTTAAAGAGTTCTGTGCCAAACAGTGGGGCATATATATAAAGACTGCAACCTTATAGCATTAGCATTAAAAAGTTTCTCCCTTTCAGGGCCACACTGGCTCAACCGCGTCAAACAGTAGAACAGGGGTCTGGAGATTCAAAAGTGGAAAACAAACAACCTAAAAAAATGTACTACCTATCCTGCTTCAATTGCCGGTGGACATCGCGAGATGTTGGTATACCAGACCAGCCAGTAGGTAAATTATCTGATAATAACCAAATTTTAATCTGTAATCAGAGCATTTGATTAGGTATAAGGACTGTTTGGTTTCTCCTCTATGTCAGACAGAGTTGACATGCCAGAGAATTTTCTCTTTACAAACTTATTAATCATCATATACTTCAAATCAAATAGGAATATTACGAAATAGAATTGATCAGAACCTATCCAAATTCATGTCACACAACCTTTGAAGATTCCTTTCACATGAAAAAATGAATAATTGAAATCATTTGGCGTGATATTGAGTTATTAGTCCAATTGCCATACATACATAATGCAAAAAACAACTTATATGGTTTTCTCATGGAAGCTATTGTCATAATTGGACCAAAACATCAGCTTTCAAAAGTTTTGAGGTAAATTAAGAACCTCATCCTTTTTTTAAGTCAGTTTTAAAGTAAAATGCACTCAGTAACACATAATGTTGATTATATACATAAATAAACTTAATAAGTATTGGAATCAGATATTTGTTCTCTTTGTTTATGTTAACTTTAAAAAAAAACTATTCATTAAAAAATAATATAATACGAAACATTTATCTTGTAATAGCCTCTGGAGGATGGCCGGAAAGGGTGAATCCACATGCAACTCGAATAAATCAGCTCCTGGATTACTATAAAGCTATCGCACAGCAAGAGAAACAGGAGAAGTTAGATAGAGAACGAAAGAAGTTTGCCATCAGAGGAAAATACATTACTCTCACTGTTAGTATTACATACAACTTTTCATTTAATGATTTGGGGCTGCATATTGGACTATGCATTAATACTCCATTTACATATAGGACAAAACTGGTTTGACTGGTGCAATGGCGCGAAATATTGCCGGCCTGCCTTCCAGTGAGAGCTCGTCGTCAGCCATCGCCAACTTCACGCCGAGCCAGGCATCTGAACATGTAGAAGAATTAACGGATGAGTTCTATACCAAGGAAATCAACTTGAATCAAAGTATGTTATTGCAATGACAAATAATCATACAAATTATATCTTCGTTTTTATTTATGCTTTCTAAAGTTATTTGAGCAACTTTAATATTATATAAATTGCTTTGCTAACTATTTACCTGGATTCTATAAACAATATTTATTTTTATCCATACCGAAGAATACAGTCAGAAGTGATTTTAAAGCTAATATTTAATATTAAGTGTTTTTACCTATTATTTAATATTAAGTGGTCTGGTAGAATTGAAGTTCCTTTGAATGTATTATTTAAAGGAACTTCGACTTGAGTATAGAGTCAACCCAAATTGCAAAATATATTCCTTAATTTATTTAATAATATTTTCTTGTTTTTTTTTTAATGTCGCTTTTTAAATAATAATTGTATTTTTTTATTTTAGAAAATAACAAATCACGTAAAATAAAAAATATATATCTTTATTTTTTTATATACAATATAAAATTACATAAATGATTAATTAATACTTATCAATAATTCGTTAAAGCCCCACCTGTGATCAGAGCGTTCAACTACACGCTTAATAGTCACGCTATCGGCCGCCGTGGATATAACGCACTTCCGTTATACATTTTTCTTACGGTTTTAGAATTACATTTTTTTCAATTCAGTCCCGCAGCAAAATCTCCTCCAAGTCTGCCGTAAGGAATTTCGTTTCAAAAATATATTTTTATCATTCCTTATAATACCATTCAAGGTCGACATCTGTGCTTTTGTTTCTCTTGGTTATAGACATACTAAAACATGTAATCTTGTTAACGGTCTTGGGACAGGACATTATTCTCCGGACCAGAGGTATTATTCTCAGATGCAAAATTGCATTGCTTTTAAATAAAAAGGGAATAAGTAGGAGGATGGATAGGGAATGGTTTGGCGCTGAAAGCTACGCCGCTATAAAATCTTAAACTCTTTGTTTCAGTAACCAGTATGTCCCAACGTCTGGCTTCTCCCGAGTGGCAGCCGACCAGTGTATCCCGCCTGCATCCCATCGCTAAACTGCTGAGTGTTAAACGCAGCCAGCGGTGTCGGTCGTGTGACCACAACCTCACCAAGCCGGAGTACAATCCGGGATCTATAAAGTTCAAAATTGAGCTTCTTGCTTTGTAAGTAACTTAGCTTTTGACTATGACATCAATAACATTTGTTAATTATAAACAATTCTGCTCATACACAACTTGTACCAAAGTTTATGAAGTACATACTCCCTTTGAAAAAAATGGGTGTGTGTTATACACACGTGAGAAGTCATACTTCTTTGGCATCATTAATAAATAGTTTTTAATTACATGCAATAAAATAAAACAATATGATAAAATCCAGTTTAAATTTGGAAAAAATAAATAAATATTATATTATATTAAATAATAATATTTTTATTTATATCTATAAATAATACATACGGATAGTTAAGCTCAATTATATTGGAGCACTTCAACAAGTATATGCACAATTTTTTTCACTGCACCTTCAACCTAATTTTAGTGCAAATCAAGAAATGCTATCGGATGACAACTTCTTACATTAATGGGACTGTTACTTATTACAATACATTTTTGGGATTATGGGTATAATTTATGTTCAATTTGTGGATTGTCAAGCACTTGACCATTGCTTGTGACCAGATGAACGGATTGATCATTGTCAAATAGCTGTTATCTTTGGCCAGTGTGCTAACATACATAAGTCCCACTATAAACCAATCTAGCCAAATGTTGGAAGGCTTAAGGAATTTTTGAAGCATATTATGCTTTTCTTCTTTATCCTTTTTTTTTGTTGATGTTGAAGAAATCTTCAAACAAGATAACCCGCCTTCTGCGGAGAAGGCGGCGATTATGTGGGGCTTTTATCCCATAAAACGGGCCAGCTGGTGTCACCTTCGTCGCGGGTCCACTTTGGCGGACGACAATGAGCATACGGCTCACCTGATCTTAAGTGATCGCCGTCGCCCGTGAACATCCAGAGCACCAGAGGAGCTGCAGGTGCGTTGCCGGCCTTTGAGATATGAGAGATGAGTAGGCTCTGCATGCTTCATAAAACAGGAGGGAAGCATAGCAGTATTTCATCATCCATTAACACTGCTATTGTGTGATGTTTATTATCACGATTATATTGAAAAATCTCATATGTTCTGAGGCATTCTGTTAGTAACCCACAAAAATCTAGTCTAGATATTTTGGCTGTGTACTCTTTTGAATTGTTATTTTTCCCTTCCAGCTATCATGTCCCAGAAGTTAAGATAATATCATATGAACCAATCAAGCCAGGCTGTTCATCAGCCTTACTTCTAAAGCTGACAAACCCAACGGGCCACGAGATGCAGATCAGTCTGATGCAGCCTGAAGATGTTCCCGAGTCTGAGGAGAGGATAGAAGAGCCTAAGAGCCTCGAGAAATCTTTGGAGAAATCGCTTAACTTGGAAAAAGTGAGTGCTATAACAGTTAATTTTTGAAATTAGATAACTGTTTTCAAGAAATTTAATAGATTTCTTAAGATGCCATTCAAAAGAATAGAAAGATTTGCAGCCGAAAACAAAGTGAAAGAAGGCAAAGGCTCCTGATGATATAAGATAGTCCGTTTCATTAGGTCAATAATTGTAGCAGCCACAGCCGTCTTACGACTGAAACATAGTATACATGAAGCAAAACTTTGTACCTTTTCTTACGAAAATCGCTCGGAAAATTCCCACCCTTATAGTTTATTTAGAGGAGTGCGGAAGGATAACATTTTTTTTAAATTTTGTATTAAATAAGTAAAAAAATTACCATGCGTTTCTTCACATACACGCGGCTATTATACGATTACTTGGCAACGGTTAAGTAACTATGATAAATAATTACAGAATAAGGTACGAACTGCCAATCACATGTGATTTCAATGCTCTAATTCCTTTAAAAATATTTAAGTCGTATATACAAACAAATAAAATTGGAGTGTCTGTTTGTAATATTAAAATAACTATGCACTGCATGCATATGAATGTATTTAAGGTGATGTTAATGTATTGTTTGTTCCATCAAATCTCTGGCTGGATCTATCTTGATGGGACTTTCAATGGCATATAGCTGATTTAATTTGGTGTAACTTAGGCTACTACTTATTTTAGAAAAAAAAACTATTTAATTGCTGGTAACATCGCAGGGCGCAGCTTTCTACTATAGAGTGACCACTAGTATACATAAAAGCAGTGAATTTCATTTAAACAGGACACGTTATGGTGCGAGACGGTGCAGCGCAAGGCCAGCTTGCCCTCCGCTTGCCGTATCGCCGCGCCCGACCTCACTCTGACCCTTGCGCAGCGCGACGACGCCGCCGAGTACGACGACGACTCCACGCACGACGCTAACGAGTTAGTATTTGCGCACTGCTGGTCACAGGCTTTCTCTGTAAAGAGAGTATAAGGTCGTAGTCCTCCACGCACACCTAGTGCGGATTGGCAGGTTTCACATGTCTTAAAAAATTTCTGAGACATGTAGGTTTCCTCATGATATTTGCCTTCACATAAAATTGCTACTACAAATGTATTGGTGCCGGCACTGGGGATCGAATTAGGGTAGCTAGCGTATTACGATTTTTTCGCGACACAAGGCTTGGATGGTTACTATGTTACGCATAAGCATTCCGATTCCGACACGGAACTACCACAGCTCTTTACTACCTGAATAAAGGCTATTATTATCATAAGTAAGCTAACTGTAATCAATTTGTATAAAATGTCCGTCTCTCCCTCAGCATCATTATGTGGCGCAAGTCGAACAAACTCGCGCTGCGGCTGCAGGTGTCGTGTGAGGAGAGCGCTGCGCCCGGCGGGCCGGCGCTGGTGCCCCTCGCGCTGCAGTACCGCTACCGCAACACGGTGCCGCCTAGCGCCCACGAGCCCCGCGACCACACGCTGCACGCCACCCTGCTGCTTCACCTGGGCACCGTCTGCGGATAGACAACACCTGCACAGTGCAGCACACGGCCCAGATAAAAACATCCTATATCCTGTATATATGAAGTAAAACTTCTTTACGCACGCTAGCTTGGAGAGTAAGCTTGCGTCATGAAAATCGACCGGCCCAAGCGAATGAAAGTTGAGAGGGTATAAGTTAATGAAGATAGAAAGAGGGAGAGAGTTACATTTCGTATATTTTGTATCCAACACAGTGCAGGCCTATTGTTTGTATCACACTATAGAGCAAGAGAGAGCAGCGCGTACGCACATTTTATACAACATATATAAATAAACAAATATATGGAGCTAGAGAAGTTTTACTTCAGTCATATGGTCTGAAGCAAACTCGTTTTTGTCGCCACGAATAGGAACTTCTATAACGCTCAACAAATTACCGGACGGATTTGAATACAAAAGACGAGGGGAATGTACTGAGGTGTCAATTTCAAAGTACTAAGGTCTTAATTCAGACGAAATTGAGGACACTTTGTCTTGCAGAAGTTAGCCAGAAAAAGGGTTTATGAATGTTCGTCAATTTATGTTACCGGGTAGTCCATTCAAATCCAATCGCATTTTCTCATGTAGTAATACATTCCCTTTAATATATTAATTGTATTAAACACAATTATGTTTTAAACTTCAACTATGTACAAGGTAAATACTAAAAAACATGTAGTTTGTTAAGTTTTACTGCTGATTCTGTACCTATAATGTGTTGTCATTAGAAACATTTTGTTTAAATACGATGACAGCATTGATCATGATATTTATTTAAATCAATTGGAATCATCATTATAAATATAAACAATGTAGTCATCTTATCCAAATAATTTAAATAATAATAATTGCAGTTGTATGTTGGCATTGATTATTCATACTTTTTATTGAGGTTATTTAAAAATACTACTCGATTTTTTCACATTGGGCTCTTTATTTGTTTTTAATTTCAAACTATTTTAGGTTATGATATTGTCACTGAAATGACTTCAGTGCCACATTCAATTAAATTTCATCATTAACATCCGGCATTAATCTACTAGTTTTAATATCCAGCATCCATTGCCTACCAAATTTGTCAGTAGGTTTTAAATCACACAAACATATTCACATAACACAGTCACATCAAAGCATTATTATCACATATTGAAATCATCACTTTCCACATGAAAGATGCCTTCTCCTCTCCATTTAAACACTTTCTCTTTCCAATTCCATATATGTGGCCGGTTTTTATGAGTTATATGGACTACCATTTTACTGTATACTGTCCTGTTCATTTCTAATAGTGCCGCTCTACCTTTATTAGCTTACAAGCAGACGCTATGCATATGGTAAGCAATTACACTTAATACTGATAACATTTTTTTAAACAAGTCATTAAACTTGTTTGCTTGTTTATCTATAACAAGGATGTTTGAAGCAGCAAAAAAGAGTACATATTTCATTATTAGTATAATAGTTGCTCAGTATTTTTTTTTATTTTTAATTACCTTTTAAAACAGCTACCTAATATATAAATCGAATACTTTTTATTATTTCCATACAATGTGTATGGTGTCGCTTTATAAAAAAAATGAAATCCCACTATTCTTAAAAAATAACGAGGTTAATATTACTAGATAATTTATTATATTTGTATTCAGGTTTTAGATATAATATAGCTTAAGCTACACAGTCTCACTGTATATATGTACGCTTAAGCATGAATACAGGTTGTTTTCTTGAAAATGGTTTTGTTTTTTTAAACCTTATTCAATCGCACTGTAATATTATTTTAATTCACTGGCATCTTTACCATAGGCCCTTTTATACTACTATGTGTATGTGTGTCTCATTGTTAAAAATGCTCACAACAACTCGTGTCGACTTTATGGAATGTTCACTGTCAATTTGAAATCATTTGTAATAATTGTACAGGAACAGAGTGTCGGTGTCTAGGCCATCTATATACAACAGCCGTTTTGTTATAGATGCCACAAACACATTTCAGTCATGGCGTTGATGACCGCAAGCAAAAATTATTTAAGCCTTAATTAAAATGTCAATTCCAAGTTAACAATGTATTTATTAGTAGTTATTAATGAAAAGAGAAGTTTTACCAAAGATGTTTATATTTTAATGCAATTTTTGATACTTCGTCAGCTAAATTGTAAAATTTGTTAATTGTTATTGGGAACTTTTTCAAGATCTGGCTTATCGCTGTTTTGTAAATTTGTTGTAAGCATAGGTCGAATATAGCTGATTTATTCAAATCTAAAATAGGTTTCTAAGATGCTCCTAAATGTGTTATTTAATTCTCTTATATGTACTGTGTTAAGTAATAATACACTGTCATGAGGTCCAAAAATGCCACTTGCATCTCTCAGCATTTATCTCCACTCTAACATTAACGGCTTGTTATCCATATATGGTAATAATATCATCTTGAAGCGGCAATATCATAATGGAGTATGGTCTGCGAAATGTAAGGTAGCTGTGATATATATAATATTTCCTACAACAAGCTTATTTGCAAAAATTTTGTTGCAGTTGTTTTAACACATGCCCACTAATGAAGAAAAACAGTATGGACAACTTACATGACATATGTGAAATCTGCCAATCTGTACTAACAGCACATGATTGTAATAAATCTTCACTATGTAGGTAAGACTTCCAGTGGTTCATGGCACATTCATCACATATTTTTTATTCCCGATTGTGAAAGGGGTGGAAATACCCACATTTTATTTTTGTTAAAGTACATGATATATTTTTTTAAATGTGCTACTCTCTGACACATTACAAAGTTCTGGCATCTTGCATTGCCATAAATCTATCAATATCATACAAACAAGAAATAAAAGAGTTTATACAAAGAATAGAATGTAATTTCATTACATAAAATGAAATACAAATTACCATTAGAGAATGAGTAGTAAGCCTGGTTATTAAATAATTAACCATTTATTTTATGAAAACAGTTGAATAAAATTTTCAGTTTATAACAAAGCCCCTAACTCTAGAAGTCAGTAAATATCTATAAAAAAATCATCCCATTTTATTATAATCTCCATGAATTTGTACCACTTGGTAAGGCTGTTACACTTATCTATGAGTATATATCTATTTTCGCTTTTTTTACCATTTACTAGGAAAAATTACTGGACCTGAGTCTTAGCGGAATAAATAACATCATTAATGCCAACGCCATCATAACTGCTGCCAACAAGCGACATTGGCAAATTGTTATCTTGTATATACTTCCTAACTTTTTCTACTCTCTCATAGTGTCCTATAACATACTGAGGTATGCACTTATGTAAAATTTTTACATGTTGCGCTGTTGGCTTCTCTGTTATGTTCAATATGGTGTTTATTTCACGCTGTGCTATGTCAAAGAGTTCCTTTTCCGTTATATTATCACCAAACTTTTCTTTAAACCACTTTCCACCAAGCATTACAGTTAAAACTGTGCCCTTTTGTTCTGGAATGCAACAGGAGTCAAAAACTACACCCAGAATTGGAGAGTTTTCAATTGGAGGCACCAAAAATCCAAATCCTGGAGAAATGAGAGGTTTGTCTGAGTTGAAATATAAGTTGACCAGACCCACTGTAACAAATGGTATGTCTCTAAGGTCCTGTGCTAGTTCGGGATGTTGATGTTGAACAAGGTCTGCCAACACATGTGATGGTATAGAAGCATAAACATGGTTTGCCATAACTCCCTCCCCATCTTTATTAACCAACTTCACAGTACCAGAATCTACAAACTGTATCTCTTCAACCTTGCTGTTTAGTCTTACATCAACATTGTTCTCTTTAAGATGCTGCAGCAGGGAAGCTGGGAAGTTCGAAAGACCACCTTTAATTGTGTACACATTCCACTTCTCTTCCTGAGCTCTTCTTGCCAATTCACTTAAATATAAATTATTTTTGTTTTTTGCTTTAAAAAAGGACTTCAGCATTCCTCTCATAACACCGCCATGGTTCTGCTCCCACTCAAATAGTGTTTTCATAAGAAATTTAACTGATATCTCTTTTGCATCTCCAGCACAAATGCCACATATCATTGGAGCGATAGCATAATCAGCTATCTCCTTACCAAATCTCCTTTCCACAAAATTGTATATAGAATCATCTGTCAGCTGTTTATGCGGACTTCGCAAATCATTAAATACTGCGTAAATAAGTGGCTTCGAGAATGGTTCATTTGTCTGAAATACACCTTTCAAACTAGACGGTAATAAGTGTAATGAGTTGTTAGCGTAAATCATTCTATTTTTAGCCGCTGGGTGATCTGATTTTATTGGGTAAATATGCTCGCTGAGACCCAAATCTTGTATCATATTCAACGTATTAGATCCAACAATACCTTTCGGCCGAATCGTCCGTGGTCCTTGCTCGAATATATAATCCTTCGTTTTTATTGACTTAATCCATCCACCACAGTAATTTGTCGCTTCCAGCAGTAATAATTTTAAGTTATTATTGTTACTTAAATTGTTTTTAAGCAAGTAGTAACCGGTGGATAATCCGCCTAGACCTCCACCAAGAATTGCGGCCATTGTTTTATTTTATATTTAAGTGAATATTTTATGAATACTTCTTAAGTTACTTCATTTAGTTACTTCGATAAAAACTTATTTATTTAGGTTAATTTAAAATAAATTTCGCCTCATCTTCACGTTTATTGTTTTGAAAATATTTCACAAACTGACATTGACATATTGACATAAACCCATATGAACTTGATGAACTCAAAGATAAGTAGCTTCCTGGCATGTAGTCTCATATGAAATAAGTTGTTAGGTATTTATTTTATAAATAAATTAGAATAGCTCTTAGTAGTTTTCATTTTAAGCGAAAGTAACACACTGCAATAAACCTTTAATCACAGTTTAATATTAAAAATAATAGTAGCAATAGTTAGCTTTTATTTGAGATTGGGCGGATTAAACGCTACTACGCACACGGACGCTCTCTCTTATTACCTATTCTTGAATTGTCATAAACTTAGCAACAGCTTAATCAACAAAATGTTCTATTTATCTCTGGCTTGTATTCTTAAATCTAAATTTTCCAAAAATGGTTATAGTAAACGGAACGCAAATGTGCGCAATAACCCTATGAACCATTAGCCATAGCTGCGTCGCAGTTTGATAATGAATTTTAATTTTATACCAATTTCACTCGCATTGACTTGCTATGTTCCAATCAAATATCAACAAATATCAATTGGAAGCTTAAAGCGGCTTACCCTCAACATATTTTAATATATTTTTGCTTACTGAAATGTACATTAGAAATACATAGCATACACAGGACTTTAACCACATAAATTCCAGTATCTTTGGATATGCTGGTTCAAAGTGAGTCCACGGTCTCGGTGAGATACATGTCGACGCGAAGTCTGGGTCAAAAGCCCATTCTTTCAGAGAGTCAATGATCGATCAGGTGAACTCGACTTTGGAGGAAGTCTCCCAATGGGGTGACGATTTGATCATCAAGATCAATATCAACCCCTCTAAAACACAGGATGTCGTAAATTCGGCGAAACGGAATCGATTCCAACTGACTCCGACTTTCCGGAATGTCCCTAATGGTTAATGACCGTCATGAGCTCTTAGGTCTAGATCTTTCAATCTAAATTTCGGCCGTTACATGGAGTCCATTGCAAAAACTTCCACCAAAAAACGGTGGTCGGTATGCGTCTCCGGAGGGTGAGACGGTACTTCACGTCGGGGCAGCTATTAAATCTTCACAGAGCTCAAGTCTGCTCCTGCATGGAGTACTGTCCCCATTTTTGGGATGGGTCTGCTAGGCTAGAATCAGCTGGAAGATTTGTCGAGTACAAATCTTCCTTGGAGCGCCGAGTGGACAAGATCATAGCCATTCACTCGTTGAGGCAAATCTTTAGACCCTCGAACACCGTTGACGAGTGACCTGCTTTTAGTTTTTTAAACACCCCTTTCCATCACCGAACAACTAGGCGCGGCGAGCATCCACCCTTACGTCGTAGATATTCCAACATTACGCACGAAGCGATTTGCCTTATGCGGACGGCTAAGGAATTGAACTCTCTGCCGGGATCAGTATTTCCATACGGGTACAAGTCTAATGTGAACAGATAATTTATAGGACACGTGTTCCATCCTAGACTTCATCTTCGCCTTCCATTAAGATAGATAGAAGCCATATGTGAGCCTATTTTGTATATAAAAAAAGCATTGAGCCGTGTAACAGGCCGCAGCTGCGGTGTCGCAGCCTGATAATGAATTTCAATTTCACACCCATTTCACTCGCATTGACTCGCTATCTTCCACACATTGGAGGCTGCGGAGAATACTTGAGAGTTGACACAACGACCGACTTACCCTAATTATATTTTAATATGTTCTCGCTTAATGAAACATGCATAGAAAAACATTTAAGAGAAATATGATGACTTGTGTCGTGAATTACGACTATTAATTAATTTATTCTTAAAACTTTTTATTACCTTTAAATTTTTTAGTTAACTAAAATAATAAATTTTAACCTAATGTTTTTGTTGTACTCGGTGAGTGCAAACAAGCAGTCTTTGGTGCCATGGTCGGCCATAATTGTTTAAGAAATTTTACTTTAAAAATATATTCATAACAACTCTATATAAGATATATTTTCAAGTATATAATATGGTGCAACGACTAAAATCCCTTCACTCGTTTTCAGGACAGTACAGAATTGTTCCTGTCCTGTCAGAAATGGGTCCAACACGAAGCAAGCTCTGCGATAAGAAACTAAAGACTGCGGAACTGAAATTATTGAAAATTCTACATAAGTTAGACGGCTTAAAGCTCAGTGACTCGTATGTCTCGCGTTTGGTGTTACCGGATTATAAAAATCAAGTTGATTCGAAATTTTTCAAACTGAACGTGAAATATTATTATTTGAGTGTTGCTGTTTTGATAATTATATTCAGTCAAATGTGGATTTATCCAAATTTTTCTTCCGAGGTGAGTACTGTGTCGTTATTGTACGAGCAGCGGTTTTTTTTTAACTTTGAGTCATTAATCTCTTAGTGTTCGTTAGTATAGAAGCAAGTAGAATTAATTTACATCTGTGCACAACAAGATTGCATCGTGGGTGCAAGGAACCAAGGCCACCGGGAGGGTTATATTCAGTAGAAATCTTTATCAGAGTAATCCTTAAAGAATACCCAGCCTTCGTGGTCGAAGTATATAGCTCGCGCGTTTTAGCCATCGCCACGCTGTAACATTATATCGTATCATTCCAGAGATGTGCCCTGGAAGTGCCGTCTACGTCCCTGACGCTGTTCCGTCCTCCGGAGGACTGTACGATGTGCGAGGGCGTGACGGAGGTGCAGCGGCTTACCAACATATCAGCCAAGGAGTTCGAAGAGCGGTTCGCGTACCACCCTACGCCAGTCATAGTTACTGACGCAACCAATAACTGGAGAGCTATCAAGGTAAATAACGTTCATCCTGCTATAGTACAATATACTGAGTGAGTGAGTTTTACAACATTACAATCGTCGGAGGGAACCGAGCTTTTAAGTCAGCCTGGAACGCTATTTTATTCAGTACATAGTAATTCCGATTCTATTGTCTGTGAATAAACAGGAAAACTCAACGTCTCTTACTCCTTCCATTTCAAGAACAAACGATTGTGTTTGTATTGCCGCACTATGTCTATCTAGTAATCTAGACTAAACAACAGAATTGTATGCAAAACACTATCATTTTACCGTATGAGTCATACGTCAATTTCCGCTACATATGTCACATTTCTGACTGCACCTAAAAAACTCCTCACTACTCTCCGCTATGCTGATAAACAGTTTTCCCGTATCTTCTTGTATCAATACGAGCTTTGTTTAATAGTTCGCAATAATCACATTTTTCCAGGAATTCAACTTCGAATTCTTCGCAGAGTTCTATCGTAACGGTAAAATGGGAAATAGAATCAATGAATGTTTTTTCTTCGCGTACAAATCCGGCCTGAGTTCGCTGCACGAGGTGTTCACCATGGACGAAAGGCGAGCGAACCTCTCCGGCGAGCCGTGGTATGTGGGCTGGAGCACTTGTTTCGAGGAGGAGACCAGAAGACTGCGGGAGTACTATGATAGACCCTATTTCCTACCGAGGACCGCTGAAAGCGACACTGTTGATTGGATCTTCATGGGAGGACCCGGACAGGGAGCTCATATGCATGTGAGGTTTCAATCTAATAATTCAAAACATAGTCAGCAGAGCTAGATGCTTTGTAGAGAATTTAAACCTTTAATTATAATCTGAAAATCGTTTACGCTCGATCTTATGTCGGACCAACGTAGTACGTACGCTTTTCTTTAAACTAAAATCGTGATTGCTCGCTAAAGGACACATTTTCTGAACTCGCGCTCGCTTTATCCTGGACATCAGGATCTCCGATTTTCTGAAACCAAATATTTCATACGCATGAGCCTTAGTCATTGAAGCTGACGTTGAGAAAAACGCGCAAGCAACATTTGTGCCATTCATTCGGAATGATATGTCATCCCTTTTATTATATCTATGTCACGTGTGTCGTAGTCGTAATAGTCGTCGTAGTCACCTAATAAATTGTATAAGACCTATAGTACATTGTCAAGATAAAGAACAGCATTGTGCATTTTCATATAAGCCGTAGTGTGCGCTAATAATTTAAAACCTTAGTTATTCTGATTCCGTGAAAAAGTATAATTAACGTTTTTAGGCACTTCCGAGCACAGCGATTCGCTGTTATCTAAAGTAACGTATTATAATTACCGATTAGGAATGAAGTCGCACAATATACAGTTACATAATGAACGTAACGTTGATAACATGGAATAAATACCGCCTCTTGCTAAATGCCCGTTGTATAAAGTAAGATTAAAAGGCGAATTAGAAAACTTTGCCTTCTTTTAAAACACATCTATTTCATAGTATAGTTTGGCAATTGAAAATAATATACTACATGAACAGTATAAAATCACAAACGTAAAACATTTTGTTTATGTAAAGTCATAACAATATCATCAAAATAGAAGCTACGCGAGGGAAGAGTAAATATTTTATTAATTACGAGACAAAATTAAAGAGCCAAAGAAACGCCTTGCGGGCATAGGCTAGTAAATCCCACCACCTCCCACCTCGCAGATATATAGACCCAAACGTGGGAGAGCACACATGGTGTGGTCGTGTGGCTCTACACGCACCTTCTTACCTTAGGGAAGGTGTCAGTTTTTTATGCCAAGAGTGTGCCAACTAGCTGAAGTTGAAAAAGTTCCCCTTCTAGGAGACCAGTTCACGGTAGTCGATTGGACGTTCTGACACGCACCTGTCAGAACCGTTATGAAATCTAAAACCAGAAAACGTGATGTGGCAGGTGGACTCAGTGGGGCGCGTGTCGTGGCAGGCGCAGGTGCGCGGCCGCAAACGCTGGCAGTTGGCGCCACCGCCCGAGTGTCTGTACGCGTGCCGGCCGCTCGAGCTCACCGTGCTGCCCGGTGAGATATGTAAGTACACACTTAAACATTCTCGCATAAGAAACCCCAAACCCGAATTAAGCGCTTTGCTTCGTCTTTCATTATTCGCACTGCAAAGGACTTGAAAAGTTTGCCCGCGTCTATCTTTCCCTCCAATTACAATTTGGGTATTTTCAAGAGTAGCCTATTCACTAGCCATTTACTAAGCTAGGGCGCCGTCCCATACAGGACTGTGTTTCCACTTGACATCAAGTGATCTAACATTTGCTTAGAAAGTATACAAAATTAAAATCAATCGGATCATCTTCGAATCGAACTTGATCGTTGATAATTGCAGCCGCCCTCCGTTCAAAACAATGAACGGGCAACGATGAATTAATAAGCCTCGGAACAGATAAGGAATGCTATTTTCTATTCGAGATGACCACTTACGCTTTAGTACAGTTGCAGGTTGATCGCCTATATTTGTACAAGTTATATGTGTTTTAATGTTTTATTTGACCAACAGTTGTAGTGGACACCAACCGCTGGTACCACAAGACGAGCGTGCTGCCCGGAGACATCAGTATCACCATTGGCGCGGAGTACGACTGAACGTGTTTCAACCTAATTTATTGATACATTCATTGTCGTGTTGCTTCACTATTTTATCGTCATCACAGATTATTAAATTATGCAGGTTTTATAGATGGCCTTCTTTTAACACAGGACTGAAGGACAAATTCGGTAATTTTATTTGAACGATAAGAATTTCCATGTCATCTATTTTCTATTGCGCTTACAAATATATATATCTGGTGTTTGCAGGGACCTTTCATTATGTGAAACCGATCTATTACAGTCATACAAATTATCATTCCATTATTAACAACTACGTCAAATACACGCGATGGGCGTGCCAATGATACGCGACCGGTAAATTATATTAGTAATAATTATATTGTACACAATTGGTTTAGCAGACTCGACGCATTGCTGCTTATATGTTTAACACAGTAACCGTCGAGGTTACTCCTCACTGGAAGGACCCTTGTGTCGAATGACTGGCAATAGACTCAGGCTAAACGACCTAAGAGCTATGCCACCTCTCAATCCCGTGAAGCAGTATAATTCAGCTTCTCTAGCGTAATGTGTGCAGTTCGCCTAAAAAACAGTCAATTTGTCACATGGAAAGGTCAAAGAAATTAAAACAATAACATGCGTTAAACAGAACGTTTATTTGTAATCTGAAGCTAACTGCTACTCTACCCGCTGAATACGGGAACACGGATAAACTATAAACGATTATACACTTCATCGACTACTTGAATGAGTCCAAATCGAACCTATGCGTTGATTGCATTTTAAATATTAAAGAGAGCGTTGGATGTGAATTTACAAAAAGTTTTAAGTACATTTTGACTTACAAAAACAGTATAGAATAAAAAACCATCTCACCTAATAGGTTAAAATTGCTACTTAAAACGTATCTATGCCCATTTAGCATATAAAATAATGCATAGAAAATTAGTTGCATAGATTATAAAAAAGGTTGCCATCTATCAAAATTAAAACTAGACACCTTGAAAACACTATTAAAGTGGAAGCTAAATAATTCTACATATTAATGTTTAATTTAATTTATAAACCAGGCCTGATCTTGTTTTCAGGAAAATGGCCTTCGTTAGACTAAAAGGTGTTATAACCTCACCGCATTAAATATTTATTAACATCTTAAGCAATTTCTTCTAAATATTTTGCCAACATCTACGAAATACAATTACGTGCAACATTGAGAGAAAATAGATCATATCATTATATATAACATTGATATTTCTTTCTAATAGACTAAAAGCAATTTTAAGTGTTGGCAATACGATGACACTTTTCCGACGATGCTAACAACTTTATAGACGTTTTTTCACATATAAGATACAAGCCATTGAGAATATTGTTATATAGTTTTTCGTTCGTCTGCATTGCTAATACGGTGTGATAGTTGTCACTAACGCGTGCGCTATGTGAGGACAGATCGGAGTTCTACTCCTCACCCTGGCCTGCAGAGTCTAGGATCACCTCGAAGGAGAACGGTTGGAACAGATAACCTTCACCTTTGTAGAACTTGCTCTGGAATTCGACCCTGTAATGGAATGGTGATTCCATTAATAATAATAACTAAAAAAGCTTTTTTATTTCCTGTAAGGAATGTACAGAGTTAAAAAATATATAACAGGAAGTTTAATCCTCAAGAAGTTTTGTTTCAATAATTTTTGCTGCCATATAACAGCAATAGCTTACCAGTGCAAACGCAGTGTATGCAGGAAGGCGGAAAGCCCCTCCATCAGCACCAGGATGGAGACGGAGATGGCTGCCCAGCCCGCGAACACCACGTACAGGAAGATCCCTCCTTGGAAGCCCACCGACATCAGACCTAACACCATGAACAATATTAGCATTGTTGGATTGTTATGCAGAGCACGTGGTGGGAGATAGGAATACACCATATATATCGATATTTCATAATATCGATGTACCCGCTTCAATCCGTTATTATCGAATTATCTAATATCAAACTTTAAATCGATATATTTCATCCGACCACCAAATATCGTATGTACGTTGTTACTACACTCCTATTCTCCGCGATGGACGCATTAGCTGTATAATATTATTTGGGCTGTATAAATACATATAAACAAATAATGATATATTGAAAATATCGATATATTTTTTGCATAAACATCCGTAGTGGGAGAGTATTACCTTTCCGCAGCAGCATGTTCCAAGCCACCTCAGCGAGCTGCGCGTGCGCCAGCGACAACGCCCAGAGGCGCAGGTACGACGCCGTGTGCGACACGCTGCCCAGCACGTACTCGATCGTGTGGATTGCCTAAACATACATACAACTTCAGCCAATCTCGCCTATTAACATAACGCTGAAACTTAACGAAGCAGCTAAAACGACCTTACTAGCAACACGTACTTCACTCCTCACTTATTGACGAACAATAAATTGTACTCACTACTATAGCTTTGGATCTAGGCCTGTCGCTAGTTCCGCGCACCTTTACTGCCGTTGTAATTAATATTCATCATCATTAATCTGTGTCTTTCGAAATAGGCCTTCTCCAATGCTTTCCACCTCCATATACCATATACGATCCTCCGCTTTCCGGATCCAGCTACTTCCGGCTTTCCTAATAAGGTCCCTCTGGAGGGAGGGCGCTCTACGCTTCTCCGACCTATTCGCGGCCTGGCGTCACTGACTCTGCAGATGTGGCCGACCGACTATTTTGTTCTACGTCGAATTTCTTCGATTAGGATTCTATTTTTTACCTTTTAAACATATTTTTACTTCTTTTACACTTTTTAAATGTAATTTTTTGAGTCTACCTTGCGACCGGTTCTCAGCCATTTCAATCTGACATTGTTTGTTTACCGAATACCTTACGCAGAATGCGCGTAAAAAAATTTGAAAACTATGAAAAGCCTGAGATTTACATCAGGTTACGTAAAAATATTGCATATACACAAAAAAAGTAATATAACAATATAAAAAAAGTAAATAGTTAAGTCAGTCTATAAAATACAACCAACGCGTGCTAACCGCCGCACAGGTACAATGGACTACAGTTATACACTTTTTCAGAGCCCCAGAACAAAGGAGCTACAAAACAGGGGAAGGCTACTTCTGCTATTTTAATCAAGAATGCGATCCTAGCATATGAACACTTTACCTGGTGTATGAACACCTCGGAGATTTCCTCGTCCTCATGACCGTGCGCGGGCTCGTGCGCGGTGGCGCCCGCCGTGCCATTCTCAGCGACCTCGGTGCTTTGTAGCGGCTGGCTTTGCTGTTCACACGAAATAAAATAAATTAGTAATGAATAATAGCTAAATAAAGTACTGACATATCCCACGATTGGTACTAGACAAAGACCTAACCTTTATTGTGGTGTAGAGAGGGAAATCATAGAAAGATACTCAACTTTGAGAGTATAATTTTACTAACTAACACCACTATGGAGGCCAATCTGTACGCGTAGGCTGCTCGATTGCTGCTAATACTGCGCACAAACCCATACTAAAGGAATTCCTATAGAGTTGCCTGCTAATATTATTTGAAAAGTTAGGTCGTCATCAAACTCTTACAAACTATTCTAAATCTTTTTACTAATACAGGCATAAAGTATTAAGTAAATAAGGAGAAGCAGAACTGAACGCTGGTAGTAATGAGATAGTTATGGGGTTTACTCACGGCGCGTTTCTTCTGCTCGCGCATGATGTAGTAGGGCTTGCCGAACAGCATCACCGGCACGCACAGCAGCGCCACGATCACGAAGAACTGCCAACGTAATTATCATTAAATAATTTATAACGAGGGAATCTCGTCTGGTTGGTTTTATTTATGTTACTGTGTGTAAAGTATATATAAATTGTATTAAATATATTATATAATAGCGCTAACCAGATGGAGAAACATGTTAGAATACACAAAAAATAATGTCATAACAAAGAGTAACAATAATTTAATAAACAAATCATCGGTCCAGTTGTTTCCAAGCTAATGGGCATCTGTTTAACATTGGCTTCTCCACAAAATTATAAAAAAAACAAGCAACACTATACACATATCAAATAATTATAAGATAGTAGTCGGTCATATAACCCTGGTGGGATTGCTGGAGTTATTTCTTACATTTTTAAAACATGCAGGTTTGCAGGGTAAATGACCACAACATTGTTTGTGCATGGCTTGTGACAGAGCTGCTTGGTAATAAAGCTTATTGTATTATAATTTTCACCTTCTGCAGACCCATCTGTCCGGCGTACATGACGTCATCGCACTGAGGGCGCGTGTTGGGGTCGGTCTTGAACAGCATCATGTTGATGAACGTGATCAGGATGGAAGGCGCGCAGTAACCGCTCGTCTTGATCACACCTGCAAACGTTCATTACAATCTGTGTCAATACTGACTAAAGCAAAATTGACTACGCTAGTGCGCCTTGCGTTTATGACAGTATTTCCACTTAAGATCAGAGAGCATTGTAGTTAAGCGCCGTCTTAAGCAACTAACCTAGTTTCTCTTCCTTCGAGTCTGAATGCCCAAGCTTAGTTTTCCCCACGGGGTCCCTTTTGTTCGATTATTCAAAAGTATATCCTAAAGAATACTGGATAAAGGCAACTTAATATTATCGGATTCTACAGATGTATTGGGTATGGCAAATACTTCTATCAAGTTCTTGAGTTGTGAAATAAGTGGGAGCCACAATGACTATGTAAATTTAAACTACACAATTTAATAAACAAAGAAGGTGGTCAATTTCATTTTCATATTTATGAGGAATTTCATGTTTAGTGGACAACCAAAAAAATAATGAGGTCTTGAATTTTGTTTACACTCTGGTCAATAGAGTTTTTTTCAAATGATGCTTTAATGCTGAGTTATGATGAGCTTTTAAAATTATTTTTAAAATTTACTAACAATGAAGACATGAATTTTTTGATGCCTATTATCTGTTAAAAAAACTAAAAAGTATTGTTTCTTGCACGTAAAAGGTTTAAATATTTTTTTTGTTGTACTGTAAATTTGAATTTTTTCGTAACGATAAGAGTAAATTTTAAATCGATATTTGAGTAACTTCGAGACACTTCTTTTCATTTGCATTCAGGTGCTTAGCGTCAACAAGTCGAAGAATGATCAATATTGTATATGATGGTACTCACTTGGGTCTCCAAACTTGCCGGGCGTGGGCCCGTACGTGGTCCACTTGATGAACATGAGCAGCACCATATAGAAGAACAACAGGGTCAAGAACATGATCTGCGGGATGAACTCCACGTAGATGCTGATACGCCGCTTGAAGTAGCTGCAAATTGATATTTTACAATAACAGTTATGTTGGAGAAAACGAATTCTTCTTTGACCTGGATTTTCAACTGACTTTTAGTTCAGTTTTTTATGTTTGTGTTTAACATTAGACATAAAAATGTATTATGAATATCTCGCCTAGGCTATATATAACAATATTTCATCCAATATCAATATTCACATTGGTATATTTTATCCGATAACCAAATATCGCATGTATGTTACTACACTTTTACTCTCAGCGATGGCAGCACTGTTTGTATACATTTTAAATTTGTGCCGCATTTTTTTAGGCTACATAAATATGAAGAAACAAATTACGATGTATGAGAAATATAGAAAAATGTATCAATATATTTTTTTGCATGAACCTCCCTAATCTAGCCTTTTTGTGTATAATTTACAATGGCAGCCTGCGTGAAGCTTAGCAACTTACATATGGTTCCAGAGCGACATGCACACACCAAACAGCATGTGGAACACTCCAATGATAATTGAGATCTTCATCTTGTATGCATTCATGAAGATAATCTTGTTGGATTCAGCGAGCTGGGGGTAATAAAAAATATTAACATTCTGTCCGGAGGTAAGGAAAACTTACAACTAGTATACAATAAACAAAGTGTAGCTTACTGAAATACATTAATTTGAAGTAACATTGACTCTTTTAGTTACACTATTTGCTTAGAAATTATTGTTAGTAGGAAGATAATATCATTAAATTTCATTAAAAACTAATTATACTACTGGTTTGACTGTGCTTATATATGCTGTACCCCTCTCAGTTGGCATGTGAGATGGTAGCATCTGTTTACATACCGTTGTGTCGAGTTACCAACCATAGAAAGCGGTGAAGCAGTCGCGACCAACTTCTCTGGCCGACATGCATAGATTCTTCAACAAACAAAATGTTTACATAATCACAGTCAAGTCTTTGGGCAAGCGCCCATTACACCAGAGTAGCAAAGAATCATGCCAACAAACAGGGAGGGGAGGGAGTAATCTGTGGATGGATCCGTGGACATCTTCGATGCACTGTAGCAACATAACTAGCTAAAAGGCAGCATGAATACCTTGCAATCCATCTTTATAATAAAATTAACGAGATTTTAAACATTCATCCATTGAACACATATAAAATGAAAGCTATAATTAAAACCTGGCTGTTGTCGTTTGTTTGTTGCCTGGCTTCTGTCTGCTTGTTTACAAGCAGACAGAAGACATTATGCTTCCACTTATAATATAAATACCACACTCATCACGCACACACACACATTCAACCTACAACACATACACATTTATTTTTTTATATATTAATATTAATTTAATTTTTTTAACTGAACTACTTAAATCTTTGTTAAATTAAATCTGTAAATCAATTTGATGTATGGCAGTGGAAGAGGGCACTGATTCCTGAGATACAGGTCTAACTCCTACTTCAGGAGTCAGAGACTTCATGTATTTTTTGTAAAGAAACTTTTGAATAAAATATTATTATTATAACTGACATTTTATTAATTCCTTACCTGCCACACGGGATCAATTCCGAAAGGATATGGAGTCTGCAGGTAGTCATTGGAGTCAGGATTGAGTTGCAGTAGTTTGTTGGCTAAGAGTGTGTCGTTCCTGTAGTTGCTGCGCCACGCGGAGCCAAAGATGTTGAGACTCTTGGAGAAAATATCGTTGTATATCAGCCCCGTGTACATGGAGAACAGACCCATCAGCAGAATGATGTAGCGGCCTCCAAAGAAGATGTTCCAAATCTGTAAATCCATATTAAAGCTATTCTTAAAACATTCTTTTTGGTGCTGTTATAAAGATATCATTTTGATCAAAAATACAGTGAC
Source organism: Meandrusa payeni (assembly GCA_029286785.1). NCBI lineage: Eukaryota > Metazoa > Arthropoda > Insecta > Lepidoptera > Papilionidae > Meandrusa > Meandrusa payeni. The sequence goes on from JAGSMX010000017.1 coordinate 798,427, forward strand.
AAGTCAAACTCCGTTGTGTCTTCTAATTACTCAATCTTAAAATCAAAATATAATTACTAAATTCTTAAGATCCCTAATAAATCAATTCTGTACATCAGTTTCAGTATGTTTTGCTAGATATATAGAATAATTGTCTTAGATACGGCATTCTAAAAATCCAAATAAAGTAACGCAATTGTGGCAACTGTGAAGGACTATTACTAAAAATGACCTCATATTCCCGGAACAACTAATATTACAGTATTTCGAAGAAGTATTGAAATACTAAAACACCTTTAGTTTTAGTACTATATAGTATATATAATTCTTTAGGAAAACAATCTCATTGAATCGACCTAAGAAAAGATTATTTTAATTTAAAGGAATAAGGTTATAAGAAAACAATGAAAGTTAATCGAAAAAGCTTGCGTTAACGTAAGACTAATTGAACACCTGTTAAGTTTCTTTGAAAAAACTAATTAGAATCATTAAGTTAAAATTGTTCACTTGGTATGTTAGTATGGAAATATTGTTGTAATTAAGTTGATAAGCAATGTGCCTCAAATCACATACCTCGCTGTCGATCTTCTTGGCCTGGAGCGGCTTCTCCTTGTAGCACATCCAGAAGCCAAAGGCGGCCATCAGGGCGCCGTGGCCCAGGTCACCGAACATCACCGCGAACAGGAACGGGAACGTGATGATCGTGTATGGAGCTGTTACAAGACATGCCATGCTTACAATTAATGCACTAGATACTAGGGTACCATTTTCGCATAACTACGCACGTAGTTAACGTGCACGTATGTAACGCGTTCGTTATTATACGTACGAGTAAAAGGAATCAGCATAAAACTTACGCCGGAGCCGTGGTTCGGCGCTCTCCGGCACTTGGACTTTATTTTATTACGCGTAACATTGTAACCGTCCGAGCCGAGGCTCGCCGGGAGACCCTTGTATAGAGTTACTAGCTAATAGTTTCGGGCTAAGAGACGTAAGAGCTATGCCACCTCACAATTCGGTGAAGCAGTTAAACTCAGTTTTTATTTCGCGTATATTATTAACATTCTTGTTAACCTTTCCAAAAAAGCTTGACTTGTGTTAGGAGATGGATGGATCACGTCAATAGTCGAACCCACGACCTTACGATCCGATGTCGGTATCCTAAACCAATAGGCTATTGACGTTAAGCCGTAAACTGTAGTGTACTCACTCACACACATTTATAGAACACTCACAAATTTATTATTATTCATGCTTTATCATTTGATTGTTCTCTACTTGGAACTTTGATTTTATTCGGTTTGTTTTTTCTTACAAAATATAATGACAAGACAAATAGAACTTCAATCTCAAGGCAAGTCATATACTCGCTTTGAAACAAGCGTGTTTCAGGGGAGGAACTCCTCCTCTTCGTCGTGCTTTGGCTTTAGTGCAGAGGGACACCTGTAGTACATTTGGCTTGAGAGCCCATAGCTCTTGACAATGTTCAGGGTGGTCACTAGGGGTAGTAAGGAGAAATCTCACATCAAAATCAGGAGTATCTTTTGAAGATTTCGTCCTCGGTAAAAAAAGACAGCGTGTCATGTCAAGCAGCAGATATAGTCGCCATGTATACGACAACTTGTACGAATTATTCCTAAGACTGAAGATTCAATACCGACCTGGATTAACTTCCCGGTAGGTGGCGACACCGTATGCGTAGATAAGGTTCTGAAAGGCGGAGGTGAACTTGTTGGTGCGGTTGTACGTGGGCGGGTCCTCTGCAGTCTCCATGCGGTTGAGGATCGGTGGTACTGAACTGCCACTCCGCTCCTGATAAAAACAAATAAAAATATAATATTCGTCCATCTAGTCGTTGATTATTATAAACATAAAATATCCACAGTAGTACCTCGATATACGAGGGCCCTAAAATAGGTGTGTTTTGAGATACGAGCCGTTGAGCGAGCGATATTTTGTTTTGAGATGAGAGCAAGATTTGAGATACGGGGAATCGCACACTAGACTGCTCTAACAGTTTCTCCCACCTCAGACTAGAGTTCTGTGTGCTTGTTACCTCTTCCTTTTTCGAAGAATTTTTAAAAAGTTGGGTTAGCGTGTTTCGCTTTTCGTACATTTACAAAAGCATTTGTGAAAATGGCATTTTAATAATTTTCAATGGGAAAAATTGCTTTAAGATTTGTAAATATCCTCACCGTTCCTCTCCTGAGCGCGAGTTGTATTGTCTCCATGTCTAATGCTGGGACCCAGCACTCGGCGATGAGGCATTTCTGAGTAACGTCCAAATTAAACAAGTTGAGCGTATGGTAGATGGCCTTGATCTTGCGCACCTTCACGAACCAGTTCTTTATGTTTTTAGCGGCCGCGACCAGCACCCTGTGCCGGTGGTCTTGGGTTTGACCCAGCACCTGTAAAACATCACCATTATATCTAATAACTTTATACAAGCAATTTTTGTTATGTCTTTCTCTTGGTCGAATTGTTCATGTCTCGACTCCATACAGAAAGATTGGGAATATTAATGCTCTAAATATAAATTTATATATATTATATATACACACAACAATACATAAAAATACACGATTCAATGACCGTGCTCTAAAAAAAGGGTAGAACGTAATTACAGAAACCGATATTATGCAAATATTTTCATCCCATTGGCCATCATACGGTTATGACTCTTCCTCGCATCTATTGGCGGGTAATAATACTATTATCTATAAAAAAAAATAAGGTCATCCAGGTACTATTAACTAATATACTAATAAACAATGTCTACGTTCGTTTATAGACGAACCTACGCCTAAGAGAAGGTAACTGCAAGAGTTTTACTGGTTTTAAGAGATAGCAGAGCTTTTACGACGCTTAGCCCAATGCTGTTTTAGAATGCAACGCAAAAGCCCTCAGGGAACCTCGACTTAGAATTCGATCGATTATTCAATTCAGTCGGTAGCTTTCCCATTGATAAATATGTACATCTTCGCGTAACTATCATAAAAATTGTCAAATGCCAAGAAACATTACAGTGTTCAAGTCCTCGATCCTGGTCATGACACCCATGGCCATCTCCCTACGGTCGGCGGGAGCCTCCGGGCAAGGGTAGAGCGTGGCTCGGAAGCCTTCACATATCTTCTTGACTCGAGTCTTCAGCTGGTCGCCTTGGAAGAAGATGATGAACACCGACTTATACACTTGGTCCGACTGGAAATAGGTGAAGATACAGTTAGACACAAATTACCGGAGATAACGCTTTGCTGTGGAAATATCGATTACCAATCTCACAGCAATACGGCCCATGGGCGTGTGACGACGCCCTTGCGTTAAACACAACTTCCAACTCTGATTCCGACCCCATGTAACTTGAAGTGCGAGTCTCACTGTTAGGCACAAGCCTTCTGTAAAATGAAAATATAAGGGCATATTCCGCCACGCGGCCCTAGTGTAGGTGTAGGCCCCATGCAGGTTTCCTCACAATGTTTTCCTTCATCAGAGCGCGTGGTTAATCAAATGCAACAAACAAATTCATCGATTCTATGCAACTTGAGGCGACCGCCCGGACACTGAGCTACCACGGCTTTTGCTCGTAACTTAGTCGGTCAATACGTCAATCATTATTTATCATGGTTATTTAACCGTTGCCAAGCAACCGTACAATATCCACGTGTAAGTTTATCAATCGCATGGTAGAGTGAGTAATGTATTTTTATAGGTAGGTATAGTATAATATTTTCGTAAGAAGGGGGTACAAAGTTTTTGCGTTCACGTATTAATATAATGTTTAGGAAACTATAACTGGATACTTACAGAGGATGGGTCTTCCAATGGGCTGTCAATCTCAGCTTGTCTGAGGAACACATTGCCCCTGCAGGCTCTCCACAACATCCGTTCGAACGCCGGGATGCGTTCGCGCAAGATCACGCCGGCGACGAAACTACAACCGAGGGCAGATTAGAAATAACCCTTAGAGTGCATCAGCAGCGGTGAAGCTGATCCGAGCTACATACACTATAATAAAAAATAGCGAATGAAACGATTTTATAACACTCGTTTATACCTGTACTTCACTTAAAAACAGTTTCATTATAACATTACATTTCTGTCGCTATTTTTGTAATAAAAAAAATTGAAGGCAAATTATAAGTTTCCTTTTTTTTATTAATATTTTATATAAAATTATTTGTTTTTATATTTGTGCATTGTATATAAATCAAATCAGCTTTGCCGCCATAACTAAATTAAAGAGAAGTATATAATTTTATACAGAAAAAATGTACAAGACACTTGATAAAGCAGTACACAAAATTAAAAATTAACTAGCGAGACCTTATTGATACAAGCTTTTATTTAATCTATGTCCTATAACTTAATAATCCATCCCTGTCATTACGAGAGATGGCAGCCAACGTTTCACACAACGTTTTCTTTTAAAACCCATTTCCATGCGGTTGTGAAAAAAAACCTCTAGGTTATCAAACTGACAATTTTTAAATTGAAATGTCTAAATTTTTTTAGCCATTCCAAGATGGCTGTTTATATATTTTTATATTAGTCTAGTTTAACTACTTATTTAGTAACTACGATATTTTAAGTAAAGTCCGCGGTCTCTTAAACTGTTAAGACGCATGCAATCAGTTAGCAAGATAAATAAATGCTTGTAGTTATTATAGCTAAATTATTTCATAGTAGCAACTTTATCAAATGTCCCGTGTGCATAGTCTTTATTAGAATGATGAAAAAGAAATTATTCTACTGATGCTACTTTTACGTAAAAGCTTTAAATTACTTTACAGCATTTACTGAAGGCAATATTTATTAAGCTTAAAAAATTAAATATTTTCTAAATTAGACCATACAAACTATTATCAAATAATTATTGATTTTCCGAAAACATTGGTGGCTGATGGTACGCTTTTTTTTATTTTATTTAAATATTGAATCGTGGGCTACATTTATTTACATTTCACTTAAAAAGAACAAAGCGGAGTAAGTATGCGTCTGGTAACCGTTAAACAACCAACAAGTGTAAGCAATGACTTCCAAGCAGCAGAAATAGCAGAAGCTTGTTTCTTGGGACCTAGTGTTGCTGCTTATGTGTAAATGTTACTTATTCAATAAACGAATGGTAACCCCAACTATAAGGGATATAAGACGCCTTAGTCCCCCCTCTGTAATACTGAGTGCTACTTCGTAATATTCCTACGACAAATCAGAATTACAAAATGGGAATCCGTGTGTAATAGCGTATATCGTTTATTTCGATTAGAAGTCGGTTTGTTTTTTTACTCGTAAATATCTGTCTGGTACAGTTACAAATACTGTACAGGTTTGAGTTCCATTGGTTTGGAATGTAAGAGAGAGCCCGTGCTCACCAGTGGGTTTTAAAACCGTCTGCTTAATATCGTTTTTACCACGGTTAAGTAACTAATCAAATTCACGTTTATCTTACCGTCTGAAATAACAATCGACTCGATAGGAATATAATACACAGCAGCGCGCTATATATAACTTACATATTTTTTCCACACGATATCTCGACGCGATAACACAAAACGTATGTAATGGTAATTCTATCAATGATAACGTTACAAATCTGACTAAAATGATAATGTTGTTTTAAGTAAATGGTACGCAATTGTTCTATGATAGATAAGCGCTATAAATTTGAACTTGGATTTCTTTTGCAGTGTTACGCAAGAAAGATCGGAGTCGTTAACAGTGGACCGCCGCTGTCAAATAGCAACTTCAATACTTTTTAAACATAATACGTATTCTTCATTTCTGAAGGACACCGAAACACCAACGAGCTGCCTCCACACCGCTCTGTCCTCGGCTTTTCTCATGGCGGTCGGAATGTCGAGTCCACTATTTTTTGAATTGAGTCAGACCAGCGGGTAGGTGATCGGCCCCGTGATATTTTATCCCTCGATTTTACAACAACCATTTTACAACCAGATTATCTGGTTGCTTTGGTCAATGTGGCCAAAGTAGCTGAGGACTCGGCGGTCACATGTAGTGGACAGTCTGGTGGTGATCTTAAGTTGCCGGAGAATGGCACTTGTTAGTAAACATAATAAAAATATTTTTATTAAGTAGCCTAAGTTACTTCCTATTACGTCAGCTATCTGCCATAAAATCGATCCAGCCGTGCCAGAGATTAGCCGGAACAAACAGACAAAAATTGTAAGAATTCTTTAATTATTTTGCTATATGTACCTCATGTACATCAATAAGCATATAATAAAAAGCAAGTACTTTTCAATACCAATTAGTCAACTGGATCCAGTCTCCTATTTAGCAGTGATCTTTCATTATTAAACCGATCTATTACAGTTATATCAATTATCATTCTGTTATTACTAAATACTTTAAACACTAACACATATGGTTGTCGTGCCAGCGGTTCATCACCACGGTGACCTGCAGTGGCATCACTGGACTAAAAGTAAAATACATGTAAGTTTACATTTCTGTATGTATTGCTTATGTTTATTTCTAAATTAAATAGCTGCTCTTGTTATGAATAATTGTTGCTATTATATTCTTGACTTTTCTCATTACCCTGTCTATTTATTTTACCTCTCCTGTCCTACAGGGTTGCCTCGAAGATATCGCTTATAGCGATGCGGTCGCCCTTGCCCACTTTTAGGTTAGGTGTAGTTATTACTTTAATTGATTTTACTTAATGTAAATGTGAACAATAAAGAATATGTTTCCAAAACAAGCAAATATCGGCCACTATGATGCCAATGAACGTTAATTTTGTAGACAATTCGTTTAGCAACTGATGTTAAGTGGAAACCGAATCTTATATGGTAGGGCGCACTATTCACTCTTCTGTTAAAAACAATTTGTAATCGCTTAAAGATTTTAACTTAACACCAGTTGGTGTCACTAGATACATGTATTATTCAATAATAAGCAACGAACAAATCTGCGGGCACAAGGGCAAATTTTATCTAACTTTTAACAGTACATATAAAGCAATTTCTGTGCAATAAACCGTTGAATATCTAGAAACAATTAAGGCGCGATGCAAAAGTTTCCCAGAATTAAATAACACAAAGTATAACGAATCACTTTGTATCGGAGCAATCTAACATCCATCTTTGATTGGATTGAGAAATTTATCTATCTCGTTTTTTTGGCTCACTTGAACGATGAGCCTAATGTATTTTAGCAGAATGACTTTAAATCAAATTACTGTACACTCTCGAGAGCACATAAAACGAATTAATATACTAATATAATATTTACGATTAAAAACATAAACTGACAGACTTCAAACCGAATAAAATTGAAATGGGACCACAAAGAATGGGGAAGCACTTGAAATCTTCATATAAAAAAAGAATCACTAAATCTGTCACACAGTCGAAAGTTCTGAGAAAACAAAAAAGTACAGTCGAATTCAGAAACTGCTTCTTTTTGAAGTCGGTTAAAAAGTAAGATAAAACGATTGTAAATTTTATGAACAAGGGCAATGAATAATGCAACGTGCCATAATTTTAATAACTATTACAGCTCTACTGTACATTATATAACCACGGCTACAGCTAAGAATCACTAACGACCTCATCTCGGTGGGTGCTCATAAAATAAACTGTATGTACGCTTACTAATTATGTTTATGTGGCATTTGAGCGAGCTTATCTTTATAGCATTAGTTATGTTAGCTAACCGTTAAAGATCCGCTAAGTAATTTACGTAATATATTTAGCTCGGCCTAAACATTTTGGTCCTTCCCTCCAATTACAATGTCACCCACCTTCTAATTTTCAAGGTGAATTGGCGTTTACTAAGCTACTGCGAGCTGCGACTTACCATCCGGGACTGCATTTCCACTTAACATCAGGTGGGATTGTAGTCAAAAACTTGCTTAGAAATTATTAAAAAAAAACCTTTTTTTTATTGACGAACTACACAGGCCAGGCACTTGGCCAGAGAGGCTGGCCTTTACTGCTTCACGGGATTGAGAGTTGGCATAGCTCTTAGGTCACTAAGCCTGAACCTCTATTAGCTAGTAACTCGACACAAAGGTCCCCCCAGTGAGGGGAACCTCGGCTTGGACGGTTAAAAAACCTTTATGAGTAGTTTAGCCTTGGCGTTTCTAAAAAAAAAACCCGGCTTGGATACTGTAACGACTCTAGAGCGATGGCACTCTGAACATCTGAATTAAGGATGGGCCACGAATCGATCTATTCTTTCAATCCGAGACAAAATTGAAAAGACATCAGGAACGCTTTCATCATTAACAAGACACCGCTATTTTTTGTAGGTATGTTGAAAATCATCCACGAAGTAGTGGGACCATAAATCGTAAAACCTCCACAAATAGCCAGGTCAAAATAGACCCTAGCATTAATTCATAGCAAATGAAAATACAGGCATATAAGAGATACCACTCTCAAATCCTAAAAATCCCTAGTGATTCTGTGTGCAAAATATGTATTCGAGGTTGCAAAAATGGCTATTTTGGATATATGGCCAAACAGTTTTACTATAAAAATAGCCCAGACCTCATTTTTCCAGGATTTCATTAGTGTCGAGTTGTGTATTCGAGTGGAGTCCTTACGTGCCTGTAAATTTTCAGCATTTAGTGAATGTTATAACACAAGGGTTCCCCCAATTTTTCTAGGCTAGTTTGAGCGGGCTCACTGAATGTGTGACTGACTGAACTATTAGTACTAACGTAAGAATATGACTTAGTGTAAAAAGTTCGTTCATACGACTCAATAGGTCAGAACGTGCAGTGGCTGAACGACCAAACAATTATCGAATTTGATAGAGCAACGTGATCGTGCTCGTAAAATGCATGGGAAGTACGCGACAATGACTACACATTCTATTTGCGTATACAGAAGGAGACAACGCTACAGATAATTTCACCCAACTGTCAGAGAAGTCAACATTTACTTAAGTGCGGAATTTTTTCGAAGTAACCAAATGCTTTGAATACACATACTTCGCCTTTGCTATTGAATTACTTATGTATTGAGTATAACGAGAAATAGATAACAAGGTATTTGAACCTTTTAACCCTTGCGATAGGGATGTTCATGTAAAAATTATATCGATATATTTTTCGATATAAATCGTAATGTTGTATCAATACTATGCAATATATTGTATAAACATATTGATATTATCGTTATTTATTTAAATCGAAGTAGCCTAAAAAAATACTTATTGGTACAAACCAACCGAGATTTCATATCAAATGTCTAGACACCACAGCACTTGTAGTTGGTAAGAGAATATTTAAATACACATCCCCAAATCTTATTTTTTCAAACATAATGTTACTAAATTTTGTCCTACGAACGATTAATGTAATGTTTGTCTTCGTGTGTGTGTGTCTCGAAGACTTGAATGGAGCATGTGTAGCAGGCATGGCGTCTATTCGGCGTTATCAGTGAGCTGCACCCGCAGACACGTATAACAATAAAATTAATTCCATCACGTGAAGTGGTAACATCTGATTCACCACAAGTAAATCTCGAAGTATAAATGCGTCACAGATTATCAAGTTATAATTTTAACATAAAATATTCCTTCCCGAATACAACTATTTTTTATTGCGGTTTAACCTTACTTTTTGAATTCCCGACCTTTTGAAAAAGGCCATGAAAACGAGCGGGGAAGTTTTATTTAATAAACATATAAGTGTAGTAACTTGCATGAATATGAGAAGAAATTGTGTTTGTTCTCAAAAATAACAATTTTTGAGAACAAACACACTCACAACAAACACACAATTTCTTCTCATCGCATACACTTTAATTCATAATCTTCTAGGTGTGTGTACGTAAAGAACTAACTTCAAATTTTAAAAGAATTTACGCTTAAAAAATGGGACCACACGGGAAGCAAAAGCTTGTTTCAAATAAAAAATAATCATCAAAATTGGTTCACCCATTTCAAAGTTCCAACAAACGTAATAAACAAAAACAATATAATAGAATTGAGAATCCTCCCCTTTTTTTAAAAGTTGATAATCATCTCAATTCACTGCAGGAGACACGTAATATACAGTATAACAAAAAGACAGAGGATACATTTTACGCCAGATTGCAGATGCGTTACCTACCTATGACAAATAACGAAGCGTTTCCGCAATTATATCAGTTGGGAAAAACCGCTGACGGCTACTATGAAATGCACACACTGAGATGCTAACCACCAAGACGGTGAAGATGGAATTTGGAATCTTGCAACTTTCTGTCTTAGCATGTGATTCTCGTGATGCTTAATAGCCTAGTGGAGTGGTCATACATGTCGAGACAATTTGATTTATACTTTTTATAGAAGCGGTCCGCCGGTAACTTTGCAAATAAAGTCCTTGGAACTCACCCGTTACATGAGCCGACGTTTACAGATTTAAAAGACCTTCGCAGACCTTCCAGTTACTTGGCGATCGTAAATTAACAAATAGACAATATATAATATTTTAGTGGACTCAGTAAATCCAACACTTAAAATGACAAATGGACTTGCATTTATTATTGACTAGAAAAATGGTGAAGACACTGACTTCGAAACAGTTAAATACCTAATTCAGGCGGGATTTCAATATCTTTCCGCGCATTTCAAAGCTCAAGTTAAGTTACTCTCTCCAAGTTTTATGGTATGCGGGAAATCTGAGTTTGGTCCTAGATATCGTCGGGAGGAAAGGTGCATGTCTCGTGGCAGTCTATGTTCTAAAACTCTTCGAAAAGATAACCTATTCCTAGCAGTATTATTTGTCGACGGCTTAGTACGAAACACTCAATAAAAACCCATTAATAGGCAGGTACTGAATCACTGCAGACACATGATTGGCATGATTGGGATTTACTTCAATTTCCTCAAAAACCGAGAGCATGCTTCAATCGAATACAAACTCTAACACCATTAACAGTAAATAGAATTTGGCACTCAGTATCATTGACATTTCATTAAACGAATCTGCACTGTACGTCGCTAATATTAGAGTCGACTCTGTTTGCTGCGGTCTACTTAGAGATGATATAATAGATGTGGCTCACCTTGGCACTGTACCAAGTCGCTGTGTACGTAAATGAAATATCTGATATTTTAACATTTGGGATTTCATAATATATAAATAAAATGTGTGGGTCTCACGTCCGCATTACCCTGAGAGGGTGGTCAGATACACATATCGCATGAACAAACTTTGCACAAATCCAAGTTCCGATAATTTCCCGTTCCGATTCCAAGTTGACTGAAGGATACTCGCAAGGCCTGCGTAATAGAAGCGAAAAAACAACGCTAAAAACGCTCGATGGTGATATTCCGCTACACTCCTCATTTCTTTCTAGGTGGAAAGATACCAGGACTGATATGATGTGAACCCATGGGAACCCCCAGTTCTGGTCAAAATATGCAAGTCATGTAGGTCATCGCGTATATCGTTCAATTCTTAAAGTTTTTTTTGTTTATTACTTGCCCCTATGGTTTACTAATGGTGTACCACTGCCACGTCAATGTGTATTTATTTGGTAATAATGGAGTAATAATTCATGACTGTAATATATCGGTTTCATAAAAAAAGTCTGTCTGGTGTATAGCAGACTGCATTGATCTCACCGTTGTGTCGTATAACCACGCCTACGGTATATGTACGAAACCTCAGGATGAGTAATTTTTATTGTACATGGAGTGTTTCTCAAAGGATCCGTGTATTCTTATAAATGGGAATGATTAAAATGTTTCACTTACCTTCGATGACATTTGAACCTTTGAAGCTACATGCTCTCGAAAAGTATCCATAGTTAAACGGATAAATCAATTTAAAAATAATATATAGAATATTTACAAATAACCAATTAGAAATTCTTTCATCAAACCACCAATGTTTCAAATATATTTCGCACCCAAATGTTTCCCAGCTTGGGAATACAACGGAACAATACGGTGCATTGTTTTAAAGAAAAATCAGTACCATCAAATATTAAAAAGTAATTCAACTGTTTCAACATTTGGTGGACAAAGACCAACAATTTTTTGACATGAGAAACAATAAAATAATATTCCAGACGTACATCATTATAGGGTCTTGAAAAGCACTTATGAAAATAAACTTTACAAGAATGATTACGTCTTTCTTTTTTTTGGGTGGTTTTAAGCTCAATAGAAAATCATGTGTCAAATATATCCCATGCTCATAACACATAATATATAGTAATTTAAGCACATGTATGCTAAAAATATTACCAAGCACAACAAAATTCATTTACAAATTTACACGAAACAGTAATAAATATACAGAGTTAACGACACAGCGATTTCAAATGCTTACGAATTTAAATGCAAATTACACTAATCATGTAGGTCTGGATCTGGAACCATTATTATAGTTCCTGTTTTCTTTTAAATATCAAAATATTGTTCGTGCAAATTATGCCTATAGCGTTATTCATTCAGTGAGCACAACGAAGCTGCCGATTGGAGATTAATCAATGACAACACTTCAACGAAAAAGCTTTAGTATGTATCGAATTGTATATTTATTGCTTTTTAAAACATTAGGTAGGAGAGAATTGTTCTCTATTCATGAGTTTTCTAGCATTTTTTCGTACAGACAGTAAAGTTATGTGCAGAATTGCTTTGAATCCGACTGAATCAGTTAGTGGTAGTTTCATTCGTAGGTTATTGGATTCAAACAGATTTCTGAACAGGAATAACCCAAGTCAAAAGAGCCAAAATAGCTCGGATTGTCGGAGCATTTGACATCAAAGCTATAAACGATATATTATTTCATATATTTAAATTTTTGTCATAAACTATTTATGCAGTGTGTTGTAGTAAGTAAATAATTTTTATCTTTTTCTTTGTGTACCGCCAAATTTTGAAATCGTTAAAAATGTGCCGCAACAAAAAAAAGGTTGAGAATCACTGGTCTAGTTACTAATATCCACAATTGTAAAAATGAAACCGAACACTACAAATATCGTGTACACATAGTGTCTGTCGTCTTGGCCAATTTCAAAGCGAGCAGAACTTCTCAAAATGCTTATGTCAAAACAAACAATCTGCTGCTATGGCAAACCGTAAATCATATTGGCTTTAGTGGCACTTTAATGTTTACAATAAATATTGATTTTTGAGTATAGCATACTTGGAACTTAGTTCACAACACTTTTTAAGGCTAGTGGTAATTTTTTGCGCGACAATTGTTTACCAGATTGAGTGGTGGTCGAGGTATTAGAATCTGGCCCCGATTGGATCTCACAAGATCTGTATGTAAGGATATCAACGCAAGATCGGACAGGATCGAAAAGTATTCTAAACTCGACGGAGCTCGGGCCAAAACCAATAATCGATCGGACGCTTCAATTGTGTTTGCTAACACGTTGTTTTAAATTTTAAAGTTTTAAAAAAATTGCTACGTCGATTTCTATAATGGTACCTTTTTTATGAAAATACATAAACATAATTTATTTATATATCTATAGACGATATGCCCGCTGCGCAACCTGATTAAAGCTAATGGCCGCTCTAGAGACCCCATTAGTTTTTTTCCATATTTGATCCTGGCTACCAGGAATACCTAACAAGTATATGTCTTGACATCTGTCTATGTACGAAAAGATGTTTTAGCTAATGTGCCGAAATAGAGTATATAAAATAATACTCCCTATGGCACTCTGAAGAAGTAGGATAGATATGCCATATATTTCACTCCCGTTGCCTTGCCTCTCAAGTAAAACTTATGTAATATGCTTTGTTTTTAATAAAAGAGCAGGGAACTGTTTGCATAGCAACGGAACAAAACGGTACATACACACACACACACACGTAGCGTCATGTCAAGGTTTAGTCTATGCTATAAAGGAATGCACACAGCCCTGCTAACAATAAGTTATAACCTATAGAAATAACATATTGTTGTTCCATTAATACGTTGGATTCAATAGCACCGACAATGTAAGTCTTGTTAGCACTTTCAAATGAAACGTAGTAACGGACAAAGGCGAGGTAATTCACTGGCCTTATACACGCAACTTCATTCTCAGCTCTGAACGGGAACATGGGAGTTAGCTGGTTAGAGCGTTACAAAGTCTGATTCGGCGAGGCGAATGGAACTTGAGAGGGAGGTATAAGTTAGTGAAGGTAGAAAAAATATTGATTTTACTAGCAATACAGGTTCAGACTAAGCGACTTAAGCGACTTACACCTCTTAATCCGGTGAATCACTAAAAGTCAGCTTCTCTGATTAATCTGTTTAGTTCGTCACGAAAAAGGCCTATCGTCTATATCTCACTGTAAGAACAACCAAGATCATTGCGCGCAAATTCGTTAAATACGAACAATCGTGTATATATAATGAAATTTTGTGCACGTATTATACATACATATAGATGGAGCTAAATAAGTTTGTTTTCAGTCGTGTGCTCTAAACCGTTATCTTTTTTTTTAATAAATTCAAATTGATTATTAAAAAATCTTAAATACGTAATAAGTGTAAGGTAAGAGGCTGAATTTATCTTTCTTCATGCACCATATTAAATTTAGGCCAAGAAAAGGCTTTAGATCTGCAGTGATATTCAAACAGGAGCACAGAAATGTAGGCACACTTCAACTTGGCAGCAGGAATAGGAATAAGTGCCAATAGCTTTTTATTTTTGTCGTTCGCAAACCATAAGTTGTAATTACAAACCTACTTTTAAAATTGACAAAAGACTAACTAATTCTAGTTATAAATTATAAAATATTAAAACAATCGAAAGTGCAATTTTATTTGGCTGTCACCTTGCGAGTTCGGTTCAATGAAATATTCCACTCTGTCTCGCCTTAATCTCACGCGACATGAATGACAAAAATCTGAAGAAATCTTTGATAAACGCGCCCTTGACTGTAATCCTCACTACACTGTATAAGTAGTACTTCAAATTTTACACACATTTAGATTTATCTAACTTTAGTCAAACATTTAAAGTTACTGCTTATATATGTGGGCTTTCTCTGTAAAGACGCTGTATAATACAATATACTTGCATTCCGCATTAAGGCCGCGTGAAGACCTGTGCCCAACAGAGGGACATATATATGTATGTAGGCTGTAACTTTTAACAAAACATCAAAATAAAGTATTTAACACGTACAGCATTTAGGATGCGATAATTTATCAATCACGATCGACAAGGTGGATGACCGCTCATAACGGTTCAAGATACCGATATGAATCTTACGTGTTTATTGTGTCTCGGCGGTGGCTTTTTGTTTAAACCAATGTCCCATAACGGTGTAGATAGAGTTAACATTATGTGCCATTCGCTAAAGACTACGTTCGAATCACCGTATGTCACAAATGACATAATAAGGTTGGGGAAAAGCGAACAAAAAGCTACCTGTGTCTAGGGTTAAAAGGGTTTTTATATGATCAAAATGTTATTATAGAACTTGCTCAACAAGATGAAACTTTGGCCATGGATGTATATATCAATCATAATGGTATTGTATATCTGTTACTGTCTAACGTCAAATTATAATATCTTCCGAACCCAGACAAACACGCGACGTGAATCATCATTATTGTCATCGATTTTATTTAAATTATCATTATGTTATTTCAATAAATCGATAATCTGGGAACCGAGACGAACCAACACTCATTCATTTTGCATAGCTTCAAGACTAACCTAAACGTTAAAAATGCACGTAATGTCTTACGGATGTTGACTAATTAAACGCATTATGTACGTACGTACGTATTGAACAACGAAAGGACGCACTTTTACTTCCAAAGAAATAAGAATAAATATATTCCTATACGATTGAATTGAAAGTAACATATTTCGAAAAAAAATTGAATCGAATCATAAACAACGTAGCTATGTGTATAACAACACCGAGCATAAACATATTTTTGAAGTCAGTTAAAACAGACAATGGCTGGTAATTTCCCGCCAATTTGTATACAATGAGACCTTGTTTTAAGAATTGACAGTGTTGCCTTACGCTTTGTTGCAGTCAGCGATATGTACTAGGGATGTTGCGTATATCGCATCCGCATTGATCATCGCGAAACTTCCGTAGTAATCAATGCGAATGTTTACGTAATTTTACAAACATAATTACTTTATAAAAGTCAGTTTAAAAGAAAATTGGTAACCACAGTCTTATGCCTTATTATGCTAAAATAAACAGTATTTAAAGAATGATCTGTTTGCAATGTTAATGGCATGTATTAAAGTTCTAACTTACTACTAACAAACTTCAATGTAAATAGAAATGTTGTACACAATTGGTGTAGCAGTATCGGACTCCTAGTGCAGTGCCTTATGCCAGATGGACTGACAAAATCGCTGCAGTGCCTAGTAGAGGATGGCATAAAACTGCCAAAGACAAAAAAAGTTTTTTTTACCTTCGGGGTAAAGGATTTTGCCCGAAAGGGGTTCATACAATTGTTTAAATGACTTTAAATTTAATATGAACTTCATTTTTATTGTTTAGAATAAAATAATAATTATTAATTAAAAATTAAAATTCATTCATGAAGCGCTTGGGTTTAACTCATGGAATAAACACATTAATAGCTCTGATTTAGACCTTTTTAATACTCTAATTGTAATTGTAAGACGGGCATTTTATAGTATTTTTAAATTAAAAATGTTATTAATAATTAAACCACTTTAATTGCTCAGTCAAACAATAATGTAATTGTAAAGTTTATACTACGCGTGCAAATCTATTGATCGCTGTCAGTTACCTATCGTCATTTGTATCTATGTTGTAAAATTTGCTGTTCATCTTCTTATAAATAAATAAATTACAAGTATGAAGAAATGCGTGCAAAGCCGGGGCGAAGCACTAACGGATTATGGCTTAAATTAGATCGGCTCTTGTTCTACTTAATCACCGCCGCCATGACATGGCGGCACGTTAAGCCGGACATTAATACCGCCGACGACCGTACAACGGTGATAAATGGCAACACATTACTCGCTTTTATTCAACACGATAGGGATAATTTTAATATCTTGCTATACAACGAAAGAACACGAAAGTTGAATTATTACGTACATTTTTCTTGTGACATTTTGCTTACGAGTAACTACTAACTGTTATGAGTTGTACTAAATACAGAATCTTTAAAATGGTAAAGCACCATGTGACCCTTAAAGTATACACTGTATAATGTCATATTTTCAACTGCATTGTCATCCTTCTTAATAACACGGTATTCCGCAGTTTTTTCTTATAAAGGCAAACGAGCTTACGGCTCCCCACAACACCAAAGCAGCGGCAGTGGGTTGTCGGCCTTTAATTACATTTCTTTGAGTCCTCCTCAATAATCTCATAGGTTCAGGAACACCGCTTAAGACAGTTGATTCCACAAATTGATAGTGCGTGGAAAAAATGTGATAGACCGTGGCATCCGTTTAATTTACGTCCCTAATCTGTACTAAGTAAGGTTTTGAAGAACGTTTCAAATGTTAACGTTACATACTAACATTTTTAAGACAATAAGCGCAATTGCGTTAAAGCACAGGATTTAGTATTACCAAATCGTTACTCATCTCGCTATATTTAATATAAATAATAAATTACCTGTGTGTTCTGTTCTTGTTATAAAAAATTACCTCTCACATCATCACATCCTTTTTGTTCTCCGTAAATTTTTTGGGACTTTGCCGTTTCAAGCATGTCAGCCCCATTCTTACAACCCTAGCTTGAAAGACATAACTTTTGCTTTTCATCAAACCTATTTATTCAAAGACCAACGACCAAGAGAGAGGAGCCCTATTCGTTGGACAGGCCAAATAATATAGACCCTCAGCATTGAGGAGAACGACGCAAGGGGAAGGAGGATTTATTCCAATATGTGACAGGTTTTGTATTTAAAAATCTAAATTACGGCAATTCATTGGTGCAAGCCGACTGGGATTTGAACGCGACCATCAGATCGTAGGTCGAACCATTTGGCCACTAGGCTCTTTCTTCTTTCTCTTGTTATATTCATCTGTTCTTATTCTTAGAAGGTACAAAATTAGTAAAATAATTATAACGTGCTTTACAGAAAAAGCGGAAGCAATCGGGTACACTAAAGAGAGCAGTTTGTACAAATAATACTCAGTTTAATATATACAATACATTGAGCTATAATTAAAGGTATACTTGCTTTTGCTTCAAAATCTGCCAGTCCAAGTCGCACCATAAACAATGATGACGAAATGGAACCAAATACGACATTTAACGACAAGTCCATACTCGATAGTAGAAGGTTACTAAAACTTTAGCCGGCGATATTCAAAGTGCAATTTTCAAACGCTCGTTCGATAAAAAATGAACAATCAGACACGCTTCAGTGCTCTCGAATGAATAACGTGAGACAAATATAGTAAAAAAAAAAGATAATTAATAACTAAGAACTCGTACCAAGACGCTGTTAGAATGATTTCAGAATAGAAAGTACAAGCGGATTCGTATTCACCTCATTGTGTAAAGCCAACCTTGAAGCGAAAACTCTTTTTGAATCGTCAACAATTGGAATTGAAAGTACAAAATGTCGTCAGACAAATTCAAGATACATTTGTTACAAAATGACGTGACTACGAAACGCGAAATACTCTCCGGCATCTACATTTCTCGCACCTAATTCCATTATCTATTCTTGAAGTCCAAATTACCATTGATAATAAACACTGCGATTGACATTGTGATATAAAGATGATTTAAAAGGTGAAAGGTTAGTAAGCGTTGTGTGGATTTAGTATTTCCAAGCAACAGAATTGAAGAGAAGTCACAGTGGAATCATAATTTCTATTCAATTCTGCCATCACAAGCTAAATAAACAGGTTGATGTACAAGACACGATAACACCCCGCCTCCACATCGATAACCCAGCTACGCTATAATTAAATTTGTACACTACTAACCAAGGCAGGAATTCCAAGGATTCTTGCTTATCCCGAAAACTAGGGAATAACAGCACAGTGTTAAGCAAATTTACATTTGAAATCTCTTCACCAACAATCATTGGAACAATCACAAATTTTTTAAATTGTATTCATTGGGTAAATTTCGGATTATTCCAGTGAAATATATATCGTTAATTATTGCTACTTGATCACTTTATACTTGGTCTTTCAACAATAAGCATGCAAATGTTCTCGTTACTGTGTAAACTAAATACAACATCTGTTCCATCATCGCCAACATTTGCTTAGTGTGTCCATCGTCACTTATCTAGTTTTTTTTTATTGTATTCATTGGGAAAATTTCGGATTATTCCACTAAATTAGAAAGATAATTATTACTATTAATCACTTCAGTTTGTACTTTTGTCAACAACAAGCATGCATTTGTTATCGCTAGTGTGTAAATTAAATACATCATCTGTTCCATCATCGCCAACATTTGCTTAGTGTGTCCAACGTCACTTGTCTAATTTTTCAACTCCAACTACGTCACGCCCATGTCGCTTTGCTTTTGCTTTACTTGTGATCAATTAAAATTTGTCAGATCCATCTTCACGAGTGAGATTGTTCACTCAACGTCCACAACGACGTACTGATATGTTACATCGACTTCCGATTAGTATACAACTGGATGTAAACATCAATGTGTAAATGACCTTTACCAAATAATAAAGCTGTCGGCTTTGTGTGCACATCGTGATCGATTACACCATCATACATTGACGCACGCTCGTGCGATACTCATGTATTACTTAAAACAGATGGCAGGAAAGGATCAGTCAGTACACTAACAACATAAATCGGAACGTCCACATTAAGATTATTTAAATTTGATATTACAGCTGAAATGCAGTTACGTATGCTCGATACATTTTAGCACAAATGATTTTAGTTAGATATCAATGAATTGTACAGTAAGTATTAAGTCACAAATTATTTACTGCAAATCAGCTGTATGGAACAGTGGGTCAGTGTCACACTAGTGCCGTATGTACACAAGTATACATACCCTAGTTGGACTTGTCCCATATGTTTGTTGGGGTCGTCGGAAATCAGCGCACGCGTCATCGATTCAGTGGTATTGGCACCACCCTCGTGCTAGCGGACAAACAAAGATGTACAAACAGACAAACATCACCCTGGAGACGGCACAATGCTCAAGCGGAACCCGCGTATGACATGGAACACCTATCAGAGGCTCAATTACTCTCTTTATGCTTGTTGTAGTAAAAAAGTAGCGCCAACGCGTGACTATATTTCGGTGCTTACAAAATAGTAGCTACTAAACAAATTCCAAAGCGTTTCTTGCATTGTTAGTTTTATTCTACTCGCATAAGTGTTTTTTTAGAATACAGTGTTTTTATTCTTGTCTATTACTAAATGACTAAGTCTTCGCTCGACAAAGAACTCTTCTCGTGTGGCTAGACTACATACATGAATACAGAACTCATAAATGCATGCATATATGACAGGGAAGCATGACGATATGAAATTATAAAAAAATACGATCATCTTCGTTACTTTTGGACCTGGAAACGCGATGGGGTGGACTTCAAAAATAAATGATGTTCGTGGAAAACGTTTGTTAGTCGTCAAACTCACTCAGGCAGCAGTTGGTTAGCATTCTCCACAGGAGCTCGGAATTAGACCTCGATATTTCGTATTAGAATTGTCAATCTAAGGACGTGTATCACATTGCTACGCTAGGCTATCATTCCATCACACAAGGAGTTAAAAGAGATGTGTTATTCTGATGATGTACTATAGACCGGCTGACTCCAATGCTTGCCTGAGTGGTGAGAGGTAGACTCCCGCATCAGCGTCACAGTACAAGCGCTGAAAAAATAATACTGCTCTAGGACTTGCTTTGACTCGTATAAAACATCCTAAAACATGTTTAGGAGGGTGTAGAGAAGTCAAGGCACGTCAGAGAGCGACCAAAATTAATCAGCATACCCCAACTTGAGCGCTTGCCCTCCCGCCATGAGTCCCTCTTCCCCCAGTAGGGTCACTTGTTCCTCCTCCCGCGACGGGTCCGCCATCTTGTGCACACATACGCCAACATGGCGTCAATGTCAGTAACGGATCCAATGACAATGTCACATAATATATATTTTATTCACAAGAAAAACCTTAATCAATTAAATCTCATCATATTTTTTTATTCCGATCATTTTAATTATGATTGTGACATTGCCATCATATAATTTTTATCAAAATAATAAAAAAAATAAAAGTAAACATTATGTAGTTAAATGCTATATAATGAAGCAATATGAAGGACTTTGATCAAGTGAAGACCCACAATCTCTATTGAATTAAATTTATATATCCCTGAGTATTCCAGACTACCAGACATAGATGTAAGAATTTCTTGATTTTTTTAGAACTGTTCGTTATAAGAATAAGACAGCAAACAAGAAAATACCGTAATGTTTAACAATACAAAGGCCTGGCTACAACCAATTTTAAAGTCTTCGTGGAGCTAGTTTTTTTCTACAACAGCAATTAGACTCTGACGATGTAACGATAGTGCCTTCGACTGTCACGCCTTACAATCATTTTCGTAGATCCTCGACATTAAGTGATTATTATCTAATTGTCTACATACTAAAATCCACTGCAACCTAATTCCGTCGTAAAACAATGACCATTATTGACCATTGATAATATTGTAAACACGAATGCGGTGTAAAGTTTACGACGAAGCATAATTCACTAGGGTTCATAATGAGCGGCAATTTTCGTGCCTGGCACCACAAGGATATTGCCGGCGTAAATTATCTTATCTCTCGATTAATTTACGACAAAGCAGCTACGTAAAACACAATAGTAACTAATATCGGACCGAGGTGCGTGTTGATTTTTTAACAATATAATCATGTGACTTGAACGTTATACTGGGAGTTGACTTTCGAATCATATGCTTTTTGTATTGGATTCAAGTCTACGAAAAGACAGAATAGATAAAAATTATAAAAGGTTCCAACTCACGGAGAAAGCATTGCAATTCAGATGAATAACATAAAGATAAAATTTAATTCTGACATTGGTTCCACCCAATTTAAGGAGGATGTTAAAGCAGGAAATGTATCAAAGAATTAGATTGTAATCGCATATATCGATCTGTATTTGAAAAATATTCAAAAATATGGAAGTAATGGATTAAATTTTACTGCGTACGATGTTTTTGTAAAAACTAAATGCGTATTTCGAGAGAACGTTGTCGAAATACGCATTTAGTTTAAATCTCCTACAAATTGCCTAATGGATTTAACTTCAGTCCGGCTTGCTACTTTTAAATCTAGACTTACCTCATCAAAAAATACTTGAGTTTTTCTCAGTATATGTTTGAGTTCAGTCAACTCAAGGTAGTTCCTTTTGAGTGCTTCTGCGTTTTGATTAACTTCGCGTAGCTCGTTTTCTAACTTCTCGAAGGTCGCCTGTGGTGCGAAAATATTAATGTCTTCTGTGTTTGTTAGGACATTCTAATTCTAAAGAAATGCAACTACAATTAAATCAATTGCCTTTACAATATGTCTAGCATCTGTCCTAGCTTATTCTTCACAGATTCAAATTTTTGGGTTACCTCAAGGTCGATCATCTCCCTAGGCTGCGGCGCTTCTGGACATTCGCCCGGGATTTCCAGCATGGGGATGCCATCGCGACGGATCTCCTTCTCCAAGTAACGAAGCTTGCGCTCCATCTCATCGCAGCGTCGGACTTCATTGACGAACTTACGTTGGAACGCATTCACGTCTGGATTTAGCTGTATAAAAATTTTAAGCAGAGTAATAAGCCATGTTAGCTGAAGTGAATATGATCGAGAATGACCACAGATAACAAAACAGACCATAGATTAATTTTATTTACGCAAATGTCACTGATCATTGAATACAACATCTTTTGGCAATTTTATCGCAGTTTATCAACCAGGATTGAAAAAAATTTGTAGCATAAACCAATCAGTAGTAGTACGTGAGTAGCCAAAACCCACAACGGTTACAAGAACACAAAAACTTTGAAAGGCCTTGGACAAGTTTTTATAGGAATTCACTTAAACTTATATATTTTTTGTTGTTATGTAATTATGTTACACAACAACGCCAGAAGGGTATGATCAGTTAGTGGAAACATAGATGTAATGGATCTTCTTTTTTCTCTTTCTTTCTGAGGTTTACAATTTGAGAGCAGTCACTTGAACCTGATGAACCAATTAAAAAACAAATTCACTGGCCTTCATTTTTAGTGGATTTGATTTGAAGTCAGTTTCTTGTGTTTTCATACTCATTTCTAAAATAAGATTACTAAGATGGCCAGTGATATTCCAATAAGCTCAGTAAGGTAAGCTAAGCTTTCGACCACGAGTCTATGCAGTATCCGAGAACATTTTGGTCACATTGCCCAAAGAAACAGAGGCAACTTAGAGAAACTGGTCAAAGCCCTGGAAAATGCTGTACTGATCGGATAAGGAAAAGTGACTCACGGCAGCAGATAAGGGAAAGTGGAAAATCACCAAGGTAAGGCTGTTCCCACGAGGTGGTCACAACCCTCAGCATTGAGGAGGCCAATGTGAGGAGGAAGCTTAGTGAAAAGCAAGAGATTGCTCAGAAAAAATCAGACCTTCACTATTTTTATTGATAAAAAAAGGCTTAATCCATTACTGGGATTGATTAGTAATCTTTCTAAGATTACACTATCTAATTTTAACAATTGATAGTTTATCATATTTAATTATCAGCATATTAATTGATGGGAATCACATGACAAATGTACTGGCACAAAATAATGCTCATTATTGCATAACACACTTTACATGCAATTATGAATTTCAACACTATTGTATTTATTGCCTTGTTACTGTGCATTATATGTGAGTTTCCTGTTTGTGCTGCGGAAAGATACACAACAAATGAACTATTTATATAGTTATATGTCAATCATAACTAGATGTTTGTTCATCTGACCACACCCATTAACAGTAATTGAACTAAACAACTTACATTATTACTAATATTAGGAATACTACCATAAAGTACTTTGGTATTTACCAACCCAGTTACCCAGTAAGGTAGCTGAATGCCTAAGACTACAGGTGTTCTTCTCTTCCCTTTCTTCTTTCACAAAGGTCAGTAACATGTGTGAGACTCTGACATTGCACATGTTCAGGAGTTGTGTAGATCACATAAAATCGTTGTTTTTAACCTCAACTATGTATACTAATAACAAGTATATTGATGAGTAAAAACAAAAACCAACTTCAAATTGAATCAACCATTAAACATTATTTCACCCAGACACCCTCTTTGTATTTCCAAATTATCATAGGGATATTATGATATAAATTAATCAGAACCTAACAAAACTCTCAAAAACTACCCTCCTTTCTAATAAAAAAATTAATCAACAAAATCGATTGGCATGACTAAGTTATTAATCATTCACTGGTCTCACCCATAATGGATTTATATAGTTAATACTTATATAGTTTTAGTCATGCATGCCACTGTCAGCATTGGAACACATGAAAAGCATCAGTTTTCAAATAAAAAAAGAATCATCAAAATCAGTTTACCCAGCCAAGAGTTATGCAGTAAACATTAAAATAAACCATACAGACAAATTTAAACCCTCCTCTTATTTTGAAGTTGGTTAAAAATACTGACAACTGTTCAGTACACAGATATAGTTTTAAAAAAAGCATTATTTTATGATAAACTACAATGGGCTAACAACATTCATAAAATATTAACTCTTCTATTATATGTTAATTCTATGTCATACTTGTATTTATATTTTATGAACAAAAACTAAAATAAAATTCACAAACTTGTAATTAGGATACACTTAAAATAATTTGAAATTCAAAAAAATTCAACAAAAACATTTTAAAAATAATTGTGAATGTATTTTATATCAAACCTTTCTTTCTAGGAAACTAAAACTTAGTGGAGCTAATTAATTGTGAGTATAGGCAGTTTTAATTAAATAATATATAGTTATATAAAACTCAAAATACAAATAATTAATCCCAATATGTACGAAGTCATTTAGTATTGCGGGTAAAAAGTGTCTAAAATCAGGAAAGGTGTGGCAGATAAAAATCAATATCTTTAGAATTCAGGTATCTCGAAATGGGAACAACCTTAGGATATCGATGTGAAAGGGGGTCACAAGTTTAGGCTTTAAATATTACAAAAATAACATGGTTTTGACTCTTGCTACCAAGAAAAACGAGGGGCGTTAATAGGGTTAAATACTCACATCTCGAAACTGCACAAGTCCCAATTCACCAAGTTCGGACACGCAGGCATAAGCTGCTTCACTTTGCAGAAAAAGTTGACACAAAGTCATTTCCTCACTTCTAAATAACGAACCCATTTTTGTATTATTTCTTTTTTTTACACTACACAGTAAAATACATCAAATTACAAGCCTCTGTCGCAACAGTCTGCGAACAGACTTCGGCGACGACAAAACCGAAATTAATGGCAAGTCTAGTCTAAATCGATAAAGATTTTGCAGCGTATTCGTCATTCATGCGCACATAGATGCGCAACGCAAGTCGCAAACCAAAGATAACTCATAAAACGTAAAATTACATTATCAAACATTATCTGTATCTTAAAGTTTTGAAGTCTTTGATGGAAAAAAAAATGGCGCGGGAACTCATGGGGGGATCATCTAACTTACATTTTCATCTTAGATGTAAGAAATAAGTGTGTGTTTTAAAAAAGTCTTGGCTTAAAGATCTTGTTACCAAGCCATAAAATATTCAACAAACAACAAGTCTGATGTTTATAATGATACTATAAAAGTAAAAAAATAAGAGATAAGATTTTAATTTGATTATATCTTTAAATAAAATGCACACACCAAATGAATTCATCGTTCCGTAAATGTAGTATGTAAAATTATTATTACAAATAATAGGAACTCTATAATAGAACCTGGAAAAAAAGAAATCTAGTTTTTTAAAACAGATTTTGTTTTTTAGATATTATAGATAAAGCAGTAGGACAGAGACCTACAGTTTCTAAATGGCTGATTAATCTTACAGCTTACTAAAACCCTCCGGATGGCCCTTCCGCGTTGCTGGGTCTGCACTATCCTTTAAGAGTACACGTCCCGATTGCTTCAACTGAAACGGGCACCGCCCGGAACACAGTTACCCCGTGGCCCTATACAGGGCCTGCGTGGAGGACACGTCCCGGGGGGAACCTTCCCAGTCTCTCATCCAGTACCTTCGCGTTGCAAGGCGACATAGGCCAGCTAGTGTCGCTTTCTTCCCGGGTCCACAACGGACGCCAAAGCCATGTAATTTTTTAAAAATATTACATAACTTGTGATCAGTGATGATGAAAATGGGCTCACTCACCGGTACAGTAGGTAGTCAGTCTACTCCGTTACGGTGAAATGCTATTTTTTTTTATATATTTTTATAGAACGCTTTCTGTTGTTTGGAATCGGACATTCTATATTTTATCTACGCTTCTATCATAAGAATGTTAAGCCAGTAAAATTGAAAACATTCCTATTTCTACATTGAGAAATATATACCTTTCCTTGTCTCTCAAATTGTAAACGTATATCAAAACTATATCTGTGTCTTTTTTATTAGGAAGACGTGCCGTATTTTAATTTTAATAATATCACTGCCTAAGAATGACAGATTTAGGTTATATCCCGGATGAATTTAAAAATAATTTATTAACATTAGACTATGAATAGATTTTAAAGTAGTTAAAAATCATATCATAATGGTAGGTCTGAAGTCAATACATACAAAACAGTATTTGGAATCTTTG
Source organism: Meandrusa payeni (assembly GCA_029286785.1). Classification (NCBI taxonomy): domain Eukaryota; kingdom Metazoa; phylum Arthropoda; class Insecta; order Lepidoptera; family Papilionidae; genus Meandrusa; species Meandrusa payeni. The sequence goes on from JAGSMX010000017.1 coordinate 825,137, forward strand.
GTTATTTAATCTTACTTTCTACACACCATAATAGTTACAGAATAAAACTAAACTTCGATAATTTTCAGGCTTTACTCGGCGCTCAATTAGTTATAACCCTTATTATGGTATCAATCATACAAAGATTTGGCAAATATTCCTTTGCCCGTTGGTTATTGTGTTCTCAAGGATTATATCGCTATTTATATCCAGATAACAGTGAATTAAAAGCGCTAGCTGGAGTGCCAAAGGATAAACCAAAGGGCAAAAAGAGTGGAAGGTCGGAGCAAAATGGAAAGCCTGAAACATTCCATATACCACGCAGCCTGGAGCTGCAACTTGACACTGCACCAGTGACACCACTAGATGTGATTCATTTAAGATATTATGCTGAATACCTTTGGATTGTTGACTTTACTTTATATACTAGCATTGTTTATGTTATGTGTGAGGTTAGTGTTTGTTACATATATTTTTACAATATAATCTCAAAAATAATTGCTACATCTGTTCACTGGTTATTTGTATTTTTTCTACTTATATTACAGATATACACAGGCATTTTCCCATTAAAGGACGAGTTAAATCTCAGCATAGTGTGGTGCTTACTGGTTGTTATATTTACATTGTATCCTTTTTATATGATTAACAGTATTTATTTTCAAATTGTAACATTGAAGACCAGAAACATCTCTAGGTTGATTTGGGCTATAATATGATTAGAAAAATGTTTTGTGCAAAATATGACATAGAGATTGAATAATAAAAGTATAGTTTTTACATGTATGATACACATCTTATAATAGGTATATTTGCTAGATAGTGTTGTGGCGTAGTTGGTAGGTAAGTTTAAAGTGAATTTGGTCTTTTATTGAGTTAGGATTTGCATACATGAACTGGATTAAATTAGTCTCTCTCTGATTACACTGTAGGTGTTTTTAAGTAAATTTGTTTTTTTGACCATCTTAAATGTCATCTCTATTTAAGAATGGGTAGAATTGTGCTAAAATTTTTGTTTAGCATTTAAAAAATGACACCTGCCTTTTTGCTGTATTTTTCTTACAATAAGGCTTGCAGCTTCTAGCTTATTTTTCTATTCTAGCTAATAAAGACTTCATTAATGTTGCCCAACACTTAATTGTTATAAGTTACAATACACTCGATCATTGCTCGATAATCCTTTAACCGGTAAACAGTAAAATCTTAATGTCACTCACAAAGCAGTACTTCACAAGTGAGGAGTCCATAGGAGAACGGTCCACATGTATTGTGGCCTTCTGTATCTTCCTACTTATAGCAATGATGGTGTTGATTGTAGACGAGTCCATCCTTGAAGTGGGTGTGGATCCAGCATATGACAGTTTCTTCGAAAATGCATCAAAATTTCTTGAGAATCAAGGACTATCTTCTGTGTAAGTACATATTTTAAAATAGTATTTGTATAAATTAATGTAATAATTATACTTCCTTGTTTCCAGTTACCACTACAAGTCACATGAGCACATATAAAATCTTTAATATTACATAGTTATTATTCTATTATTTTTAACTATTTTAAGGAGAGAATACTTAAAAGTTTAGGCCCTGTGCCTTGAAATCCAACTGACAATCTGGCATTTCATGAAAATGGCACTCAGATGTTGCTTTTTAGTTTTTTTATCTTGTACAATATAAAAAAATTGTAATGTAATAATAACACATCTCTGATACGTTTTGGATACAATAACATGAGTAAAAGGTGGATAGAAATGTGATAGCATTATCTATTTACTCGGACTTTGTAAAAGATGTATTAGCAAATTTGTCATAAAGAATGTATTATGTATTTGTCATTCCAGAGGACCAGCTTCCAAGCTGATTTTGAAGCTTTCCTTGGCTGTTTGGGCTGCCATCATTGGAACATTGTTCACATTCCCCGGCCTGAGGGTTGCCAGGATGCACTGGGACTCATTAAGGTGTTATTTTTTTTTAAATAAATAAAGTGAAAAAAGAATGTCAAAGAAGGCAAAACAGGAAATATACAATGACATATGTTTTGGTTAATTAAACATACCTACATTAAACCGTTGTCACAAAGCTAACAATCAATAAACACTTTTCTAGTCAATTTTTAGAAATTCCTTGGTGTATTTTAAGAACCAAAGATCCATTGCAATAAAATTAAAAAGGGACTTCTTAGGAAGTATCTCCCTTATGACATTGAATGATTTTTTTAATTGGTTTAATAATGGCTTATCTTTTAGATAAAAAATGGAAAAATTAACAATTAATCTTTCACCGAAGTGCAAAATCACCCCCCTTCTTTTCACCAACAATTTTGGCATTAATACATGAGGCTTAATTTTACCATATGTTCATAGATTAAAATATTTATATTAATTTACTATGTGGCTTATATAAAACAATATACAAGATGTCAATAACACCATTATTGTCTACTACCCCACTATTCTACTGAGATAGATCGTCATACATGACTAACATTTCTTAAATGTTTTATTTACAGATATTACAATGATAATAAAGTAAAAGTTTTACTGTTAAACATGAACTTTGCTATGCCCTTTGTCCTGGTGCTAATGTGGATCCGGCCAATCACCAGACATTACCTGACTGTTAGAATTTTCAGCGGCATGACCAAGCCTCTGTAAGTATAACAATTTATATTTTATGAAGTATAGGCAAAAGTGTTTCCTTTAAAAAAGTGGGTACTAAAGAACTCTATTATCAACTGACTTCACAAATGGAGGTTTTTTTACGTTTATTACTTCATCATTTTCAATTAGTTGAACCAATTTTTATGATCCTTTTTTTATTTGGAAGCTGGTGTTTCCCGTGTCGTCCCATTTTAATTTCGTTCTAGTCTGACAATGGCATCTATGAGAAAACCATATAGGTTTTAAATTTGCACCAAGTATGTGCACCATAAATGGACGAATAATTCAATATCACGCCAACTGATGATTCACATTTTATTGGACAGAATGTACTTCATTGAAATAGTTTGATGAGAGTTTGGTCAGGTTGATTAATTCTATTTTGTAATGCTCCTAAGATAATTCTGAAATACAAAGAGGACGTCCACGCGTAATAGCGTTTAATTCTATTTGAAGTCGGTTTTTCTTTTTACTCAGAAATATACTTGTATTAGTATTAATTATTAATCTTATTCCAGTTTGACATCGCAAGCGTTTGACACACTTCGTCTAATAATGGTTGTAGTGGTAGTGGTGATAAAACTTATGCTGATGCCACGACAATTACAAGGTTATTTGGATATGGCACAGAGGAAATTGGACTCACAAAAGAAGGAAGCGGGTCGCATCACCAATATTGAGATACAAAAGAAGGTAACAAATACTTTTATTTACTGACTTCATAAAAAGGTTAAGTCAGTTTTTGTTTCCATTTGTGATCATTCCTATACTCTGTCAAATGTTTACATGCCATTGTATACAAATTTTTGTTTTATGTTTACAAATATCTAATGAATGGCGTCACTTTCAAATCTTGTTTATATCCCAAATGATGCAATTCATTGTTTTGGGTTTCATTTGCGTTCTTCCTGATTAACATCAGGGCGCAAAGAAAACGCACCCTGTAAGAAGCCCTTGCAAGCTCCACCTTTTGTGAAGTTGGTTAAAAGCAAAGATATTAACTTTACAGATAGCATCAGTATTTTACTACCTATGCGTGGTGGCGCTGCAGTATGTATGTCCGATCATCATGTGTTTGTACTTCACCCTGATGTACAAGACCCTGGGCGGGTACACATGGACAGGATTGTTCTATGAGGGAGAGGAAGTTGTCAGCCCAATCAAAAATACGGTCACAGCTGAAATTGAGTCGGAAGGCATTGAACAGTATCAGATGGCTTGGGAGAATTTGAAAATGGTGAGTTATAGCATAATAATTCCCTTAAAAAAAGATATTTTTTGCTATGTTCTTCTTACTAAGCTAGCAATAATCAATGATTGTTAGATACTGTTACAACAAACATGATTCATGGCCCATGCTGTAATCTGAGTTGTTTGTCACCTTGCATAAATGCCTTGGATAATTTTTATATTTTGATTACCACAACAATTACTAAAAATAATTTTGACGGCAATATGTTTGCCAGGTCAGCTAGAAACTTATAATAACTTTTGATGTCTTTTATATCTCTTGTAGATATTCACAGTGGAGGTGCACCGGGGCCTGTTCGGTTTCGCGTCGTGGTGGTGCTGCTTCGCCTGGTTCCTCACCACCTCGTTGGGCACCATGTACCAGACTTACTTCCGGATCTCGTGATCCCCAGCAGTAGTAGCTCCGTAGTGGTTCTAGTCCTAGTTATATACTATGTTAACTCTTTTTTGGTAATTGTAATTTATAAAGAAATAAATCTCACAATTGTAAAACAACTTTAGATGATTTTCTTCTACTTATAATCAATACCTTCATCATCATCATCAGCCTGCATGAACAGTCCAGTGCTGGACATAGGCCACTGAGCACTATCGTCGGCCACTCTCATTCAGCTCCAATCAGCTATCCTGCAAAGATGTGTGACTCCACTAGTCTTAGAGCGTCTCACTTCGTGTTTGTCTCTACGGTCTCCATTCAAGAACTACGGCTGATATGGCCAGCCTATTGCAACTTCGATTGGCTAATATGGTGAGCTATGGCTATGAAGGATTATGTTAATATATATGGTCACTTTTTTTCATCTATCTATTATTAATATAGCTTTTTGTAAACTGTTGGAATTTCATCATTGAATTACTGCAGTAGTGTTATGAGAATACCATACGTAATTGTAATACTTTTAAGTACAAAGTTGAAATTATGCACATTTTTTTTGTATTTATATAATTAACTAATACATTTTTCAGACATCCACTTCTTTTTAGTCTCGGCTAATTCAGAATATTTTGGTGTTCTTCTTTACCTTATATGCAGTGGTACCTCGACATAGGACATAGTCTAATGCTTGTGTCAAAGCAATTCTTCCCATTAAAATTAATGAAATGTCTGTGACAATGGCATGTTTTGTAAATGTATAAGAAGCAAAACACGCGATCCCAACTTATCAAACGCTTTAAAACGAGGGTAACAAGTACACAGACAGAAACACGGAACACTAAGACTACACAGAAACTGTTCGAAGAGCGACGTAGTGTTCGATGACTCGTATCTCAAATCTTGCTCTCATCTCAAAGCACTCTTATATTAGGGAATTTGTATATCGAGGCACCACTGTACTTCTAATATTAAATTATAATTGACTTTCATTCTATTCTATTTCGAATCAAATATAAAGTAAATATAGTATAGTATTATAGAAATATTTTTTTATTATGAGATTGTTAATATATGATGAATAATATATACTTAAACCTTTATCAAATCTTAATTTTAACGTATCATGTTGATCCATTATGTAGTTTTTACAGTTAGGTTTAAGAATCACATAATAATCTCTTTATTTTTATTACATTACTTATATACATTTGAATCTGCAAAAAACAATTGTAAAATTCCTTCTTTACAAAGAAAAAAAAAACGTTTTTTTTTTCAAATTAAGACTTTTGAGGACTAGGCTAATCTAAGGCTGATAAATTAAATTGAATACTTGTTTGTTACTGTGGATTTAATTAAAGTGATCAATAAGCATTGTTTAAAGCAACAAATGTCATTTTAATTTTTTTTTATAAACCCAATATAGTGTTTATTACAACATTATCAGGATGTTTGTATACAAATTCCTGCATGGCAAATGACCTATAAAACTTCGCTATATGCTAGCCATTGTGTGGTATGATATCACCAACATTGAACATAATTGCTACCTGCTAGTCAATGGGTTTTTTTTGTATGTATTATTTTTGCATTTTATTTTAACATTAGAATAAAATTGTGTCTGTGTTCATTTATTGTTTTATTCAAGTACAATTTCAGTACATAACAAAACACAGCTTAATAAATGGCTATTATGGTCTGAAGAGTAAGCATTAAAAGGATGTAGATGTGATGGCTAAAATTGAGAAACATATTAAGCAACTTTAGGCATTGTGTGTAGATATATGAAAAAGGAGGATATAAATTAGTGATAATTGAGTGTACAGAGATGTCGAGGAAGAAAGATGAAATAATAATGTGAAAGACGAGGAAATTAATTAGGTGTCAGATTTGTGCAAAATTGTGAGTTAACATAGATGAAGCCCCACGAGAAAAGCTAACCTACAGTAAAAATATAAAGACCGTAGGATTTGGTATTGTATTACATAAACTCGGATATAAAATAATGCCATTATAATTAAAATGAATAATATAACAAATACAACACCTTTTTGTTCATGTATTAAAAACATCCCATTATTCTGTAAGTCTGTTAAACGACTTCATCTGCAAGAAGATTCCAAGCAATGCAACGCTGCACAACACAGCACCGTCTATAATCATAGATTAACATAATACATAAGTTGAAAACACGGTTCGTTTTAAAAGTAAACCAACTACCCACCCCTTGGATGCTAGGAGCGTTGCTGGAGTTTCTTCGGCCACTTCTTCTCCCAGCGCAAACGCTTCCCGAAGTGGCACTTAAAGTTAGTTTAGCTTTTCGAATGTCCCTTAGATTATCCGTGAAATAGCTACCGACCGAGTCGTGGTTCGGCCCTCTCGGGCGCCCTCGGATCGGAATGCTTACGCGTAATATAGTAACCGTCCAAGCCGAGGTTACCCCTCACCGGGGGGACCCTTGTGTCGAGTTACTAGCAATAGAGGTTCAGGCTAAGCGACCTAAGAGCTATGCCACCTCTCAATCCGGTGAAGCAGTCAAGGCCAGCTTCTCTGGCCAATCTGTGTAGTTCGTCATTAAAAAAAAAAAAAACCAACTACTATTGACTGGTTGATTGATTGTTTTAAGAAATGTAAATACGTGTATTAATAAAAATTACAAGTGGGTTATGAGGTTAAGTCGATAATAATTAACGAAGTTTACTTTTTTCTTCTAAATATGATCTAGGGTGCAATTCCAGATATTGGAAGTCGGTACAAAATGTAGATAAGTATGACTCATAATGAGCAAACTTCCTATATAATAAACAAAGTATACTATACAGTAAATATTTAACATATGCCGTCGTTTTAGGCAAAGACAATGGTATAATTTCACAGAAAATGCATGTTGCAAATAGATTTACTATTTACGAAAATAAATCCCATAACTACTTTTTAATTTTAATTATTGACCACGATGGACTACGAGATAGTAGTCACAACAAAACACATGTGAGATTTCTTGAAAAATAGGTAATAATTACATGTCTTAAAATACCATTTATTAACGTAAAAATTATAATTATTTTTTTTTATAATATGAGGAATTTGTAACAGTTAAAGGTTATCGTCTCATGGGTGTTGACAGTACTAAAAAAATTGCAATGATAAGGGGAAAAAACTGTTATTTGCAATATACATGGTTTTAACATTTTTTACAAGACTGTTACAAAATTTAAATAAAATGTTTGTTATATGAAACAAGAATTATTAAAAAAATCCTCTCTGTATTATAAACTTTACAAAAACCACATCTTTGGTAGCGCAACTAAAGCATTGATGACCGATAACCGTTATTAACAATTATGTAACAGGATTTCAATTTTAAAGATAAATGTGTTCATGCATAAAAAAAATAACATATTTGTACCAGCTATCATTAATTTGAATCCGAAGTACGCTTACGCAATTGAATGAAAAATTTTTTCGTTGCAAGTTATGAGTATGTCGTCATCATAACAAATATAATTTTTTGTGTATTTTATATTTTATACAAATATTGTAAAAATGTAACCTAAGATTTTAAAATAAATAAAGAAAAAATGTAATATCATTAACTTTGCAATCTTAAAGCAATGAGTTCCAAAGTTTTAAAATGTTGCAACAAAACTTCGTAGTTAAAACGTAATTTCATAATTTCCTTTGTTTAACTTGACCTTCTTGTTCTCGCTTTGGAAAAATCAATACTCGACACAAGTAACACTACATGGACATTGTGCCGCATTGCGCCCTATAGCATTTAAAACTCAACAACCAATAGTAGCTCAAAGTGTTAGACTTACGGAATTCTCATTGGTTGGGCGAGAGGAATGTTCCAGAATAGTCTAGTGACGCCGAGTGATTACGTATGCGCATAAAACCGCGCACGAAGACAGCGCCGCTTCAGTTTTATTTCGTGACACGAAACCGTCAATCGCGCACGTTTGCTGAGTGAGCTACTAGATAAGTCTACAGAGCTACAGTACAAGAGTTTAGCTGAAGTAACAAAGTGAGTACATTTTACAATCAAATTTGAATATATTTTAGATAGAATGTAGATGATAGAATATTTTACTAAATTTAAAATTTTTATCTTTCTCCATAACTTATCATCTTAGTTCTGTGGAAGAGTTCCTTGAAGTTATTGATTAGTCACCTTCCCCATTACTGCTTGAAACTTACTAGCTTGAAATTTATTGTTCAATTGACTGCCCACATGTGGTAATTGTAACGTAAAGGTTGTAAGTTATACGAAATTCTGTTGTAAAAGTATTATCGTTATTATGTTAAGTAAATTTTATTAATAATTCATAAATATAACAAAGATTGCCATTACCCGAGCTCGAGGTCATTCGAGAACGTTCCGATCGATTTTTACTATGGCGGCCGGTGCGCGTTCCCGCTTATTTTTCCATGCGCATCTTTCATCCGCCATCTTTAACTTCCGATAGGAACTTAAATTTTTTTTTTAATTACAGATGGCCAAAGCACCAGCGGTAGGTATTGATTTGGGTACAACATACTCGTGTGTTGGAGTATTCCAGCATGGCAAGGTGGAAATCATCGCCAACGACCAGGGCAACAGGACCACGCCCTCTTATGTCGCCTTCACAGACACCGAGCGTCTCATCGGAGATGCTGCCAAGAACCAGGTGGCGATGAACCCCAATAACACCATCTTCGGTGAGTAAAAGCGCAGCGGCAATGTTTGTGGAGTGGCTTTTGCAGTTTAGTACAGACCACGTGGGTGGGTCTAGACAACCTGGACCCACTTGGACCTACTAAAAAACAACAAAGCCTTTCAAAATCAAAATCTGAATCTAAAATTTAAATTTTTTATCTTTCTCCATAACTTATCATCTTAGTTCTGTGGAAGAGTTCCTTGAAGTTATTGATTAGTCACCTTCCCCATTACTGCTTGAAACTTACTAGCTTGAAATTTATTGTTCAATTGACTGCCCACGTGTGGTAATTGTAACGTAAAGGTTGTAAGTTATACGAAATTCTGTTGTAAAAGTATTATCGTTATTATGTTAAGTAAATTTTATTAATAACTCATAAATATAACAAAGATTGCCATTACCCGAGCTCGAGGTCATTCGAGAACGTTCCGATCGATTTTTACTATGGCGGCCGGTGCGCGTTCCCGCTTATTTTTCCATGCGCATCTTTCATCCGCCATCTTTAACTTCCGATAGGAACTTAAATTTTTTTTTTAATTACAGATGGCCAAAGCACCAGCGGTAGGTATTGATTTGGGTACAACATACTCGTGTGTTGGAGTATTCCAGCATGGCAAGGTGGAAATCATCGCCAACGACCAGGGCAACAGGACCACGCCCTCTTATGTCGCCTTCACAGACACCGAGCGTCTCATCGGAGATGCTGCCAAGAACCAGGTGGCGATGAACCCCAATAACACCATCTTCGGTGAGTAAAAGCGCAGCGGCAATGTTTGTGGAGTGGCTTTTGCAGTTTAGTACAGACCACGTGGGTGGGTCTAGACAACCTGGACCCACTTGGACCTACTAAAAAACAACAAAGCCTTTCAAAATCAAAATCTGAATCTAAAATTTAAATTTTAGATTATTTTTTTGTCCGAGGTGGTGTAGGCTAGTGTATAGGGCAGTGATATCCAACTACTAATAAAGTATTTATTGATAGTTGTATACATTCTGAACTAAGATTCAAATAATAATTACGTAACCTTTCAAGATTGGAAATAAACATAAAGTAGTATTACTACTGTACAAGGTAAATCACATTGCCTGGTAATGAGTGCATAAAACAAAAATGCACAGAGTAAACAATGTCTATGGTTATTTTATTGTTCAGTTTAATTTCTTTTCATGATGATATCCCAATATACTAGACTAGAGTCTCTGAATATATTGAATGATAAAAATAATCTGAGATCATATCTTACTATTAATTTTAAAAGATTAAAAGAAAATGGTTAACAATATTAGTTTGCCATTGTTACAGATGCAAAGCGACTTATTGGCCGCAAGTTCGAGGACACCACAGTACAAGCCGATATGAAACACTGGCCTTTTGAGGTTGTCAGTGATGGTGGTAAACCAAAGATTAAGGTATCATACAAAGGTGAAGACAAGACCTTCTTCCCTGAAGAAGTAAGCTCAATGGTGCTTACAAAAATGAAGGAAACAGCCGAGGCCTACCTCGGTAAAACGGTGCAGAATGCAGTAATTACGGTTCCAGCGTACTTCAATGACTCGCAGAGGCAGGCCACTAAAGATGCAGGTACCATCTCTGGCCTCAACGTTCTCCGTATCATCAATGAACCGACTGCTGCTGCGATTGCCTACGGTCTAGACAAAAAGGGAAGTGGAGAACGTAACGTACTTATTTTCGATCTTGGCGGCGGAACTTTCGACGTGTCCATCCTGACCATCGAAGATGGTATCTTCGAAGTGAAGTCCACCGCCGGTGACACTCACTTGGGAGGCGAGGACTTCGACAACCGTATGGTTAACCACTTTGTGCAGGAGTTCAAGCGAAAATACAAGAAAGACCTCACCACAAACAAGAGGGCTCTTCGTAGGCTCCGTACAGCTTGCGAAAGGGCGAAGAGGACTCTGTCTTCTTCTACCCAGGCTAGCATTGAAATCGATTCTCTGTTTGAAGGTATTGATTTCTATACATCCATCACCCGTGCCCGTTTCGAGGAGCTCAATGCTGACCTCTTCAGGTCTACCATGGAACCCGTCGAGAAGTCTCTTCGCGACGCTAAAATGGACAAATCTCAGATCCATGACATTGTACTTGTTGGTGGGTCCACTCGCATTCCCAAAGTGCAGAAGCTCCTGCAGGACTTCTTCAATGGCAAGGAGCTGAACAAATCCATCAATCCCGACGAGGCTGTTGCTTATGGCGCAGCTGTCCAGGCTGCTATCTTGCATGGCGACAAGTCTGAGGAGGTACAGGACTTGCTTCTTCTTGACGTGACTCCACTGTCACTCGGTATCGAAACAGCCGGTGGCGTCATGACCACACTCATTAAGCGTAACACTACCATCCCTACGAAGCAGACTCAGACGTTCACCACCTACTCGGACAACCAGCCCGGTGTACTGATCCAAGTATTTGAGGGTGAGCGTGCAATGACAAAGGACAATAACCTCCTTGGTAAGTTCGAACTTACTGGCATTCCGCCCGCACCCCGCGGCGTCCCCCAAATCGAAGTCACCTTCGACATCGACGCCAACGGAATCCTCAACGTATCCGCTGTTGAGAAATCCACCAACAAGGAGAACAAGATTACCATCACGAATGACAAGGGCCGCCTTTCCAAAGAAGAGATTGAGCGCATGGTCAACGAGGCCGAAAGATACAGGAACGAAGATGACAAGCAGAAGGAGACTATTCAAGCCAAGAATGCGCTTGAATCTTACTGCTTCAACATGAAGTCCACCATGGAAGAGGAAAAGCTCAAGGACAAGATCTCTGATGCTGACAAGCAGACCATTTTGGACAAGTGCTATGAAACTATTAAATGGCTGGACTCCAACCACCTGGCTGAAAAGGAGGAGTATGAGCACAAGCAGAAGGACTTGGAGGCCATCTGCAACCCGATCATCACTAAGCTGTACCAAAGCGCTGGTGGTGCCCCCGGCGGCATGCCAGGCGGTGTTCCCGGCTTCCCAGGAGCTGCTGCTCCAGGCGCCGGTGCGGCCCCCGGCGGCGGTGCTGGACCCACCATCGAAGAGGTTGATTAAACATTCCATTCTTATCGGAACTGTCTTCTCATTGGCATCTCAGTGTTGAAGCTTGAAATATAATTCAATTTAATAATTGAAATTGATTGCCTTGTTTTATTTACATACAGCTTCATATATTCAATACACAGCTTCTTTAAACGAAATTAATGTCTGATAACACAAACTATATTTTGCTTTAGAAATTACACACATATTATTTTATTCCCACAAATTTACTTCATTTCACATTTCAATTATTTTCGAATATAACTTAAACTTGAGAGGGTACCTTCAGTTACACAGAACCTTATTCTTAATAGGGTAGGCAGATATGTCTATTTTTATTATTATGTTGATTAAGTTGTTAGCTGTTGCTGTTTGGTTGACAAGACATGTTTGGTGGTTCAGACCTGGAAAAAAACTAAGAAAAGAAAAAAACTAGGAAAAGCAGTAGGTATGATAAAAAATCGCAGGTGTCTGGTCGCAAGGCGCTTTGACGTTAAATTCGTGACAACGTATCCTAGGTACACAAGTTATTCCAACAAAATTGGAGTATTTTTTCTACTTCACTGAGCACAAATCTGCGTTTTCTATCTCTCCCATACCGCGATCTCGCTTATACACTTGATGCGGCATTATGGCATCGGCAATTCTCGAAACTACAATGATTGACTTTCAAATGAATGACATCCAGTATTCAATAATTTAAAAGACGTCACGTCAAAAAAACAAAGTAAGAAGAAAATTTCGTATTGTTTTGTTAACGGACGTTTGAAATGAGGACCAGTCATGTATCTCACGATATAGTAGTATAATAATTGACTGCAATCTAATTTGAGATGTGCAGATTTATAATATAAATTATATTGGAATGTGCAAGCTTGTAATTATAACAATGATAAGAAAATATAAGATTTAAAGATAATTATTTATCGCCTCACAAAACAAAGTGCAAACAAAAAACAATAAATATATGCTACAAATAAATAATGTAGTTACACTTGTAAATGAGGACACGTATTTAAATACACTCGTAACGCTGCCATTTACTCGTATATACTAATATCGATTTGGTTTTAATTAGATCCCATATGATGGCATAGGGCCTTGGGTTCCTAAGATATACCGGGGAACTAAAGATCGTATATAAGAAATTGAAACAAGAGTTGATCTCGAAGTAGGATATTTCTCTTATCGAACGCGTTATTTAATTTTAATACATCATAGCATAGTAGACAGAAATTTTCGTGTTATTGTAATTTAATCGTTCTTAGCTATATTATGATTTATGCTGGGGAGGTGTAAATCAACACCTATGTTAGTTTCCATTGCGCATGTAGAGCGACGCGCGCTTTACGCAACGAATCGATTCCGTGTCACCTGGCACTACTGCGACCTCTACTCGAGTATATTATTGGGAGTGGGAAATAATATCACGGTTCTGTTATATGTGTACTTCTGTATACTTATACTTAGGCGTATTTTTTTCACCTTTTGATCAACAAATTGAGAATTATTAAACAACAAAGTGAAAATAATATGATAGAAACCTCAGATTTTGATAATCTGATCTGACTGTCTGAGTTTTAATTTAATAGAGGTATTTCTATTTGAGTCTTGGAAACAAATTCTTTTCTTTCCAAAAAAACTTCCATTCAAAACAATTTCATGTTGAATTTGTATACTGATGACAAATTAAAAAAAACATAAAATAAACTCAAATCGTTTTGACAATGACGGATGTTTTTGTAGTGGTATTATAAATAAAGTAATATTTTTTGCAATCCATCCGTCCATAATTTTTTGTAATCCTTAATTTTTTCAGTCTTTATAGAAATTTGTCGATTTTTTTTTTAATTACGAACTACACAGATTGACCAGAGAGGCTGGCCTTGACTGCTTTACCGGATTGAGAGGTGGCACAGCTCTTAGGTCGCTTAGCCTGAACCTCTATTGCTAGTAACTCGAAACAAGGGTCCCCCCGGTGAGGGGTAAACTCGGCTTGGACGGTTACTATGTTACGCGTTAGCATTCCGATCCGAGGGTGGCCGAGAGGGCCGAACCACGACTAGGTCGGTTGCTATTTCACGGATGAAAATTTAAAAAGTTCTCTTTCTCCTTCGAGCCGGATTTGAACCAGCGACCTATGGATGTCAGCGTATTTCCTCTACAGTCCACCGCTCTACCAACTGACCTATCGACGGGTTAAAAATTTGTCGATAATTTAGAAATTCCTTCGGGGACACTGCTTGTATTCTCGTGCTCAAAAAAAACCTGCATATAACTCATGCTCCTTAATGATTGCGTTAAAAGGCTTATGTAAATTCTGCTATACTCAACATTTGCTGCATGCTGGCATACATACATTACACCAATAGTTGTGGACCCTAACAGCGTGAATCGCCAAGCGTGTCTATTTACATATTCTCCTCACAATGGAGTCTAAATTCACAGTAAATTTTGACACTAAGTACACATTGATACTAGCATAGTGGATTTCGAATCTCCAAACGTTCACATCATAAGTTATACACCCAACCACTGGGTGGTGCTATTAAATCACTGCATTATCGTGAATAGTACATAAAGATATCATTTAGTATCCGCAATTAAAGTCTTATCGGCGACGCGGCCTCGGTCACGCCTTGCCTTTAGTATCCTTTTATAAAACAACGCTTTAATTATGGTAGTAATACTATCTTGGATCGACGCCAAATATGTACTCAAGAAGGAAATTAATCTATATCGGCATAATCGACATAATGAAACGCCTGTTACCTCCGCTAGGAAGTCAACTGCTATGGATATGGAATTAAAGTGACATTTTTACTATCGGAGTAGACAAATTATTTAAGTTAGAACGCTAGAAGTTTTGAAGTAAAACTTCTTTATGCACGCTTAACTTGGCCGGTAAGTTGGTGAATGCGACGTAAAGTGTGATTTAGCGAGGCGAAAGGAAGTTGAGAGGCATCGGAAAAGGCCTATTTCCAGCAGTGAAAACAGGCTGACGATCATTATATGTTAATGTATATTTATTTATCTATATAAGATTCTTCAAACGCTATTTTTAGCGCCACTTCCATTAGATTACTCTTAATCAAAGTTTAGCTGGAAGAAAATGCATTAAGTTCATATACATATACACAGCCGTATTTATAAGCCTGGAAGCCTCGGAGCATACAAGACGAGTGGAGGCCCCAAACTGCTTGGCCGCAAATTATTTTATAAATAAAATCACCAATTTTTAGACGTGATTTTAATTAAACAATTTAATGTAAAATTGAGTAATAAATTTATTCAACATTCAACAAACTTATATAAAAATAATTTTGATAAAGTCTCGAAGCCTTTATTGTGGGGGCACTTCACTTGCGGATGTCCCTCCCTCCAAAATGCGGTCCTGTTTTTGTGCAGTAACGATGATTTATCTATCCACCACTACCACAATAAGCGTCGTATGTTCGTGTGATGTTGACACACTGTGTTCCCTATTCACACCAGCGAAAGGTATATGGACGTTTATCGCTCTTATTTCATAAACACGGATGCATCATATATGTACATATGCACCGTTTTTGCTTATCACGTCATCGTGGCGTTTTTATCAAACGTGAACGTTGAAACTGTCTCTAAGGACGACGACCCGGATGACGAAATGACACTCGCTCAGGCTGGATCTCAATAAAATAACAAAGCATTACATCGCACTCGGCGTGTTACCGCCGTTCAAGGCAATTTCTCCATAATCTGTTATTAGTGTTGCTGGAGTTTCTTCAGCCACTTTCTCGGATCGGATGAGAATGGCTGATGTTCGTGCTCAGTGGCATGCTTTGGCAAGGTCTATGTCCAGCACTGGACTGTTGCACTGATGATGATGTGGTATAGTTAGAATAATTTATATTTTTAACTATTGCGGTGGTGAACTTCTACGTTTGCACTTTGACCGAAATACCAAGTTTTCGCAGCTAAATTCCTACATTGCTATATTGCTACATTCCTACCTTGGATTCGATAAATTTGGTTCGATGAAATGTCGATGTCCAATAACTGCAGGCGATAAATAAGTGCCACGCATAAATCTAGAAAAGTAGGAACTCAGGTGCTTTCGTGTGCTCCTTTTAGCGGAAAAGGCACGGCGTTGGATCTCACACGATTGGTATCACTTTAAATGGAAACATAATGTAGGGTAAGGTCAATTACTCCGACCTCCGGGCCGTTTCTTGCAACTTGGTTGTATTACACTGAATGAATGAATCAATATAATCTATACAGCGATCAAAATCACCGTATGTCTAAGAGTTCGTTACCCAGAAGTGTTGGGAGTGTCTCGCGTGAAAATAGCTCTTCTAAAATAAAACTGCGCGTGGGTTGTCATTAATTTCATGTTACGCGGATTGCACACGACGTGTAGTGGGATTATTCTTCTATATTTTATTTGTTTTACTATTTCCAGGTAATTTGACGTAAAAGCAGAGATAACCTAATAGTTTTAGCTCCACTTTTTATTCTGACGGTCGGTGACTCGTATCGGGGCGGACTTGCGGAATAAAGTTTCCATTCTTACATACAGAAAACCCTGAATGTAATATTTCACAATTATAACATATAGTATACTAACTGCGCCTCGTGATGTTACCCGCGAATAAAAACGATTTATTTATTTTTTTCTAAAATAAAAGTATCCTTATTTGCTCCTTACTACACCAACTACTGCCATTAAAAGTGTAGTCAATAACAGCCCAGCCGTTACAAAGATTATTCGGAACGAACAGACAGACAGATAGACGGATAATCTTAAACATGTAGTAAAAAGCGGTTATTTTATTATGTATTACAAATAGATACTCCAATTTTATTTATTTGTATAGAAACATTGATAACCTAAATGACAGGTGAAAAATCTTATTTAGAAAGTTTAACAATAATGTTAGTAATATTTTTGGCAAAGTTTACTAGCATTATTTCAAAATTGGTTTGATTTGACTATATAGTTTTCCGATATAAGTTACCGATGGGGTGCAGTGGGGCGCTCTCGGATTGGTATCGTTTCCTGCGCCAAGTTACTTCTGAGAGATTTAGCTGTACTGCCGGCGACCTTGACGACTGCATAGGTTTATTAGTAAAAAACGTCAACCATAATAAAAATAATAATAATGCACTGATGACGAATAACTATGTGTTATTTTGAGAAGAATGATTCATAACGCGTTTCTTCGTTTTCCGGCGCAAGGTAATCAAGGCGTTTTAAAAGGAGCGACTTGACATTATTGCTCATGATTTGTTCCGTTGTGTTATTTATTTATTTACTTAAGATATCATGTTAAAATGAACTGGCCACATTAGCGTGATCTACAAATATAAAAACTTTGCTTCATAGATTAAAAAAGTGTATCAATTGTACCTTAATCATCGAAAGAAATAACAAACAGCGATTTGTTTTGATATTAGTGGCAAGTAATTATATATATATATAAGTGTAAGTCATAGAAAAATCAATTGTCATGAAATCTTGTACGCAAGGTGTTAAGAAGATTCATGGGAAAATGTCGTTCTATCCGTGTATTCAGGCAATAAAAACCGAGTCCGATTTCTCCAGCCCGATTATTTTTTCCCTTTTCTTGTTCCTTCTTTTCTAAAAAAACTGTTATTGGGAGCCTTATATCAAAGCATCTAATTCTTATCTAAGTATAAATTTTTAAAAATACTAAAAAGTGACAGTGCTTCAAATAAAAATAAAAGAATTGGTAATATTGACGTTGGTAAAGAAACCGACATTGTGTAAATATTTTTATGTCATTGACGATGTTTTGGTGCAGAGATAAAAGTCAAAAATATGATTTCTGACATCTATTGGCGAGTAATATCCTTTTTACCAACAAAAACACCGGTGATCCATATACTCATAATTAAACCGAGATATAATCCGTAAAACTATTTTCATTCAAAGTGTATATCAAAAATATAGGAAATCAAATTCAGATATTTATATTGAATCTCAGGAATAATAAATATATAAAATCCCCTTGAGGTAGATTAATTTTATTAATAATACAAGAGTGAACATAGATTTGGCGGCTATTTGTAGTTATTTTTGAAGCTCAGGAAATTCCATGAGGTTCCCTAGCCTTGACAGCTGACAAACAAAGTCCGGGTTGATGTGCCAAAGATAACTTTATAAGCGTTACGTTCCAACCAACGCAGAATACTGCGCTAATATTAATATGAAACAAGTATATTTACGTGCAAAAACAAAAACCGACTTCAAATCAAACTAAACGTTAAACGCTATTACGCGCGGACGCTCGCTTGAAGTACTTTCCAATCAAAAATGTATCAACGAAATCGGTTAGCGTTATATTGAGTTATTCGTCCATTTGTGGCGTACAAGCTTGATGCAAATTTAAGACTTAAATGGTTTTTTCATGGATTTCAAAATTGGGACCAAATTTGACCACAACAATAGGAAGGATACGGGAAGCTCAAGCTTTCAAATAATAAAAATCATCAAAATCGGTTCATCCAATCGAAAGTTATGAGGTAACAACCATTAAAAAACAGGCAGACGAATAGAGAATATCCTTCTTTTTGAAGCCGGTTGAAATACTAAACTTTGAATCGTTTAATTTAAAGTTGCAAAATAAAACAGCTGCTTTATATTAAAACACGTTTATTACCAGAAGCCACGATGAGAACAGGTACGAATTTCTTAAATATTCCACTAAAATCACTGTCTCGTACAACTTAATGTAACAATGGGTTTCAACGTAGTGTTACAATGTGTTTCAGAGCGCCTGGCGCACTCTGCCAGTGCTGCTCAACTCAACGGACCTCAATCTACGCCTTTCCGAACAATGAATACACAGTAAGGCCATATAGACACTTATACTTCTCGAATTAATACAAGCACAGTACCAAGATCCAAATGTTTAAAACATGTAAATAAAAGTCTTATTCTGATCTTAAACTAAGGTCTATTCCCTCCTGTATCAACGAAAAACAAAAGCAATAAACGAAAAACAAAACACAATAAGTAAAAGCATATTAATTGCAAAACAAAACACAAGCACTCACACCTGTCTCAGAGAACTGCGAAGATATCTCTTTTGCTTCGTTCATATCCATTCACCATATTTAATAAGTCACCAATTTGATTGATATACCTCCTTCTAGGACGCCATTCACTTTTACGATATATTGTTTTTTATTTCTTTCTATATGTCCATACTTTTCCCAAGATCAGAACCACACCTAGCATATTTTTTATTACATCGAAATTCCTAACCAATTACAATTACATAAAAACGAAACATAATACGAAAGTAGAATAAGTGCTTAATTACAACAATACATTAACGCAGTGATTCTCAACCTTTTTTTTGTTGCGGCACATATTTAACGATTTCAAAATTTAGCGGCACACAAAGAAAAAGATTAAAATTATTTACTTACTACAACACACTGCATAAATAGTTTATGACAAAAATTTTAAATATACGAAATAATTATATATATTCATGTTAAAAATATTTTTCTTTTTAAATGATATAATTTAATAATATTAACATTATTATATATTTGCAAAATTTGGCGGCACACAAAAGTGCCGCGGCACAGTGAATGACAATCACTGCATTAACGTCTCTTATTAACATTTTAAATTGAGGTTGTGCCAAACGTCATAAATCTAGTTGGCAATGACATCAATAAGGGTGACCCATAACCTCAATGTAATAAGGTTTTATGGACATTCGACATTATTTAATTTAAGATAGATTCACATACGACATTCGTTTGGTTTAATATCAAGTCACTTAATTGTACGTTCATCGATTCTGCGCGTATCGAGAAAAAACGTATGAATTTTGTAGGTTACATTTTTAATTGAAAGGATGTGCGTTTCCAATTTGTGCAAACAATTGATACAAATTATTTAGTTGTTGTTTACTAAAAAGTATGCTTAATTTAGCACTCATTATATATATTGTAGTTTCAAACTTTTATTCTTGGAATTACATACTAAAACTATAGTACATTAGATCTGTGGTCATGTTTTGACTTTTGACTTGCAATGACTTTTATTTTTATTAATTGTTTATATTGACGCGAGAAGTATTAATGTAATAATGGCAGCAAATGTAACTTTAAATTACGTAAATAAATATAATTTACTATAGTTTAAACTTTTAACAAATATTATGTAGCATATTTAATAATTACCCTATATCTAACTTACCCAGACACGGGTTGGCAAAGTTGCTAGATTAAACACTATTAAAGGAGATATTTAGCTTTAGGTGTATTTCTTCAAAATGTAATTGAAGTATATTTTTTTCTAAGCTGTGTTAATTTCTCCTTTTAGATTTTAAGACATTAATTGTCATGTTTTTCTTACACAGTGAAAACAACTTAGTTATTTTGAGATTTGCACTGTGACAGAACTGTTAATAAAAATAAAACTTAATACAGGACGGTTAACTCACTTCAGTACTGTATCTTCAAAAAAATATAGTTTATACTAAACAATAAACTCTAATAAATATTTTAAGCCTATCTGTCAGTGAGTTTAGAATTTATCCTCAATAGTGTTTAATCTACGGCTAAGTGCTCTATCTAGTAGCTGTCAAGCCTTCCATTAAAAATACTTTATAATTATATTTATTGGTAACATCAGCGTTAAATTTATTTGTTTAACTATTGTTTTGCACTTCGATCTATGCCACATAGCCAAGATAACACAAACTGGCAAAATATTAAATTCGATTTCAAAAACAAAAATTTTGGTTTATTATTTATTTTTCACTTTTCCTAAATATATTGTAGTCTTAAAACATATGATTAGAATACTGGCTCTTGTAACTTTCATAAAAAGAAAATTATATATTATTAAAAATAGTACGAGATTATTGCAAATATTCTGTTTACCTAGTAACATAGATCGCCGCGTGTCATAATTTGAAAGTAGCTACATTATTATCTTTTTTTAATTCGATATGGTGTTTCAGGGGTTTTGTGGGTATTGTTTTTTTTACTTAGAATATATACATTCAACATACAATAGTAGAGATATGGTAACACTTTGATCAAGTGTTTTTCACCTTTTGTAGCATACCTCCAGACTTACATTTCCCTACTATGAATTATAGTTTATTTAATAAATATAACAGTTTTCTTTGTTTTTTTTTTTCACTTATCGCATATAACATAGATCATTGTAGATTGTGGAACGAAAATGTTCAGGATTCATTTCATTGCAACCACGTCTGTCACGGCGAGCTTACAAAAACATTTATCAAACACTAAATCACTTGTTAAATGTACAATTCACAATACCGTCTATCAAATTCATTAATTCAATTCACAGTTTAATTCTTCCTTTACGTAATAGTCCTTCAGTAGTTGCTTACTTTCTTAGATCTTCCTGGGTTGTTTTACATCCAGGCGATGGCGGGAGAACCGTCAGAGGAAAGGGAATCTAAAGACCGTCGGATGGTCGTCCCTCGAGCCTGCTGTCAGTAAAGAGATGAGCTCGAACAAGGTCCGTCCACACCTTGCAGCTGTTGCTCCGAATTTGCTATTAGCTAGACCATGAAAATATATTTAAAGTTAATTTAGCAATTGTTCCCAGAAATAGCATGGTGACTTTTATATTCGATACTTTTTTTATTTGTGTGTACACTGATTTTAGACATAATGTATGTCCTCCAACATTTCTAGACCAATTTGTATGATTAATACATAAATATGTTAAAGGATTGTCTATGATATCGAGAAATAAACTGGGCGTATGTAAGTTAAATGCGATTGTCGATAAAAATTGAGGCATTACAACTTCGGGGAGGCTTTCAGTTTTCACACTGTTTCTTTTATAGAGGAACGTGCACGCTTGATGCAAATGAATTACCATCGCCCATGGATATTCAAGACTCTTGAGGTTCAAGTGCGTTGCTGGCTTTTTAGATGTCAAAATGGCTTTTTAAAATATGGAAACCTTCACGATTTTGTAGGGTTTGCTTGGTATAAGTTCTTGAGTGGACATCGCATGGTGATGCTGAACATCCTCAGACTAGGTGGAGCAATGATCTTTGCATGGTAGATGCCAAGAAGCGAGTGGACTTATACATGGACACGGAGAGGCTATATATATCCCCAAGAATCAATGTGGAAACTTAGCTCAGTGAAATTTTAAAATATTACCAACATAAAACGCATTACAATAGTATGAACACAATTGGGACCTTAAATTCCTGGCGCTCAATATACTCGCATTATCTAAAGATCACTCGTTTGGTTATGTATGGTGCTTATCAGATTCTTTTCGCGTTTTTTTTTAAATTTTCAAATATTGAAACAGTTTGTAACACCACAATTGTTTCTTTTTATATGTTAATTTCATACTTCTCTAATTTCACAAACGGCCGGTAGCAGCCCATCAGTAGAGTTATTAGGAGAACGTGGCGACGGTGTTGGCGCGTGTTTTGGCAGATCCCGGCCGGCCGCCATCTTGTCATGTAGTTGAGCGAGGCGCATACTCATCTGCCTCCGTTCCTTCTGCTCACGTTCCCTCTCCCATCTTTTCGCACTATAACTCCTGATCGAAGATGAGCTGCTCTGCACTGAGTTTAGACTTGGACGTCGCGAACCTGCGGAATATTGGTAATTCTATAGACTTTAAAAATTCCAGTTTGTAATAAAACTCACTATCGTATAGCTTGTAAGCTTTATTTTAGTAACTAATCTATAACCATAAAAGCATAAAGATTTATTTTCATAACTTTAAATGATATTTCTAAATACCTTAGTAATTATAAACATAATATGACTATATAGAACTTGCACATTCCGGAAACAGCTCGAAGCGGAAATAAGCCAAAATCAATAAGAGTATAATGCAGCTATATGTTTAACTTTCCAATTGGAGGTTTATGATACTCATATCCAAACCTTAGGAGTTCTTTGTAATAATTGGTTTAAGGAGTTTTGAAGGAACACGGGCATTATTATATAAAAAGTCAAATGCCAATAGATGGCCATTTTATGGCTTTCAAAATCGTATAAAAATGGCTACACAAATGGATGTTAAATATTAATACAGCCATGTCTCAGAAATACTTTGTTTACCCTACGATCATCTGAACGAATGAAATGTTACCAAGTATAAAAAAGCATGTACAAAGATACTAGGCAGATTAGAAATAATATTTCTATCATCAATCACAAGCTAACATTGTATTTGCAGTGTAACTTACCATATAATTGATGAAATGACAATACAGTTATCGGAAGATATAATAAATGGACAGTGGGTAAATCAAAGCGTCTTTCACATGCACAAACATTGTAGTCGACAGTCACAGAAGCAAGTCGTCGTGCAAGTGAAACTGAAGCTTTGGCTCACCTTTATCTGTGTGATCTTGTCACTCATTTAGTTAGTTATGATATAGTATAATTAATTTTCGTTGTTAAAAATTATGTATTTAGATAAATGCCACTAAGATGTGCTTGTAGCGATAATAAGGTGATTTCAACAAGTTTTAATAGCTTTAATAAATTCATTTGAGTAATTAATAACATTGTGCATATATTGTAGTTTTCGAAATGATTTATATGGTAATAATTTAATTATTCTTACTATTTCTGCTGTTGATACCTAAAGTTGGATAAGGTCAACATAATCTTCAGTTTCGTTCAAACATTTATATGTTATGGAACAAATGACAACTGAATCTTTATTTAAAATATACGAAAATTTATTTCACATATCTTTACTTAAAATTTCGTATCAAAATGCAAACTAAAAAACAAATGCCATAGCGGTCATTGTTCCATAACAAAGAAAAAAACAAAGGCGAGTAACAAAGACAGACATAGGAAGTGACGTAGAACGGCGGCCATCTTGCTCGCGCCACGCGAAGCACACGTAAGGTCCTGCGACTGACACCATACCGTTATTATACGAACATAAGTAATTATTCCAATTAACACGCCAAAGCCACGGAAAGCACACATTAAGCACAACCGTTTTATTGCTATTGCAGCCGGTATATCCAGGGATGCATATCTGGGAGAAAACAGAAATTAGAAAAGTAAGATTTTTTCTTTTTCGTACGTCGCCTTTAAAGATAAATAGTTCAAATATTGTATGCAAAATGATTATTAACTTTTGTAACGGGGAATTAATTCATTTTTAAAATCAATCCCCTATGAGTTTACAATTTTCAACCGATTTCAAAAGGTTTTCAATTCGTCTGTTTATGATTTTTTTATATTTGTTATCTCATAACTTTCGACTGCGTGAACCGATTTTGATTGAAAGCTGGTGCTTCCTGTTTGGTCTGGTTTTCAATGGTCCGGTTCTAATAATGGCGTTCATGGGAAAACCATGTAAGTCTTAAATTTGTATGTGCGCGGCAAATGGACGAATACGTCAATATCAACCGGAGGAAAAGATGTGTATTTCAAGGTTAGTTTGAAGATAGCTGGGTTAGGTTCTGATTAATTCTATTTCGTAATATTCCTATTCGATTTGAAGTCGGTATGTGTTTTTACTCGTAAATATATTTGTTTAATAACGAGGGAATCGGTTAAACGATGACAACACTGCGTCGAGCTCAATACAAAGATGCAGACACACTTGTACGAGCGCGCGTGGTGGAGCGGTCGCCTCTAACATCAACACGCGACATCTAACCACACGAGCGACGTGCGACATGCGACACCTGCGGCCATTCCTCGAATGCCCAACTTTATCTATACAAAGAATAAATTAAATAATAAATTATTATTTAGTAAATTAATAATAATTATATAGTTTTTTATAATAATTATAAATAATAGTTAAAGTTTACAGATAAATACGACTTTTGAGACATTTAATGAAATAGTCAATTCAACAATTTCTTGTTAGTTAAAATTAAATTATAACATCGTTTACAACCTCGATCTTTCTTTATAAAACTTTCAAATATGAACCGATGGTCGACCCCAACAATTTCACAAATAGTAATCCTGCTCTCATCAATTTGTATATAGACCAATGTTCCTCCACGAGTACAAACCGGACGCAATAAAAATAAAACCAAAAAAAAAATTAAATAGCTTTTTTGTCAAATTCCGCGCGAACGAAGTTGCGGGCACAGCTTGTTTATAATATAATTGGTGAGAAATTAGACATTCGAGGGTGCCGAAAACGGGCCGTACAACAGTAAATTGCCGCGCTGCATACATCATCCAGATCACCTTTGGCGGCGCACTTTGACGGGTGCGCGCCGCCGTCCCTTACGGGCTTCAGGTGGCGCGAGATTAGCAAGATGGCGGCCGCGCGCGCTGCACCTGCGCGCGACGCGCCCGCCACGCGCACGCGCCGGTCCTCCAACGTGCCCGACGTGCAGCCGCTTGTGCACCCGCTGCGCGAGGACGCGCGGGACGACGCGCGCGTCGCGCTCAGTGTGCCCCCTGCACGCAAGTATAGACAAACGTTACAGATAAAACAGCATCCGCCGTGCGACGCGAAATGCGCGGCGCGTTTATTCGCTGCACTAAGCATAGATCAATGTCCTCGGGGTTAAAGGAAATTTGAAATTTTACAAGAGAAACAAGAAAAGAACGAGTATGCTTTAGATCACACGACTGAAGTAAAACTGTATCTTTTTATATATGTACTATATTAGTGTAATATATACACGACTGTTCAAGAGAGAAAGAAAATGTGCGCTGCTCTCTCTTGCTCCTACAGTGTGATACAGACAATAGATCTGAATTGTGTCTTAGATATACGAAACGTAACTGGCTATGAGCGACAGAAAATGTGTACTTGCACCTCTCTCTTGCCCCTACTTTTCTATCTTCGCTAACTTATATTCTTCTCTTAACTTACGATATATACTCTCTTAACTTCCGTTCGCCTCGCCCAATCACACTTATCGTAACACATTCACAAGTTTACTCCCTTTTTTTTTTTTTTGGTAACGCGGGGGAATCGAGTTATTAACCATCCTCCGGTACCCTGGGTGGGCCCGGAGGGATGTCAGGACTCGGCCTGGGCAGCCCATAACCACTAAACCTACCGCGAATGCCATCAGCCGTTATGAGCGGGGTGCCCCGGATCTGTCAGCGACAGGACACCCCAACGACCGGCCGGTCTCGGCAAGACCGGACTTCACCCTCGAAGGGGACTCCTCCGGCACTCAGAGAAGTCCCGACGACGCCGAAGCATGCTGGGGCCAGGTTCCCATCCTGGCCCCGCTTCGATTACGGGGCAGCGAGAGGAGGCGTTTGAAACGCCCCCTGCGCACCCGACTCGTCGCCTGCGGAGGGAGCCCACGGCTCCCTCCTGACCCGCTCGTCGGCCTCCTTCTGGGACATGACTGTCTCGCAGAAGGAGGCGACCAAACAAGACCTGTCGCTCCGTACCATCGCAAGTGCGAGGCTCGGAAGCGACAGGTCTACTCCACCGATGGCGGTTGCCAAGTCGCAACGCTGCGCTGCCCATCTCGGGCACACCTCCAGGGTGTGCTGGGCAGAATCCACCGCAGCGCCACAATCATGGCACCGCTCATCAGCCTCCCGTCGGGCCGTCCGACACAGGTAGTCCCCGAAGCAACTTCCGTTCGCCTCGCC
Organism: Meandrusa payeni; assembly: GCA_029286785.1. Classification (NCBI taxonomy): domain Eukaryota; kingdom Metazoa; phylum Arthropoda; class Insecta; order Lepidoptera; family Papilionidae; genus Meandrusa; species Meandrusa payeni. Next base: position 851,752 of record JAGSMX010000017.1, read on the forward strand.
CAATCACACTTATCGTAACACATTCACAAGTTTACTCCCTTTTTTTTGTTAACGGGGAGGAAATCTTCAAAAGATACCCCGCCTTCTGGGGAAGGCGGCGGTTATGTGGGGGTTTTACCCACTAAAACCTCCCCGGTGGCCCTTTCCTCAATGCATGACGAGGGGCTCCGGGATCTCCAGTGGAACGTACCGGAGCCCCTCTGCACTCAAGGAGAGCACGTCCCGGGGGGGGAGGTTACTCCCTCTCCCCCCTGTGCCCTCATAGTGCAAGGCTACACGGGCCAGCCGATGTCGCCTTCTTCCCGGGTCCACCATAGCGGACGACAAAGGCCCCACCCTTGCCGCCCAGTGAACCCGAGGCCCCTTTTAGTCGCCTTATACGACAGGCAGGGGTGACGCGAGATGAAAATACACTATGTATGTCTATTAAAATGTGGCTAGTTTAATAGAATACTAATAGTAAAAGATAGAATTGAATAAAAGTTTTTTTTTTATTTTAATATAGACTTTAGATTTTTTATCAGCAAAGTGGCAAACGTGCTTATAGTTGATCTGATGTTGAGTAATCACAAGCACAAATACAGAAGCGTGATCCCATCATGGCGGAGGATGGCTCACCATGGGAGGGTTTTGTCCGTAGGGGCCTCTTGTAGGCAGAGCTCGAAATAACTCATTCGTCTCCCCGGCGGACGAGTATGAATAAACGCATTTCCTCCCATGTTAAAGAATCCCGTGACAAAGGAAACGGCTAGTTTCTTGAAGGTCGTCGCCAAATTGGAAACGCTGGTGACACTTCATGGCATAAGTGCAGGTTCTTGTATTGTGTACGAAATTGTCCTCCGAGGGAACCAGTTCACGGAAGTAGACCGTGAGCACGGAAGTATCTTTTAGTGATCCAGCGCGCAAATCATCATCTATACCAGGGCTCCGAATCTGCTATTTGCCGTGAAGTTTCATTAAACCGATATACTACACGAATTTTAATTATCATTCCATCGTTACCAAATACGTTAAATACTACCACAAACACGATTGGCGTGCTAGTGGTACGCCATCAGTTAGCCATAACACTATGCCTTATTGACGTAATTAATTTCTTTTTTTTCAGAAATATTGCTAACATTAACCATTCCAATTAAGCTTAAGCTTGTACTAGGAGATGGTTCACGTCAATAGTCCTGCCTAGGCTATTGGCGCCTGAATAGCTTATATCGATCACTATGAGGACAATGAACGTTTATTTCGCACACAATTGGTTTAGCGGACTCGGGGCCCAGAGCAGATGGTAACGATCCTCTGCATCCTGTACACAATTTGAGAAGTAGGTAGATCTTACCCGTGTCATTAAGGAGTAGAGGCACGGCGGGGGTGACGCGAGATGAAAATACACTATGTATGTCTATTAAAATGTGGCTAGTTTAATAGAATACTAATAGTAAAAGATAGAATAGAATAAAAGTTTTTTTTTTATTTCAATATAGACTTTAGATTTTTTATCAGCAAAGTGGCAAACGCTTATAGTTGATCTGATGTTGAGTAATCACAAGTACAAATACAGAAGCGTGATCCCATCATGGCGGAGGATGGCTCACCATGGGAGGGTTTTGTCCGTAGGGGCCTCTTGTAGGCAGAGCTCGAAATAACTCATTCGTCTCCCCGGCGGACGAGTATGAATAAGCGCATTTCCTCCCATGTTAAAGAATCCCGTGACAAAGGAAACGGCTAGTTTCTTGAAGGTCGTCGCCAAATTGGAAACGCCGCTGGTGACACCTCATGGCATAAGTTAAGTGCAGGTTCTTGTATTGTGTACGAAATTGTCCTCCGAGGAAACCAGTTCACGGAAGTAGACCGTGAACATGCACGTATCAGACCAGACCATTTAGTGATCCAGCGCGCAAATCATCATCTATACCAGGGCTCCGAATCTGCTATTTGCCGTGAAGTTTCATTAAACCAATATACCACACGAATTTTAATTATCATTCTATCGTTACCAAATACGTTAAATACTACCACAAACACGATTGGCGTGCTAGTGGTACGCCATCAGTTAGCCATAACACTATGCCTTATTGACGTAATTAATTTCTTGTTTTTCAGAAATATTGCTAACATTAACCATTCCAGTTAAGCTTAAGCTTGTACTAGGAGATGGTTCACGTCAATAGTCCTACCTAGGCTATTGGCGCCTGAATAGCTTATATCGATCACTATGAGGCCAATGAATGTTTATTTCGCACACAATTGGTTTAGCGGACTCGGGGCCCAGAGCAGATGGTAACGATCCTCTGCATCCTGTACACAATTTGACAAGTAGGTAGATCTTACCCGTGTCATTAAGGGAGTAGAGGCACGGCGGGGTGAGCCTGGCGTCTGCGAGGTGCGCGGGGTGGTAGCGGGCGCGGGTGTAGAGGTGGAGCACCATGCATAGCAGCCCTGCCAGCACGAAGATGCCCGACGCCACGCCCAGCAGCGTGGGCATGTCCGCTGTCAGCAGCACCATGTCTGTGCGCAGCGTGTCATGCAAACTTCATTTCTTTTTAATTAAACAACAAATATTAGAATTAGTGGCCCGAAAGATGTCGCCGCTTTTGGGTCTAGTGTAGTTATTACTTTAATTGATTTTTTTCGTCCCGTTAATCAACGTCTTTTGATAAAAAAAATCATGTAATTTATTGACCGTTTTATTGAAAGCTGTGAAAAAATCAGATCTAGTGCGATATTTTTTATTTGAAGCGCAGAGGACTGCTCTATCGACAAGTATCTACAATAAAAATGTTACAACAAAAAATAATATTTGTTATGACTATTCCTTAAATTTTTGAAGAAAAAAATTGGATGTAGAAGAGTAGTTTCTCTTATGTTGCAGAGCGGGTCCCCGAGGATCACCTTCTGTGCAGAAGACGCGCGGCACTGGGCGCGCGTGGCTGGTGCTGTGGTAGCCAGGGTCGCACTGGCAGAACGCGTTGTGGTTGACCTGCACGCAGGAGGCATGCGGGTCGAACGCCTGACACGTCTGCCGGTAGAAGCATTGCTCGCCGAGTTTCTTCGCTGGAAGTTGTAAGAAAACAAAATCACTTTAGTTATCCTTAAAAAAACAGTCCACTGAGCCGTGGATTGGCCCTCTCGGATACCGTCGGATCGGAATGCTTACGCGTAAAAGTAACCGCCCAAGCCGAGGTTACTGTTTGCCGGGGGGACCCTTCTGTCGTGTTGTCAAACATAGAAGTTCATACTAAGCAACGTAAGAGCTTCAGCCACCTCTCTATCCGGTGAAAACAGTCACGGCTGGATTCCCTGGCCGACATGTATGGGTTCGTCTCGAAAAACATACAATACATATGTAATTTGGTTTAAACCATCGACCTTTACGACTTTTCGCACACCTCGCTCCAAACAAATAGGCTATAGCCATACTAAATAACATATATAGATACTCACGGGTGGCGCAGCCCTTGGCCGGGCCGAGCGCGACGGGGTGCTTGGGGTCGCACTGACAGGACAGCGTGGACGGCTCGCAGAACACGTGCAGCAGCTTGGGGTTGCATTTGACCTCACACGGAGAGCCCAGGTACATGCCCTTTTCTATACCAATAAAATATGTCGTTATTTATTATATGTATTCTACGACTGGACACAAACATTTGTTATAAACGACACATAAATGCTACTATTACCAGATATCAAAAAAATCTCAATCAAGGTATGTTTTTTAAATGTTTGTGCACCATAATTTATAGATTAATATTGTCTTTTTCTTGTTTGAATGGATTGATGACAGGTAGGTTTACAGGATCTCCTAAAAATTATTTCAAGGAATTATTGTTTTGTAGTACCCCCATCTTCTGTCTTCAACGGTAACCATGACCAGGGGAGCAATAGCCCCCTGTGTTGTTATCCAGAGCCATACTTGTATAGTTCATTGAACCCTGCAGATGTCAGATGTATGTAGTACCATAAATTCATTTGTTTATAGTCATACAAGTTAACGTTGTTAATATACGATTACGGTACAAGATAACGATTTCTTTAATATTTTACTAAAGTCATTTTCTTCGTTATACGTCTGTTATGTTACCATCAGGTGAACGGTCTTGTCGTTTCCTCTTATTAAAAGTTTGAAGTATGTAATGAAATGCAGAAGAGATATATTGCTGCTGAATTTATGTAGGCGCTACTTTATGGTGGTTAAGAGCTACCTTAGGCTAGTGTCGATAAAATAGCGTTTTAAGAATTTTGTATAGGCGCATTTTCAAGAAACAATGAAAGAGGTCAATGGTATGATAAATAATACAGTTTTAAATTGACTTACAAAATAAATATTCAAATTAAATTACAGCAGGATTGATTAAATTAAAAATTGAATGAACACTTCTCAAGTATTCTATTATCTGAACATAACGTACAGATGAGCTGAAGGGCACAAGTTGGTAAATAATAGATAAATAAAAACTCATAACCCCTGCCTCAAAATGTTGGACAAAAATTATAGATTTCCATTTATGGTACGCTGTTCGATAATACCATTGACTTTTCACATTCCTCTGTTTCCTCATGTAAAATCAACGAAGTATACAATCTATAATACGTTGTTTTTTTGTGTGGTAAAAGGCGCGCCTATAGATACAACCAATCCCACTTTAAAAAAAAGTGAAGTTGGAAAAATTGGGATTGGAGAAAAATAGGCAATCAAACAGTTTAGTAATAAGATCTACATAGTCTAGTTCCGAAAAATCTTTGTAACTGTTTCATTAATTATAAGTTCCTTTAAATCCGTTAGTGATTATATGTTAAACTTCTGTATATAACTATAACTGTTGATGTAGGAAAAAAAGATTTGGGCTATATGTTTTACCTACATTATAGAATGGAAAGGACATAGAGTGACTGCAGTAAGAAATTGCAATTTAAAAAATATATTTTAAGAACGAAAGACATAACAAAATGTTCGTGCAGAGCGCTTGACACACATTGCGAAACAAACGTCTTGGAAGAATTGCAGCAAATTGTATTAAAATAGATTCTGGCCACTCACAACTAAGAAACAAGTTTTTTTAATCGAAACTTTTATTATTTACGCTTGGTTTGGTCTCAAAGCAGAACGAAGTCGATTAATTACGATTTGTCAATAGCCTAATGGTTTAGGGTACAGCCTGCGAATCGTAAGGTCGTGGGTTCGAATCAACCATTGGACTATTGCCGTGAACCATGTCCTAGCACAAGCTTAAGCTTAGTTGGAATGGTTAACAAGATTGTTAGTAATATTTCTGAAAAAAAAAGAAATATCGCTAGCATTATTATTATAATGTTTGGTTGGCATAATCCTACCAATATCTTAATTATTCTTCTATACTAGCTTGGGATCGCCAAGCTCGTATGCCAACAAAATTAATATGGGACTTAATTGCACTAACATTAAAAATACAGAGCAATTGAAGACCGACGAAGTCTTTTTCGAAGTCGGTTACAATATGTTATATTTTATGAATATACAGTAGTCTCTATTCATAAATATAGAGTCTATAGCTAAGACTAATCAAGCCACACAATATCCATCCATAACAACATGTATGTAAGATAGTCTTTCTGTGATATCTTATTATATACGCTTCCGGACACATCTATCGGCCCACCTAGTGTTTTAAGTTTTGACGGTACTATGTACCGTATAAAAATACTTGTACCTGAACTAAAGTCAATTGACGGTTTCTCAAGTTGGTCGTAAAGATAAACCGGTCTTGTCTTACACGAGATCGCGGTCTCTTTCTCGACGAATAACGAAACCGCCAGTCTCTAAGTACCTTTGATAAATTCTTGGGACAGTAGTACTGCTTAAATTCAATTGCTAAAAAAATGTTTGTACATCAATCAATGTCGTTTCGGAATGCTAACACCGCAACATAGTAACCGTCCATGCCGAGGTTACCCCTCACCTCGGGACCCTTGGGTCGAGATACTAGTGAAAGAGGTTCAAGCTAAGCGACCTAAGAGCACAGAAACCTGAAATGCCGTGGAACTTTTGCGGTCAGGTTCTCTGACCAATCAGAGTAGGTTCGTCACCAAAAAAATATTGTCTGTCAAAAGCTTGATTCGATCATCTTTCACGTTAAGTAAGTGTTCGATAGTCACGTCAGAATAAAGCAGACAAAATTGATAGTAGAGAAAGATAAATCTTTAAAAGAAAGTTAAACTATTTCAGGAATGTTAGCAGTTAGGTAACCACTTTAATGTTGTGCGATATTCGTACACGTGATCCTATTTGCTAAATGTGGAACGGACGAAGTTCATTTACTTACCGATTATAACAGTTTCGGTAGATTTCGTAATGCGGCGTTTAAGTCACGTTTAAGTGAAGCTGTAGGTTCCTTCAAGGATATTTCACTCAACTCAAAGTCACGTTTCATAAAATTAATTCTACACTCTGTTTTTCTCGTAAAATTAAACGATATTGAATAAATTATCCTTTATATTGCCATATTAGGGCGGTGTTACTCGCTTTTATTTTAGAACAATTTAAATAAATATATTTAAATTGTTCTAATACAAAAGTATCCTCAGTTACTCCTTATTACTTCAGCTATCTGCTAGTGAAAGTCTGGTTAAAATCGGTCCATCCGTTCCAGAGATTAGCAACAGAGATGAACAAACAGACAGGAAAAAATTGAACGCGGTTATTTTAATATTACAAACAGACACTACAATTTTATTTATTTGTATAGATAAATTATTACAGGCTTATAGAAGCGTTAGCAGCGTAAATGCTTAGGTTGACGTCTATGAAGCTTATGTTCGTAAGTTAATATCCTCCATTAGGCAACTGACGTGAACCATCTCGTAGTGAAAAAGATAAAAAGAATGTTATTAATATTTGTTTACCTCTTTAAAAAAACGAGTATGCTTTAGACCACACGACTGAAGTAAAACTTCTTTAGCTCCATCTATATGTATGTTTATATATATGTATATACACAAAATATAATATGTACACGATACGACGAAAGACAATGCGCGCGCACTGTTCTCTCTTGCCCTTACAGTAATATATGAAACGTAACTCTCTTTCTATCTTCACAAGCTTATATCTCACTCTCAACTACCGCTCGCCTCATCCAATCGCACTTTTCGTAACACTCTCGTCACATATTCACCAGCTTACTTTCCTAGTCAAGAGTGCATTAAGAAGTTTTACTTCAAAAAGGCCTACAGTGGTGGAATGACACAGAATATTGAAGTGAACTTGTGGCATTTACGATTTGCCTGATGAGTAGCTTGGTCGAAGTCGAAGAGAGTAAGAGTTTGCTTTTACTCTCTGGTATAATAGTCATTTTCGACGATTAAATACCGACAGCAAATAACATCAGAACAATAAATTCTCCAAAACAATTTCATTTCAAAGGAGTTCAGTCTCGATTTCCTTCAGTTTTTGCGTAGCTTCCGATGCAAAACGACGTAAATGTTTTTGTGCTGAGAAATAGGAAATTGACTTCCTTTGTATTCAATGTTGTTTCTTTATAACACGGATGCCGAAGTTAAATCACCTTTAGTATATATTAAACTTGATAATAAACAATATCACAACCGCATGCTATGAATTTTTTATAGGTATATTTACGAGTCAAATCAAATACCGTCTCCAAATCGAATCAAACGGTAAACACTATTACGCGACTTCTTTATATTTCCGAATGGTCGTAGAAATATTACGAAATAGAATTAATAAGAACCTAAACAAATTGTCATCAAACTACACGTGAAGTACATCCTTTTTAATAAACAACGAATCATCGAATACGGTTGTCATGGTATTGAGTTATTCGTTCATTTGTCGCGCACATATTTAATGCAAATTTAAAACTTATATGGATTTCTCATGGATGCCACTCACAGAACTGGGCCAAATGGGTCAACGTGGGAAGCACCATGTTTCAAATAAAAAAGGAATCATAAAAAATGGTTTTCCCAGTGAAAGGTTCTGAGGTAATATAGAACACAAAAAAATACAGAAGAATTGAGAACCTCCTTGTTTGAAGTCGGTTGAAAAATACAGTTGTTTAATCAAAATTGAATACGAAAAACTTGTCCGGAACTCGCTGCATCCTATGGTATGAATATCATGTCCATCCCTTTTGTAGTGTTTGCAGTAAAAGCTGATAGAAATTTGTCGCTTGTTTATTAGTGCAGATTAAGAGTAGCACTTCGCGTAGTTTAATGACTATTGTTAATTTACTAACAGAATGTTTATAGTCAGGAAATTGGTATAAATGGTTCACAGCTCATATTTATTACCCTACTTATGTACAATGGTAATTACAGCAATATTGAAAATCACTTAATTAATTAATTAATAACTGGCGTTGACCTGGAGGCAGTTAGCGTTGAGAAATTCACCCGCCCGTGGAAAGTGTTCGATGTTGAAGTTAACTTGTTGATTAATGTTTTAATTGAAACGGCAACCTTGGCCTTTGCTTGGTCTTAAAGGATTTTATAATTCAAGTAGAGAAGATTTAATTTATTAAAACTCATATCTAAATATATTCAATTACTAATCAAATTATAATATATATATGTATATATATTGTAATTAGTAGTAATTAGTATTATCCAAGTTTACGTAAGATATCCTTTTTCGTTTAAGTTTATGTTTTTTAATGAAATATAAAGAAATTAATAAAATATTTAATTCTATTTTAAGGATACTTAATTGTCTATCAAGCACAATTTATTTCAGTTAGCTACCGTCTTTATCTTTCGAGATATTCAAACTTTGTTAACTGACCCTTTATTCCGACCATTTATTTTTGCTCACGACTATAGTATAAAAAAACAAAAAACCTTCTACGTAGAGGCATCTCCATACAATCTAGAGTCAACGTTTTAAAAATAGAATACCATCACGCGCCTCAGTAATTAGTACGTATTCAAGATGAAGTTCTTGAATAGTGGATCGAGAGGAAGTGAACTCCCGCTTCCGGGAAGTCTAGTTTCGCATTGTCGTTTATCTTAGCGTAGCGGAACAAGTCGTATTGTTTGTTATACTTACGTAGCACAAACGTAAGTAAAACAAAACGATTAAGCACTTGCTACGTACTTATGTGCTTAATCGTTTTGTTTTGTCGATATCTACTAATGCTGAATGAAGCCCACTAACGCATCCTTAGCTTTTCTTTACGAAAATCGAACTTCAAAATTGAAGTCACAAAAGACTTAGGTTTTGTTAATTTAAGTCATACAAAGCTACCGTGTTAGTCTATACTCTAATCTTAAATTTAAAAATCTTGTTTTCGGGCTCCCAGTCGACTTACATATACCATGTGTAATAAATTTCCGTATAACAGTTTCGATCATACTTGAAAAATAATTGGAAATTTTAGTTTTAAAGAACAGTTGAGTCCCTTTAAAACACTCCACGGAGATATTGATTATATGTTATATATTTACATAGATAAATGTGTAATAATTCGGTTTGATTGTTATTAGTTTAACGCGGAAGTGAAAGTTTCAGTTCCTTTTTAAACAATAGATATCATTTTATATTGATGTATCATGTTCTGAAACACAAGGGACGAAGTTTTAAAGGGTGCTTTGAAAACATTTTGTGTTCCTCAAAAGGATTTCTTAAAGACAAAGTTTTATCATAATATTTTCAAAGTCATCAGTAACTTTGCTTGTTATTTGTTTTTGTGGTAAAACCTATTACCTAAGTATTATTTTACACAGCACGATTTTGCGGAATACGTAGGTTCATAACGTTCAGGAAACTCTTTTGTCGTTTCTGTTCAATTTGAAAACATTTCCTTAGTTCACATTTGCATCCGCTTGTTTCCTTAGTTGGCCAGCTTTCCGGATTTTAACTTCCCATTTCACTCTGACCCCGACTTCGTCCTGGGAAATCCTGCACTCCCTCATGTCGCCCGTCGACCTTGTCTTAGGTTTTTCTCAGTATTTTCGTATGGAAGGTAGAGTTGTAGCGGTAGGTTTCTTCAGCAGTCGGAAGGCCTTCGCTTTACGTGCCCATACCGTTGCAAAAAAATAAGACACCGTAATATATCATCATTATATATATACGTAAACCAAAAAATTTGTACCCCTTCTTTCGAAAATTGGAGGTCGGACTATGACATACTGTTGCTTAGCAACGCCATCTATTGAACTTATAATAGGGTACAATCGGATAAAACGACATTTTCTAATCTATTATTTATAATGAAACTAAAAATTCAATTTGAGCATGAAAAGCTCATTAACGATTCGGTTCACATAAACGGCAGTGGTCATAAAACAGGAAGTGCACCCCGCGCCACAACACTGCCAACCCCACCGCCGTGGTCCCGCAGATCTGAACGCATCTGCTCCCCTTGGAACTTTTCTCATTTGTTTAAATTAAAACGAGTTGGAACTTTGTAAAAATGAACGTCGAATTTTAGCACTTTGTATTTGAGTCGCATTTAAACGTCGAGTAAGCCGGATCATTTTATATTGGTAGATAAAAAAGAGATTTTAATTCGTTTCTTTTAGACAATTAAGGTTTTTAATGGAGTCGCTTTTTACATTTTTCTATAAATGCGACACGTAACAACACGAAATCGCGCTTTAAAAACACTGCAATTTGAGCCTCGTGTACGGCGAAAGGGTGTTGTCATATGGGTCAGAGTGAAAAACGATTGCTTCTCTGTGTAGCTCATTTTTTTATTATACAGGGTAATTCCTAATTCGACGTATCCGTTAGGAGGTGATATGGGTGCCTATTTGCAATAATTATAACCCTTATATGCATTATTCAAAAGATAACCATTTTTGTGTTATCTTTTTTTTTGCTTTTTTCAAAATTAATCAAAAATTCAACATGAAATATTGTTTTAAAAAAGTTTAAATTTAAATTTAATCAGTCTTAAAACTTATAACTCGGCTAGCAGATTATTTTAAAAAAATAACCGTTTTCTTACCTCTAGAAACTTAATAAAAAGTGACAGCAAAGGAAACAGGCGGAAATTAGTAATCGAACTGAAGCTCGTTTTTAAAAAAAATCCAGAGATTACCTCTCACCTGAGGGACCTTTGTGATCTGGACCTAAGAGCTTTAGCCACCTATCGACCTGGTGAAGCACTCCCGGCCCGCCTCTCTGGGCGACATGCATAGGTTCGTCAACAAAAAAAACGACTGCATTGACGGTAACCTAACCTACCAACTAAAAGTGTATACAAAACACGACTTAGTTTTTTTCTTTTCCATTCCGTGTATTGAGGTCGCGAGTGTCAATTGTTTTTATTATGTTCTAGCTGAGACTTCGACCTCGGCAGCTTCCCGGCGTTTCTAGTTTGATATCAGAAGCCTTTGTCATATTACCCGGGATATATTGCATCCCGTGTTCGATCGCTATCTCTGTTGTGCTTATCGAAACGACTGTGTGGGTAAATGGCACACGTAGAGCTATGAAAAACGTTTGTTCCTTGTTAATTTTATATATCGTTTCTAAACAAATATCTATACAAAAGGTCACATTATTTATATTTGCTAATCTTGGATTGTCGTTTATAAATGCCGACTCCTTTTGTAAGTCGGATAACAAAAACAACTTGTTGGGCACAGGTCTTCTCTCTGAAGAGAGTGTATATAGTTCGCCACGCGATTCTAGAGCGGATTGACAGACTTCACATGACGTAGAAAATTTTCTAAGATATGTATGAAAATATGGAGGAAAACATCGTCAGGAAAACCTGACTGTTTTCCTCCATCGCCGACCACGTGGTAAATCGGTACTAAAAGTTGCAACAAAAAGATGGGCTAGGGCTGCTAGGGTACCACCGTCGACAGAAATTACATTAAATTTAACTTATTTCCTTTATCTTCAATTTTTATATACATACATATAAAATTATATACTTAATTATGTAATCTTGTAATCTCACTGTATTTTTAGCTGCGCCCATTAAAACTGATTTCTCAGAAGTAGGTCGCCAGTATCATTATACAGATATCTTATCTAATGAATTCATAAACCAGCTGGGTCGCAGTTTCCTTGTGTTAAAAATGTCTAATATGAAAAAAAATGTCTACTAATTCCTAACTTTCTGAGGATTTGTGGGAGAAATCTCATTTTGTTTACAAAAAATTCTAGTTGGCATGTCGCGAATTACGAAATATGTTTGGACCGCGAATTGCTCTTTCATTGTATTTATCGACTTTGTTCGAATTTTTATGACCCTTTCCATTGATAGTAATGTTCCTGTCTCGTATATCAGTTACGACCATTTTATAGTCTTATAAAAGCTGTAGGGTAATAACAGTAAATTATTTGATAATTCGCTTCTCTCGCTTACAATCTAACATGTATTTTATATATATAGATAGATAGATAGATAGATAAATCCTTTATTGCACCAAATAAAATGTACAAAGGCGAACTTAATGCTAATTAGCATTTTCTTCCAACTAACCTTTAGTGGTTAAGAGCAGGCTAAGGGTAGTGCCGCTAAAATAGCGTTTTAAAACTATTATATAAATAAATAAATATACATTTACATATACGTAAATAGATACTTCTATATAAATATAATAATATACATACACATGGAATATATACAACGACAATAAATATACCAGTTTGTAATTTTTCATTGTTTGAGTAGAAAGTATTCAGATACACGCGATTTAAAGACATTAGTTGACGAAGCCTCCTAATCTCAATCGGCAAACTATTCCATAGTTTTATAGCTGTACAGGTAAAAGAATTGCCATAGAAATTCGTGTGACATTCGGGGAATGTTAAAATTTATTATAGAAGGTTCGCGGTTCGCGGCCAACGAACTGTTTTAGTACAAAGCGCTCACGAAGATATTCTGGAGACCAAGTGTTATGAATTATGTTATATAACATGGTAAGTGTGTGTACATCTCGCCTGTTGCGGATGTTGAGCCACTTCAGCTGAGCCAGTAGTGTGACACATGGTCATATTTACGTATTCCGAAGATAAACCTTATACAAAGATTAAGTAATCGCTCAAGTTTATTGAGAAGTGTTTCATTGATATCTGTATAGCAAACATCAGCATAGTCAATGATGGGCAGCAGCAGAGAGTTAACTAAAGTAATCCTAGTAGTTAAAGGAAGGAAGTTCTTAAGCCGTTTAAGAGAATGGAAGGATGCATATACCCTTTGACTTACCTTCGTGACATGGGAGACCAGGACAGATCCTGTGCAATATGCAAACCAAGATTTTTCACAGTCTTACAATATAGGAGACACATGCTGTTAAATGTTACTGGTGGTAAGGTGAGCGGGTCAATCAACGAAATATTTCCAGCACTACCAACCAACATGACTTGCGTCTTTGCAGGATTGACGAGCAGTCCGTACCGTTCCGTCCAGAGTCTAATACGCTCGAGATCGAATGACATCTTTCCTATAGTTGCTTTTAAGTCACATCTATTCGAGGTTATGTATAGCTGTAGATCATCAGCATACAGATGGTATTTACTGTGCTCGATGATACGGGTTATAGTATTAATGAACACGGAGAATAGCAAGGGAGAGAGAACCCGCCCTGTGGTACCCCAGCAGGTACATTGTGCCAGTTGGAGAGACGTTCGTCCAGTTTGATGCACTGATTTCGACCATTTAGGTAAGATGTAAACCATGAGATGACATCAGTAGACATGTTGAGAGATCTCAGAATAGAAATTAATATATCATGGTCAACACAGTTAAAAGCGTTGGAGAAATCTAATAATGCAAGAAGAGTGAGCTGTGTTTCATCCATACCCTTGCGGATGTCATCCAAAATTTTGACTAGAGCCGTGCAGGTGCTGTGAGCTGGTCGAAAGCCGGATAGGTGTGAATTACAATTTTATACACATTGCTTATCCTTGTTTAAGGTATGTCGGCGCATAGACGGTATTCAAACTTCAAACGATGAACAAATACCTAAAAGTAGGGTAGAAAAGAAAAAGAAGTGACATCTCAGTATATTTTTCATGTCTAAATATCGGGTCCTGAGTACACGCTTGAGTAAATAATATTGAGATTAAATAGGCGTTCCCGAAGGAACTTGTGATAGTTGTTTTTAAGCAGTTAAAGTGTGTGAGTGTTACAATTTGTGCAGTGGAACAATTCGATGTTCTTCTGGATTAAATGTTGGAGCCGCAATGCTGGACTGCAGGAGAGGTATGTGTATTTTTGTTGCTCTCTTATTTCGATGTTTGTTTAAAACATTAAAATATGTCTAACTACTAACGTCACTTTGGTAGCCTTAGGTAACTCTGGCAGATCAATGGGAAAACGTATTGCGCTGTCGGTCATAAGCGGATAAAAAGGAGGGACATGAATTTGTTAGATACATCCTAGTTGTGCCGTTAGATTCATCACAATTAGCTATAAGCATTCATAGAATAATAGCTATTATTATTCTATGAATGGGCGGATTTGCAGACTTCACATGTGTAAGAAAATTTTCTAACACATATAGGTTTCTTCCACGATATTTTTCCTTCACTGCTGAGCGCCTGGTAAATCAGTACTTAAAATTGCAACAACAAACACACAAAAAGTACCAATAAATTTGTCATTGGTACTGGCACAGAGGATTGAACTCTGGTTGTTAGCATTCGTAATCTAAGGCGACGGCGCGGACACAGCTACCACAGTTCTGCTCTCTATTCAACATGCTGTAATATTAATAATGACCAATCTAACCCATTTAATCGGTCAGTTCTATCCTTCTATTCAGATAGGCAGAATATTTACTTTTTGAGTTCGAGCGAGGTAATATTAGTTAGTTGTTTCCGGAAAAAGGCTATTGTTCTGTTTGTTATATGAATTGCACGAAGATTCGTTGAGCAAACCCCGCAGACAGGATTTAGGGGTCCCCGAGGCCCCCTTGGCCACAAATTAATATCTAAATAAAATTACTAATTTTTACGTCGAGATTTTATTTAAGCCATTTATTAAAACCAAGTAATAATTTTTTTGAACATTTAACGTATATATGTATAATATATGTTATATTTTGTGGGTACCTCACTTTTGAAGGCCCCGGGGCTGTGGTTCCGGATCCGCTCAATCCGGCCCTGCCCGTGGCCTTCATCTGTCGTTAAGCAAGGCTAAGGCTTTTTTTAAAGCGGTAAAAGATGAAAACGTTTCCAAACGAGCTGTAAAACACGGAATGGTAATGGTATCGTTGTTATAGCGCATAAATAGTTAAAAGCTTTATCGAGGTTAAGCGCATTCAGCGCGGTCGGCCGCCACACTATGATTAATTGCACTATTTTATCAAGCTACGAGCACGCTGGAATTCAATTTCGCAAACAACCAGTCGATGTCTGAATTCATGGCATTAAATTAGTGAATTAATCATTTAAATTTACTGCAATCTTTACCGATCTGTATTAATAATAATGGACTCACGAATATCACCATATGATCGATACCATACGATCCATTCTTATTTTTTTTGGTGGATATTTTTCCTTTATATAAGTATATTGTGCTGCACCGAGGAAGTGCCACCGTTCGCCGGTGGTTTTAGTGAGTACGAACCTCACATAACCTCGCCTTCCGGAAAATAAGGCTTCAAAGTTTTCCCCCCCGTTAAGAAAAAAAAAATACCAACAACGTACTGGTTTATAACACATTTAGTACATTTTTTTTCTCAGAATTTCTGTACATATTTCCCTGCTAGACTAATCAATGTGTTGGGGAGATACTGTATCAATCTCAGAGTTAATGTTACTGACTAAAATATTAAAACTTTTATGGATTAATATTTAGCAAGGAAGGAATAGAGTGCGTGGGTGTGTGAGGTTGTCGGTTTATCGTACTGGTCACACAGATCACACACACTCCACAGTTTTGTAGAGTTGATCTAGCTTATTTAACAATTAATTGGCCGGGCCGCGGAGTACCTCTATAAAAACTCCCCAATCCTAAGCGGAGAAAACAGCGCTATGGGATGCATGGTTGAGGCTTGTCAACCGCTACTGTAATGTCCGCGGGCACCTGCCGACACCCGTGTGTAGGTATACCGAGAGGTATACCAAGGCTTACCGTGGGTACAGGAGTCTCTGCCCCGGTGGACTTTATTTCCTCCATACTCGTGGGTATTAATATGGATTCATTCACAAATAAAATGAGGGAGCTAGGAGGGAGGAGGCCCGTTTGGGCGGAGTCGAGGGTGCCGGTCTTGGGGTGTCGCAGAGCGACCCCAGAACCGGCGTAGCGGAGGGAGCCGGAGCTGGGGTGTCGCAGCGCGACCCCAGAACCGGCCGTTTTGCTGCGCGCTCAGTCGCGACACGGAGGGAAAGCGGGGGGGAGTCAGACTCCTCCGTTATGTCGGTCGCCTAGGTAAGGTCTTCTACCTCCGGGGCGGCCAAAAAACGGAGGAAGCAAAACTCCCGCCGCCTGCCTCTGCTGAGGAGGACGACGAGGCGGAAATCTGGGACCCGACGGTGGCCCCAGCTAATCGGAGGTCGAAAGCCCATCTCCCTGGGTCCCAAGACCTAGCTAGGGGAGATGGCTGAGCAACCAACGGAGGACCTGTGCAGTCGCATCAGGGCCTCCATGTTAACCGTCGAAAAGATCTCGGACAGGTCGCAGAACCTCAAGGGCACGTACGTGCAGTATTTGCGCGTGGCGGCCCTTGAGGCGGAGGCGGCGAGCTCTGAGCTCGCTCGGAGGTGTCGCAGCCTCCGGCTGCGGACGCGCTGCAGCGTGAAAACGCGCAGCTGCGTTCGCAGCTCCGACCTGACGGCGAGTGGAGCAGCTGACGCAGGAGTTGAGCGCCTTGCGAAATCGCGAGGCGTCTCACCCTCCGCCAGTCGCGGGCCCGAGCCGGGCTGCGGGTCCCAGTGGGTCCCAGGAAGCGGGGCCGAGTAAGGCCGCTGGTGCCAAGCCAGCGGTCTTCAAAGCCGCTGCCGCCAGCGCTGGCGGAGGGCGTCATCGGAGAGCCGGTTGATGGAGCGCATCAGCGCTCTAATCGACCGGAAACTCTCCAGTATATGGCGCCCACACCAGCGGCTGCTGGCAGGGAGGGGCCGCTCAAGCGCCACGGGCCCGACGACCGCAGCCGAAGGCCAGGGCGCCTTTGGCGCAACAGGCAGAGGCCCAGCCGTCTCCCGTAGGAGACCTGGGCCGTGGTCGTCGGCCGGAAGGCGAAGGGCTGCGGGCAAGGCCGCCAAAGGCGGCCCCAGCACCGAAGCCCCAGCCTAAGAAGGCGGCCCCGAAGGCGGCGGCGAAGCCAAAGCCCAAGGCGGCGAAGCCGGCAAGGCTTCCGAGCACGGCGGCCATAACGGTCACCGTGCCGGAGCACAGTGACGCGTCCTATGCCGCAGTCATGTCAGCCGCTAAACAGCGGATCAAACTGGCAGACTGCGGCATAGAGACTGTCCGCACGAGGAGGGCCGTCACTGGGGCCTAATCCTCGAAGTAGCGGGCGCTGACTGCGCGGCCAAGGCTGATACGCTGGCGGCCACAATGAGGGAGCGGCTGGTCGACCTGGACGTGCATATTGCACGTCCAGTGAAGACCGGCGAGCTGAGAGTGATGGACTTAGACGAGTCCATCACTCCAGCTGAGGTGGTCGCAGCGGTGGCCGAGCAGGGTGGCTGCCAGGCCTCAGACGTGAAGGTGGGCGAGATACATCGCTCACCTTTGCGTCTGGGGTCGCTGTGGGTGCGGTGTCCGCTCGGTGCGGTGCGTAAGCTGGCGACAGCGAATCGCATCCGCATCGGGTGGACGGCCGCGGGCTGGTGGTGCTCGCCGCGAGACCACTGCAGTGCTTCCGGTGCCTGGAGCAGGGACACGTGCGTAGCACGTGCACCTGCGAACAGGACCGAAGCACGCAGTGCTACGCTTGCGGCGAGCCAGGCCATAAGGCCCGGCAGTGCACGGCAGCCGCGCTGAAGTGCCCGCTGTGCGCGGACCTTGGTCGCCCAGCCAACCATCGGTTGGGGACCAAGGGCTGCGCACCGAAGGAAAAAGGGGAGGGGGTAGGCGGGCTCCCCTCCCAAGGCCACACCCAGTGCGCCGGAGGCCATGGAGCCTCACCTTCGGGGTGAAGGTGAGGATCCTCCAGGGCAATCTGAACCACTGCCGAGGGGTCGCGGGACCTGCTGATGCAGACCCTCGCGCAGTGGTCAGTGTCTCTGGCCGTGGTGGCAGAGCCTTACCGAGTCCCGGACCATCCTCGCTGGTTCGGTGACGACGGAGGCTCTGTCGCCATTTACTGGGAGTGGTGGCGCAGGGACCCGCCCTGTTCCTTACTCGTTAAGGGACAGGGCTACGATACAGTGCAATGGGGTCCCCTGGCAGCTGTGGGCTGCTACGTCTCTCCCAGCTGTACCCTCGCCGCTTACGAGGCGTACATGGATGCGGTGGGCGACTGCGTTCGCAGATGCTCGCCGCGTCCAGTGCTTGTCCTGGTGACTTCAACGCTCACTCCAGGCGTGGGGTGTGCCAGGACAGCGCGCGGGAAGACCGTGCAGAGTGGGCGGCGGGACTGGACCTCCGGCTTCACAAACCGGGGTCCGTCAGCACCTCCGTGCGTTGGCAGGGGAGTCGGTCGTCGACTTGTCGTGGGCGACTTCCTCTGCCGTACGCATGGTGTCGGGATGGAGGGTGGCGGAGGAGGTGGTCACTATCCGACCACCTCCACATCATGTTTGATGTGGCCCTCCGTCCTCCCGCAGGTGCTGCCCGCCGGCACGGTGCAGCAGCCGACCGCGGCGATGGTCCCTCAAGCGGCTCGATGCTGATATGCTCCAGGCCTTTGCCATCGTCGCAGCATGGACAGGGTCTTGCCCGATCCCGAACAGAGGCGACCTGGTTCCGGAGCACAATGACGTCGATTTGCGACGTCGCGATGCCCGGCCGGGTCCCAGCTCCGGGCGGTGTACTGGTGGTCGGAGGCCATAGAGCAGCTTTGCGAGGACTGCTCCGGGCGCGCCAGTACACAGGTATAAGAAGGCGAGCCACAGCCGACAGAGAGCAGGAAACTTATGCGGGATATAGAGGCGCCACGATCGCGCTTCAAAGCGCGATCAGAAATGAAAGGCTCGATCCTGGAGTGAACTCCTCGAGGGGCTGGAGAGGGACCCATGGGAGGGCGCCGTGCAAGGTGTGGGCAGCTCAGACCGTGGGTCCCTCGGTGACAGAAACCCTGGATCCTACATTCGTGGAGAGTGTGGTGAGCACACTCTTCCCGAGATCAGGGGACTGGCTGCACCCAGCGATGCCGTCGGACCGTACCATCTGGTCCGACGAGCTGAGAGTGACTGCCGGAAGTTGGATCGAGGCCACGGGAGCGCCTCCAGGGCCGCAATACAGCCACCGGCCCAGACAGGATTCCCGGAAGGGCTTGGATGCTGGCTCTCGCCGCCGGCCTGAGGGGAGACAGACGGCTGTTCACCAGCTGTCTGGAAGTCGGAGTCTTCCCTTCGGGCTGGAAGGAGGCTAGGATGGTGCTGATAAAGAAGGACGGTAGGACCGCGGAGTCTCCCTCCGCGTACCGATCCATATGTCTGCTGGATGAGGCGGGCAAATTATTCGAACGAATAATTGCCGCCCGCCTCAACTTTCGCACCTGCGGCAGGTAGGCCCCGACCTGTCGGAATGCCAATATGGCTTCCGGCAGGCGCGGTCGACCGTTGACGCGATCCTCAGGTCCGTCAACGGTCGGGGCGGAAATAGTGACCGGGGTGGCGTGGCGTTGGCCGTCAATCTTGACGTAGTCAACGCATTCAACACGCTGCCCTGCAAGGGGCGATTAGGGAGGCATTGTTGTTTCACCACGTGCCTCCTACCTGCAACGCATCGTCGGGGCGTACCTGCATGGCAAATGCATCCAGTCCAGCAGGTCGGGACAGGAGTTCCATCGGAGGAGGTGGTGCGGGGTTCCGCAGGGGTCTGTGTTGGGGCCCCTGCTGCTGGAACCTCGCGCCGCTGACGCGGTCGCAGGGTCGGTGATCTCCCCGCCGGCGTGAGTGTCGTTTGCTACGCAGACGACACGCTAGTCATGTCCGACGGGGAGGTTTCGATAGCACCATCCGGCTCGCCGAGCTTGGGGTGGCATGCGTCGTGGACAAAATCCACGAGCTGGGTCTACAGGTAGCGCCTCACAAGACTGAGGCGCTATGGTTCCACAAGCTCCCAGAGCTAAGGAACCGCCCAGCCAGTCGGTTCGCGTAGGTGACGTGCTGGAGCTAGGAAATTACATTAAATTTCAATTATTTCCTTTATTTTCAATTTTATATATACACATATAAATGATATTATACTTAATTATGTAATCTTGTAATCTCACTGTATTTTTAGCTGCGCCCATTAAGAGCTGATTTCTCCAGAAGTAGGTCGCCAGTATCATTATACAGATATCTTATCTAATGAATTCATAAACCAGCTGGGTCGCAGTTCCCTTGTGTTAAAATGTCACAATATGAAAAAAAATGTCCTACTAATTCCTAACTTTCTGAGAGTTTGTGGGAGAAATCTCATTTTGTTTACAAAATTCTAGTTGGCATGTCGCGAATTACGAAATATGTTTGGACCGCCGGTGCTCTTTCATTGTATTTATCGACTTTGTTCGAATTTTTATATTACTTTCCATTGATAGTAATGTTCCTGTCTCGTATATCGAGTTACGACCATTTTATAGTCTTATAAAAGCTGTAGAAATAACAGTAAATTATTTGATAATTCGCTTCTCTCGCTTACAATCTAACATGTATTATATATATATATAGGTGTGAGATTACAATTTTATACACATTGCTTATCCTTGTTTAAGGTAATAATGGCGCATAGACGGTATTCAAACTTCAAACGATGAACAAATACCTAAAAGTGGGAGTAGAAAAGAAAAAGTGACATCTCAGTATATTTTTTTCGTAATACATATATTGGGTCGGGAGTACACGCTTGAGTAAATAATATTGAAGGATTAAATGGGCGTTCCCGAAGGAACTTGTGATAGTTGTTTTAAGCGGATTAAAGTGTGTAGAGTGTTACAATTTATTGTGAGTGGAACAATTCGATGTTCTTCTGGATTAAATGTTGGAGCCGCAATGCTGGTTCAGGAAGGTATGTGTATTTTTGTTGCTCTCTTATTTCGATGTTTGTTTAAAACATTAAAATATGTTTAACTACTAACGTCACTTTGGTAACTATGGCAAAGCAATGGGGAAACATATTGCGCTGTCGGTCATAAGCCAGGTTCAAAAGGAGGGACATGAATTTGTTAGATACATCCTTGTTGTATTGTTGGATTCATCTGATTAGCTATAAGCATTCATAGAATAATAAACATTATTATTCTATGAATGTGCCGGATAACAGACTTCACATGTGTGAAGAATTTTCCTAACATATGAGTTTGCTCCACGATATTTTCCTTCACTGCTGAGCGCGTGGTAAATCAGTACTTAAAATTGCAACAACAAACACACAAAAAGTACCAATAAATTTGTCATTGGTACTGGCACAGAGGATTGAACTCTGGTTGTTAGCATTCGTAATCTAAGGCGACGGCGCGGACACAGCTACCACAGTTCTGCTCTCTATTCAACATGCTGTAATATTAATAATGACCAATCTAACCCATTTAATCGGTCAGTTCTATCCTTCTATTCAAGGGTAGGTAGAATATTTACTTTTTGAGTTCAGGCGAGGTGATATTAGTTAGTTGTTTCCGGAAAAAGGCTATTGTTCTGTTTGTTATATGGTGCACGAAGATTCGTTGAGCAAAACCCGCAGACCCAAGTTTAGAAGGGTCCCCGAGGCCCCCTTAGCCACAAATTAATATCTAAATAAAATTACTAATTTTTACGTCGAGATTTTATTTAAGCCATTTATTAAAACCAAGTAATAATTATTTTTAACGTATATATGTATAATATATGTTATATTTTGTGGGTACCTCACTTTTGAAGGCCCCGGGGCTGTGGTTCCGGATCCGCTCAATCCGGCCCTGCCCGTGGCCTTCATCTGTCGTTAAGCAAGGCCCTAAAGGCTTTTTAAAGCGGTAAAAGATGAAAACGTTTCCAAACGAGCCGTAAAACACGGAATGGTAATGGTATCGTTGTTATAGCGCATAAATAGTTAAAAGCTTTATCGAGGTTAAGCGCATTGAGCGCGGTCGGCCGCCACACTATGATTAATTGCACTATTTTATCAAGCTACGAGCACGCTGGAATTCAATTTCGCAAACAACCAGTCGATGTCTGAATTCATGGCATTAAATTAGTGAATTAATCATTTAAATTTACTGCAATCTTTACCGATCTGTATTAATAATAATGAACTCGCGAATATCACCATATGGTATGATACCGTACGATCCATTCTTATTTTTTTTGGTGGATATTTTTCCTTTATATTGTGCTGCACCGAGGAAGTGCCACCGTTCGCCGGTGGTTTTAGTGAGTACGAACCTCATATAACCTCCTTCGGAAAATAAGGCTTCAAAGTTTTCCCCCGTTAAGAAAAAATTTACCCACAACGTACTGGTTTATAACACATTTAGTACATTTTTTCTCAAGATTTTCTGTTTTATATTTCCCTGCTAGACTAATCAATGTGTTGGGGAGATACTGTATCAATCTCAGAGTTAATGTTACGGACTAAAATATTAAAACTTTTATGAATTAATATATAGGAAGGAAGGAATAGAGTGCGTGGGTGTGTGAGGTTGTCGGTTTATCGTACTGGTCACACAAATCACACACACTCCACAGTTTTGTAGAGTTGATCTAGCTTATTTAACAAAGATTCAAATAAGTTTTGGTACGATGTGAAGAATAATATACACTTCTGTTTTGTTTCGTAAGCTGCTGTATCAATGTAACCATTCAATTTGTTCTCCTGAGAACTTTAATAAAAGAACCAGCAATACCAGTAATCAGATCAAAGGAGGCTGATATTGTTTTCCGTTCAGACTCTTGTAGATATTATATACCATTATTGGAATGTTGTTTGTCGTTCGCGTATGGCAACCTACCAAGGTAATATAGTTATATTCTGGTATAAATTTTTGATTTTAATATATAAAGTAGCATCTTTCAAAAGTTACGGCACCAATCAGGAAATCGGAACAATAGCGAGATGGAGAAAATTGATAGATTAAATTTTACATCTTAAATATATAAAATAAGGAGAGATTAGGTTCAAAGTTAGAAGAATTTATGTGTTATCTGTATCTACATATATAAGTATTAATATTTTTATGTTACTGTTTCGTCAAAATATGTTGTAACATCTTTATGGAACGCTGGATTTGTACATAAAAAAGCAAATGTAAACTGAATAATATAAAATAATAACATGGAAACAAATTTGAATATAGCAGCACAGTGACGCAACGTAAAACTAAAATAACAAGCTCTTTGGATTTTTTAACTTAAAGAAGCGGAATACGTGATAACAATGGCCGTGGATTTTCACATTTTTGTTTTATATCATACTATTTTTGATAACAAAACGGAATCGCCGACTGGGATTCAAGCCACTACCAACAGAAAGATGAACGCGTATTCAAATGACTAAGTATGCTTTGAATTTAAAACAAAACTAAGCATCGCCGTTGGAGCTCAAATTATAGTGGTCGCTTCTGCTAGATCAACAATAAACAAGTAATGAATAATTTGTTTTGAATTGTAGGGCACTCAGGTGTACTTTTAGTCTCTTTTAACTTTTCCAGAAGAGTATATCGGGAAGAAAATACTAAATAGCATTTATTTTGACGATCCTACCCTGATTTCTCAAATCATCGCAACCCTTTCACCGGGTTTGAAATTGCTTAGAACTACTAAATAGCAACGCCTTTGAACAATTATTTTAGTGCAATTTATCTGTCTACTTTTTAGAGACTGCGATTCCATGTAATACTTGTTTTTACTTGATATCTTGAATTGTAAGAATGAATAGGTTTTTTAAGTGGTTTATAAATACGAAAGGTATGTGAAATTTCAAATAAAGCCAATCATGCCATCGAACTATCGAAGGTACTTGAATCATGTTAATTATAGGACACAGCTTTACCCCCCACTAATTTACCCTGCCGTGCAATTATCCCGCTTGTGAAATACTATCTCGCTAAAATTTATTATAATTAAAGAACGAACGAAAAGGAACAGGAAAAATCAAGTTCTACAACAAATATATAGTATGTACTGATTTCATATTTAAGTGAATTCGTCATTAAAATAAATAACTAAATTTATTAATAATTAAATTTTACTAAAGTCTCGTTTGATTTTTTTCGAGATGGGGTTTTCCGGCGATCGAATTGAAAAAATGACTAAAACCGTAAGAAAATATAAAACGGAAGTGCTATAGTCGTATACACGGCGGCGGATAGCGTAACTATTAAGCATGTAGTTCAACTCTCTGATCATCACAGTAAGCGCTGTACCGAATTATTAAGAATTAATTAATTATTTATGTAATTTTAGATTGACAAAAAAAGACACATGTATTTCATATACTAATTTGAAAACAAAAAAATAGTAGTTCAATCAGAATTACAGTTTTTTTTGTTTCAAACAACTTTTTTTCTTTTATTTAACGTTATTCGTTATTTTCTAAAATTCCTAATATCTTCATAACTCATATGAAAAAAATAAGAAAATAAATATATAATCAAGTAATTTTTTTTTACAATTTGTTTTGCTTGTATATTATCCAAAGGAACTTCGTTCTTACCTGGTGTCCCTTGACGCAAATTTCTTTGTATGGTAGGTTATGGTAGGTTGATTTCCTCCCCGTTAACAAAAAAAAAGGTTGAACGAACGGTTGCCGCCTTCCTCCCAGAAGGCAGGGTATCTTCTGAAGATTTCCTCCTCGTTAAGGAGGGCCGACTCTCCTGCTGCGGCCGTTGGAGGTAGTCGCGGGGAGAGGTGTTGATGTGTCCGGTCGTTGCTACTCTCCACCTTCCTGGATTCCTATATCGGCATTTCGCATCGCTGATGCATCCGTGGAGAGAGCTAAGGCGGGGTGGGGGTAACCCTCCTGCTGCAGCCGTTTGGCTGGCGGCGTGGCCAACATCTTGGCCGCCACTGGGGGCCGAACGGACGAGGTGAAACTGCATTCCCGGCCCCAAGGCTTCCAGAGCGATGGACTCAGGGGTATGGCCGAGGAGGATGGCGTGCCTTTCTGTTCGGGTGCGCTTTGCCTGGATGGCGATGTACGCAGATAGGCACACGTTCCCCACAGGCTAATCAAAAAGCTCACCTGATATGTTGATGCGGTCTTCATCGTCGTAGTCGAGGTGCAGGAGAGTCCTCCTCGTCTTCTGGCTGCGCGGGTCATTACGGCGGCGCCGCGTCACGTTGAGCGCCCGCTCACCAGCACCAGCACCGCCACCACCGCCAACGGCAGCACCCACCTCCATGCCGTCATCACCGCGCCACCACGGCACCACCCGCTGAACATCAATACAAACTTAACTTTGCTCCAAAAAGAGATTCGGCAGAGTATTTTCATTTATTCGTTGCCGCCAAATTTTGATCGGCGGCGTTCGACATGATATAGAGATTTGTCTTTCCTATTCGTAGTCATAACTGATCAGTAACACCAGGAGAATTGGTTGCAAGGTATGATGTGGTCACGGCATAGGAGCGACAGTTCCTTCCAATCGAATCTTGACACTTCCAAATTCGAAAAAAAAACATTTTTAATTAATACAGATTACATATTTATCATTAAAGTGATATGAGCATCGAAATCAGAATTTGAGTGTGGCAGCCAGGTGCCGCGTGACTGGCCGTCAAGTATTATGAAATTAAAATAATATCACCAAGGGAAGTCAGTCAACCCGAAAAGTAGGTAGCGTGACAAATGATACTTTATATTCGTTACGGAGTCACAGTAGTGAGGGTCGCGTGCTGAAACATGAATACGTTTTTCCGTAATTTTTAGACTCATTACAGTGACGTCACTAAGCCATACCTGACCGCGCTGATGTTTTACTTAATTACGTGGACTCTAAGAATATAATATAGTTTTTCGTAATATAGAACGTATCTTCTTCATTTTCAGTGCAAGTCTATCTTTATATTGTGGGGCGATCTAATCTCCTTCTTCCTTTTAAATTTCTTAGCCCTCTTTCCTGCTTCCACCGCATTTTGCCTCAAACCCTGATCATCATTATTAGTTGCTGCATCTTTCTAAATCGTCCTAAGAAAAATGAGAATGTTTGTTGATCAGAGATATTGGTGAGTTTAATTCAAAACTAAGTTAGTAATCCTTACTGAATTCCTGAACGGTGACACGGAAAAGAATAGAATGAAATAAAATGAAATGTAACAGAACTTCGAAATTACCTCAGAATCTCGGAAGTAAAAAAGAGTCATGAGTAGTGGCGTTTAATCAGTTTCTGTAGGTAAGATGATAAAACTTATGTCACTTAAAATTGATTTACTTTGTGATTGTAGATGTGTTGTATGGTTTTGTTTATAGTTGAATATATATTTCTACTTATTGTGCGAAGCACGTGGTCTATGTGGTATTCTATTTGTACTGGTATCCGATCAATACAAATACATCAATAATAAAGTAAGGCAACAGCCTTTACACACATGTCTTACTGTAGGGCACAGTCCTTCTCTACAAAGAAAATATAAGGGTGAAGTGTAATATATCGGCATAAACCTAGTGCGAATTGGGAGACTTTACGTGCTTTAGAAATTTTTTCTAACACATGCAGTTTTCGTCACGATGTTTTCCTTCACCGCGTTTGGTAAAACGGCATGAAATTACAAAAAACTATTTTATTGCTGTCAGCACCGAGGACCGAACTTATTGGTAACGTACTATGCAAATTAGGTGACCGCCGGGCATAGCTACCACGGCTCTTATTGTAAAATGCTACGCAAAAATTTCGTAGTATTTGTAATAAATTTTATTTAATATAAAATCATGCAGGGTTAGGCTAACGTTCGATTTAAAGATCTGATGTTTGGAGATTTCAATTCAAACATTTAGTATGTATAGGACATATATATAATAGTCTATTTACAAAGGTTATTTGTTTATATCGTTCGTTTTGCGTTTCATTTTAATATTATAATCAAAATGTTCCCCAAACTATTTGCATACAATTCGTAGCGACGTAAAGTTTTGAATTGTTTGTTCAAAGTGTAGTTGTTGGACGGCACTTTCTAGTAAATGAAATTTTATGTTTTAATAGCTCAATTTTGCTTATTTCTTGTTTTTTCTCTTATTTAACTTATCCCATCGTACTTCATTTTTTTTCTTGACCATCATATACATGTTTTTTAATATTTATTTACACATTTGCTCAAAGAACTTGGGGGTTGTTAGGTGTATGGATATGAATCTCACAACCTGTCACATATAGGACCTAAGCAATAAATATTAATTGTAACAAGTAAAAACAAAGACTGTCTTTTATCTTTTACGTTTATATGATAAAATCCATGCAAAAAGTTAATCAATGAGTAAAAAAAATATTGTAAGGCACATAAATAGTAAACGTCTTACCGTCAGCGTCGAACTAACACGGAAGCTGGTTTTATTTCCGTAGTATCATTGTAATATTACGTTCGTACGTTCTAGCATCTACAATTTCTTTCGTCTTCTACCTTCGTCGAGGAGTACTTACTGTGTCTGGTATTGTCATATATCTTAATAAAAACATTCTTTAGAAGTTTCATATGTATACCTTCAGAACCCAAGATAATAAGCAAGGAAATTTACATGATGCGACACGGATTAAAGGCAAATGTTATAAATCGATACAATTGATAGTAAAGCCTTCCCACAAAAATACTTCAATCAGTTAATAAATGGCAGGTTATAAATGCCAATCAAAAAAAATATAGAAAGAAACAGATAATTTAACCAATCCCTTACATTTTGAAGTCGGTTATAAAGCCGGATACGAGTACGATTACAACAATGGAAATCTTTCAGGCGATACGTACGTCCAATATCTGCCTTAACACTCCATTCAGTTATACTCTAACATTCCGCACACGTTCTCCAAGCCTCAACGAAGCCCGAGAACTTTTTTCCATATATTTTCATTTGGTAGGCCGACCGCGTTTTTCGGTTACACAATAAAGCGTATGGCTGATTACATTTGATTCAATTTCGTTGATGTTTACGATTTAAACAGCGGGTTTCTTTTCTCATAAATTTTAGCGAGAGTACGGGGCGCCCGTGTGGTGTAACCGCTTCACGGGCGTCCGGCGCCTCACAAACTAAGCTTCTTAGCCTGCAGCGCAAGATAACCATTCGGATCGCACGAGGATACCGGACGGTATCTTATGAGGCGGCCACTATCCTGGCTCGGTTCCCGCCGCTCGACATTTTGGCGGAGCTGGACGCGCGTGTGTACACGCGCGTCCGGGCCGTCGACGGCGGGCCGGGCCGCCCCTGGATGCGGGAGAGGTGCGTCGGCAGGAGCACAGGCGGGCGATGGAGGTCTGGCGCGAGCGGCTCTCGGAGCGTCGTTGCTCGCGCCAACGCATCGTCTGTGCCTTCCTGCCGAACTTCGAAGCCTGGCTTAAAGGAGGAATGACGCGCACGTCACATACCGCCTGACACAGGTACTCACCGGGCACGGGTGCTTCGGTGAGTACCTGAACAGGATAGGGCGCGAACCGACCGCGCAATGCCACCATTGTGGCTGCGACCGGGATTCCGCGCAGCACACGCTAGCCGTGTGCTCCGCGTGGGAGGCGGAGCGGCGGATCCTGGTCCAGCATATCGGGCAAGACCTCTCCCCGCCGGCGGCAGTGGCGGCTGCGCTGGCGGGGAGAACTAAATGGAAGGCGCTGGTCTCCTTCTGCGAGTCAGTAATGACCCAGAAGGAGACC
The DNA here is from genome assembly GCA_029286785.1 of Meandrusa payeni. Taxonomy (NCBI): domain Eukaryota; kingdom Metazoa; phylum Arthropoda; class Insecta; order Lepidoptera; family Papilionidae; genus Meandrusa; species Meandrusa payeni. The sequence goes on from JAGSMX010000017.1 coordinate 880,574, forward strand.
GCAGAACGGGATCGGGAGAGGGCCGATCCCGTTCGGAGAATAGCGCAGGCGGGCCGGTGGGAGACCGGCCCGCAGCCCTGTAGTTCTGGGCTCTCAAGAATAAGACTACGGTATCCCCTGCCTGTCGTACAAGGCGACTAAAGGGGCCTCGGGTTCATTGGGCGACAAGGGTGGGGGCCTGAGTCGTCCACCAAAGTGGACCCGGGGAGAAGGCGACATCGGCTGGCCCGTGTCGCCTTGCGCTGTGAGGGCACAGGGGGGGAGGGAGTAACCTCCCCCCCGGGACGTGCTCTCCTTGAGCAACGTGCAGAAGGGCTCAGTGCGTTCCACTGGAGATCCGGAGCCCCTCGTCATGCACCGAGGAAAGGGCCACCGGGGAGGTTTTAGTGGGTAAGAACCCACATAACCGCCGCCTTCCCCAGAAGGCGGGGTATCTTCTTGAAGATTTCCTCCCCGTGAACAAAAAAAAAAGCTTATTTAACAAAGATTCAAATAAGTTTTGGTGCGATGTGAAGAATAATATACACTTCTGTTTTGTTTCGTAAGCTGCTGTATCAATGTAACCATTCAATTTGCTCTCCTAAGAACTTTAATAAAAGAACTCCCAGCAATGCAAACAATCAGATCAAGGAGACTGATATTGTTTTCCGTTCAGACTCTTGTAGATATTATATACCATTATTGGAATGTTGTTTGTCGTTCGCGTATGGCAACCTGCCAAGGTAATATAGTTATATTCTGGTATAGAATTTTTGATTTTTAATATATAAAGTAGCATCTTTAAAAGTTACGGCACCAATCAGAAATCGGAACAATAGCGAGATGGAGAAAATTGATAGATTAAAATTTTACATCTAAAATATATAAAATAAGGAGAGATTAGGTTCAAAAGTTAGGAGAATTTATGTGTTATCTGTATCTACAAATATAAGTATTTATATTTTTTATGTTACTGTTCCGTTAAAATATGTTGTAACATCTTTATGTAACGCTGGTTTTGTACATAAAAAAAACGAAAATGTAAACTGAATAATATAAAATAGTAACATGGAAACAAATTTGAATATAGCAGCACAGTGATGCAACGTAAAAACTAAAAATAACAAGCTCTTTGGATTTTTTAACCCAAGCGGAATACGTGATAACAATGGCCGTGGATTTTTCACATTTTTGTTTTATATCGCCCACTATTTTTGATAACAAAAACGGAATCGCCGACTGGGATTCAAGCCACTACCAACAGAAAGATGAACGCGTATTCAAATGACTAAGTATGCTTTGAATTTAAAACAAAACTAAGCATCGCCGTTGGAGCTCAAATTATAGTGGTCGCTTCTGCTAGATCCAACAATAAACAAGTAAGGAATAATTTGTTTGAATTGTAGGGCACTCGGAGTGTACTTTTAGTCTCTTTTTAACCGCCGAAGTATATCGGGAAGAAAATACTAAATAGCATTTATTTTGACTCTCAGAGAAGCTCATCGCAACCCTTTCACCGGGTTTGAGAGGTGGCAGAACTACTAAATAGCAACGCCTTTGAACAATTATTTTAGTGCAATTTATCTGTCTACTTTTTAAGAGACTGCGATTCCATGTAATACTCGTTTTTACTTAATATCTTGAATTGTAAGAATGAATAGGTTTTTTAAGTGGTTTATAAATACGAAAAAGGTATGTGAAATTTCAAATAAAGCCAATCATGCCATCGAACTATCGAAGGTACTTGAATTATGTTAATTATAGGACACAGCTTTACCCCCCACTAATTTACCCTGCCGTGCAATTATCCCGCTTGTGAAATACTATCTCGCTTAATTTTATTATAATTAAAGAACGAACGAAAAAGAACAGGAAAAATCAAGTTCTACAACAAATATATAGTATGTACTGATTTCATATTTAAGTGAATTCGTTATTAAATAAAATAACTAAAAATCATTTTATCGCGCTAAAAATCATTTTATCGCGCTAAATTTATTAAAAATTAAATTTTACTAAAATCTTGTTTGAATTTTTTCGAGATAGGGATTTTCCAATTGAAAGGAATGACTAAAACCGTAAAAAATATAAAACGGAAGTGCTATAGTCGTATACACGGCGACGGATAGCGTAACTATTAAGCATGTAGTTCAACTCTCTGACCATCACAGTAAGCGCTGTACTGAATTATTAAGAATTAATTAAATATTTATGTAATTTTAGATTGACAAAAAAAGAGACATGTATTTCATATACTAATTTGAAAACAAAAAAATAGTAATTCAATCAGAATTACAGTTTTTTTGTTTCAAACAACTTTCTTCCTTTTATTTAACATTATTTGTTATTTTCTAAAATTCCTAATATCTTCATAACTCAAATGAAAAAAATAAGAAAATAAATATATAATCAAGTTTTTTTTTACAATTTGTGTTGCTTGTATATTATCCAAAGGAACTTCGTTCTTACCTGGTGTCTCTTGACATCAAATTTCTTTTGTATGGTAGGTTATGGTAGGTTGATTTCCTCCCCGTTAACAAAAAAAAAAAAGGTTGAACGAACGGTTGCCGCCTTCCTCCCAGAAGGCGGGGTATCTTTCTGAAGATTTCCTCCTCGTTAAGGAGGGCCGACTCTCCTGGTGCGGCCGTTGAAAGTAGTCGCGGGGGGAGAGGAGTGTTGGTGTGTCGGTCGTTGCCACTCTCCCTATCCTAGACTCCTATATCCGACTCAGCGGTACCGCATCGCTGATGCGGCGTGGAGGGGCTGAGGCGGGGGGTGGGGAGTGACCCTCCTGCTGCAGCCGTTTGGCTGGCGGCGTGGCCAAGCATCTTGGCCGCCACTGGGGGCTGAACGGACGAGGTGAAACTTGCATTCCCGGCCCCCAAGGCTTCTAGGCGATGGACTCAGGGGAGTATGGCCGAGGGAGGATGGCGCGCCTTTCTGTTCGGGTGCGCTTTGCCTGGATGGCGATGTACGCAGATAGGCACGTTCCCCACAGGCTAATCAAAAAAAAAGCTCACCTGATATGTTGATGCGGTCTTCATCGTCGTAGTCGAGGTGCAGGAGGTCCTCCTCGTCTTCTGGCTGCGCGGGGTCGGTGCGGCGCCGCGTCACGTTGGGCGCCCCGCTCACCAGCACCAGCACCGCCACCACCGCCAACGGCAGCACCGCCTCCATGCCGTCATCACCGCGCCACCACGGCACACCACCCGCTGAACATCAATACAAACTTAACTTTTGCTCCAAAAAGAATTCGGCAAGTATTTTCATTTTTTCGTTACTGCCAAATTTTGATCGGCGGCGTTCGACATGATATAGAGATTTGTCTTTCCTATTCGTAGTCATAACTGATCAGTAACACCGGGAGAATTGGTTGCAAGGTATGATGTGGTCACCGCATAGGAGCGACAATTCCTTCCAATCGAATCTTGACACTTCCAAATTCGAAAAAACATTTTTAATTAATACAGATTACATATTTATCATTAACGTGATATGAGCATTGATATTAGAATTTGAGTGTAGGCAGCCAGGTGCCGCGTGACTGGCCGTCAAGTATTATGAAATTAAAAATAATATCACCAAGGGAAGTCAGTCAACCCGAAAAAGTAGGTAGCGTGACAAATGATACTTTATATTCGTTACGGAGTCACAGTAGTGAGGTCGCGTGCTGAAACATGAATACGTTTTCCGTAATTTTTAGACTCATTACAGTGACGTCACTAAACCATACCTGACCGCGCTGATGTTTTTACTTAATAACGTGGACTCACAAATTATAATAGAGTTTCTCGTAATATAGAACGTATCTTCTTCATTTTCCAGTGCCTCTTCAATGCTGATGGTTGGCCGATAACTTCGCAAGTCTATCTTTATATTGTATGAGGCGATCCTAATCTCCTTCTTCCTTTTAAATTTCTTAGCCACTCTTTCCTGCTTCCACCGCATTTTTGCCTCCGACCCTGATCATCATTATTAGTTGCTGCATCTTTCTAAATCGACTAAGAAAAATGAGAATATTTGTTGATTGAGATATTGGTAGGTTTTAATTCAAAACTAAGTTAGTAATCCTTACTGAATTCCTGAACGGTGACACAGAATGAGAATGAAATAAAATGAAATATGGCACCAGAACTTCGAAATTACCTCCAGAATCTCGGAAGTAAAAAAGAAAGTCATGAGTAGTGGCGTTTAATCAGTTTCTGTAGGTAAGATGATAAAACTTATGTCACTTAAAATTGATTTACTTTTGTAATTGTAGATGTGTTGTATGGTTTTGTTTATACTTGAATATATATTTCTACTTATTGTGCCGAAGCACGTGGTCTACGTGGTATTCTATTTGTACTGGTATCAGATCAATACAAATACATCAATAATAAAAGTAAGGCAACAGCCTATGCACATGTCTTACTGTAGGGCACAGTCCTTCTCTACAAAGAAAATATAAGGGTGAAGTATAATATATCGGCGTAAACGTAGTGCGAATTGGGAGACTTTACGTGCTTTAGAAACTTTTTCTAACACATGCAGTTTTCGTCACGATGTTTTCCTTCACCGCGTTTCGTAAAACGGCACATAAAATTACAAAAAAAAAATTTATTGCTGTCAGCACCGAGGACCGAACTTATTGGTAACGTACTATGCAAATTAGGTGACCGCCGGGCACTTAGCTACCACGGCTCTTATTGTAAAATACTACGCAAAAAATTTCGTAGTATTTGTAATAGAACATTTATGTAAATCATGCAGGGTTAGGCTAACGTTCGATTTAAGATCTGATGTTTGGAGATTTCAATTGAAACATTTAGTATGTACAGGACATATATATAATAGTCTATTTACAAAGGTTATTTGTTTATACTCGTTTGTGTGCGTTTGATTTTAATATTATAATCAAAATGTTCCCAAACTATTTGCATACAATTCGTAGCGACGTAAAGTTTTGAATTGTTTGTTCAATGTGTAATTGTTGGACGGCACTTTCTTGTAAATGAAATTTTATGTTTTAATAGTTCGATTTTGCTTATTTCTTGTTTTTCCTCTTATTTAACTTATCTCATCGTACTTCATTTTTTTTCTTGACCATCATATACATGATTTTTTAATATTTGATACACATTTGCTCAACGAACTTGGGGTAGGTGTATGGATATGATCTCACGACTGTCACAAATAGGACCTAAGCAATAAATATTAATTGTAACAAGTAAAAACAAAGACTGTCTTTTATCTTTTACGTTTATATGATAAAATCCATGCAAAAAGTTAATCAATGAGTAAAAAAAATATTGTAAGGCACATAAATAGTAAACGTCTTACCGTCAGCGTCGGGCTACCACGCACGGAAGCTGGTTTTATTTCCGTAGTATCATTGTAATATTACACGTTCGTACGTTCTGGCATCTACAATTTCTTTCGTCTTTCACCTTCGTCAAGGAGTACTTACTGTGTCTGGTATTGTCATATATCTTAATAAAAACATTCTTTAGAAGTTTCATGTATATCTTCAGAACCCAAAGATAATAAGCAAGGAAATTTACATGATACACGACACGGATTAAAGGCAAATGTTATAAATCGATATAATTGATAGTAAAGCCTTCCCACAAAAAATACTTCAAATCAGTTTATAAATGACGGAGTTATAAATGCCCAATCAAAAAAATATGAAAGAAACAGATAATTTAACAAATCCCTTACATTTTTGAAGTTGGTTATAAACCGGATACGAGTACGTTACAACAGTAAATCTTTCAGGCGATACGTACGTCCAATATCTGCGCTTAACACTCCATTCAGTTACTCTAACATTCCGCACACGTTCTCAAGCCTCAACGAAGCCCGAGAACTTTTTTCCATATATTTTCATTTGGTAGGCCGACCGCGTTTTTCGGTTACACAATAAAGCGTATATTTTGATTACATTTGATTCAATTACGTTGATGTTTACGATTTAAACACCGAGGTTTCTTTTCTCATAAATTTTAGCGAAATAAAACATAGCCGTGAGCAAAAATAAAGGGTCGATTAAGAAAGTTTGAATATCTCAGAAGATAAAGACGCTAGCTAACTGAAATAAATTGTGCATGATAGACAATTAAGTACTTGTGTTGCCTCCATGTGGCGGCAAAATTTAAATTAAAAAAAATTAATGAGAAATACTGTATTATCCAAGTTTACGTAAGTAACCTTTTTCGTTTAAATTTATGTTTTTCAATGAAATATAAATAAATAAATAAAAATATTTTATTTTATTTTAAGGTTATTTAATTGTGTATCATGCACAATTTATATCAGTTAGTTAGCGCCTTTAGCTTCCGAGATATTCAAACTTTCTTAACCGATCCTTTATTTTTGTTCGCGACTGTATATTTAGTTTTAATGTGTGTAGTGGTTATAAGAAAAGGTATAACAAGATTGAATTGTCACACATGCATGTTTTACAAGGAGTAGATGGGTTTATCTCTGTCGCGCTCTGATAAAACGTGGTGGTCTCTCTCTCACATCTTTCGATTTTTCGCTAAGGAATGCTTACGCATACTTCACTAAATACTACGATACATCACTTATAATAAATTAAATTCTATAGTTCTTCCCTGTTTACAGAAGAGCCAGAGCATCCCTAAAAAAATTAAATTCATCGTCAGCCCGTAGCAATCCATTGCTAGAAATAGGCCTTATTCATTTTCACCATAGGTCGTCGGTCCATCTGGAGGGAAAGTGCCCTAAACTTCTCCGACGGGCAGCATCCACACCAAGACTTTTTCCCCCATCTGCTGTCACAGACTAGATAAATGTGGCCGGCCCACTGCACCTTCAACTTGGTGATTTTACGTTACAAGAGTTTTTTTCTCTTTTAGGGTTTTCAAATATTATTAATTTGAATTCCGAAATGAATTTGATAGATTGATCACTTTATTAACTGTCCAATTAAATAATAAACAATAGAAGTATATGCCAGTAGAAAGAAACGAATTTGTTATATAAAATATTTTTAAAACCACAAAATATAGGTTACAGAATCAACAATTAATTATATGCTAACAATTTCTTGCTGCAGTTCTTCTTTGCTGCAGTTTCTGCCGTAGAAGGAGAAAAAAACGACTCTTCATTAATTGGCATAGTTTTTTCCAACAACAATGACATAAAGTGGAGCTAACAACTAAAGTAAACAACATAATCGTGGTATACAAGTGTGAACACGTTTACAAACTTTCCCTTGACATTCAGTAAAGTTTAAGTGATATATTTATCTTATATACCCAAGCAGAATAGCTTAACGTGTTAATAAAATATTTTTAATTTTTTGTACCTGCTGGATCATAAATTGTAGCTTCTTCTTAAATATTAGTTTACGAAATATACAGATTTAGGTCGCGTTCGTTTCTTATGCCGCTATAAATATTTTAAGTAAACTGTTGCGTTAAAAGTTGGCGTGCTAAGTGTGACTAAATTTAACCGTGAAAACAATAAAGTTATGATATCGCCATTGTTTGTTGTAAAATAATAAAATCCATTCAACAGGTTTTCGTGTATAAATAGCACTGCTAGTATTACTATAACGGGCGTACGTAAATAGTTCCCGCCTATAACGAATGGCTACGCTATGGTAGCTATTTTGGAATCCTTAAAATGCTGTCTGGGATGTAACTTTGCGGTCTGTTTTATAGGTTTGCGACCTTCTGTAAAAGTCACTGGGTCGTATCGATTGGATAGGTGAGAGTTTCGGAGAAAATTACGATGTGTTTTTTCTCAGACAGTTAAATTATAGTTTGTAAGTTCATAGGATAGACCTTAACTTAAGTTTTACTGTTTTACGAGTATAGTGAAGAATTTATCTTTTTTGTGATTAGATTAAAACAAAAGCAATCTATATATATATATATAAATGATATATACATTCAAATAGTATTATCTTAATTTACTACCGTGGTAGCCCAGTGTCAGGGTAGTTCGATCCCCGGTGACGGCACTGATGTATTTTTTTGTCGCAATTTTACGAGTAAGTGCCGATTTACCATGTGAATTGGGTGAATGGGTGAAGAAAAACATCGTGAGGAAATCTATATGTCTCAGAACATTTTCTAAGACTCTAAAAAATCTACTAATCCGCACTAGAGTCGCGTGGCGGATGTTATTATCTCTTTTTAGAGAAGACCTGTGCCCAACAGTGGCATAATAATCTCGGTGATACGTAAGAAGTCTTATTTTTTAAGCGACTTAATTTTAAATTACTTTTAACTACTTAGTAGGCTGAGCGACCTCGAATTCTTTTGCCCTCCATGTGTTTGAACAAAAACTTTAAAAGACCATCGTAACTTTGTTAGTTACTTAAAAAGAATTGTGACTATCAACTTTAGGCATCAGTATTAGATAAAAGTTAACATTAACTTTGGTTTAAGTGCTTTGAGTTACGTGACAGGGGTTGGGTTATCTGATAAGAAATATACAATGGGATTTTCCACTCCGCAATGTAGTTTTTAGTTTTAAATATTTGAATTTTTAACAGCAATCATTAGTGCCAAAGTCGAAGTGAAATATGTCTATAACTAAAATATTTTGTACGTGATAACTTAGTGCCGATGTTTGAAGCTTATAGTCGCGTATTCACCATGTCAATGGATCTTTATGTAACAAAGTGTCATAATTAATAATGTGAAAAAAAATCGTTATGTGACATGCCGTATAGAGTGTTTTCAGATTTCCTCGGCATCCCTCACAATGCCTCGGCTTTCAGTACATTGGGGAAAGTTTGAGTAAGGCTAGTTAGGCAAAAATTACGGCTAGTAAACTAGGCTTCCTTTTAGCATAAAATAGTTATGATACGCTTCTCTAAAATGAGGATAGTCTACACTCATAATTAAGCTTGATCACTCATGCATGTCGAGATAGAGAATTTGTGAAAAAGGTAAAGGGGACGAAGTTCAGAGAAAATAAATATACAACTGAATTGGAAAACAATAATGACACCGCAATAAATTATGTTAACTATACGAGCATAAACTTTAAGCATCGCTTAATTATTAATATATTACAGATATATTATACAATACAGATATTGTGGTGTAGAGGATATCGGAGACCCACGTTCATCCTCGAGGTCTGATGACCTCTTAAAGTCGCAAGATGCTTCTGGATGAAAGCCGCTTATAATCGGTTTTGAATTATAACAATTGTTCCTATTTTATTCGATCGAACAATTTATTTTTAATTCTGTTGGAATAAATACCACGTATTTTAGGAGTGGTATAAATTTATGTTAAAATCTAGTTTCACGCTTGTTAAATATACGCTCTCTTGTAAATAACTGAGAGTTCTGATAGGTGAAGTGCGCGCTCGAATTTAAACTCGCCTGCCTACTCTGAAGAGGCGGGATATTTAACCCAGTTCCACGGTATTTATAAGTCATTTGCTATATAAATATATTTGACACAACACAATCTTGACAACATTCTTCTGCGTTTTGCCTGCTGATTGGATTAGCTGACTGACTCATTTTTCTCCCTTCTCAACCGACTTTAAAAAAGGAGGAGGTTCTACGTCTGTATGTTTTTTTTACGTTTGTTATCTCATAACTTAGGACTGGGTGAACCGATTGTGATGATTATTTTTTTATTTGATAGCTGGTGCTTCCATCTCTTTCATTCTCTTCCGTCCTCGTATGGTCCCATTAAAATTTGGTCTATGACAATGGCATCCATGAGAAAACGATATATGTATTAAATTAGCATCTAGTATGTGCGCGACAAATGGACGAATAATTAATATCACGCCGACCGATTAATTCTATTTGGTAATATTCCTACGATAATTCGTGCATACAAAGAGGGCGAGCGTTTAACGTTTGTATCGGTTAGAATCCGGATTTTTTTTGCTCGTAAATATACTTGTTTCTAGTATAGTATGATACACACTTTAGCCATGTATTGTGTCATAGATATACGAAACGTAACTGGCTATGAGAGAAAGAGATAAAGAAAATGTTTGCTCGCACCTCTCTCTCATGCCACTACAGTAATATACGAAAAGCTAAAGTAACTATCTCTTTTTCTATGTTCACTAATTTACATCTCACTCTCAACTTTTCCCTCCCGACCCTTTCGTAGCGCGTTCACCAGCTTACTCCCCAAGTCATTTGTGCGTTAAGAAGTTATGTGAGAGCAAACGTCAATACTAATTCTACTTTGCAATATGAGGCAATATTAAGGGCAAGAGAAAAAAACAACAAAACCTTGTACCGTGATTGTATAACATACAGTTATTCATTTATGACACAAGTAAAAAGAGACAATAACGCCATGTTATTGAACGTTGTTAATTGGATTGCATCGGACGTGGAAATTGCATTGTGCCGAGGTTATCGATTTTGTGTCAGCTATGTGACAATGGAAAATAATTGGTGCACTGATTAGAATATGGAATAGTTTTGTTGAGCGATGGATTTCGATTCAAAGCTATTACAGGAATAGTGATGAATGAATGATTTATTGGCTAATTTGCTTCGATACAATAATTTGGTAACATATTATATGACACTAAAACAACGTTATAATATAAAATAATATTTATACAATAACAATAATGTTTTGTTTGCCAGTGCTTAAAAAACGAAAATCCTGTACTATAAGCATCGGATATAGTAACCGACTACTATATTCGTTGATTGAAGACCGGAAACGGTATCGTAGCGCAAAAGCTTATCTATAATAATACCTGGATGATCAAGCTTTGCCGGTATTTTTTTGTTAAATGATTATATGGCTCGTGTATCTCTAGATCCAACACGCTCTTCGAACTCGGTAGTGATTCCTACCCTTAACCGTCACTTCACCATCTTTTGGTTACAAAATTTGTAATCTATTTCTTACGTAACAACAGACAATGATTGTTTTACCAAAATCCACAGCAGGCGAATTAAGCTTATTGGGTTGCAACAGACAATGGTTGTTTTACCATTGTCTGTTGCTTATATTCGCCTGCTGTAGATTTTGATGTTTATATCGACTACTTTATTGATTCATTACTAAATTAAAATACATGTGTCATATGGTTGCTTACCATATGACACATGTATTTTATAGATAATATAAGTAAACAATTAATTTTCTGGGTCTAACGTCAAACCAAAATACTTATTGAATTACTGATGCTTAGCAACACCATGTACTGAACTAATAATATATACACGACGAAAATGTTTCTAAAAAAATCCTAGCTAGATATGATTTTCAGTTCGATTCTGAATTTTCACTATATTTTCTTGTAAATGTATCGTATATACATTCATATGCATGTAGTAAAAAGTTATTTTAATATTACAGACACTCCAATTTTATTTATTTGTGTATAGATTAAATTAAATGTATGAAAGCGTTAAAGCTTTTAAAGCACCACAAATTAAAGTGCCCAACGTTTTCTGCACAGCCGGTTACGCGCCGAGGTGTTATGAATGGAAGCAGACGTTTATAATAATATTTCATTACCACCAATTATTTTTAGTCTCGCCATGCATTTTCAACATTATTCGCGAAGAGTAAGGTTGAATTTTGCTGTTGATATTATCAGCGCTGCAGTGCAGAAGGTCGGTTGCGCAATGCATCAGTCCGGGCTGGTATTCCTGAATGGATTTGCAGCCAGCCCTCGCATTACGGGACCACTTCAACGTACGCAAAGTTAATTGCTTCAGCCCAGGTCGCGGTTCAACTTCGTTACTGCTTAAGGTTTCCGCCTCAATCGCTAGGGTTGACGCTTGTTTGAAATTGTTTTGTTTTTATTTCCCAGTATAATTTTACTGTGATTAGGGAGCTAGTGTTTGTGTTTCCATTAAAGGTTTATGTAATGTTTATTCTTTTTTAAAAGTCTTCAAAAAATGAAGGAGGTTCTCGATCAATCTGTTTTTAAATGTTTGTACACTGATAGAACTGTTTTCTTCTATTATAATTCATATTAATTTTGTTGGCATAGGAGCATTGAGTTCCGTAGATATGTCAGCGAACTCCTTAAATAGTTTAGAAGAATGCGTGTTGACTGCGTTGTTGGTAACGATGGTTTATAACAATCCAAGACGAGGATAAATTAACGACAACTGAACTGAAGAACGAATGTCAAAGATTAAAGAGAAAAGGTGATAGAACTTCGAATACAATTATGAAATTTTGAATATAAAAGTGTGCGTGTCTGCGAGTAGCGTTTCATGTGTAGTCCGTCACTTTTTTTTGACTTAAAGTCGGTTTTTGTTCTTACTATTAAGCATACTTGCTTTGAAAAGCTTTGACGTACACTCCCATGCAATTAAAATTACTAAGTACTAATACATTTAAACAGTCAGTCTCACAAATACTGCCTTAAGAGACACATTTGACACAACACAAAAAAGAGAGATAGGGTAATGTAACCCTATAAAAAATTCAATCCCTATTTATTTATTTTTTTTTTTCTTAATTTAGACAAAGTTGATTACCAGATTTTTCGTGGTCCCGATTGTCCCTCAGTAGATATAGAAATATTTTAACTAGAGCATATTTCTATTAAAGCAATTGTGGAAAAAAATCTATCTGTACAAGTCACATATAAGTGACCTATGTATATAGATATTACCAACTTATACTTAAAATATACCTTCGCAACACGGATGGTCATCCGTTTAATTAAATCCTCTCGCCTCACCGATCAAGGTTTTTCCAGTAGAAACCCAGCTCCCTTGCGCCGCACTCATCATTTTAATTCAATATTTAAAACATGTCGGAATGTGCTACGAACGTAGAGAGCGCTACGTTAGTAGCACATACACTTGTCTACGTATGTATAAAACCAATGCTGTGAGATTTTATTAATTAAATTACACAATATTTCAAGAATTTTTTTCACAGATTTTAAAGTCATGTATGTACATACATTTATGTAAAGCCATGCTTTTTCTTGCTAAAACTACCAAAGACTGTTGCGATCTGCAAGCCAAAAGTCCCATATCGTGTTATGGAAAGATTTAGAAGAAGAAAAATAGCTGGTGGTGGCGGCCGGCGGGGAGGAAAGTTGGACATCGAATGGAATAAACGCGTCAAAGTCTGAGAAGCATACGGTCTACCTCGAGATAGGTTGATCAAAGACCGAAACTGTCGGTCAAATAAGTGAAAGTATTGGCTATGGCTATGAATAATTGAGTAAATCAAATCTGACTGATAAAATTCTTGATTTTAATACAAATACAATCTTACGCAAACAAATATAAATAAAATCTTACAAATATAATAATTATAAAGAACAGAACGTTAAATAAACAAATATAATTTTCTTGAAATACAAAATTCTACATGCGAGGCGTCCGGCTAGATGTTGCAAGAGTATAATAAAATATTAAACGGAGAAAATCTTAGGAGATAAGTAAACGCGACCCGCAACTTTGGCACGGGTCCAGCAAACCAATCGTAGCTCTATTATAAGAAAATGTTAAATGTAAAAGAAAATATCCACCACGCTTTCTGGATTCGCACTTCGCGAACGCTTTTGTGAAAAAAGATTCAACTAATAAATGGCGTGATTATTGGCGAATGCGAATTTTATCTTTTGTTTTCTTACTTATTGTCGTACGTTATAATGTATTAAAAATACATCTTTTTCTTAATGACTTGTTCTAAGACAAGTATATTTACAAGCAAAAGAAAAACAAACTTCAAATCGAATTAAACGTTAAACGTTATTACGCGCGGACACCCTCTTTGTAATTACGAATTATCGTCGGAACCTAACTCAACTTAAAGTATATCCTTTCCAAAAAAAAAAAACGATCATCGAAATCGTTTGGCGTGAAATTGAGTTATTCGTCCATTTGTGGCGCACATACTTGATGCAAAGACTTATTTGGTTTTCTCATGGATGCATTGTCAGAATAAGACCAAATTTAATAGAACCAATTAAAATTGGTTCATTTCTAATACTCATTCCATAATCTTGTAATAAACACCATTAACTATTCGTAACAATGATCAGATTAGATTAGATTTAGTAGCTCAAAACATGGTATTAATTGATTACACCACCAACATGTTTGGCATATCATAATTACACATGCAAATTTACGTTAGTGTTATTTATGGCATATATGTATGTATGTATATATATATATATATATATTATATTTAGTATTGTATTATAGTATATTATTATAGAAATTAAAAAAATATGACAACTTATAAACATTTTTCAAACAATTCGGAAGCATTATTAATATTTTGGGAATTTAGCCAATTGAATTTTAGAAAATTTGTTTTTGTTAAAATTTAATATATATATTTTTTATGACGAACTACACAGATTGGCCAGAGAAGCTGGCCTTGACTGCTTCACCGAATTGAGAGGTGGCGTAGCTCTTAGGTCGCTTAGCCTGAACATCTATCGCTAGTATCGACACAAAGGTCCCCGGTGACTCGGCTTGGACGGTTTTCCGCGTTTTTAATACGTCAATTTAATACGTCATTGTTGTTTTTCGCGACTTCAGCTTTTAAAAGATATTGACAGTGCTTTTGGTCTAATGATTGATCTACTTCCTATTAAAAATTAACAGCAGAAGTTACGAGACATCTTGTTGTAATAAATCAGGATTAAACACTGAACATTGCGAATTGACAACGGCACATGGCTTAGCTGTAAAATTTCGATCCTAGATTGGATTCACTGGTTAACTATTAACTAAAACTTTATGTGTTATCGACTAATAAAAAGAGTCTGGTATAATTAATGTCCTTTGTGGCTAGTATACTGGAGGTTTACGATTTTCCAACCTGTTTCGATTATCAGTTTTAGCATCTCAATCAATTATACCCAGGGCTCCTAGTACGAAAATTCTTGTGTCTATACTTTAGGCATCTCGTGTGATAATGCTAACATTCTTAATTCCCGCGACGGCTGCAACGGAGCTCCATTAGTTGTTCCTCCTGTATATATATATATATATTAGTTAATTTTTATGTAACTGCGCTATGTGTTCCTCTGCTCATTTATGGAACGGATTCGTTAAAGACATGTCTTGTTTATTCTATTTCTTGTTCGCAAAATAGACCCGACTTGAATAGGTCGTACCCATTTTCGTTTACTCTCCTTTTGCTTTCACTGTCTTAAATCTTATTTTTGACATTGTCCTTACTTCCATTCACATTTTGATTGTCTTTTTATTCCATTTTCCTTAGCTTATTACGTTCCTTATGATACTTACTCCTGGTGGAACTGCTATCCATATTTATATATAGTATAACTAATGTATATAAATTTAACTTAAATTTGTATAAATAAGTTAGTAATCTTTATAAACCAATAGGTCAACGTCAAAATCTCCACCCTCACGAGGTAAGTAAATTGCGCATCGAGTTAGCAAAGGCGTCACGTCAAAATAAATTGCGCTATAAATAGGTCGGCGAGCTTGGTAATGAGTTTGCGCAGCTCATTTAAATGGCCGCAGTTTAAAAAGATTTGCGCTGAATGGGCCTACCTCTCGGAGACCATCTGGCGGTTTGCGAAGTCCCACTACGAATGGTCTATTAAAAAGATCTAAGGCTTAGCTATTCTTTATTTCTAATCAAAGAAACGGCGGCGTAGTTTCGCTGAGGACGTTTTAAATGATATAAAATGTCGATACTTTCAATTTGAAATATGTTTTATTTCAATATTATTAATTGGAATATATTACTATGACCTACACGTAGAGACTTGGACTGTGATATTGGGTCTAGTCCAGAAGGTGAAAGCAGCACAACGAGCGATGGAAAGAGTTACGCTCGGCATTTCCCTAAGGAATGGAATCCGAGAAAAATTCAAAGAAGAACAAAGGTATTCAACATAGCTCTTAAAATCCTATCAGCCCGTGGGGAAATGGGGAGGAAAGTCTTGGAATGTAGGTCGCACATAAGTAGGAGAAGCGTAGGGCACCGTCACTCCAGATGGATCGATGACCTTATAAGAATAGCCGGAAGTGGCTGGATGCGGAAAGCTGAGGATCGTACGTGGTGGAAGGCATCGGGGAAGACCTATTTACAGATAAACACACAGGCTTATGATGATAAAAAAATTCAGACTTGTGGAGGTTGATCTTAATAGTTAGATTTTTATAAATGAAGGTTGTCTACATTACAGTGTTCCACGAATATTGACCTCGACTTTATGCTGAGCTCATGAACTGGGGCCAACGGAGGCCACGCGACCGTTAATCAAAAAGGAAAGTTGAGAATTACATAACTGAAGCTGTCGGGTATAATTAACGTAATCACGTAAAGATCATTATCACCATGTTAACGCATTAATTAACTCAATTGAATAGCTTGTTTCTAAAGCGATAGAGGTAAATCAGATGGCTACTTACTTCAGAAGCCTAAAGAGTACGTTGGGACTTGGTTTTTACCTTTGAGGTTTCTGGATCACGGTTACGCGGTCGTCCTAAAATACGCTGGTTGAATGTATATATGACCTCCAACAATATAACGGAAGAAGATGCCAAAGACTGGGCAATATGGAGGAGAAAATCAAAGAAAACCGATCCTGGTTCAAGCCAGGATTAGGCTAAGAAGAAGAGGTAAGCCAGCTGGCGGGTGACCTGACGAGTTGCAGATGCATTGCCATTGAAAAATAACATTCTCTCCTAGATCTGCTTAAGTTTATGATTTCGGAAAATACGTTTGGCTATTATATATATTGGCTGTAGACTTAAGAGCTGAAGAGATGGCAGTTCATTCTCTTATAAGCTTTTTCTGAGAAAAGAATACGAACGAAATAACGCAAACATATTTTTTTTTACATATGAATGCAAACAAATTTTCATTGTAAATGTTGTCTTGTTAAGTTTTCGAAATAAGCTGAAGCATGTACCCTAGCACACATTTCCTAAGATTAATGAATGAATGAATTATTATAATTTATTGCGTTTGCAATCTAACCAATCGCAGTTATTTTCATTGACGCTCCGATATATTTAAACATAATTACACTATTAATAACAACAATACAGATGTTTTACGTCGACAGACGAATGGTGGGCTTGAACCCACGTCTTTACGTTTCGCATGCCAAAGCCTAAACCTAGTGTACAATAAAATATAGAGAATAGAGTTCCAACGCCAAGAATAAAAGTAAAATTCAAGTAGTAGAAGAAGGAGTAATACTAAACAATAATTAGAACATTCCATTTAGCAAATAAATGATGATGAGAAATTATGATTGTATTCCAAATGTGCCGGAACTTGTGCCTGGTACAATTAAAAGCTATTGGTTCGCATATAATAAATACTATCACGCTCTACGAAGTACAGCAATTTTGGAAGCCAATTTGGCCTTACCTTGCGAGTGACCGCGAGAATGAACGTCGCTCGACATGTAATGACAAAGGAATTCGATATCAGACAGAGAGGACCAGTGTTCACAAAGTGAGGATAAACGACAAATCATTTTAAATTTAGATATGTTTAAAAGAGGGAAACATGCAAACTTATATCTTTTTTGGGTTAAATTGTGCTGTATAAGTATAATTTTACTAATTTAATAATTTTAAATTTTATTATTCGAACACATTTTATACTATACACATCAGTATGTTTATTTATTTAATCTTTATTTTGCACAAACTAAAAGTGTTCAAAAAGGCGAACTTAATGCCAAAGGACATTCTCTGCTTGTCTACTTTGGGGTCGTGTAGACAAAAATAACGGGGTAGACGCTTAGAGAAAAAAACGTGATATACAAAAAACAATATT
Source organism: Meandrusa payeni (assembly GCA_029286785.1). Taxonomy (NCBI): domain Eukaryota; kingdom Metazoa; phylum Arthropoda; class Insecta; order Lepidoptera; family Papilionidae; genus Meandrusa; species Meandrusa payeni. Next base: position 898,288 of record JAGSMX010000017.1, read on the forward strand.
GTGGTTATCATAATAAATGTTTTCCTTGCAATAAATACCTACAGAATTGTAACCGAAATTATCGCACATTTAGACCAAATAATTGCATCTTGAAATTTTAACTCTATAGTTCCATTTCAATAATTGGAACATTTTATCATATTAAAAAATTGCGTCAAATTACAGCTTTCTGATCTCGATGTAATGATGTGCTGGATACGCGCATTACTGGGTAAAATTTATGGCAATAGTATAACGCTTTTCTCCCTTTCTCAGAGAAGTTGCATTATCTTAAGAGAACGTGAGCGATGCAATACTTTTGACGAATTGTAGGTGGACTGCCAACATTTTTGTAGAGTCAGGGGTCGATAACGTTTTCTATTATTTTAAAATATGCTTACCCATGATTGCCATCGGTTGCTAAACAAAAGTGCTATTTTAAATGGTAAGACGCACTAGCTTACGCCTATTCAATTTCCTCTTGAAAATGCCGACATTGATATCGAAGCGAAAAACAGAAGGAATTTATTTAAATCCTTTGCTATATGTATAATCAAAAAGGTAAAAAAGTAAGTCGTTTAGGTCTGAGGGATCAACTCATGAGATAAACGCAGAATTTTAGTATTACCTCCATTTTACGTTGGAATTCTACGTGGTCGTTGTACTTCCTCGATGGTTTCAACCTATTTATGCTGCACCACAAGTCGCCTCGCTTTAGTAGGCACCAATCCACACAACGATACCGACGACGTATGATTATTTACTTATGAATTAATAACGTTCAGAAATGTATTTGCATTTCTTTTAATAATACCAAAATCAGTTATAAAGTGGCTCACGGCTGTGCGTACATATTAGTTATTGCCTTAAAATCTTTTTTCCCTGTTAATAGTTAATACTGGATAAGTTCGCTCAAAGTGAGCTAATATTTCCCGTGTATTCTTCTGTCGAAACATGCAAAGTGAGCCCTAATAAAATAATAGCCATTATTTCGTTTAATAAGGTCAACTTAATATTATCGGTTTATTTATTTTTAAGTAATCGTTACGAATATTGACTTCGTAACAATTCCATTCGACGCATAAATATATAAATCGTTATTGGGTTTTCAAAATATTCGATTACTTAATAATCCTTTTTGTCTTCGCGTCGACTTCTTCAATGCTCAGGGTCGTGGGAGCAGTCTATCATTGGTGATCCGTCTCCACTTTCTGCTATCTGCAGCTGTGTGTAGAGCACAGCTATCCGAGGTGCCGAGGGTGGTCGGATCTGATCAGTCCAGCGTGTTGGGCTTCGTTCTGTAGATCTTGTCCTGCGACAACCAACTTTTCGATGTTGTCAGTGCTTCTTCTGGCAATTTGATCAAAATATTTTTATAGAAGCTTGCGTGGGCAAATGGTGGACAGTCTAGCTTTGTTATAGAGTTCACGTAGAACGGACACGTTGCCACCATGTGTTGTCCATGGAATCCCAATAGCATTGCTAGCATCATATTTCGAAAGCATCAATGAGAACACGATCGGCTTATGTCAGCCTCTATGACTCCTTCATAATATTATACTATAAAAAATTGCAATATATTTTTTTTTCGAATATCTCCTATAGTCAGGGACAATATTCACTTGTGTAACATTAATATATTTTTTTACGACGAACTACACAGACTGGCCAAAAAACCTGGCCTTGAATGTTGCATTGAGAGATAGCATAGCTCTTAGGTCGCTTAGCCTGAACCTCTATCGATACTCTATAGCTTCGCTATCGTAACTCGACACAACTGGTGAGGGGTGAACATTAATATACGCTATAAGAAATATACTCTACAAAAATATACGCTATAAATAAGAGAACTGAAAGAAGGGACAGAAAATGTAGACTTAGAACAATGTAATAACTTAAGACATTGTCATGATATCTAATTAAGAAACGGATTTTAAATTATTCTAGTTTAAAACATTTCAATTTATGTCATATTTACTTAAGTACTATGTACAAATCTGTACATAGTACTACATCTACATATAAAGAATCTCTTACCTAGTAAATTTCAAGTTACGCAAGACTCTTCTTATGTACCTCCGTCATTCAGATCACGGTGTCTCTACCGTTCACACATTGTTATACTAATCTTGCATTAAATTAGGAATAATATTTTTAGGCCTTTTCATTCAAAAATCACGATACGTTACATCACAACACTCAAGTAAATATCCGAAGCTGTTAACTTAAATAATCAAATGTTTCTGTTTATCGTTATTAATACTGGCCACTAACACTACCACGAAACTATTGTCTTTTTAATTTTTTGTTTTTAAAAACAGTTGATCGTGTTTTTTTTCCTCCATGCTAGTAGCGAAGGCGCGTGTGTTACTCCGCTCTGGCAGGGCGGTACGCCGGAGAGACGCGCAGGCGTGGACTTTGCTCCCCAACAACAGGGTTGGATCTAGTTGTTTTTTTATATATTTAAAAAAATGGAACTATCATAGGTTTGTTACTCACTACTGGCTATTGGGTAACAACAAAAATTTAATTATTGATCTGCGTTTTTCGCATCAAATATATTACGTACAAAGGGGAACTTCCTATCCTATGTATTCCTATATAGGCCATCAAACGTAAGCAAAAATATTATATAAATAGTTCCTTTCCTTTTTCTTTATTGGTCATACATACTGGTAAATACTATTGTAATGTCTTTCAAATCTTCTAGGAATATTAGTTTTATGTTATTTCGTAAACGATAATCGGTTCTATGGTAATTGGTAAAAGGTAAAGTTTAGGTAAAAAAATATTAAAAGGATTTTGTTCTGAAAGTACGTCTCTGTTCTATGAAAATCGTGAAGGCTACATTTACTTTCAGCGAGGATATCCGAATTGTACCGAGGTTTACCGAAGCAACCTGTCTGAAGTTTGTTATCCATATTATTTTGACCTTCTTCTCCTCCCTTAACACACGATAAAGTTGGCGTATACGGTTCATTTGGTCGGGGTAAAAGGTACCTCAGTATGTTGGTCGTATTCCACTGAGCATGCGCTGATTAGACGTCGATGGGTGCGGAGAAAATTGAGATGTATGGTAACCAGTTTATTGAAGACTAACTAGTACCATGAGCGTGACTAGTATACACAGCTTGAACTGGTGCCTCCTCATTGGTTATATCATCTCATTGTTCTCTCATGTTTATGAGGAAAATCTCAAAATAAAAAATTTTTTATCATTGAATTCGGCTACGCCCTAAATAGTCGTTAGGTATGTACACTGTCAGTTAAGAAAGTTTGAATATCTCGGAAGATAAAGACGGTAGCTAACTGAAATAAATTGTGCCACATGGAGGCAACACTAAGTATAAAATTTTAATAAAAATTAAATTTAATTAAAAACTGTATTATCCAAGTTTACGTAAAATCCTTTTTTGTTTAAGTGTATGTTTTTTTAATAAAATATAAATAAATTAATAATTTTTATTTTATTTTAAGGATATTTAATCGCCTACCATGTACAATTTATTTCAGTTAGCTAGCGTCTTTATCTTCCGATATATTCAAATTTTCTTAACCGACCCTTTACTTTTGCTCACAGGTATATGACTGCGTTTCTTTCGTTTGAATTTTGTGAGAGTAGTAAATATTTTATTATTATTTAAAATTATATATTTCAATACAAAACTTTCTAATAAAATAATATATGGGTGAATTAATAATTGTCTTTATTGTATTCTTATGACGGAAAATCATTTTGAAAAACCCTGTAGAACATGTTAGGAATAGCCTCGTTTACTGACCAACTAAGGGATCAAAAACGCGTGTGAATTTATGGAATTCTATATCTTGTTTACTTTTACCAATTTACAGTATTTAATAAAAGCGTCAATAGCCTAATGGTTTAGGGTACGGTCTGCATCGTATGCGGTAATCGTAAGGACGTAGGTTCGAATCCACCGTTCCACTATTAACATGAACCATCTCGTAGTTAGTAATATTTAGGTAAAGTTAGTAATATTTCTGAAAAAAAAAGAAATATTGTTAGCTTTCTTTTTAAAAAAAAATCGTATCATGGAATCACTTAAATGTTTAATTTTAAATAACTTTACACATACACAATTTCTGTTTTAATAAAATATGATACTAATTGACAAAATAGATAGAAATAATCACAGATCAACTTAAAACCTTCTTGAATCAAATTTCTGTCCGTCCAAAGGTCCTCTACATACACCTACAATATTTGGACGTAGCGGTATAAGTCGCGTGCTCACTGATATTCGGGCGGGACTTTTTAAAAAGAAGAAGACACTAATAACGACTCTCTTTTGTTTTGCTATTCATTATTAATTTTTCTGGAAACTGGATTTAACGATTTATCTATACAATAAAAGTATAACTGTGTTTGTGTTTGATGGTTACCTGGAAGACATCGCTCTAAAAATGTAATATTTCAGTGATTATTTCTTAATTGTTGTGCAATGAAGTGTATTCATTTATTTATTCATACATTTAATACTACTTAAAGGACTTTTCAATTATTTCACAATAAAACTTAATTTGAAATAGCTATACAATAAGAAATATAAAAACTTAATTTTGTTTTTGAGGATATTGACAGAAAATCTTCTTACAGTGTCCTCGTTTAAGAATCTTCCACTACCACTCATTTTCAACTTCAAAGTTAGCTTTAAGTAAATTCAACAAAAATATATTAAATTATATGTATACCTACGCAATGATTCCCAGTAATGTCGCTTATCAACTTGAGGCGTAAAGTTGTACTTGTCGTTAGCCTAACCTATCTACATTGTCCTTGCGAGTATCCATCAGTACCATAACATGTGCCGGGTAAATAGTCTGTGTAACCGGCCACCGGCTTACGCTACGAAAAATATAAAACGAAAGGTAGATCATATCTTTGATACGTGAGTATCAATGGAGGCCATTGTAGTCCTTTCTCTGTCTATCGTTGATTTTCAATGATAAAACCAGAGTTGGGCCAAGGACAAGAAAAGAAACAACTATTACTACCAACCATGTGCAATATTAACATAATGTAACGATGCTAAAACATTTTCAGAATGGCGTGCTTACTACACGACCTTTGGAGTTCTGCCAAATCTACCTTCTCATACGACCTGCTGTTTATCGGACAAGGCTGCGGCTTCCGGTCGTATTGTGTTAACTTTCACTCATCACCACACCTATTTAGCACCGAGATCGATATATACATATATGTCAGCTCAAAGACGAAACGCGTCCACGTTTTTTATTTTGTAAATTGGGTAAAAGAACCGATAAAGAAAAGATAATATATATAAAAATATTAAAAATATTCTAAAAAAAATATTATAAATAATTCTGCATCCCACTTTTTAAAAAGACAACAATCCGACGGAGTTGGAAGTAAACGGAGGAATTGGAAAGTGAGGAAGAGTATATGGTAGGTTCCCTTATTGATTACTGCAACCCTGAAAACAGATGATGATATTAGTAAATGGACAATCTGACATTACACGACTATTTGCATGACAAGAGATGATATCGATCTCTTTGCTCAAAGCATTTGTAAATTTAAAAAGTCGTTAGTCAAAAATTATTAATTTGTTGTTTTATTTTCTTTTTGCTCTGGTGCAATTTTATTTTTTAAATATAATTTAGTTTTAATTTTATTTTTTATGTTTTTTTAGTTATATTTTATATGATTGTCGCTCGTTTATCTATTGCATGCAGTCTTTACCTATAAATGCGATAGCTTTAACTATGCATCTAAACCATTGTTTGTAATTTTAAAATGTTTAATGTGTCCGTGTTCAGTAAATAGTAAATTTGAGTTTATATGGAGGATTTTTTTTCTTTTTCCTTCTCACATGGCTAACCAGCCAGTGTACTTTGTAAAACTATAAAATATTGTATACTTACGATAAACTGCACTCTGTAGATAATCTTTTATCTTTTCAGCTGCGTAGTACCCTGCGTAGCCCACTAGAGCGGCTGTTGCTACGCTGCCTACGACTATTGCTGCTATGATAGCGGGCGGCAGAGCAGTTCTACTGGCTGTCGTGCCGCCCACGCCGGGCACCGTACATGTTGGCACTTCGATATTTTCGCAGCTTAGCTCAAGAAAGTTAAATTCAGGTGGATATGCATCAGTGCAATTCTCATCAAACTCATTTCCAGAAATGTTCCACGTCCTAAAGTTTCTGAAATTATTATTAATAATATTTATTTATTTACTTATTGTAACACCTTAAACTAATGTTAACAAAGGTATTTTGGCTCCACGGGCGACAAGGATGGAAGGCCTTTGTCGTTCGCTGTAGTGAACCCGTCGCCTTAGAGTACTACGAGGGCCCTGGAGGTGGGAGTAACCTCCTTCGGAACGTGCTTAACAGTACAGTCCCGAGGGCCTCTGGTGCGTTCCACTGGAGGTTCCGGGGGGATTTTAGTGTAGTGTAAGAAACTCACATAATGCCGCCTTCCTTTATCTTATTAACGATATCCCCCGTCAACAAAAAAAAGTTTACAAATTTGGACTTAATACCTTAGTGACATTCTCTACCAGTCAACCTTGAGTGAGAGAGAAAATATATTGGTAGGTGTAATATCAGGAAAAGAGGCAACGATTTATTAAGATAAATATATATTCATACAGGTGAGGCTGCCAATCCGCACTAGGTTTGCGTAGCAGACTATACCCTTGTACTATCTTTTCAGAGAAGGCCTGTAACCAACGGTGGGACATATATAGGCTGTAACTTTAACTTTATACAAAAAAGTTTTCAGGTACCAGGAGAGAGAGTTGCATGATGAGTTTTCGTGATGTTGAATTTTCCATTTCAGGTGGAATCGAGTGATGTGGTGGAGAAAGAGTGGTATTAATCCATGAGAGTCGGACAGTTCTTGACAGCACTGGCTGTCCATGTTCCATAAATAGATTTACCCACCTCGCGTAAAAGAAAAAAAACGCATCGAATCGAAAATGGAATCAGGTATAGTTTTGGTTTCCTGTAGATAGATATGACAACCTTTTGCTTGATCACTGTCCATAACAAAAGAGGAGCTGCAGGTAACATTCCTCCAAGCTCTTACAACTTTTAGAATCAGTTCAAGCGTTAAGTTTTGTTTGTCCTTATCCTATAAAAAGAACTATGTTGAAATACTTACATTGGTGACGGTTTTATATTTGTTACAATTGTGCTACCACAGGTGGTTATTTCAAAAAGTGTATAAAATTGTTCAGCGTCAGTTGCCATTATTGCAATTACCTGAAATTAAGCACACAAAATGTCTATGTAATACTCTCTGTAATGGGATTTTCCCACAGTCGATCATTGAGATTATGTCAGTGACCGGGTACAATCTGAGTTCGATCTCCAATAGAATAGAATATTTATTAACAGATTTGGTTACGTTTAAATACTTATTGCAGCACACATTTTTAGTAATCAGTGACTCCCAAACTAAGCAGACGCTTGTCACTTGGGACCTAGAGTTGCATTGTAGAATTTGCATTGGAAAATGAAATCCGATGAAATTAACTGTTACAGTATAGGTACCGTAAATTAATAATTAGATAATTAAATATCTACTAAGGCACCTCGTGCTCGGCAATGAGGGAGAACCTAGTGAGGAAATTTGCAAGTCTTAGAAAATTTATCTTTCTTTGAAAAAGCTCGCACTAGTGGCAGACAATATACTCTGTTCTTTTATAGAGAAGGCCACGGCTCTAACCGTTTACTAAGATTGGTGACGTCCGTTTTTATCAAGATTAATAGCTAGTTTTAAATATCATACTGAATTTGATTTTATAATAAAATATAGTCAATAATGTGATAAAAATTTACAAATAAATACGTAATTTGTGCTTCCCATGCCAAGCCAGTGCTGGGATGGACAGAGTTGTCCATCCCACTAGAGATAAAAGTACATGAGAGGTTAATTTTATCATAAGTATTTTTACTTAGTAACAAAACCTTAATAGTTAAAGAAAGAACAATACAAACATGCAATACATATTCAAATAAAAATTGTAAATAATTTTGAAGCATAGACGTGTAACTTAAATTAAAAAAAAGTTATGAGATAAATCAGTACCTTCAAGGTGACCACCACGAAAAATGCTTTCATTGTAGAAACAACCATTATTTTCAAGCAATAATTTTCTTGCCGCACTGACTCCCAAATTACCAACTATATGGCTACACAGTGTAATAACAATGATTATATTTATAGCCATAAATACATGTAACACAATTTTATCCTCATCGTTTTCCTGTGTGTATTGTCACATAGAGACGAAATTTAGTTAAAGAGTATTTATAATAATAACAATTTAAATAAAATGTGCTGCTTTTCAGTTAGTTTTCTTATAAAAAATATTTCGATATTTTTCAAATATCGAAATTTGTATAATATTAAATATTAGAAAAGTTTTGTACTAATAGAGTACTCGGCGCGTAACTGAGAGGTTCCCGTTTCGGTCCAGACTATTTGATTTGATCCTGCTAGCAGTACAGACTACATGCATAGATTATAAAATTTATACAATGAGTTCTGCAATCGTGAAGAGCAGGAGTGTAGTAACAAACTACACTACACTCTTCGTGATGGCAGCACAAGAAAGGGTTTTATTTTATTCAAGTTATCAACCTCAAATAAAAAAACGAATGGAATGCTTTTTTATTAAATATCTTACGATATTTCGTATATCGGATGAAATATATCGATATTAGATGATTCGATAATATCGGATTGAAGCGATATATCGCGTCCATATATCAATATTTTATGTAATATCGATATCTTTCGTGCGCTCCTAATATGAAACATAACATAAAGATAAATACACTTACTTATAATATACATGCTCGAATTATTATTTTGAATTATTAATATAATTATATATTAATATAATTATATATTAATATATTAAGGGTGAAAATGTAGGTAAGGGTCAGAGCCAAGTACTTGTATTTAAAATTTTAAAATTAAATATTAATAATATTATAATTTATATAAATAATGAATTATTTTGAACAAATTATCCAATGTCTTAAGGAGTACCGATTAAAAGATTTAATATTGCTTAAAAAAAACATTTGAGATAACATATTTTTTTATATTAATTAGTAAATTATGGGACCTAATTATATGGTTATAGGGTAGTTCTTAAAATAAATTAACGACCAACGTGCATTCTAATCGTGATTCACTTAGATTTGGTGAAATCATCTTTTGTTAAGTGTTATTTGGTATTATTTCATTCCGCTATTTTGTTTATAGTTTCATGTTTGTTTTATCATCAACATTATTATCGTCAGCCTGTGTTTATCCCCTGATGGAAATAGGCCTTTCCCAATGCTTTCCGCCTTACGATCCTCCGTTTTCCGCATCCAGCTATCCTAGTGTGTGAGTGTGAGTGGACGCGCATTTTGGTACATGTAATTTTTAAATGTGTATTTCTATTTCTGTTTACTTTTATTTTGTACTTAATTAATATTTCTTTGTTTCTGTCAATTAGGTCCCCATTAGAAAACTGTATGTCTTAAATTTGCATTGAGTACGTGCTTGACAAGTGGGCGAATAACTCAATATCACGCCAATTTCGATGATTCATTATTTATTGGAAAGGATGTACTTTTAAATTACTTTGGCGAGAGTTTAATTAGATTCTGATTATTTCTGATTCGGAAATAAAAAGGGTGTCCGCGCGTTTGTTCCGATTTGAAGTCGGTTTTTGTTTTTACTGGTAAATATACTTGTAGTGTAATGTAATGTCTTATAAAAAATATTGATTTGAAGCTGCCGAAATAAACTTTCGTTCTTTCTTTCTGCTCGCTCATCCCTATTTAGTATTGATGTCGGCATAAAAAAGTTAGTAGAAATCTATACCCTAACGAAATTATCGTTAGCGGAAGCTTATCAAAGCTCCGACCTCACTTATCATAATTACACGCAATTACAGTCTCTTTGTTACTTAGTTATTCGGTTGTTATTACAATAACCGCGATACTATATCACATATAACATGTATCGATATAACATTTCACACACAATGTGTGTCATTCAGAATCGACGAGTTCAGACTTTCTGTGAACTGTTTATATCGAACTTTCATTCGCTTGTGCGTTTGTTTATAATTAAAGTGTGTTTATTATTAAGCTGTCGTTTTATGATTTTAACAGATGTTCAATGTTTACGTAAGTCGTTGAATATTACGGAAAAAAGTAGGTACTCTTGTGGTGCCACTGTGGAATCGACTGTCACCAGCAGTGTTTCTGTACCTATACGATTTGGGGACCTTCAAGAAACGAGCCTACTCCCTTCCCGGCCGGCACCTGCAGCTCTTTGGGTGTTGTGGATCTTCATGGGCGACGGTGATCACTTAAGATCAGGAGAGACGTAAGCTCGTCGTCTGGTTTTGGGTTTAACAAAGGACGCGTTTAACCATTTAGCCTTTATACGTTTAAAATTGTGCTACTTAGGTCATTTTACTGCAAGAACAAGTATATTTACAAACAAAACAAACACCGACTTCAAATCAAATCAAAGAATTCCAATTGAAGTCGGTTAAAAATAATATTTACACCTATAAATGTGTCTTTTTTAGTGCACGTTGTCAATTAGAATAATGCTCAAATTGGTGCATTGCCCCTTATACTTACAATTTATCGAAATACGCCATACGAAGTTAGTTATACGTATATAAAAATTTTCATATCGTATTTTTTATACTTTCTACGCATGTACCTGTCCGCGATCCCACCTAATAAGTAAGTTAAGTGGAAATGCAGTCTTGAATGGTAAGGCGCAATAGCTTAGTACTATGCTGTGCCTATTCACTGTTCTTTTGAAAATACCCACATTGTAATATTAAAATATTATCACTTATATATTTTACTTTCTAATTCCCACTCAAGTGAATCCGCGAAAATTTACACATTAAGGCCACTTCACTTGAACATGACTTCCATTACTATTGAATTAAAGCTTATAATTGCAAATCAATCGAATTATGGGACAGATATATTAATGATTGCGTGAGTTGTAAGTACGTTGGGCGATAAGCCATCACATTGTCCATGCAGTCCTTGTCCCGAGCAAGTCGGCTGCGTTCTTTGGGTGGTGTTGTTGTTTTCTTCCTTCAGCGCTCTTATGTTAAGAAGACGTTAAGATTTTTTTTTATCTGTGCAATTTTTTTAAAATGTGCGTGAAGTTTGTATTGCTTGTCATGGTGATGTGGTACTTGAATTTTCTTGGTATTGGAGCCCTGGAGCAGAATAACGCAGGTGTTTGCACCGTAAAGATCAGGTTTATTTCCTTGATTATTTATAATTTACAACCGACTTCAAAGAACTCGTTCTTTGAGTTCAATTTCTCTTCTCATTTTTCAATTCTCAATTTGTCTGTATTTTTCTATGTTTATTACCTCAGAATTTTTAAGTGGGTGAACCGATTTTGATCATTATTTTTCTTATTTGACAGCTGATCCCATTTCAATTTGGTCTAATTCTGCAAATAACATTCATGAGACAACCATATAAAGCTTAAATTTGCATTAAGTATATGCGCGACCAATGGGCGAATAGCTCAAGCGATTTCAATGATCAATTTTTTTATTATAAAGGATGTACTTCAACAAGACTAGTTTGATGAGAGTGTGCTTAGGTTCTGATTAATTTTATTTCGTTCTATATAAAAAAGGCAGCATGCACAATGGAAGATGAGAATGAAGAAAATATTAATACATTAAATTATGCATTAGATTAATGAGAATTTTTTATACATGCAAACATACACTTTGAATAAATAAATTAATATTTAAAAGATTGATGGAAGTATAGGAAATAATTAGCGGAAAGATAACTTGTAACTGTTTTCCGAAACTTATTTATTATAAATTGGTAAACGTCCTTTGAAAACTTGCGAGAGTTCGAAACACTACAGAAATTTAATATTGACGCTTACTAACAAATTTAAAACAAATTACTGGTACAGCAATATTAAATTAGTTCCGAAAAAGATTAGATACTATTAATAATTAAGAAATATCAAAGCTTTAAACTTATTATCACTAAAATTATCATTAGATGACATACAAACATAAAAAAATAAAGTCGATTTGAGAACTTCATCAGTTTTGCAGTCGGATAAAAATATGTTCTGACTGTGATTGTAAAATTTATTTACTCTACTTTTTTAAATTGCAAATTGCAGCTCTCAAAGAACGAGATGGAAGACGTTTTATGTAAAAACTAGGAAAATGTGCGGCAAAAAGAATTGCATCCTCAAGAAATCCAAAAGAGAGGTGAGTCTGGTTAAATTAAGGTGAAAAGGTTATCGAACAATTATCTTAGCAGAGCCAGCCAGGAGATCAGCACAAGAAGTAGCTTACCAGCTGCGTAGGATGCGTTTTACCACTTTTCTTCGATCTTCTTCTTCGTCGGTATCACTATGTCATATGTATCAATATGTCGTACGTCGGTATGACGGTCGAGGTCGCCACTTCAGGTGGTGGCAAGCGTCACAACACGCCGCCACTCTTCCCTTATGGCCGCTTTCCTCGTGCACTCATGGACTGATGGTATTTTTTTGAAGATTTCCCCCCGTTAACAAAAAAAAGGTTCGGCTTCCTTAACATTCTCCTCCATTTTGCCCGGTTTTCGGCATCCTCTTCCGTAAGAATGCTGGAGATCTAGCATTTTAGGGCGCCCGCGTGATCTAGGCCAAGGATCTCAAGGGACAGACAGGTTCCCAATAGTAGTAGTCCTTAGACTTCCGAAGAACGTGACCATACCATCTCAGCCAACTCTGATATTCAGACTATAATAGAGTATATACACAGATAGACTGATATAAACTTATTTTAAAATCAGCATTCGCTTCAAGACAGATTAGCAATTTAAATTCCATTCAAGCGATCGATTCCGGTTGCGACGAAGCCCGCTTTGTCCCTCCTCATTTTTCAAAGCACGTCTTTGTCACAACGTGCATCTCTGATCCCCACAACCTTTTCTCTTTATAATTTGCATTAACGTATCACATAGCACACGCCTGCAACGCAGAGGGGTAGGCAGTAGTTACGTATTTTTGGAAATGAAAATTTGTTTAGCCCCGCACTTTTTGGGTATGGGAAAATCATATAGGTTCACGACACGGACATGCTCATGTTGTATTGTAAATTTGTAAACAAAGAAGTGGACAAATATTTTCTGTGGACTTGGCTCGCCTATATATTCATTCCTTATATATTTATTTATTACACACTAACAGCAATATACAAAAATAACAGTTACATAATGCAATTTTACGCAAAATAAGCAAACACTAGGATGTTAGAGGCTGTCAAGATGTTGCGTGACTTTGTGTCTTAATGACATAACAGAGTCAAAGAATATGTCAGTATCTACTTTTGTACAGAGGCGGTTGTACTCGTTGCACATGCGTGGGTGCGAAGAGTGCTTGTGTACTTCATAAGTAATATTCAATTTTTTTTCAGCCATACGTGGTTACAAAGAATCAAACTGTTTGCTGCAACGGGTGGGGCTACAGGAGCGAAGACGACAGCTGTTCCCCTCTCTGCAGCACTGGCTGCATTGGAGGCCGGTGCGTGTCCCCCGACGTGTGTCACTGTGACCCCCCAGCGGTCCTCCACCCAGACCACAAGAACGCCTGCGTCTTGCCCACCTGTGACCCACCCTGCGTTAACAGCGCTTGTGTCCTCAATAACACTTGTGAATGCAACCCGGGCTTCGTCAATCACAACGCCACCCACTGCTACCATTGCGATCCCGGCTACGCCATCGATGGTGACTTCAACTGCGCTCCCATTTGCGACCAACCGTGTGTTAATGGCAACTGTATAGGACCAAACATTTGTGGATGTCCCTCCGGTTACAGAATTAAGGAAACGTTCACATGTGAACCAGTTTGTGAAAGATCTTGTGTCAATTCCGTGTGCACTGCTCCAAATGTTTGTACATGTTTGGATGGATATATGTATATTAACTCGACCTGCGTTCCTCAGTGTGACTCTTGTGTTAATGGACAATGTGTTGGACCAAATGTTTGCGCTTGTAATGATGGATATACGAACAGTACTGGTGATTGCGTGCCCCTCTGTGACGAAGTTTGTGTGAACGGGTTTTGCTCAGCACCGAACATATGTGCTTGTGATGCGGGATATGTCGCTAGCCACAGTGTCTTCAAGTGTGTGAAGCCCTGCGGGAAAGAGTGCCAAGGCGCGTGCGACGAGGACGGGAAATGCCTTGACTGCAGCAAGCCATTACGGTATGTATACTTTTGCCCCTATATGTATTGACGGTTGGTAGAGTTTCAATTTATTTAATCTTTATTAGCACGCAATAAAATGAGATAAATGATTCATGGAATGTTAACGTAAGAGTTGTATGTGAGAAGAGAGAGAGTGAATAAATGAGCTGTGTTATATGTGTAAATATACATCATAGGCGTGTGTGTTTGGATGGATACAGCAAAACACGATTATGACATGAATTTATGTATATATATGTATATTAATAAAAAAATGTTTAGCTCCATCTATATATATGTGTAACATATACACGATTGTTGAAGAGAGTAAGAAAATGTGCGCGTGCACTACTCTTTATTGCTCCTACAGTGTGATATAGACACACGCCTGTATTGTGTCTTAGATATACGAAACGTAACTCTCTTTCTCTTTCTATCTTCACTAACTTATATCTCTGCCTCGTGTTCCCGTCGCCTCGCCCGATCACACTTTTCGAAACGCATTTTTACTGCCAACCTTACTTTGATTGTCATTGTCTTATAATGTTCGCGTGGTTATAAAATAGCTCGCAAGCAAACCAATCAATGACATTTAGTTGTCTCTCAACTAAATTATGTACATAATTAAGAGTTATCATTGACATTGTTAAACTGTCGATGCGTGTTCAATGCGTAGGCCGCCATTAAAGGAAGGCGAATTGTCCCTATGTGCTGATAGCGTCAGGGCAGGACGTACCCCCCGTACACTTGCGTGCACTGTCGTGGACACAGTTTTATTTGAGTACTCTTTAGTGTCAAATAATTAACATTTATTAAGCGTGCCTTACCATCCAGGACTGCATCTCCACTTAACATAGGTTGGATCGTGGTCAAGGACTTGCTTAGAAAGTATAAGAAAAAAAATGCATTTATGTAAAATACAATCATTTTTTAATTCATATATATATTATATGTAACCGCACCTACTCAAGCTTCTTTAAAATACTATATATAAGACGAAATATATATAAAGCAATAACAAGAAAAAGAGATAATCTGAAGTATTTTTTTCTTTTAATTTATAACGAAACTCACACTGTTGTGATTTCTTTTTACTACATACAACCGTACTGTTAATTGAAATTGAATTCTGCGATATTTCATTAATTTTTGAGAGATATCATATTATCTAACGTTCCTCCTCCAGCTATAAAATCTGAAATAACTTGCCTATTGAGATTAGGGTGGCTTCGTTAACTAATGTCTTTAGATCGCGTGTATCTGAATACTTTCTACTCAAACAATGAAAAGTAACAAATAGGAATATATATTAACGCTTATTTATTCCATGTACATATCTATTATTATATTTATATTGACGTATCTATTTAAAATACCTACACGTATATAAATGTATATTTAATTATCTATATAATATTTTTAAACCCTATCTTTAAGCGGCACTAGACTTAGGCTGCTCTTAACCACTGAAGGTTAGCTGGAAGAAAATTCTAAATAGCATTAAGTTCGCTTTTGTACATATACTTTGGTGCAATAAAGGATTTATCTATCTATCTATCTATCATCAGGTAGTAACAGTACACTGCTGGGATTACGTCTTTTTTTATAGGAAAACGGGCAAACGAACTTAAACCTCAACTAATTTACTTAAGTGATCACCGTCGCCCATGAACATCCACAGCCGCAAAGAAGTGGTAGGTGCGTTCCGGGCCTTTGAGATAGGGGTAGGTTCGTTTTTTAAAAGTCGCCAAATCGTACAGGTTCGGTAACAGCGTTGGTAACGGTTGATTCTACAGGTTAATAGTACGAGGAAGAAAGTTCCTCTAAAAGCTTGCCATTGAGCACGTTCGTCACTTTGATCCAACTCCTGACAGCTCGATAAATATAAATCCTTAAAATTAACAAAACTTCGATTTTTATGAAGTTAATCATCGTAGATTATTTAATATGTGTTGAGTTATCTATTTGCTAAATACTCTGTCCATATATGTCTGTATGTTTTTGTAAAAGTTTTGCTCCCAAGTGTACCGGACTTGGTAATCGTGCGCATTGTTTCTATGACGCAGTGAGAATGACTGATGCAACTCGTACGAATTGATATTGTCTAACAAAAGAGAAATTGGTTATGACGATTACGTGCTGTTGTTTATTTTTAACTTAAAAAAGAACGATAAGAATTTTTTTTTTTACAAATATTATTAACAATCTTGTTAACCATTCCAAATAAGTTTGGGCTCGTGTTAGGAGATGTTTCACGTCAATAGTCGACTGGCGGATACCATTGGATAGGATGCGAAGCCATTAGGTTAGGTTAAAACTTCGTCATTTAGACACCGATTCAATTATTTTTTATTTGAAATGGTTTACTTTCAATTAGGCCCCGATATCAATTAGACCAATTTTGGTTGTACAGAATACAGGAGTCGAAATCGTATAGAAAAATGTTTATTAAATGAGATATTAGTAGGTTTATGATAGTCCTAGGTAAGTACTCCTTAGCGACAATTTGCGCGAATGAGGTAGAATAAAGAGGATGCTATAACTTCGTGATATAACTATGAATTTCAGGAATAAAAAATAATCTGTTGGAATTACTCTCTCAGATTCTGATCACCAATCTGTAAATAGTTTTTATCCTAACGCCTGCGTAAAAGTTAACGGCAGTGCTGAGGGATTTGCTTCTATAAGGCGCTACGAAAAAAATTACGTTATTAATATTTATCTTAAAACATCTTATAATCACATAAAATATAATAAAAAAAAACATAAAATAAAAAACATTTTCTATTCAATAATTTGTCGTTACCATTATTTACGTTCCTATTGTGTATTAATTAATATATTATAATTAAAGTTTCCTCACGATGCTTTCCTTTACCGTCGAGCGCGTGGTAAATTAGAAATTTAAAAATACAACAAACAAATTCATTGGTTTTTTTGGCCGGCACCGAGGATCAAACTCGGTTAACATATTGAGGATGCAAGTTGACGAGACCGTGAGGACACGGAGCTATCACGGGCTCCTGTATAGCTTGGCTTATTTACGTTGATTTAATTGTGTAACATTAACGTAAATATAAAAATCATTACATCATCATTTCACTTGTTTGGCGATATAATTGACCGAGCGGCCGTGTCAACGTTATACAAGAGTTACTTTTCACGCTCGATAGTAAGACAACACTTTGTTTGTTACATAATATTGTCTATTCATATTATCAACAGGAAACGTGCGCTTCTACAATGTTCTATGGTGCAGCAGTCATTTGTTTTGCAATAACATTGTACAATGATGACAATTGTTAATTATATTGCATTTATGTTGATAAAACGTTTTCCTGCATTTAATGCAATGGCGGTTCCTCCGCCTTTCTCGATTCTTCCATACACATAAACGTTGAGCGACCGCCTGGTCACTGAGCTACCATGGCTAACAATACCCAACATAACAAATATATTTACGATCAAAAACAAAAACCGACTTCAAATCTAATAAAACGTTAAACGGTATTACGCGCGGACGCCCTCTTTGTGTTTCCGAATTATCGTAGGAATATTACGAAATAGTATTAATCAGAACCTAAACAAACTCTCATGAAAGTACTGTTGAAGTACATCTTGAAGTGTATTTGTGTATTTTCACAACTAGAGGTACTGAAATATAACTATGAGCTAAGCATTAACATATAGTAACTATGCTGCTCGATAAATCAGTTACTGTAACAAACATACGGTAATGAACATACTCTAGAGTCAATTATTTTTAATTAGCTCTTTGATAAGAGCTTGTGTATTTCGATTCCCCCATGTAGGGGAAAATGTATTTGCTCTACAGTCGACTATTCCATCGCTAACGAAGCTCAGTTGACATTGAACTTGATGTCTAGGCGGCAATTGTTTCATTTCCAGCTGTATAACTTTAATATATTATAAAGCTGAAAATGTCGTATATATTATAATCGGAAATATAGTCTTTGTCTGGGGTTTTAGTCATTTCTACATCCTATCGCGTCACTGGATTTAGTATTATTTTGTCGGAAGCGGTGGTATCCGCATGAAGGCAAGAGAGCTTTAAACAAGACTAGTAAAATGGTGGATCAGTAGAAGTTTTAGCTCTTTATACTCTCATATTCATATTTGTTATGATTATAGAGTCACTTAGTTTTAATATCAATATCTGTCTATATATTTACAAACATTTTTCTATTACATTTCAGGAGATTCCTGTGAAGGAACTCTAAATCGACCTTACTGAAAGAAACTATTTTCCAACAAAAAATGAAAACGAATGTACTTTAGACCACACGACTGAAGTAAAACTTCTTTAGGGTCAGCTAAATGCTTATGATATGTATATATATGTTTATATACATATATATCATAGTTCAAGAGAGAAAGAAAAGCGCGCGCGCTGCTCTCCATTGATCGTTGTCCTACATTGTGATACAGAAAATAGGCCTGCACTGTATTTCATCTATAAGAAACGTAATTCTCTTTCTATCTTCACTAACTTATATCACACTTATTGGTAACCTATTCACCACCATGCTCTTCAAGTCAAGCGTGCGTAAAGAAGTTTTACTTCAAAAAGAATTTTCATGAAATATTACAAGTACCAACAAGTTAGGAAAGACATACTTACTTTAAGTGAGATCATTCGATTTGTGTATGATACAGAAAAAAGACAATATTAATACTACCCTTTATTCGATAGACCGCCATTTCCTACAATGGCGCCACTAAGGACCCGGTTAAAAATATCGGAAGCAATGTCGTTAAACATTGGCAAATCGGGATTACGTATTCATGAGGCGCGACTAAACGGTACATTTTTTGCCCAGCCGTATTGAGAAGCTTATATTAAGGTCGCCTCAGACCGAACATTCGTTTGAGGGCGATCTTATGTTTACCTAGACATGAACAAATATATTTACGAGAAAAAACAACAACCGACTTCAAATCGAGTCAGACGTTAAACGTTATTACGCGCGGTCGCCCTCTTTCTTCGTGAGGTGCCATCTCCTACTGGAGGTCGGTTATCATTAAGGCTATTTTAATTTTTTATCCAGCGGCACGGTGCAAGGAGCCCTTTTTGTATTTCCGAATTATCGTAGGAACATTACGAAATAGAATGAATAAGAACCTAACCAAACTCTCACCAAACTACTCTTAAAGTGCATCTTTTCCAATAAAAAATGAATCATCGAAATCGGTTGATTTTGAGTTATTCGTCCATTTGTGGCGCACATACTTGATGCAAATTTAAGACTTTTATGCTTTTCTCAAATTAATGGGAACCAATAAAAAAAGAATCATCAAATTAGGTTCATCCAGTCGAAAGTTATGCGGTAACAAACCTCCTCCTTTTAAAGTCGGTTAAAAATACAGCACATGTGAGTCCCACTCACTTGCGAAACTCTTCTCACCAAGAAGTGTGAAATCATTGTGATCCAAAAATATTTAATTTTTTCTAATAATCAATAAAATATTATATCTTAATGACTTCTGTCAATATTTTTCTGCTTTTTAAAATAAAAAGTCATATACTTACATGTGTACTCCTATAGCGATGGACTATATGATATGTAGAGGCTGGTAAGTTAGTCCCTAGTAAGCTCAGTAAAAACCGAATGGCGACGTTGTCTTGTCTATCTATCCCGCTTAAAATCATCCCAGATTAAAATTTCTTATTTGTTATATTATGTTTCCTTAATTTCCTTTTATATAATTTTGACAGAACGTGTGAATGATGGCTAAAATTTCGCACACTTACCGCGTGTAAGTATTTATGAATATCTGTTTTCAGGCAGATTTATTCAAATCTCGTGCGATTGTCGGCGCTGTCTGTCGCCGGATGTACACAGCTATCCGGTATAGCGACAAATGTCATTGTTCCTACGCACAGAGCAGCTACGTCGTAGAAATAATGAATGGCGAACGTTGAGCAGTGAATAAGCTATAATCTATTTTTTTATTCAATATTTATTGCTTCTATCTTATGTTATTTCACAATGTTAACAAATTACGATGCGTCGATAGCTTAATACTTTTGGGCACTTAGAATTAAAAAAAAAACACTTGAATATCGTGAAAATTAAAAACGTCACTAGCCCAACGGTTAAAGATACGGTGCATAACTTAAGGCCGTAGTTTTAAACCCACTAGTTGATAATTGACGATAATCGTCTTCTAGCACAAGCTTAAAGCTCTTTTATAATGAGCAAGAAGAATGTTAGGAATTGAAGCATTATTTTAAAAAAAATACCATGAAGATGGTGTATTAATTCTAATATTATCACTTTTAAAATAACCACGTCTACTACAGTTTGCACGGGTGAGGTAATAGTTGGCTAAGAAACAATTTAAAAAAAAATCATTTTCTCCGCACAGTATTTATGTCTGCCAATCCACCTGCCAAGCCGTGTGACAACACTTCAAAATAACCTACGCCTTAAAATTATTCATTACTTTGTGCAATATATATTATTACTATATTATGGGAATTAGAACCCCAACCGGCTTGTTAACCTAATACTCGTAACTTAATGAACCTAATAAGTTCGGTGAAAAGTCGGCAGATATGTTGAACCAATATTCTAACGTTTAACATTTTATTACAATTAATTACTTTATTTTTTACAGTTTATCGATCAATTACGTGTTTATATTTTTATCATAAAACTTTTAATTATGAAATCAGGTCTTAACCTAATAAAAACTTCCTTACATTCTATATTTTCCTAAAAATGGACCCCATTTTTAGGAAAATAATTAATTAGATCGATTTGTCGCCTCAGAAGTCATGCATACTAAATTTAATGAAAATCGTTGCAGTGTTTTTTGAAATTCAGATTTTTAACGATTTACGAAATGATGAATTACCGCCTGGTGGCTTTGTTGTCACTTTTATACATTGTTGAAGAGCTAAGAAAACAGTTATGTTTTAATATAATCTGCCAGCCAAGTTTAATTAATTTTTTTTTGGCTATAAGATATTTTAGTGGAGATAAATCTCAAAAAAAAAATTGTAAAACTAGTTTTTACTTCGCTTTACTTTACTACTTTCGCTACTTAAATTTTATTTAAAATTGATGTTTTAATATTGATAAATAATCAGTGTTTTTATAAATCAGAAGACATGATAACTCAAAAATGGTTCACTTTTGCCATTAACCCTGTTTAAATATTTAAACAATTGCTTGTTTAAAGGTTGACATATTGTTATGAAAAGCTCTGATTGTTTAGTACTCTGTGTCAAAATAATCTCAATAAAGCGGTTAGCTCATTTAAAAATACTAAAATTATTACTATAAAAGGAAGCATCTTAATACAGTCGCGTTATAGAATGTGACCAGGAACACTGCGTTTATTGTTAACATATCTATGCGTTTACGTACTTTGATCGTTAAAAGTGTTTAGCAAATTTGTATCGGGTCGTTAGTTGGATTGACGTGCTTGTAGCAATCGATTGTGTCCTCATAATTTTGCGAATAAGCGACTGTTGTGGAATATTTTCGAACACTGTGCGACCCGACTTCCGTTGTGATAAAGCGTATCACTGGATGTCGCAAATATAAGTTATTACGAAATAAGCATCCGTTAATGTGATTTTATATAAGTAGTCAAAATGAGAACAGTAGCGGGGATATTGATTTTATTTTTGCTGTCCAAATGGTGCCTATGTGGTGAGGAACTAAGCGGTGAAGGTGTCTGTATTGTGAAGAAGTAAGTTTTTCATATATTCCCAGAACTTTTAGGTTATGTGTCATGATTGCATTCTCCACGATGATGGGTTGCTTATTTTTATTTTGAAGGATTTTTACTTATATGTTTATTAATTTTATGTTTAATAATTAGATGCGTCAATAGCCTAATGGTTTAGGGTATGGTCTGCAAATCATAAGGCCGTGGGTTTGAATCCACCATTCGACTATTTACGTGAACCATCTCCTAACACAAGCTTAATTGGAATAGTTCATTTTAGTAATACGTCAAAAAAAAGAATTCTGTATCTACACTTCAAACTTAACGGTACTTGTATATAAGTATATATACAAGTAAAAACAAAAACCGACTTCGCTAAACCGAAGCCCTATTTGTATTTTCGAATTAGGTTCTGATTAATTAGAACCTAAACAAACTCTCAGCAAATTACCCTTGAAGTTCATCCATTCCAACTACGAAATGCATAAAAGTGATCTTGAGTTATTAATACTATATTCAATAAGAAGTGTGCTAAGCCTAGTACAACCCTGTAGTCCTAGGCCTATAGAGTTAGGCCATAGTATCTATATTAACAGATATAGGCAACACGGAATGGTCCCGTCTTGATTTGGCGTTGTGCAGAGCGGCATTAGCAGGTTCCACTAGAGATCCCAGAGCAACTGACCATGCATTATTAAACTTCTAACAAAGTTAGAATCAGAGATGGACTGAAAAGTAAACAGTAACTTATAATTAATGGAATAATAGATAAATAGATTTTTCGACAAATAGAAATCAATTAAGTGAATTAAGACATATTAGGAGAAAAGAAACAAAAACTAGACTATGACTATGTTACAACCAGATTGCTTTAATTTGTTGTGTGTGTGTGTAAGAGTTTGTGAGTGATTATGACGTATGTACCTATGTATATACAATATAATAATTATATATAAAAATAATTTAGTGAGTATCTTGTGAGTTCTCTATCTTTTTGAGGATTTCCCCTCGAAAACAAAAACGAAGGGGATTTTGTGTTTAGTATAGAATGCTTGGTTAGTTGAGTATGAGAGATGAATATAGAAAGAAATTACATGTGTGATGAAGTACGGAAGCGCAAAAAGCGCGAGAGATATTCTAGTATCGTGACAACTGCACCGTGACAATGGAAATGCGTAATTCCTATTTATTCTTGAGCGTCAATAGCCTAATGGTTTAGGGTACGGTCTGCGAATCTTAAGGTCGTAGGTTCAAATCCACCATTGACGTGAACCACCTCCCAGCACAAGCTTGAAATTAGTTGGAATGGTTAACAAGAATGTTAATAATATTTTCTGAAAAAAAAGAAAAGAAAAATTGTAAGCTTTCTTTTTTTTTACAAATTCTAAAGAGTTTACTGTTAACAATTTCATGTATTTTTTACAATGATATATTTTATATTGAATATATTTTTATTTGTTTCAGGGATAACAGCTCGGTAAGTAGAGAAAGAGATGTTTTCTTATTATAAATTATTTGTTTTTACGTTTTATTTTTATACGTACATTGAGGTAAAACAAACTGAAGCTAATCATTGTTTCATATCATTGTTTATCAATAATTATCATAATAATTATTGTAACTCAAGTATGCGAATCTGCTTATTAATTTTGTCTATTGAAGTCACTCAGAACAACTCTATGACATTGCGTTCCCCACAAAGCTGTACGTTCGTTTTGTAGTGTTTTACGGTTCTGAAAAGTCCATGTTTTTCACTTGCGTCTTTTTTCCACCAATAGTGCGAATTGCGTCTTTGCTTGTTACACTACACATTGTTTATTATGTTTAAGGAATTCATTTATTTACTCATGTTTTAAGGAAAACAAGCACATCAAAGATTTAAACAATTTTTTTTATAAAGATAAAAACATCGCACATCGGTATTGGCGAAATGGTCATAATACTGTTTCATAATTTGTATTAATGGAACACGTCCACCTGCGTTGATTCTCTTAATAATGAGAGAAAAAAAGCTCTATTCTCGGCTGTATATCTCACTCGATGAACGCTTTTATCTGCTCTTATATCGGAAATGTTGCAATATCCTGTGCGTCATCAATTCACCTAATCAATCGTTCTTTAAATCGTCAAAGCTACGAAGCACCGGATTTATATTTTGTTTTTCATTGTTTACGGCAGTGCTAAGGGCACAGACATTTTCGTAGTGTTTTCATATTCAATTTTAAATTTATTTCCAATTTTCAAGTATATTTACGAGCAAAAACAAAAATCGAATCAAACGTTAAACGCTATTACGCGCCCGGAGGCCCTTTTTTAATTCCGAATAATCATAGGAATATTACGAAATACAATTAATCAGAACTTAACTCTTATCTAACTACCCTTGAAGCACATCCGTTATAATAAAAAATGAACTATCGAAATAGGTTGTCGTGACATTGAGATAATGTAATGCAAATTTAAGATTTATGTGGAAAAAATTTTGCTTATATTCGTGCCGGGTATATCAGCTCACTACTTGTCACATATGGTCAAAAAGGCGTGAGAGCTTATTTTTTGAAAACAAAACGACAAAAAAAAATCGTTAGATATTACGAGCGTTACAGAAGTACCTTGGGCCAAGGGCATTTAAAGTGAGTTAGCTTTAGAATGTACCTAGGTTTCAGTGGTATAGCTACCCTAGTAGAGGTTCAAGCTTAACGACCTAAGAGCTTCACCACCTCTCCATCCGCTGAAACAGTAAAGGCCAGCTTCACTGGAAAATCTGTGTAGGGTCATCATCATCATCAGCCTGTGCCTATCCACTGCTGGAAATAGGCCTTCTCCAATGCCTTCCACCATATTTGATCCTCAGCTTTCCGCATCCATCTGGAGGCGCCCTCCACCTCTCTCTTTTCCGGCCAATGCGTGGCCTCAATTCAAAGACTACTCCCCTATCTACAATCGCGACTCGGCAGATGTGACAGGCTCACTGTCACTTCAACTTGCTGAGTTTAAGAGCTACGCTGACTACCCTTGTTCTCCGTGGAATTTCTTCGTTTCGGATTCTATCCCATAGAGAAATGCCGAGCATAGCTCCTTTCCCCATCGCTCGTTGTGCGCTTGTAGAACAGCCTAACAGTCAGAGTCTACCTGTCTGCACCGTAGGTCATGGCTGGGAGGATGCACTGGTTGAAGACTTTTGTCTTCAGACAATGAGGTATTTGCGAAGGTAGGTTCATCACAAAAAAAAAAGTAAAAAGAAATTGGTTCACAGTGACTGTGTATATGTTTAACATATATAACATATATTTGTAACAATCAATGAGCAAAATAAACAGCGTGTACCCTAATTAAGATCCCGTATCAGTTTATGCCGCCCTGTCACCGCAGTGTTTAAAAATAACTCCGTATCACATTGCTTCGTCCAATACTGCTCATGGGTGTAGTCTTCGTATTATTTTGTTCTACTGCTACGTTTTATTACTAGGAACAAACTATCTCGTTGTATGTAAAACATAATATATTAGTTGTATGTGGATATATATCTCTATTCTCAATATTTTTCATAAAATTAGATTTAATCACAGAAAACATATCCATCCAAAGGTTGCCTGGAAGAGATCGCTCTTGTAGATAAGACTGCTTTTTACGCATGCAATTATATGGTATTATATTAGTATATAACATGTATTGTTTCTGAGACGTACGTGTTAATTTTTTGAAAAGTAAATTAATTAATTCATTATTTGCAATAATGTAGTACAGCATCAATAGGTACAGTACCGAGCTCAACTCTGTCCGACAATGAAAACTAAATATCAGCAATTCTCTTACCCACTATTATTTTTAGGTCCACCCTCCAGCATAAGGTTTTGTTGAAAAAACTTGATTTCTCTTTGTTTACAGGAAGAAGTAAGAAAATGCTGCCTGGATTGGAAGTACGACTTTAAACTCAATAAATGCGTCTTCTCTTGTTCTCTGGGCTGCGAAGTTGGCATATGCATTGGCCCTAACAAATGTGGCTGTGAACCTCCTCTCCAGTTAGTAAACAATAAATGCGAGGAGCCTAGATGTGAGCTGCCGTGTGTCAACAGCGAGTGTGTTAATAACACATGCTCTTGTCATGCAGACTTCGAGAAAGTGAATTCAACGTATTGTGCACCTAAATGTAAGCCTGGGTTTAAACGCATCTGTGAGAATAGTTCCTGCATCACTGACCTACATGACGATCCATATAAATGCGTACCTCAGTGTACGCCGGATTGTGTTAATGGAGATTGCGTGCAGCCCGGCGTCTGCCAATGTCACACAGGGTATAAAAATGAAAGCAACTGGAAATGCAGTCCGATGTGTGACGAATGCGTAAATGAAATTTGTATAGCTCCAAACGTTTGCCAATGCCACGCAGGCTATTCCAGAAGTGATAGTGGTCTGTGCTTGCCCCATTGCGATGTCCCTTGTATCAACGGATTCTGCACCGCACCAAATGTTTGCTCGTGTATAGAAAATTATAAGCTTCACATTACAAAAGAACACAATGGAACCGTGGCAAAATGCGTGCCCGATTGCTTGGATACGTGCATTAATGGAAATTGTACAATATCAGGAATTTGTATCTGCAACGATGACTTTGAACTTGAAAACGGGACCTGTGTTTCTATAAAACTGTAAGTATATTTTTTAATCGTACATTAAAAATACAGAAATAAAATCTATACAAATAAAATAAGAGTGTCTGTTTGTAATTTTAAAATAACTGCTATCAGCTACCATGCATATGAATGTACTATATACGGCACATGTACCAAAATAACATTTTTTATAATTTTTGTCTGTCTGTTCTGGCTAATCTCTGGAACGGCTGGACTGATTTTGCGGGAATTACACTGCATATAGCTGATGCAATTAGGAGTAACTTAGGCATTTTACAATTACCAATCGGAGTAGGTTTGTCACAAAACAAAATATACAATTTTTATTATAGTTAGATTTGTAAAAAAGATCATTTATAAATTCATTAACAAAATGAAACTGTCACGATCTTATTCTTAACGGATCTTCATCAGAGCTATTTTCGATATAACTCGAGATCCTGACAACTGTGTTGCTGCTAAATATAATATTATGTAGTAATTTACTATACAGTACCCAGTGTTCCTTGAGTAAAGGATAACATTATACATGAAATATATTATTCGACCCTCCTAGCTTTCTCTTCTTTAATCACCGCGTGCCTCGTCTGTAATGGTAACTCTTTTTAAAAAGTTAAAAAATACTATTTTTAAAAAAAATATTATAATTAGTGACATTCTTGCTAACTATTCCAACTAAGCTTAAGCTTTTACGTGGAAGATAGTTTTACGTCAATAGTCAATGATGGATTCGAACCTACGACTTAACAATTCGTAGAACGTACCATAAACCATTAGGCTAATGACGCTCTGCGTGGAGTATTTTTTAATTATAGTATATTACTTTGTTTTTCAATTATAGTATAAATTCATTCCAACTAATTCATCATTGATTTAAATCAATTGTCACTCAGTCCGTTTTAGTATTTCAGCATAATTATCAAAAATCTAATTTAACCCGAGGCGCTTATACGACACTTTTGTCACCCAATATTTCGAGACGTCAAACTTCGCTTGTTTTAAAATGTTTTCCTTGATGTCCAATAAGCTATTTCACTTAGTACTTCCGGTTGAGAGGTGTTTAATGCCGATTGAATTGCCTCCAGATCGATATTTGTCCTGTCTTTAACTTAACCAGAGATCGGAGATGCATGATGGTATTTAATGTAATTTTAATACGTTTCTAGTTCAAAACTGGATTGCCTGGACTGCGGTGGTAACTGCACACACGGGCATTGCCGATGTAGCGACGGCAGACCATGCTTCTCATCACCGGACCCGGATCCTGAACTGGTTAAAGACGCTACATTTCTTCAGTAAGTTGACAACGTCGGCATAAGTACGTATATTCTTCAGCTCCGTAGTCCTGGGCTCATAGAATATGGCTACGGTATCCCCCCTATCGTAGAAGGCGACACTACTGGTCCCGTATCGTCTTAGCCCTTCGAGGGTTTTGGGGGAGGGTGTAACCTCCCCCGGAATGCAGAGCGCAGTGCAGAGGGACTCCGGTGCGTTTCACTAGAGATCCCGGATACAAAGTACGAATATTCCTGTAGTAGCTTACAAAATAACTGTTTTTTGATGGGGAAACGCCTAGCGTAGAGAAGGGCGAGATACTCGTATGTCCGGGCTTGTACCGACTAAAACCCCTAGTTGTTCCATCGGCGCATGTTGACTACGGGAACGCTCATTATTAATCTATTAATACTTCATTAGTAATAAACAAGTCCCCTTATGGTTTAGGGCCGTACCCTGACCTCTGTGAGATGTAAGGAAGTAAGTTCAAACCATTAGACGGACGCGAACCATATCTTAATAAATAAATTAGGTAGAATTATTTTAAATTAAAATAATATTATGAATTGATATGACTTTATTTTCCAGACCAAACTTGAAGTGCGGGGACTGTGGTGTGAACTGTACGGGAGGCGAGTGCCGATGTGTTGACGATAGCTCCTGCGTTACCAAATCGAATTTGGAAACCGATGAAGTTGCTTCCTCTGCTAGGTACATCCATAATAATATATACTAAAGTTGAGGGTTAGATAAAGGAAAGCGAACCCTGGTTGCTCAGTCCGGGAAATTGCTGGGAAAAAGGAGAGACTAATAAACGGGACTTTTTTCACCTTCTACTGCAAAAAGTATAGAAAGGATATACATGATTCGTATACTATAAAATGCGGCGCGTTTCGAAAACTATTTATGATTGTTCTAGAAAGAAATAAAATGTGCAGTCAATCAACGTCTTAGATATACGAAAAATAACTCTTTCTCTTTCCATCTTCACTAATTTATCTCTCCCTCTCAACTTCGCTTCTCTCGATCACACTTTTGATAAAGCATTCACCCGCTTAGTAGTTCAAAAAACAAGTTGCAGGGCCATTGAAACGATTTCCACAGTAGTGCGAGTTGCTCGGGGAAGTACCATCACCTCGCAATATACCAACATGTAATGGATGTTTGTTTTACTTCTGTGTTTCACCTGGCGAGGTGCCGTATTCTCTCTTTTTATATTTTTTTTACTTATGGGAACGTGCCCGGCCATATTCACAATATGGTCCAACATCATCGCAAGTTGGCGGGCCGACGAGAATTCCCGTACATCCACGACCACTGCCAGTCAGTCAGAGCCTTGCGGTGGCTTCCCGGATAGAATAAGTCTCCCCCTCACGATCCAGGCAAGGCGCGCTTCATGCCTTCCTCCACGACCTCTGCAAGCTGGTGATTTACTCCCCCTTGTATGTAGTCCCTTGGTAGACTCTGTATATTAGGTTAACGCACCTGAAATTCATGGTATCCTGCAATTTATGATATAAGCGATTAATGACTTATACAACATATATGACGTATTTCAGGTTAGCTAGTCTGGAGCTATCCTGGGTGGTCGGAGGTGCAGTAAGCTTGCTGCTACTGACTCTACTTATCGCTATTATCAGCCATATGTGGAGGAGAAAAAAGGATTATATAGTCCATTCATCTTATGAGAGAGGTAGGTGTAATACCCAATACCTATTACAGCACTCTACTAGCTACCAGGTGGGATCGTGGTCAAGAACTTGCTTAAAAGCCATCCTTCAAGTTGGTAGCATTCGTTTTTCCATCACTTAATTGCTTATTAAGTGATGGAAAAACATATTGGATATTGGATTATTAATGAGCTACCAAACTAAGCTACCGTGCTCAACCGAATATCAGCTTGGGGTTTGTCATGAAAATACAGGCAATAAGTTGAAAGAACATCCTTTATGCTCTTCAACGTTACTTTGATAAGAGTTTGGTTAAGTTCTCAAATCTATTTTGTAATATTTCTATTAAATTTCTTTTTTTTAAATTACAGCTGTTATTACTTATAATAATACAATATAAACAATATATATAAAAAAATTAATGCGGGAAAAAATTAAAACAAATAAAAATAGAGTAATATTTAGGCCATTTTACTAAAGTATTTTTTGCTCATTATGTTTTTTCTGCATTTGGTAAGATTCAGAAAGGATCTATATTCGTAGCAAGCGAATTTAAATAATTGTCCATAAAGTAACTATTGCTATAGTCCGTACGAGGCGCACGTATGTTAAACACGTAGATAAACTTGTGTAAATGGCATCGAAAGATAGAATTAAAAGTTTATTAAACGTGTTACACAGGTGATGGCTTGGGCAGCGTTGTTTACACTGTTCCCAACACCCTTCTGAATACTGGGGATGGAGAACGAAGAGAAGTAGACGAGCGGGAGTACGACTACATAGATGATCAGTATCCGCCTCAATCAGCTTTACTCAACGACACAGCACTTCACGACGGTGACAGATGTTCAGCGAATACTGTTAAAACAATGGACCTCAAAGAATGTAACAGAGTATAGTGGGAGTTTGTATTGAGGAGAATTCAAAACAAAGTTTAAGTGTACTTATTTGAAAGTATAATTCTTGTGAAAGAAAAACATATAGATTCAAGTTATTGATAATGCTAATATTTTGATTAAGAAATGTTCCTAACATTCTTGGTAACGTGGTGTCATACGTCGATAGCGTGGTGGGTTTGACTGTCGTCACCCAAAACCAATTGGGTTATTGACGGTTACATTTATTTGTTACATTAAGTTCAATTTAGTAATTTTTCTATAGGCCTAAGCTAAGATCAGTATATTCATCCGATGGTACGTGGTACGTAACAGCCCAGTGCTAGTAAATACTAAAATCCTGCACAACACCCAATTTTAGGGATGTTCATGCAAAAAATATATCGACATATTTTTCGAAATAACATATCGATAGTATGCGATACATTGTATAAATATAGCGACATTTTCCATTAATCATTTTTTTTATTTTAGTAGTCCAAAAAAAAAACGCGCGCTGTCATCGCGGAGGGTAGGATTGTATCATGTGTATATACAATATTTAACAAATTAAATATATGTATTTAATATTGATATTAGATGATGATAATATCGCATTGAAGCATGAAATATATCGCTTTCAAATTCGATACTTTATGAAATGTCGATATATATCGTGCAACACTACCCCGCTGCACTGTTATTTTAAAATAGATTCGAATGCTGTATTTACCAAATTATTCGAGACTTAATTATATAGCGTGAAAAATAACTTTATTGCCATAAAACAAATGAGAATTACTAGACGGTAGTACTCAAGTTAATACTTTTACTACTAACACTTTCATATATATTTTTATACTTTTTATCTGTGTTTCTTTGCTTTAATGTAAGAAGTGAAAGAAAAAATAAAAAAATAATTGAAACCTGAATCTGACGAAGAATTAAATAAACGAAGAGGTCTATGAGATTCTATGTATCGCAAGTATTGTTTTTTATAATTTTGTATCTGCATCTCTATAACTTAGTTACTTAAGTAGTTTATAGATAACTATTAGTCCAGTAAAACCAATTTATAGTAAGATCTTTGAACTATATTGTGGTATAGTATAGTATTATAAGTAAGGATATATAAATTATTGTATTGGAACTTCAATAATATGAGAGCGCAGTAGCAATCATTCGCTGAACAGAAAGTAATATTTGACTGTCAAATATTATGTTGATTTGTTGCAGAAGAGGCTATTAATTGTCAGATGAGCATAAATTTATTTAGACCTAGATAAAGATCACACGCACACTGATACGTACACAATTATATATATACAAGTAAACTTTAAATATATTTTTTCTTCTTAAATCTGTATTAAAGTGTTTTAAATTTGTAAAATTGTACTATTCAGTTTTATTTTGGCCAAGGAAAAAAACAGCATATTTAAGAGATTCTTGCGGTCATTTTGGAATTGTAACTTAATTGCGTCAAACATTTACTTTAACTTGTCTTAAAAATACAGTTTTTAAGACAAATTACTTATTGACACGTCCGTAAGTATATTGCAATCTATTTGTAATTATTTGAATTGACTTGTCTGTTGAACAAAAGGTGCTCAAGTGTGTATTACAAGAAATAGTTATAGCAAATCAACATTGGGCAAGTTATTGTACAAATAATAATAATAGTATATAATTACGGATGTTAAGTTATTGTTAATTTTCATGGTATTACATATCGTAAAAAATATTTCTATTTATTATATAAGGTCTAAATTATTTTTTATAGGAAAAAAAATGTGATCGTTTTAATTATATATACATTAATTGGTTTTTCTTGTATAAAAATAATGCTAATAAAGATCAGGATTGAGAGGTAAATAAAGAATTATTTTCATATTGTGTTATTGTTAATCGACTTAAAAAAGGATGAGGCGGAAAAGAGAGCCACGAAACTGCATCAGTTTGAATAAACCGTGTTTGTATTATTTGTTTGTTTGAGGGTTAGCTTTTAAGAGGGACGTAATTTTAATTTCGTTGTCGTTGGCATTCGGCGTTGAGAGTCTTAATGTGACGTGACCTTAGATTGAAATCTACTTCTCTTAGTATTTTATTAAGAGACTTGCGTAACAAGTGCTTTCATATTATTTTGAGGAATTGTTCTGGATTCCGAAGCTACCTATTTCCATTACCGTACATCACAGCATAATACCAAATTCCATCAACACCATCTTGTTGGTTGGCATTGCACGACTGTAACTTTCTTCTACGTAAGCTTGTAGAAACCACTGTCATCAGCGGTGTTTCCGACTCTGTACGATTTGAGGACCTTTAAGAAACGATCCTCCTCTTATCTTAAAGGTCGGCACCGCTGTTATGTTTTTTGGTAATCATATTTAGATACCATAATGATAAAATATGAATAATAATGCTTCTTATTTTATTAGGATTTACGTGTACTGTGTAAACATAGTTCAACAAAACGTAGTACGGCTCGTCTAACTTTAAATTAATCTCGCTCTTCGATCCCGTCAGTTAATCCTGGCCTTAACCGATTGACTGCACTCATCTTTTTCTTTCAAACTTTATGATCTATTTCTTCCGTATGTTCTAAAAACCTATTTTCCACGCGCTGAATCTATATTTTAACGTAAATATTAACTATGGATTTATCATTACGCTTACATGTCACACAATTTTTTTAGTCTAACGTCAAACCAAACATTCATTACTTTTGCTTAGCAATGCCTTGTACTGAACTAATAATAGAATGGAAATTTTTGAAGCCGTTTCCGAGATTCAGATTATATAGCCGTGAGCAAAAATAAAGGGTCGGTTAAGAAAGTTCGTAAGATAAAGACGCCAGCTAACTGAAATTAATTGTGCGTGATAGACAATTAAGTATCCTTAAAATGAAATAAAATATTTTTCATTAAATTTTATTTAATTTAAATTTTAGTACTTATTGTGGAGGCATCCATGTGGCGTTAGCTAGCGTCTTTATCTTCTGAGATATTAAAACTTTTTTCTACGACCCTTTATTTTTGCTCACAAGTGAATATTTTATATTTATAAGAATTGCTCGTTTAATGATATTAGATATATGGTATTCGTAGATTACATTAAAAATGTTCAGTATCAAACAGCTAAAAATACACGTTCATAACAATATAATTTTAACGAACACCGATGAGGAAAAAACCGTTTTAATTTTATTATTTAAAATGGCAAGTAATTCAAGGTCACTAAAATTATTTAAATTCAACAAACATATTAAACACACGGTTGCGGAAGAATACTGATAAGGGATGTATTGAATAACGATCTAATAGTTTCTAGTATCGGTTCCACGCGGCTTGAGCGTGTCCGGAGAATCTTCAACAACAAGATCGAAAGACGCATTCGACCAGGTTGGGCGACATTTGATGAATACTTAAATAGATAGACAATGTCTGTTGAGTGTCTGAAAGTCATCGACTAATGTTACGATGCCAAATTGTACCGTTAGGCGGACACACAAGCTACACAGTCGCACAGCGATGGAAAGAACGCTCGGCGAATCTCTAACAGATGGAAAATTGCGAAAGAAACCGCTCGATATAATTCTTAATGTCACCAGAGTGGCAGTGGACCACCATCAGACAGTGATGGCAGATCGAGAGGAAGGTCTAGGAATAATAAATAGTATAATAATAAAATGGAAGAGTGTGGACGTCCACCGATGTATTGATACAGACTGATTTTGTTAATGATTCAATCAATAAATAAAATCACAGTGAGAGAAAGAAAAAAGATTAACGAGATTTTGATAATTTAATCATTGACACTGAAAAGTAACAGTTAATCGATCAATTTTATATAACTTTTGTAAAAAAAATTGGTCAAGCTTTGTATCTTAAGGAAATAACTGACCAGAAAAACAACGTACTAATGAGTTTAATTTCCTATTAACTATTAAGTTTCCTATTATACTACAATTGCCAAACAGTCGTTTTAGTTGACTTTTTTATGAAGTTAGGTTATCGTTTCATCTCACCTCGCTAATCAAAACCCAGGAGACCTTTTGCGTCAATTCTGGGCGGTCGTTAAGTTAAATATTAAATTAATATCAAATGGTAGAACCAACGTCATTGAATCCAGTGGGTTATCTTATCAAGATAGTAATTTTCCATAATTCCAAATTCCGTTGACACCACCTTGTTGGTTGGCGTTCCCTAACTATGCGTCTCTATATATTCCATATTTTCTTCTGTCATCGAGGCTAATATCTGCAAAAAATACGTCTCCTTTTGTGGGAAAGGGGAAGTTATGTAAGTGGCGGCAGCAATCTTTGGGCATTGCGAGGGGTTCCTGGATCTTCAAAGGAACGTATTGGTGTTGTTCCGATCCGAAGCACGTCCCAGGGTAGGAATTTCACCCCAGCTTCATCACCGAGCATAGCAAACACGGGATCACTTTGTTTTCAATTCGATTTAAATCAAAGTTGGCTAGTCACCTAGAGAGAATCTCTGTTCAGACAAGAAGGCATGGGTGGCCTAATCGCTAAAAGCTATTTATTCCAAGCAACCTTGTAGGACAAGAGGTAAAATAAATAAATGGCAGGGTAATAAGAAAAGTCAGGGTAAAAACAAAATTTGCTTAGATTTATTATCTAATCATCCTGACCCAAAGGGTGCCCATTGCCCGTGAGCGCTGATTTACGCATATGTTCAAATGTTCATAAAATCACTTAAAATTGTTTTTATCGCTTGTTCGTTTGCCCTGTCTGATAACAAGTGAACTCGACAACCAGTTACAAAGCATCTAATCTTTAAAAACAATTGTCTATGATAGAATATAAATAATAAAATCTATTACATTCTAACGTTGTCCGCTACAATGGAATCGGGAAGAAGGCGACATCGGCTAGCCTGTGTCACCTTGCTTTGCGAGGGTTCTGGGGGAAGGATTAACCTCCCCGGGACGTGCTCCTAAATTTTTATGACGTAACAATGCAGTACTAAATTAATAAAAGCAACAAAGATGCTGCTTATGATTACGTGTAAACAGATTATATTTTGGAGAGTGTGCTCAGGAATTAAATGAGTTTATTCCCCCATTCCCGTTCCACCATCGGACTTCAAGACGCACTACTGACTTCATCCGTTTGTTGTGAACATCCATCAAACCCGAACGAAACGTTTTGCTTTGTCTTTCAATATTCGTACAGCAAAGGACTGGAATAGTTTGCCCGCCTCTGTCTTTCTGTATTACAAGAATTTATTTTCAAGAGTAGAGTAAGTAGGCATTTACTAAGCACGTGGTACGTCTTACCATCCAGGACTGCATTTCCACTTAACATCAGGTGGAATAGTGGTTAAGTACTTGCTTAGAAAGTATAAAAAACAGCAGTACTAGCGAGGTCCCTAAAAGAGGTTTTTGATTTTTAAAGGGACCACTAGTCTATTTTCCCAAGAAATCTAGTTTCGTGTTAGCAGACATAGAGATGGTACCGCATGCAATTTATATACATTGGGAATACCCAATTTAAGTTCGTATTTAATTTGTATTATCCCAACGAACAATGCTGGAGCGAATAAAACACTCCAGTGTTCGTTAATTTTGATAACGTCATGTGTACTGTTATCCTTAACGTGAATAGCTTTTATGTTAATTAAACTACTATTGACGCCTGGGTTTTCGTAGGTGTTTATAATTCTGATTGAAATTTACTAAAAAAATTGTTCCCACATTCATACATCGCCGCAGAGACGCGTTGCGAAATACAATTGACTGTTTCTTTTTAATTTATTTAATATTGTTCGTACGTTTGCGCATGTCTTTCTCTTTTTTATGGTTGTCAAATGTTGTTAGTCCCGATTCATTTTCATTGATTGATTAGGTGGCCGAATTCATAGAGTACTATATAAGTAATAAGCATTGTCATTTATTAGAGCAATTTGAAGTCGCAACGAAAAAGACCAAGAGGGAGGCGATGGTATCTCAGGGAAATGGGAAAGTTTATCATCTGGAGAAGGAAAGCTAAGGTTCGAAAAGCAAAACATTGTTGAGGTGGCCTAGACCCATAATGGGTTGTTTTGTCGAAGAAATTAGAAGTTTGTTGTAGGGTTAACGACAAAAAAGTGAATGAAAGTACCAAAAAGTGTACTCACCGAAATATGGCTACATATCATATCATAATCATTAAAGCTTATAGCTATACTATCTCTGTCTGCCCTGGCTAGATAAAGTACATTCAAGAAGTCTAGAAATCAAGTAAATGTTTGGGCAATGAAAAATCTCCAAACAAAATTTACGAAATTGAATCCAAAATTACGGTCTTCAATTAAGTGACAGAAAAAGACTAAAACTTCACTGTCCACTAGAAATACGATAAACTACCAAATAATAGACAAATCACACAAATTAAACCAATAACCTTCGTTCCTCCTTGATACCTTGATTTGTACCTTATACACATTCATATGCATATAGTAAATAGTATTTTTGATTAATAATAATAATAAAATCTTTATTTGTCTTACTCCCACATTACATACAGTTTTAATACAATTACATGACACAATAGGTGAATATGGGAGTCAGGAGTTCAAACTAAGTAAACTTGTGTCATGAGTGTCCTGGCTCCCCCCTTGGCATAAAACAGTTTATTTATCAATCTTTGTAGATGCATTTATTGTTTATTTTATGGTTGTATGTAATGTTAATATTTAAACAGACAATCAAATTTTATTTATATGTATAGATAAAATTAATAGGGAAACACCGCAAATATGTCGCGTAACGAACATTCAGATATACTCAGCGTTGTACTTTTTAAGCGGGATAATATATTAATAAACGTAACGAGATTCATCGGTCATTTGATTTGAAAATTTTGAGTGTGAAGGCTGGTCTGGTACTCAAAATGTACTCTAGTAATTTAGCAGTTGGGCTTTGCCTGCTCGGGGTGAGTTATATTTAAATTTTTAATTAATTTATTTAGACTCATGTGTTAGTAACATTTTTAGTTTAAAAAACCATTCTTAGGAATTACACAATAAGATATAGGCTAAATTAAATTATATTATAGGACTAAATAAACATTAATATGTAACTTAATATAGTGAATAATTTATACAAATATGTGTGTATTCATTAGCAGTGATGGCGGGAAGCTATGGCCATTCAACATTGACAAATAAATTCTTTATTGCACCAAAATAAATGAACAAAGGCGAACTTTATGATATTAAGCATTTTCTTTTCCAGCTAGCCTTTGGTAGTTAAGAGCTGGCTATGGGTAGTTAAAATCTTACATAGAGAAATAAATGAGGTCCTGTGTATGAATAAATATATATTATATAATATTATATTATATAATATTATATTGCAAAAGGGCTCAATAAATAAAGAAAATTAATGAAAAGGGTAATATGAAGTTCGACAATGACAAGGGAACGCACCGCAACTAAGCCCTTTTTATGGACTCACACGGATTAGTCAGAGAATAAATAACGGAGAAGCCTTACTTTATTAAGAGGTGGCAGAAGAATACCTCCCCTACCGCCCTCTCTTTTTTGTTTTACTTGTGAGAACGTACCCAGCCGCGTAAACGAGTTATGTCGGGCCCTCACCGACCAAACCCACAAGATGTACCACCAGTGTCGCGTACGGCGGGGCTACGGGATCGCTTGCGCACGTACCGCGGCGCTGCCTGCGACCTGGTCGCCTTTCGTACATCCCCGTCCCGGGAAAGCACGAACCTCCCCCTCGCTGCCCTCCATGTAAGGCGCGCCGGAACATAGGACGCGCCTTCCTCCACGACCTCCGTAAGTGACCGACTCGGGAGAGCTTGTCACCTGGAGGCCTTGGGGGCCGGGAATACGAGCTGCCACCTCGCCCGCCCAGCCCCCAGCAGCGGCCTAGATGTTAGGCTCCACCGATAGCCACCTATCGCATGTCGTTCTCTTTATTTTTAGGCTTTAACAATAAATATTATTTTTAAATTGTATTTTGTCTGACTAAGCTAAATGTGAGGAATCTATCTTCCTAACGGTACTCCATTTCCTCATTGCGAGAGAATAAAAACTTTTTACTTTTTTAGTTTTAAATTTTAATACTGTAATTAAATTTAAAAAAGTGGCTTTAACCATAATCGAAAACCAATTATAATCCTAGTGGCGAAGCGGCTTGGCTGACTTGACAGTCAGTGATTCGAAACTTGTACCAATTTCGAAGTACCACATTTCGGTCTTATGTACAAAACATAACTTCTAAATATCGATAAGAATTTAATAAGGCACATTAGGAAAAAAATTTAGTCTGTTATCTTGAACTACGTCTCCAGGTCACGGATATCTTAGTTTTATCTTTTTTTAATTAATTTACAATAAACGTCAACTAAACATTTAAAACAATTTCCTATTTCATATCTCTGTGGAATCCGATGTCTCATTGGTTAAGTTGTGTGATTTGGTCATGGTATTCGTAAAATGCTATTTTACGACAATCACGGAAGTAGATTAGGCCAAGGAAAATTATTTTTAGAGCATAAATATTCCCTGTCTGATCATACCGATATATCGATATTTTTTTATAAAAATATCAATCTTAATCAATCAATCTTTTTCAAAAATATCAAATATCGATATAGATATTTAAAAAATATATGAATACGAGATATATCGGTACTTTATTGCATTTCCGACATCCCTGGTTTACGAGTGACAAGGGTCGCTGTAAAAGTAGGCCCGGGGAGGCAGCATGGAGAGTGGCTTAAGTAAAAATCTCACATAATCGCCCCCTTACCCCTAAAACGCGGGGTAAATTTTTAAATAAATGAAATTAGTAGATTACGGCACAATGACAATTGAATTGTAGTTGTCGCAGTGTTAAGTGATGATGATGGACTCAGGGCCTAATATACCTATAAGTAAAGGCAAGTGTTGCTGGGGCCCTTCGGTTACTTAAGTACTAACATATAAGTTATATCTTTGTGTTATTGTTACTATGAACAAATTGTTTATTATATTTATAATGTAAATATTTTTTATTTTCTTAACAGATGGTTCTAACAACTTTTTCCGCACCGAGTGACCCGGGGGCGCCTGCAAGGTTCGTATTAATAGTTTGTAAAGTTGTTTGTTGGAACGGTGATCGCTCAGATCTCACTGCAGCCGTCTTCCTGGACGTGGCAAAGGCATTCGACGAAGTCTCGCACGTCGGACTTGTATACAAGCTGTACAAATTCGAGGTGCCTGACTATCTAGTGTAGTGATTCTCAACCACTGTGCCGCGGCACTTTTGTGTGCCGCCAAATTTTGCAAATATATAATAATGTAAATATTATTAAATTACATCATTTAAAAAGAAAAATATTTTTAACATGAATATATATTATTAAAATTTTTGTCATAAACTATTTATGCAGTGTGTTGTAGTAAGTAAATATTTTTTATCTTTTTCTTTGTGTGCCGCCAAATTTTGAAATTGTTAAATATGTGCCGCAACAAAAAAAGTACTTACATTACTTTCAAAGAACAACAGAGTATAAATTCATTAGTTCTCAGGCGTATTTCAATCGATAAGTTATCTTATAGTTACGTTTTCTAATGCATAAATATTATAATAATTATTTTTAATTATTTAATGTTATTCATTGGCTGTGATTTGACCCGGCGCAGTCATTATCAAATATATATTTGCCAAAAACAAAATGACCAATCTAATGATTGGATAATATCTATCAAATACATAAAATATAAAATTAATAAATATAAAATGATTATTTTAAAATAAATAAATATCTCGTATCACAATGTTAGTCACCATACTGCAAACGGCTAGACCGATTTCTATAAAATTTTATATGCAAATTCAATAGGTCTGAAAAAGGAAAATTATCTGCTGTTTATATTCCTAAGTGAGAAGCGTGGTCTAACCCAAAATATTTTTTTTTTATGATTGTGCGTTAAAATACATACTAACCCGAATTTTGACACTTTTACCAGCGACACCCATTTTTTTTGTATCGATATTAGTACTTTAATTATTTTCAACGTTTGGTGGTCGATAATTAATCAAATTCATCAATTATTTAATACATTGCTTCTTTGTCTGTTCAATGATAAATAGGAACGGATAAATAGTAACCGTAAATATTCATTAAAATAAACAAATGACCTGTATCGTAGTAGCCTACAACCCGTTACAAAATTCACAGTGCTTCGAGCCCGGTAAACACACCTCCAAGTGTTCCGTCGAATGCACCTTCTAGTATTCCAAGTGGTGTCGCACGATCTGGCGATTCATCTCCACCCAGGTAATGGTGTTTTAATTTTTTTTTAATTTTAAAGAAAGTGTCTCCTTTTGTTTCAAATACCTTATAGTAATATCCGTAAATAATTAATAAGGTATTAATATTTTTTTTTATAATTCCATTAAAGTTAAAATTCTTGTAGATCTTAAATTCATCACAAAGCTTTTTAGTTCGTTCAAAGATAAAGGAAAAATAGTAACCGTAAATATTCATTAAAATAAACAAATGACCTGTATCGTAGTAGCCTACAACCCGTTACAAAATTCACAGTGCTTCGAGCCCGGTAAACACACCTCCAAGTGTTCCGTCGAATGCACCTTCTAGTATTCCAAGTGGTGTCGCACCATCTGGCGATTCATCTCCACCCAGGTAATGGTGTTTTAATTTTTTTTTAATTTTAAAGAAAGTGTCTCCTTTTGTTTAAAATACCCTATAGTAATATCCGTAAATAACTAATAAGGTATTAATTAAAGTTTTTATAATTCCATTAAAGTTAAAATTCTTGTAGATCTTAAATTCATCACAAAGCTTTTTAGTTCGTTCAAAGATAAAGGAAAAATAGTAACCGTAAATATTCATTAAAATAAACAAATGACCTGTATCGTAGTAGCCTACAACCCGTTACAAAATTCACAGTGCTTCGAGCCCGGTAAACACACCTCCAAGTGTTCCGTCGAATGCACCTTCTAGTATTCCAAGTGGTGTCGCACCATCTGGCGATTCATCTCAAGTGTTCCGTCAGATGCACCTTCTAGTATTCAAGTGGTGTCGCACCATCTGGCGATTCATCTCCACCCAGGTAATGGTGTTTTAATTCTTTTTTAATTTTAAAGAAAGTGTCTCCTTTTGTTTCAAATACCTTATAGTAATATCCGTAAATAACTAATAAGGTATTAATAATTTTTTTTATAATTCCATTAAAGTTAAAATTCTTGTAGATCTTAAATTCATCCACAAAGCTTTTAGTTCGTTCAAGATAAAGGAAAAATAGTAACCGTAAATATTCATTAAAATAAACAAATGACCTGTATCGTAGTAGCCTACAACCCGTTACAAAATTCACAGTGCTTCGAGCCCGGTAAACACACCTCCAAGTGTTCCGTCGAATGCACCTTCTAGTATTCCAAGTGGTGTCGCACGATCTGGCGATTCATCTCCACCCAGGTAATGGTGTTTTAATTTTTTTTTAATTTTAAAGAAAGTGTCTCCTTTTGTTTCAAATACCTTATAGTAATATCCGTAAATAACTGATAAGGTATTAATTAAAGTTTTTATAATTCCATTAAAGTTAAAATTCTTGTAGATCTTAAATTCATCACAAAGCTTTTTAGTTCGTTCAAAGATAAAGGAAAAATAGTAACCGTAAATATTCATTAAAATAAACAAATGACCTGTATCGTAGTAGCCTACAACCCGTTACAAAATTCACAGTGCTTCGAGCCCGGTAAACACACCTCCAAGTGTTCCGTCGAATGCACCTTCTAGTATTCCAAGTGGTGTCGCACCATCTGGCGATTCATCTCCACCCAGGTAATGGTGTTTTAATTTTTTTTTAATTTTAAAGAAAGTGTCTCCTTTTGTTTCAAATACCTTATAGTAATATCCGTAAATAACTAATAAGGTATTAATAATTTTTTTTATAATTCCATTAAAGTTAAAATTCTTGTAGATCTTAAATTCATCACAAAGCTTTTTAGTTCGTTCAAAGATAAAGGAAAAATAGTAACCGTAAATATTCATTAAAATAAACAAATGACCTGTATCGTAGTAGCCTACAACCCGTTACAAAATTCACAGTGTTTCGAGCCCGGTAGAGACACCTCCAAGTGTTCCGTCGATTGCACCTCCTAGTATTCCAAGTGGTGTCGCACCATCTGGCGATTCATCTCCACCCAGGTAATGGTGTTTTAACTTTTTTTAATTTTAAAGAAATTGTCTCCTTCGTTTCAAATACCTTATAGTAATATCCGTAAATAACTAATAAGGTATCAAATAAAGTTTTTAGTCTAAGTCCTAAATGTACGAGGGTACAGTTAGAACCGTAGATATTATAATTATAATAATTATATTTGACAGTGACCTAGGCACGCCAGTGATACCGGAAAATGCTCCTACTGTACCTACAATTATATCAAGTTCTGATCTACCAACTACTCTTCCAACGACAACAAACGTCTCTTCTAGCACTACAGCTCCAATTAGGTAATTATGTTTTAAATATTCTTAGCGTTATTACATTAACCAATGAATAAACAGCTTATTTAGTTACGGGAGTTTCGAAGGAGGTGTATTGTACTTGCCATAGCGAGTTACTGCTTCAGGCTCTACCCGAGCAGTTTGGCTTCCGTGCCAAACATTCATGTACTCAACAGGTGCTCCGCATCTCGGAGCACATTCACGCCAAATCCTAATCGGCATGCATGCAGGGCTATCTTCCTGGACGTGGCGAAGGCATTCGACAAAGTCTGGCACGCCGGGCTTGTATACAAACTATACAAGCTCGGGGTGCCCGACTATTAGTGCGCACATTGCGCGATTTTCTTACTGGTCGAACCTTCAGATACCGCGTCGAGGGAGTGCGCTCCACCCTCCGTCCGTTCGAGCCGGTGTACCACAAGGCTCCGTGCTCGGTCCTGTCCTGTACACGCTCTACACTAACGATATTCCGCGCTCACGTAGAGCAGAACTAGCCCTTTTCGCCGACGATACCGGCATTTTATGCCTCGGGGCGTTCCCCGAAGTAATTCTCAAAACTCCAGACCGCGGCCGATGCCCTAGGGAATTGGTTTAGAAAATGGAGAATAGAAATCAACCCGGCTAAGAGCGCAGCCATGTACTTCACGAGGCGTCTTCAGTCTCCACCTCGTTGCGTCCAACTTCTAGGCACCCTATTCCATGGGTAACACAAACCAAATACTTAGGTGTCGTGTTAGATCACAAACTCAGCTTCGGCCCTCACGTCGATCAGGTTAGGAACCGGGCGGCCTACGTTATGGGTCGCCTATATCACCTCATTAATAAGAAAAGTAAAATGTCCCTTCGTAATAAGGTGACACTTTACAAAGCAGTTATACGTCCCGTTATGACGTACGCGAGCCCGGTCTTCGCGCATGCCGCCCATAAACATATCCATAGGTTACAAGTAATTCAGAATCGTTTTTTGCGACGAGCCACGGGTGCGCCGTGGTTCGTACGTAATCGCGAGCTCCACGTTGACACAGGGTTACCGACAATAGCCCAATTCTTTAAGCAGGCATCTCGACGGTTTTTTGAGACTGCCACCAAACATTCTAACAAACTTCTTGTAAGTGCCGCCACTTATAAGCCTTCCTATACTAAATTCCGTCGCGTCGCCCGGAGGCCGAGACACGTTCTTGACGATCCGGACGACGCGATTACCATTGCACAGGCTAGATCTCTACAAATCCACAAAGCGTCCATTCGCGACCGTCGGAGGTTGCGAATAATCGCTACGCGTTACCGCTATTTTATGGGCAGGCCCCACCCTTAGATGCTAGGAGCGTTGCTGGAGTTTCTTCGGCCACTTCTTCTCCCAGCGCAAACGCTTCCCGAAGTGGCACTTAAAGTTAGTTTAGCTTTTCGAATGTCCCTTAGATTATCCGTGAAATAGCTACCGACCGAGTCGTGGTTCGGCCCTCTCAGGCGCCCTCGGATCGGAATGCTTACGCGTTACATA
This sequence comes from Meandrusa payeni, assembly GCA_029286785.1. Lineage (NCBI taxonomy): Eukaryota > Metazoa > Arthropoda > Insecta > Lepidoptera > Papilionidae > Meandrusa > Meandrusa payeni. The sequence goes on from JAGSMX010000017.1 coordinate 942,672, forward strand.
GTAACCGTCAAGCCGAGTTACCCCTCACCGGGGGACCCTTGTGTCGAGTTACTAGCAATAGAGGTTCAGGCTAAGCGACCTAAGAGCTATGCCACCTCTCAATCCGGTGAAGCAGTCAAGGCCAGCTTCTCTGGCCAATCTGTGTAGTTCGTCATAAAAAGCTTCAGGCTCCATGTTTGCTATTTGCCAATGACATTTCACTATGAAACCAACCTATAACGCCAAAAACCGTAATCTACTAATTTAATTTTCTGATATGTTAATTTTCAAGTCACTTTTTGATTATTTGATTGAATTGCATCGGTATTTTTGGAAAAGCATTACCCAAAAGATAGCAACAACTGTGGTAGACCATTGGGGAACCGAAATAGCATAACTGAATTAGCAGATTACCACAAGTATATTTACGAGCAAAAACAAAATTTAACTTTGAAATCAAATCAAATGTTTAATGTTATTACGCGCGAACGCCGATTTGTATTTCGGAATTATCGTAGGAATATAACGAAATAGAATTAATGAGAACTTTATCAAACTACCCTTGAATGACATCCTTTCTAATATAAAATGAATTATCGTAACGATTAGCGGTATATTGAGTTATTAGTCTTTTTGGGAAATTTAAGACTTATACGTGTAAGGAAAGGTTATATTTTCCTTAAGTTATTTTACGGGGTATTATCACAAAATCCGACTTTAGCACCACAAACATCAAGTATTTAGAACACAAATAATAATACATTTATAGATGTAGAGTAAGAAAATATGACTCACGCACTTCTCCTTCGCTTCAGTGTCAGGAAGAATAACGGTTTAACTGGTTGAAGACCACCGCCTTCTGTTCCGACATGAGGCCCATTTTTATCTCTGTGTGGATGCACGATCACACTCTTAACTCGACTAAAGATTAGGCCACAGATAGACGCATGTCTGGCTGAGGCCATAGAAAAAGCTCCAGCATTGCCAATCAACTTAATGTTGGCCCACGAATAATATTGTTATCTAACAAAGATTTTCTCCAAACTAAATGAAACCACGCTAGAAGCACCAGCTTAAGTAAAAAAGAATCATTAAAATCGGTTCATCCAGTCGAAAGTTATGAGGTTACAATAAAAAAACGTAGAAACGAATTGAAAACCTTCTCCTCTTTCAAAGTCAGTTAAAAATTAACAACTGTGATATCACTGAACGTCCAATGAAACGATTGGTTTAGTAGACTCTGGCCTAGTAATGATGACCTATATCTACTTCTGAAGTTTTCCTTCTTCATTTTTATTAATATTTTATTCATTTTTTTTCAGCGATAAGTTGGATGCCGCAGAAAAAGGACATTCGACTGGAATATTGGTTCTCACGTTCTTCTGCGGGACGATCACGCCCATTGTCCTGTTTTATGCCGCTAAATATGTTCTTAAGCGATTTAAGTCATAGTTATGGTATTGAAATATACTTCTATATTTAGACTTTTGCTTTTTTTAAATCATTAAAATAACTAAAATAAATTTAAGGGCGGTCTTATCGCTACAAGCTCTTGTCATATATTCTTGATATTCCTTCCAGGCCACCCTGTGAGACAGGAGAGGTTGAATAAACAAATAACAGAAAGAATTGTAAATAATAAAGACTAAACTTTATATGAGAAAGATAAACATAAAAGTACACTATATATAATACAATTCTATTTATTTACATATTTGAATAGGACAAATAGTAATAACGAACGACTTTGTTGAGAAGATGGTTATGTAGCTTAGATTTAAAAATAGCAAGTGACTCGGACATCACGTGGTACACCATTGTATAGGTGCGAAGTCTTCACAGCAAAATAATCCCTAAATTAACCAGATTTAGTGCTTCAAATGTAACCTGTACTAGTGTATTAGTTGTCTTTATCCTGATAATAACATATTTAATAGTCATTTAAATATTATAAATAAAAAAATGGTAAATGGTAATTTTATAAATGGTCTGATCGCCCATTTTTAAAATTACATATACATGTGCTATAACTGAAAAAGGTTAAATTAATATTTGTGAATTGATTTACATTTTTATAATAAAACAATTGGTTTGTGGTTGTGTTGGCTTCACTAAAAGTTGAAATATGTTATAAATATATGTTTAATTCAATTTTTTTGCTATATTTCAAAGAAAGCTGCGTCAAGCGTGGTTCCGTATGATGCTTTCATTATAATCAAATTGCAATTATTATTAAGTCAGCACCGACCCGAGCGTCATACTTCTCAACACCAATGTGAGGCCCTCTCGGGCGCCCTCGGATCGGGATGCTACGCGTAACATAGTAACCGTCCAAGCCGAGGATACCCCTCACTGGGGGACTCTTGTGCCGAGTTATGCTATGTGAGCTATGCCACCTCTAATTCCGGTGAAGCAGTCAAGGCCAGCTTCTCTGGCTAATCTGTGTAGATCGCCATTAAAAAAAATATGCCTTACAAAAACATCACCAAAATAATGTGAACTAAATTGATACAAGAATCTTGAAGATGTATGAACAATGGATTTTTTGGATGGGTCTCATTACAATTACAGATATCGTACTAATTAAATGGTTTTCACATGTAACACTTTCTTTTCAGACTGAAGTTTTAGCAGCCTATTTCAAGATCAGTACTGCACAAGAGTATCAACCAAGCGTAGATGATTACGTGCTTTAGTTGTCAATAAATAGTTATTAATTATCACCGTTGTTTTGTTTAAACAGGCACTGCGTTTTTAAATTGCTAATTAACAATTATGTTATCGCTGAACCTTTAGTTAGAGGAAATGTTGTTACATTTTCCTCCATGATTATGACCGACATCGCGCAAAGAGACCGGGACATTACATACTGCCATATTCACTTCTGTTTAATTTATTTATTTATTCATAAAAACATATTTTGAAGTACAAATACAATATGAATAAGCCGTTGTGTTCACTGAGAAATGATAAAAATTAGTCTAATTTGAAGTTGCGCACTATTTTATAATAACTTTAAAACATTTTGAAAAACCACAAATAGCCTGAATACAGGATCTGGACGACCCGTGAGCATAACTGGCGAAACTAATTCATTCAAACTAGCAGATGTTTATAAAGAACATTTTAGGATTCTATAATGCCTGCGGAATGCTTGCTGCAGCACGAACTGATTATTTCCCCGCTATTAATGGCAACCGTTGTAATGCATCCCGAAGTGGCATTTAAAGTTAGCTTTTGAATGTCCATCAGTTTGAGAAAAGCCACTGACCGTAAAGTGGTTTGGCCCAAAATATGGTATGGGGGAAAGTAGGATGGATCAGCTGGGATTGACACCGAATTCGAACAGATAGTTTACAATAGCCATTTATTAAGAGGTACATTATTTCCTTGTAGTATGTTTTCCTCTTCAGTTATTCATGTAAAATCATGCAATTGTAGATAGAAACATAGTAATCGTTTCGTAATATTGTTGCACCAACCCTCGCAATAATAATAATTTCAGACAACTCATCTGATCTGTAGTAAAATACTAATATTTACGTAGAACTTTAGCTCCAATAATATGCACGTATATAATACATGTATTATAAATTTATTTTTTATTTGACTCTTCATAAATTCCATGTAAGGGTAGTTTTACGCGCGCATATTTGTGTTGTTAGGTAAAACTATTATTCTTGTGGCAACATTAGGTTTATTAGCAATACTGGCGCTTTGTCTATGGCCTAATCTATGTTCGAGTTCGGAGCATCAACACAGAGAAAAAAATGGCGCTCCTGTCGGAAGGCAGTTGTCTTCAAGATAAACCGTTATTCTTCTGAAGTGAGTAGTGCTACCGTGACACTGAACTGGAGGAAAAATACGTGAGTCATTTTGTCTTTCTTTACATATATAAATGTATTACAATTTGTGTTCTAGATACTGGATGTTTGTGGTGCTAAAGTCGGATTTGTGCGTGTTAATGTGCCCAAGTATAATAACTTAAGGAAGATATAATCTTTCCTTACATATCAGAAGTGGGATAAGCGGTTTTTTTTTCACTTGTTTATTCCGCCCACTAGTTTATGAGGGTACATTTTTCTTTCATTTTTGTTTTCCCTTTGCCTTTTATTGCACTTTGCGGCACTATTATTAAAATGGAAACTATATGTGTATTGTCTTACAACAAAAGGTGTTATTTCGTAAGGTGTTGATAAATGACGCTGAAGTTTAAGCGAGATTACCCTCGATAAGTTGATATTTTTTACTTGAGAATACTATCTTTGAAAATATACGAGATATTCGTAATGAATTAATTTTTTAAGTTTCAATATGAAACACGACATTACACGAATACAAAAAAATAAGAATGTAAACGATGTTTATTTGTAACCATTTTTAGTCTTTGGTAAAATTTAAAATATCCTCATTTGTGGTGGTTTACAGGGGATGCTCTTTCGTGGTTATAATACTTTCACTTCAAAATACGAGTTGCAAAGAAGATAAAATTTTTTTTTACATTTTCTTTTTGTGAGAATTGAGGGAAAACCAATTTTAGTCCCTTACCATAAAACATTTGGCAATCGTTTTATTTTTGATAAAAGAATCGAAGCCTACCAATGTTAAATATAAAGAAATGGGAAATAGAAATTAAAGACAAAAATATTCTATGATACTACTTTTACTTTGTGTAAAGATGCAAATACAAAATTTAACAAGTTCAACATAAATCAGCACTGTCAACACTGTCAAGATAATTAAAAAATAATCATTTTCTAACATCTAAATGCTCTCGATCAGTTTTAACGGATCTCCTTATGCGTTTGATGCAAATGGATTTTCCTTTGACGCTGTGATCCTTGTGGTATCCCATATTGCAAATGCAGAAGTTGGGAGCAGAGCATACTCCGTTGGGACAACCACCATGACATTGCGGAACGCACCTGGAGAACAATTAATGAAATATAGCAACTTTAAAAAAAACAAGAGGACAATTTTTGCGACTAAATATAATTTAATGATTGAAAATATATACGAGTAAATGTAGTGTAGAGTCAGTATTTAAGTGTTTCTGCAATGCTAACAAAAACCACAGAGACCAAGATAAGATTTTTTTATATAACGGAAAACATTTTGGTTAAATGTTAATTTATTATTTGTGAGAAATGTGTAAACAATTTTAAAATAAAATAATTTTTGATGAGTTCATAATCAGTTACTTTTAATTTCAAGCTTACCAAATCGATAATATGGCTTCATTTTTAACAAATATTTGGTACTAAAAAACTTCTGATATTGCTCGCCTTTTCTCCAATTTATTCAAGATTAATAAAATTAATGCTTTGTTTACATGTTATAATTTTTTGATAATGCTTAATGGCTCAATGATCCCAATTCTAATATTTTAAAAATCATTGTTTATCTGTCATTTTTATATGACGCCGTGATTTGTTTGACGATAAACATTTACAGGTACGTTATATAAACATTACATCATGTATATGTCATGCATTTACATTTGTAACCAATTGACTGTAATAAAGGAATCCGCTTTTCGCCTTTTTTACCCTCTTTCACATTCATTATTTCAGCTACAACTAATGTGCTTAGTGTGACTGCCGTGTCATCGTTGGGCCTGTATTCTTCTATAGAGGCGAAACGCCGCTAGCTCTTAGCTTTATATCACGTAAATGAAGATGTTCCGTTGGATGTGTAGCTTATCTCTTAAATGATATGCAACGCCCACATCTGCGGTAGTTTCGGCGTTCGTTACATATCTAATAAGCTGCAGGAGCTGTCCGCTGAGATGGTATGGCCATATACTTCGAAAGCTAAAAGAGTTAATTGGGAGCTTGTGACTGGCCTTGGAGATGCCTGCGTCACAGCCCCGGGGCAGTCCTAAGATGTACTGACTAGATGTCGTACAAAAAGATATGACTTATCAAGCCAACGTCCGAGCAAAATGGAGCAGAACAAGAATAACCGACCCTGGCTCGAGCCGGGATTAATTTTAAACAAGAAGATTTAATGTGGTTAAGACTAAAACGAGAGTTCCAGTTGACTTACCTTGTACCTGAAGGATCTTCTTTGTCCAGCATGTACCCGCGGTTGCAGACACAACTGTTTCCGTCAACACAATATCCATTGATGCATGTCACGGAACATTGCACTTGAACATCGCCATCGGGGTAAGAATATTGACTTTCTGAGTACAAAGGGTTATAGCCCTGAACAGGTTGATACATATTTTGATATTGGGTTTCGCTTGGCTGATGAGGGTATTGACCAGGTCTATATTGAGACTGACTTGGAGAATTCGGGTATTGGTTGGGTTGATTTAAATGATAGCCTGGGCGATATGGGTATTGACCCATTTGATTTGTTTCTTGACCGGGTCGATTAGGATATTGAACAGGTTGGTTTGGATACTGTCCTGGCTGATTTGGGTACGGCCCTGATTGATTTGGATAATGATTGGTGCGATTAGAACTTGGATTTGGATCTGGTTGATTAGGATATTGCCCTGCATGATTTTGATAATAATTCGGTTGATTAGCATTTTGACCCGGTTGAATTGGTTGATGTCCTGGATGATAGCCTGCTTGATTTAAATATTGATCTGGTACATTTGGATATTGACCAGTTTGATTTGATTGTTGACCTGGATGATAACCTGGCTGGTTAAGATTTTGACCCGGTTGATTTGGTTGATGACCCGGCTGATATCCGGCCTGATTTAAGTATTGATCTGGCAGATTAGGATAAAGACCGTGTTGATTTGGCTGTTGATCTGGACGATATCCTGGTTGATTTGTATGTTGACCTGGCTGAAATGGTTGTTGACCTGAATGATACCCTGGCTGGTTAGGGTAATGACCCTGTTGATCTGGACGATAACCTGGCTGATTTGAGTATATATATTGACCAGGTTGGTAGCCAGGCTGATTTAGATGTTGTCCGGGTAGATTAGGTACGCCGATTATCGAGTGTATCGTTGTTGGCGCAATGGTTGAAGGAAACTCGCAAACATTTGGTGAAACACAGCGGCCGTTTGGAGCACATCCTCTGAAAAAACAAATATTTGCTTTTTAACCTTTTTTTATTTGGTTTAATTTGCATTAATAAAACAATTATTTTAGTGTCTTTACTAGTGGAGCTTCTGACAGATATCTACTGTGACGCCTACTTCAAACGTTAAGCAAATTCTGCCATATTGGTGTTGTATGTACCATTTAAATGTTAAAGCACTCGCTAGAAGCCGCACAATTTTTTTTTCAAAATGCATTAGTAGGATAGAATTCTTTGACATTCATCACTTATTAGATGAATGTTTAATCGTCTCGATAGATACGCAAAAGATCGTTGACTGGCAATGAGTATTAATTATTTGTAACGTAATTCAAATAAACAAATTAAAAAGCGAAATATGTCTTGAATAAATTTACAGTGTAACTTTTTGTAAAATAGCTTAGGATTTAATCTTACAAAAGTATTATTTTTAAAACACTACTGGTTTTGACTTGACTGGCTTATACATAATGGCTCGGCTAATTTTTGGATATTAGTCGGGCGATATGAGTACTGACCTAATTTGTTTTTTGGCCTATTTGACGTGGATATTTCGGCATAACAGTTACTAGTCAGTGGATAGTATACTAGAATCAATAACACTAATATTGATTCCTTACGTTTTGTTAGTGCATAGCATCATATTACTTATAATTATTTATTTTTTAATTAAGAATATTTTAACAAAATGAAAAATTTTGATTAAGAATATTTTATTATTAAGAAATACGTACTGGTTACATAGTGGTGTGCATTCAGCCCTGTTATCTTTAACGTAACCTTCATTGCAACGGCATTCATTTGGAGCGAGACAAACTCCATTAGTGCATCGATCACATTCCGGCTTGCATGATCCTTCGGGCGTCGATTTAAACCCATTTTTGCACTCGCAAGTATTAGGCGCTGTGCAATTACCTATTACATAAAATATAATTCGAATACACTCGTTTTAGACAATTGTTGATTTAGTAACATGTTTGTTTGATTTGATTGTTAGATACGAATGATTTTATGGTAAACGGTAGCTTAAGTGATCACCGTCAGTGTAATTTTCACAACACCAAAGGAGCGGCAGGTCTAGTGTGCAGTAGAGTGCAGTCCAACGAAAGGCATCATTTGATTGTAAACAAAATAATGAATAGCATCGTTTTTGACGCACAGGGAAAATTATTAACATGACGTGAATTACGTTATTCTCGTTTATTTACTAAAATTTGAAAAAATAAATTAGTATAGTCTACTCACCAACACCGCCACAATTCTCCTTGCAGTACGGCAAGCAGTATTTACTATCTAAGTCCAGTCGGAACCCTTCGTTACACAGACATTCCCCACCAGAGCAGTGTCCGTTTTGACAGCCGATAGGACAGGTTGGGATGCAGAATCCAGCTAAATTTTTAACATGATCCGGGAAGCAAGTGCACGTCTCCGGAGCAGTGCAAAGTGCATTGACACATTCTTGCGAGCAGATTGGGTCGCAGAGTCTGTAATTGTGGATGTTTCTGATGTAGCCTCTGCAGCAGGATCTGATGCGGCTGAGGTCTGGTCTCGACTGGAAATTATAGTCAGTGCTATCGTTTATTACTTAGAAACCGTGCATATTTTGTTAATAATCACTTACTCCGTTTCCGGCCGGTGCATGAGCTGCATCTCTTGCCAGGCTAGCAGTCCTGCGTATTACATATTATATATTTTATATTCATTTGAATTTAGGGCAAGTGGTCCAATAATTAACTGTTACTTACGGAACTTCAATATAGCACACGCCGACTTCGTAGCTTACAGATGATGTCATGTTCTGGTTTAGGTCGTAGCCTTGTGTGCGATTCCCGAAGTATCTGCGGCAATAAATAATATACACCATCACGCCATTCAAATCCAAAGAGGGTTACAGAGTAAGTTATCCTCAGACCTCAATTTTGTAAAATTAGTTAAATATGTGTAGTTTTTTTTGTGTAATAAAATTATTCTATGAACCCACAAGATTTCACCATTTCTGCGAAGAGCTCAGCTATCCAACTAAATATTAAATAACTACCTAACCAATAGATTACCGACCTCTCAAAGGGGGTGAACCTCTTTTTTGAGTATGTTATCGCAATGGTTCTTGAGGAGAAATTGCGGCTAGGATCGGTTGATCAGTTGTTTTAGTCGGGTGACTACAAAGCGGAAATTACGACATTAAATTTCAAGAGAGCGTTTCAAACCAGAACCCAGTAAATTATGCACTAATGTTTAATGCAGAAAAACACCGAGTGTTGCAACGAAAAGGTACCAGGTGCACAGAAGTATACTGGAAAACATAAAAAATTCCAACACTTACTTGACAAGATTATCGCCGGCATGGTACTGGTGGCCTCTTCCTCCAAATCCGCCTTTCACTGATTTTACATACTGCGCATTTGGATCGTGCCCACTGACGCACGCCAGCAGAAACGCGTAAGACGCGACCAGGAGCATCTTACCTGCGGTTGCTTAATAAGATAACAATGTTATGATATTATGCAAAGATACTAAGTACAATATGATGCAAAAGAACGTACAAAGAAGTCCCTTAAGGACGTCGTGAGTGACGCAGCAAATAGCATACATGTTCGTCAGTTTCGAGTTCTTATGACGTTTCGCCTCTATGTGTATGTCACTAAGTTGGTTGATATACATTCGCCTTTTTTTTTGTTCACGCAGGGGAATCTTTTTATAGACCATCCTCCGGTACCCTGGGTGGGCCCGGAGGGATGTGTGGGACTCGGCCTGGGCAGGATATACATTCGCCTAGGCTAGTGGTCGGCAACCTTTTCATCCAAAAGAGCCAAATATAAACTACACACGATTTAACTTTACGCAAAAAGCCATTATTTTAACCAAGTTCAAAAAACGAGAAGGTTCTCAATTTTTCCTCCATTATCAATCATAACTTTCGACCAGGTGAACTGATTTTGATGATTCTGATTTTTTGAAAGCTGGTGCTTCGCGTGTGGTCCCATTGCAATTTGGTCCAGCTCTGACGATGGCATCGATGAGAAAACCACGCAAGCTATATTATTAACGTTTGAATCGATTTGAAGTCGAAAACTTGTTTATATGTATACTCGGATTATTTTTATAAATTAGGTAAATTTAATGACTGTCAAGTGAGCAATCTCAGTGGCATGACTTGAGTTACCTACGGGGTTACTTGGCTTCTCTGCGGTCTACTTTATCTAACGCATTTAACACTTTATATACCTTGGGTGTCCTCTACCGTTACTATATATTTTTTTTATAAAATAACAATAATTTACTGTATATAAACAACTCGTAACATTATCAATCAATCGATATCGATCAATCACGACAGAACGAATAAGTTTAATTATAATGTGATAACTTACCGGGAGTTTCCGAAACGCACTTGACTTGTACACTCCTTAGTATTCAGAATGACACTGACAGTATTATTAGCAGCTCCGGCTGTGATATTCTAATGGATGCGATAACGATACCTAGCAACATGGTTCCGTAGATTTTTATACTGGCAGGGATATATCATTGATTATTCGTTTTAAACTTATCATTTTCTAATATCTATAAACAAGCAATTCCTATATTAACCGTTATAATTCTTAACTTCGGTTAATAATTTAATATTATTAAATAATATTTAACCGAAGTAAAACATGTTTAGCTGTGTATAGATGTATCTATGTATAATATACACACAAATACGAATAAATTATGTACACGATTGTTTATTAAAAAAAGCAACGCGCCTCTCTCTTGCTCCAAAAATACGATACAGACCTGCACTGTGCCTGAGATGTATGATACGTAACTCTCTCTTTCTATCTTCACTAACTTCCTCTCAACTTCCCTTCGCCTCACCAGATCACACTTATCGTAACCCCAACCAAGTTACTCCCCAAGTCGAGCGTGCGTAAAGAAGTTTTACTTCAATTTGATTGAATGTATAAAAATGAGAAAAAAATGTATCAATAATAGTTATAGATACGGATCGCCAATCGCAGTGGCTATAGGTTAAGGCGACCCGACATATCGGAAGCGGTGAGATAATGCAATCATGTTTAGCACATACAGCTTCGCTAGAATTTTAATGTGTTAAATACACTGATATTACAAGCGAGTTAATATAATCTATGTACAGGCTTGTGTAACTACACGTACAGATAACGAACTGTGTTGACAACAGGATGTTGTGAGCAGAGTTCGACTGACAACATGTCAATAATCCTCTTTTGACGGGTGGATATCTTCAAAAAGATACACTGCCTTCTGGGGGATTCTTACCCTCTAAAACCCCGACCGGAGCCCCTCCGCACTGTGCTCTCGGAGAGCACCTCCCCGGGAAAGTTTAATCCCTTCCTATGCTCTCGCAGTGCAAGGCGACACGGGCCAGCCGATGTCGCCTTCTTCCCTGGTCCACTTCAGCGTACGATAAAGGCCCACACCCTTGTCGCCCAGTGAACCCGAGGCCACTTTTAGTCGCTTTCTACGACAGACAGGGGATACGGCAATCTTATTCTACGAGCCCAGAACTACAAGGCTGATGTTATCTTAAGTTATCTTTTCTCTAGAGTCGCAAGAAGTTTAGTTTTGGTACATATACACAAATTAATAAAATTGGAGTGTATGTTTGTGATTTTAAAATACCGCGTTTTACTGCATGCATGTGAATGTACATACTATACTTGTAGCAAAATAACATTTTTACACATTTTACAAACCAATATGTCTATCTGTCTGTTCCGGCTAATCTCTGGAATGGCTCGACCGATTTTGACGGGACTTTCACTGGCAGATAGCTGATGTAATAAGGAGTAACTTACTCTACTAGTACTTAGCACTTGAAAAAAAGGAAATACAAAAATCACTTGCTATAAAACGTCCAGGTGTACGGCGATTGGCTCATCCCCTATCACGTATCTAACGTATATATGTATTACCTAAAAGATATTTATAAGTCATTTAAATCAGTGCATTATTTCTTAGCAGCATTTATTAATAAAATATATTTAAGCTTATTTATATATAAAATCAGGTGGAATTGACGTCAATTTGCATGTAAAAAGCCTGGCAATTAGGTTTAATTCCTTGCCTCTTCGACTGGGAATGGAACTTGCAACCATTATATCTTAAGTGGCTTAGCCTTTAATCGTTGTTTAAATCTATTGTTTGTTTTGTTTAATGATATTAGTTTTGCATAACAAATAATTCTAGAGACAGACTTGTCATTCACAGAACAGATAGAGTATTAATTTGACCTTAAGATAGGCTTCTGAGAATAATGTTGATTTCATAAATGTAATGAAAATTAATAACATGATAATTAATGTTGTCTAGTTGTTGCACATTGAAAATATATTTGATCTATCTATTTGATCTATCCTGACCTCTATTTTGCGTCAGGCCTGTATCAATAGGGCCTCTAATCTGCTATTTGCCATTGAACGTTTCATTATGAAACCGATATATTACAATCATATCATTCCATCATTACTCGTACCAAATACGTCAAATACTAAAACACTATTTGCGTGCCAGTAGTGTGCCATCGGTAAGCCACAGTGGCACTAATTAACTAAAAGCCTACTAAAACTAGCTAACTAACACTATGATGACAATGAACAATTATTTTGCATACATTTTGCTAAGCAGACTCCGGGTACTGATTTTAAGCATTTATTATATTATGCCTTAATTAAAAATAATATTTTATATGTTGTAATAACATAGAAGCAGTTCTATTGATCATGCAGCAACGTTTGGTAATCATAAATAAAGGAAAAACTCAAACAAAAATTGCAATTTGTTTTAGAAGGTTTTTCCTATGTTTATAATATCTTGTAATCAATACTAATAAAAATAACAAAATAAAATGAACAAATATTGTTTCGAAATACTTTATTTATTTCCTAACTTTTACAGTGAGAGTACAAATTAAAAGTACTATTATATCTCTTTGGCATAACTTTAAAACTAACCTAATCTAACCACCTTCCTAGTTCTTGGCGTAAAATAAAACTAATGCCATCTGTTGAATGTTTCGGAAATCTAAGTTATATTACGAAGTCATAATTCAGTAATTGCTTCTCCATTTAGATTGAGCACTTCTATGGCATGTTCGGAAGGCGGTCGCCAGCAGGGTATTTCAGCATACAGCGGTTCTGACGTAGTAGAGTCAATAACGTCAAGCTTAGCTTCGCATTTTAGTGCCTCGATCGCGGAATCAGCCATAGATCTGGATTTTTGACATCTTAATTCCTGTGAGTAGCTCATAGATGGCGCTTTCACAAAACGAGATGGCATCGTGCCAAAATCATGATTTCGTCGCGGCAAATGGTCATAATGACATTCTAGTATACCTGAAGTAAAACAAAACAATAAAAAAAACTGTTAATTGCTTCGTAGTTGTTTATATTTCAAATTTAAGAAATACCTCTAAAATTTTCCAACATTATGGGCGAGATGTTTTGTACCACAACTGGCCTCATAAACTGTTTTAAATTTCGATCCAACGTGGAAATTGGTTGATAATGACATTTGTCTGAAGGAGGCGGCTCTGAAATAAGAAAATGAATCAATAAAATTAATTAAAGGCGCATTAATAATGTATATGCAAAAGATAAATATTTAAAAAAAGTGTCCTGGCCCATGAGGGGATCGAACCCGCGACCTTCGCGTTATTAGCACGACGCTCTAACCAACTGAGCTAATGGGCCGATGAGTAATAGAAACGAAAATAACTATATAATAACAGCTTTTGGATAACAATTGTGTAAAAAGTAGAACTTACTCATAATTAGCAAAATAAGAGAACAATATAGCTGTGGTGGTTATGAGGGAGTGCAAAATAAACCAAATAATAAAATGTAGATTACATCCAATTTTTACATACAAAATATTTTGACTAGCGTATGCGATCAACTTGTCGTGACATAAAATACTCGTTAGCTGAGTAATTTTACTTGCTACAGCGCGTGCAAGCGTAAGATTAAGGAGAATGCTTACTGTAGTTTAGACACCTTAACCATTTTCCATCAACTGCAGTTATACAAATAATAAAGAACACGAAATAATTACAATACCTGGTAGAGGCGTGTGGAAAATGCTTCTCATGTAAGGCGGCGGTGCATCATTATTGTCAATCATAACTTGCATACGAATATCGTTTACTTTTCTCACGTCTTCAAACCGCGGTCGCCTGCAACGCTCAACCATCACGATCATCACTGCGACTGTGATGACCGCCATCATCACACCTCCCGCTATGCTTACGACTGATATTAAATCCATTGATGACCTATCACGTTCTTTGTCATTCATCACTGCTGTGATATGCTCAGGTTCTGTCAAAATATGAAATGTTTCATCGTCCGTAGGCTCCTCGGTTGTAGTTAAATGTTTAGTGTTGATAATTTTAGTAACATTCTTTATGGAATCTGTATATTTTTCTGTAATATTCGTCTTTTTAAATTTCTTTTGTGGAATTTCAGTTGTGCTCAGTTTTGGAACGGATTTTTTAGTAATATTATCTGTAACAGTTTTCTTATAGCTGTCAGTAGATGTTAATGGAGATTTGGTTGTTAATTCAATGCTATTTCTTTTAAACTGTTGTACGGCAGGTTTCGTAGTTATCTTTTCAACCGTGGCTGTGTATAAAGCCAGAGAACTGTTAGTCGAAGTTGAAACTGTTGTTAGGATTCTAGAAGAATTCAGTCTTGATTTATTTGTCTCCATGCTTGTCATGCTGTTAGTTGGTCTAGTTACAGGTAGTGTTATTTTAGATAATATAATGTCTTTATCTTTGAATTTTGATGCATTTGATACATTCTTAGAAATGATCGGTGTAAAAGTCAAAAGAGTATTATTATTTCTTGTAATTATATTGGATGTACTTGACATTATTTTTTTTATGAATGGTGGTACAGATGTATGAGATGCCATTGAGGATGTGAATCCGTGCTCAGTTTTATTAAATTTTGTAGTAGAGTTCTTCGTTGTTAAAAATGAAGAAGTTGTTAAGGCTATCTTTTTGAAAGTTGCATAAGAGACTGCTGTCGGAATAATCGAAACAATTATAGTACGAGGAGTTGTAAATTCGGACGTAATCTCTTTCTTAGTTGCTACACGATTCCTTGAATGTGTTAATTCGTGATTTGATTTGATTTTATAGTCAAATATAGTGGATTCACCTTTCTGTGTGGGTTTGATCCAAATTTCTTTTGGTTTGAATTTAGCTGTTGATAAGAGAGTTCTCATTGTAGCCTCTTGCTTCTTCGTGATTTCCAATTTAGGTGTAAGTTCCTTTTCCGTGGATGTATAAAAGGTAGACTGAGTAGTACTCAGATTTCCTTTAGTTTGAATCGGGGGTATGGAAGTTTGCTTTGTAGTATTGTCAGTTATTAAAAAAATCCAATTCTTTACAGTGGGCAAAGTTGAATCAATAGACGGAGTTGGGGAAACAGTGTCAATGGATGTTTCAGTTCTGTTGTAAATAGATTTTGTACTCATGCTACTCCTGGTAGTTGATTGTTCACTTGTACTTTTGGAAACAGGCGTCGTAGTTGTCGTTGCTATAGTAATATTATCATACATATGAATTGGCGTGGATGTTGAATTTACGGTCGTATTATTCACAGTTTTATTTCGGAGTTCCTTAGCGGTTTTTTTGCTGTCAATGTTTCTTAGAGTTGTAATTATATTTATTTCAGTAGAAGACGGTTGTTCTTTTGTTGATGGTATTATTATGGTAGAAGTAGTAGATATAGGGGAAGTTATAGTTGTGCTAACAGAATTAGAACTATGCCCAGAAGTCAGTGGGGTTGTCACAGTACTTATCTCTACAGTAGTGCTACTAACAGTAGATGTATTGCTAAAAGTAGATGTACTAATAGGCATTGTGGTAGTTGGTAGAGGATTAGTACTAGTTGTAGATTTTGTTGTTGTTAGTAATTCCTCCATCATAGTCGTTGAGGCTTGGGTTGTTGACATGCGAATTTCACAGCTGTAAAAGAAGTAATACACTTTAATAAGGTTATTAAAGATGTTATTTAGTATCCATGTTTTCCAATACAAATCAAATCCAAAATGATTTCGGTTAGTTATAAAGGAAACGTTCATTTACGAAATAAAAGTGATTATGTGGTCAACCAAAAAATATATAACGCTTCTATTTCAATAAATAATTTGTAAGTTACGTTCTTAGCTATGGTTCGATTAAGTGCACGTATGTTTGTTAAATAGCGTTATCTTTTTGTTAATTCTTTGAAAAGTTATTTTATAAGGTATCGAAAGTGGCAACCCACCTCTCACCTTGCCATCCTTCTTCACACTCGCACTCTCCCGTCTGCGGCGAGCATTTTCCGTGATCAGCACATCTTGTGCAGTTGTGGACACAGTTTGGACCCCATTTATTCTCTGGGCAATCTGAAATCACAGAATAGATTTTTGTTTATAACATAATTTTAATCTGCTTATATTCGCTCTATCAATATATTTATACGCTAAAAATCCACCCTCGTTTCATTTTGGGCTTATTTCTTCCTCTTCGTCGGACTCACTCTTGACTGATAGTGTCATCACTCCAGGTGTTGGTGGCAGTTTCACAACTCGCTACACTCTCACACGCCGCTACTACTCTCTCAAGGCCGCTTTCCTCGGGCATTCATTTGGTGAGGATGAGTCATTTACATTAGCGTAATGTCAAAATGTATTGAAACTGCTTGTCTATTGAATGGAAGACATTCGTTCTCGTTATGTTAATGTTAATGCAAATTAGGAAGATTAATAATAATTACCATCTGAACATCCTTGGCCGGTCTTTCCGTAGGGGCATATTGGCACGCAAGATACGTCTCTCATTTTGTATCCTGGACAGCAGACAGCCACTTCAGCTATTCGTTCTTCTGTCTAAAAGATAGATGTGACAAAGAAAGAGTACTATTAGATATATATTTATACCAGGTGGAGGTTGGTTCGCCCTTAAGATTTTTCTTATTTATTAACATTTCTTTCTCATTATATCCTCATATAATATAATGTCAAGTATCACCAAACTTTTAGGTCCAGAATATGACAAATACGACGGTGCATATGATTTTTTCTTACACTTACATTTAAACCGGCAAAAGGAAACGCATTCCCTTCTGTTATTCAAATTATAAATAAGTCATAGATCTTCGTAGCACACTTTCTACGTACCAAATTTTATAATATGTACAAAAAATGTAAAAAGTTTTTTTGTTTAATGTTTTCTTTACATTCATATAGAAATTTAAAGAAAACTGTTTTTCACTACAACGTCATTACGTTGAAGCTAGCAAGTGGCCACACTCTCTTAACAAATTGTTTTATTTATTTATTTAAAACAGATTAGTCTTACTAAAATTGCATAGCAACACTGATAGCTTGGACTCAATCATTGGTACAGTATATCTCAAGGAAATATCTACTGACTGGCAGTTAGTAAAATTGCGCGTTTAGAAAGGGCACGGAATGATACATTCGAAGGTTTCGATTTACGATGTATTTTGTTGACTTTAACGTCCAGAAATATAAATCGCTGGTCAATGATTATATTCATAGGCCAAAAAATGTTCGTCCGAAATAATTTATCACAACGTTAAATGTGCATCCTGAAAAATGGAATCGTCGTTAAATGTGCATTCAGAAAATCAAACACACCGTTAAAAGTGCAATCGATCAATAATGGAAGTCAGTATTAAATGTGCATCCTGAAAAATGGAACACGTCGTTATATGTGCATGCGGCGAAATTGAAAACGTTAAATGTGCAGCCGGAAAAATGAAACACACCGTTAAATGACTTTAAATTTATTGCGAAAAAGGTTAGTTTACGCGAATTGTTTCCTTTGTCTTACCTCAAGCTTGGTAAGATCCCGCATCTCGGTGTTCCAACGGGAACATCTCGGCGGCATCGAAAAGCACCACTCGTACGTACGGACCGACATGGGGGCCCGGTACTTCACTCGTTTCGTAATGTTGTACCTGAAAGAATAAACAATATTTTTATTCTTAAGTGGAATGAGAGGTTGTACAGGTTGTGAACCTTATAAAAGAGTACCACGGAATAGTATCTTGTTATAGAAAATAAATGACTATCGACAGTTACTAAACTTCAATATGAACTTTCCTTCTCTTCTCGCAAAATGGTTTGGAATGCGCTTCCAACAAATGTCCGTAAAGCTCGAACTAAAGCTACCCTGGAACCTTTCTCTAAACGAGGAATAATTTGACATTTATCTTTTTCCAAGTCAAGCGTGCGCACAGTTTTACTTCGTGTACTATTTACATATTATATGATATGGAGTCAAGACTTACTTTTGCTTCACCATGCAGACGTTGGGTCCATTCAGGCTCGCCACGTCGGCCACCGTCGCCATCACCATCACGATCACCACGCACCATAACTGAGTCTTAGTCCGCAACGTGGCCCACGGCACTAGCATTTTTCAACCTCACTCCACAGTTTTCCAGTCCATATTGGTGGCTTACATTGACTGACAATACACTCGTGCGCTTACTGTAATTTTTTGAAGTTATACTTCCTTAGGCGCGAAACTATGATGACAGTAACAGGTGTAAGCTGAAGTGATAAAAAATATGCTTATATACTTTTGTGTTGTATTGTGATGTGTTGTAAATTAAAATACTATTAATTTTGCAATACTGTAACAGTTTAACACAGTGAATAAGGTTCAGTTTAATTTTTTTTTCTTGGTCAGTTGAATTTTATTCACTGTGTTGACTGTGTTGACTATCCTTCCTTTAGTCCAGTCCTTTTATTATTTTATTGTTATTATTTTTAACTATTTATAACGATGTAGTATAACTTAAAATTAATAAAACGTATGCACGCGCGTGTCATATATTTAAATTAACTTTTTTTTTTTAATCTTAATGTACTGCACACATGTGTCTCACAAGGGAACTTAAGACTCATTGGTACAAACCGATGTGAACTTCCATCTGTCAGGATGTCAGTCACACGACCTGGCATTAGGCTATCAATCAAAGGTCAATTGCTTGCTTAAAATTGGAAGAAAAAATTATTATGTAAGAACTTTTTTTATTAATTTTTTTGAAGAAAGTATAAGGTTCTGTGGCCTAAGTAATGATGACTGGGGCTGACGGTGCGCGACGAGTATGCGAGGCTGGTGGAGTTATGAAATGGGCCAGCTATCACACGCTTGCTTCAATTAATTCCGATGTCCTCTTTGCGCTCCCCATCCTGTCTAGTTAGTTGACCCTGTGCGTGTAATTCAACGGATTTCCATTGCCGATTAATTCCAGCGTTCAATTATATAAGTGTAAAATTTACGGGTAAAAACAAGCAGTTGTTAGAGATTTGACAATTGAAAAGAGATGACCGCAACTACTATGACAAAAGTGAAACGGAGAAGAATGCAACGAAATAGTTATTATTCGCGTGCGTTCAACGTGAATAGATCCTAAGGAATTTCTAACTCCATTGACAATTCAAAAAGAGGTCGTCGCCTCGATTGATAAAGCCGATGGCATCTCCTCACATCCTGCCTGACAATTGATGCGGCAACGAACACGTGCGCACGCACTATTACATACACGCAAACATACGAGTACGCATAGCTGTCTATTTTCAAACTTAGGAATATATGTTTAAAGTACAATTTCGGTTAACTATGTTTTCAGTTAAGTTTCAGTTAGTTGGGCAATTATGACACGTAATCCAATGATTTACGATCTGTTTCACATTAGCAGTTATAGCAGAGTAAATGGCGACATCAAGTCTGTTTAATTAATCTATTGTTACATTACTCGTAATGTAACAATTAAAGTATGAACT
The DNA here is from genome assembly GCA_029286785.1 of Meandrusa payeni. NCBI lineage: Eukaryota > Metazoa > Arthropoda > Insecta > Lepidoptera > Papilionidae > Meandrusa > Meandrusa payeni. Next base: position 962,541 of record JAGSMX010000017.1, read on the forward strand.
GTGCCTGTTTATATGGTTATCTTACAGCCAAAGCCAGAATTGTTGTATAGTTTAGGTCCCGGTCATTAAGAATGAAACTATCGTAAATTATTTTTCTTATAACGTTTTTTTTGTTACTCATAGCACAATTCTTGCGCGATGTAGATATTTTCCGGGAAAGCCCCACCCTTGGATAGGATAAGGAGGGTTGCTGGTGTTTCCTCGGCCACTCCTTCTACCAGCGCCAACGCTTCCCGAAGTGGCATGTAAGTTTGTTTAGCTTAGATTGTCGCAAATAGTTTTTGTTAATAAAATAGCTACCGACCGAGTTGTGGTCCGGCTCTCTCAGGCGCCCTCGGATCGGAATGCTTACGCGTAACATAGTCCAAACCGAGGTTACCCTCACCGGGGGTATCCTTGTGTCGAATTATTAGCTAGAGGTTCAGGCTAAGCGACCTAAGAGCTATATCACATCTCAATCCGGTGAAGCAGTAAAGGCCAGCCTCACTGGCCAACTGTGTAGTTCGTCCATAAAAAAAAACTCGATACTTTCGGATTGAATCTCAGTTGGATTGTATCAATAATATTCCATTTTCGATTTCATACGTACAAAACACTACTATTAACACACTTGCTATTATTTTTGACCGGTATTTTGCGATGGGCTCGTAACCTGTTACATATGACTGATACTATCATGACATACGACTATTACTGACTTAATTAGCTCGGTGAATAGCAGATCGCTTCTGTCTGTCCCTCGTTAAGAAAGAGTTAAAGAGTACGTATTCTTTTCTTTTACAAATCGTCCACGAGGTTTAAGGAAAGGTTATAGAGACCAGATTGATGAGGTCCTGTAAAAACGTAGTAGGTGTGAACTACGGATTTCTTGAATCCGTAGTCGCTACAATGATTCCCTTTGAGTTGTCCCTGTGATTGTTATTTCTACTGATACTATAATATACAAGAAATAACTGAAGTATCAAATAAACGTGAAACTGTAGAAAACTATTTCTACCAGATACACGTCTCCAAGTCTGTTGGCTCCTAAATAAATGGTTTGGAGTCTGTATGGCGGTCATTGACCTGCCGCGGAAATTGCCTAGCGAGTACTAAGCGATTTTTTATTAAACAATACAGGATATCAGTGTTCCCTGTTAGATTTACGACATATTTTACGAGCAATTTGTGCGGTAATGGACGGGCGGAAGAACGCTGTTGGGCCCCCTCTATTAGACCTAGTTACATCTGACTGTTAACTGACAAAACACGTCTACTATGTTTATTCGTTTGATTGATTGTAACGAGACGTAATGTACACCTGGGCTTTGAACTCTGCTCTTTGATCGGTAACTTCGTCACTTCGCCAATATCTTCAGAAATAGTGTTTTCTCAATCTCAATTCGTCTGTTTTTTTAATTTCGTTTTAAAAAGGTTCCATATTAATTTTGTTTTTTTTGTTGTTTCGAAAAATAAAAATCATTCCACCACATGAATCAAATAAAAGTGAACGCATCGAAAAAAAAAGACAATTTAAAACACTTGAATGTCACTAAACAGTAGGGTTGTCACTTATTGTTTGTGATTTCACTCTATTTTGCTCTAATTAAAAATTATCGTAAATAAACGGAGTAGACGAAATTATTCAGATACATGTGATATAAAGACTAGCTATATAAATGCTGTTGTCATAGATGTATCGAATTCACCGATCGTCTTTAATTGTTGAGAAAGGACAAAATATAATGAACGTAAAGCGTCCGACGACGAATGTCCTAGTTTAACCTAGTGATTGCCCTAAAGTCGAAATTCGACTTTAACCCAGAAATTGGTGCACACAATTCGGTAAATCTGTCAGTCGTTATACTAAACCGCATAGAAGTGTGTGAAATGCTTTTTTTATTGATTTAATGCATTTTATATTCATAATTTAAAAATACATTAGCGTTTTGAACTCCTTGTATAACTTTAAGTGTGGGATATTTCTCTTTTGTCCGTGACATTTTACAAAAGCTTTTGCTTCACTTATTAGAATAATGATTATGATGATTGCACCTCTTTTTTAAATCTTTTTTAGAAAAAAAGTCGGTAGCCCTACGTAAAGAGTGTCGTGTGAATATAATTTTAATTCACATAGCATGCGTATGGCAGTCGCTAAGGGCAACCATGATGGATGATAAATTGCTTCGACGAGCGCACCATGCAGCCGCTTTGAATTGATGTTAATTATGTCTAATTTAATGTTAGAGTGCTGGGGCAAGCTGCTTTAAGTTTTAAGTCAGTAATGGAGAAAGCACTGAATGTGATTTAATATCAAAGTTCATATTGAAGGAGTTAACGTCCAAATTCCTAGGAATTCCTATTCCTTATAGTCTTTGTTGGTCGAGATATTAGTAGGTTTATGACAACTCAAGAGAGTAATCCTTAACGACAACGAGCATGGATGTGGCAGAAGAAAGAATGTAGGCGTCAGAACTTCGTGATATAAATATGACATTTCATCACAATCAAACCATTGTATACATTATTGTTTGATTATTCGTGAAATAGCAACCGACCGAGTCGTGGTTCGGCCCTCGGATCTACAGGCTTACGCGTAACATAGTAACCGTCCAAGCTGAGGTTACCCCTCACCGGGGGACCCTTATGTCGAGTTACTAGCGATAGAGGTTTAAGCTAAGCGACCTTAGAGCTATGCCACCTCTCAATCCGGTGTAGCAGTCAAGGTCAGCTTCTCTGGTCAATCTATGTAGTTAGTCATAAAAGAAAAAACTTATTGTATTTGCCATTTGGCGTTTTTTTGAACGAGTGAACGGGCATAGGGATCACCACGGTCCACAAACATAAAAAATACCAGGGCTTCAAGTCTCTTATTACAATCAATAATTAGTTTTAACAGCACACTTGGGTTCCTGTGTACGTTGTATTATTGTACAACGAAAGATCTGTCATCATAATCGTAGATTTTGATAGTTTTGGTAATCTCCTAGTTTAGTTGAACCACTATGGTTTTTCGATGATGTACGATTGACACTCTAATATTGATTTAATTGATTGCTTCAATTGGTCCACCTGGTGGCACATGTGGACCAACAGCAGAAGGGCTTAGAGGAGTTGCATATCTATTTAAATAATTTTCTATCTCTATTTGCGATCGTGCTCAAATTAGCAATAGCCACATAAAAAAAATTTAATATACTTATGTATAGATTAATAACACTGATAGATTCTTAGACATTTAATTTATTGTTTTAATTAATTACTTTCGTGGCAATTTCTGAACGATCATCTGAATTCAGAAATATCAAAGTTAAATCAACTGCATGACGCTTCACTTAAAAAAGCTTTGAGATACTCATATTTATAGAATCACACAGGACATTTAATACATATCTTATTTGGCCTCATATGAGACAAGGGTTATTATGCCCATCGTAGTATATATTTTTTTATTAAAACAAAGAAGAAGTAATTACGTAATAAAATATAATAAGTGTCTCCATTTAACTAATAGAGTATTTACGATCATCTGTAACTCACCCAATAGGATTTATAGAAAAAGTTATCAAGTTAAGCAAAAAACAAAGCTATGAACAAAGGGAAAATATATCCGCTTATTATTAATTAAAAAAACCTAAGCGACATAAACAAAAAACACCTAAAGGTACATAAATTACCTGTCTGGCTAAAACACAAACCACAAAGACACTTTGTTAAATGTTAAACGCACTGACAGAGTACCAGGATAACAGAAACGGTGTGGAGAGCGCGCGACTCGCAACGCGACCGGGAGGGAACTGGGATGCTGCGACCGACGACTCGGGCTCGGGATGAAAAAACACGGATAGCGAGCAGGGCTTTATTAGTTTCTTGGAAATAGGGAGCTGGGCGTCTTCCCTTCGGGTTGTTTTTGTTCGTAAACCAAAGTTATGAGACTTTAAGACAAGGTAAACATTGGTATATTATTTTGTCTGTATCACACTGTAAGAGTAAGAGAGACGCGTGCATATTTTCTTTCTCTCTACATACATACATATACAAATTTATTTATTTTATTTATTCTTTATTTGCACACAATACAAAAAAGTAACAAATAGGCGGACTTAATGCCCGAAGGCATTCTCTGCCAGTCTACCTTGGTGTTGTGTAGAGAAAAGTAACGGGTGCAAGCTATGTAAGAAATGCATATATAATATACATACCTATTTACAAATAAATTAAATATATAAACATAATAATTATACATATATAAATACATATATATAATTATAGATGGATAGGGACAGTAATTGTCTATTCCTTGCTTAGGTAAAGCTTCCATTGTAAATGTTATACATATAAATATATATAATTTACTTCAGTGGTGTGGTAGACCATGCTCGTTTTTTTATTTATTGCCGTAATCTCTGTCTACCTCTCTGGGTTAATGGCGTCAGTTTATTAATTTTATTTTAAATGTAGCATATGTTTCCTATAATTTGTTTTAAATAGTGTACCTTGAGATTCCAACCAACGGCCATGGGATTGTAATTCATCGAACGCCATATGCAGCTGTTGTTTTTAATATCGTATCCGTCCTGATACCGCATTGCACTATGATACTAACAAAGTGTTCATTATGGATTCTATTCTCATTGTAATCGCTTTAAAACAAATGGTATTTTATCACTCGGCTGCATTCATTTGTTTATATATGCAGATATGAACTGCATAGATGCACAAACAACTTGCCCGGATAATCGAGCTTTGCTCGGTATTTTTGTGGTAGGTTGTGGTTTTATAGATATTATATTTAGATAAGAAATACATTAACAATTGATTAGTTTCACAGATTTTTTTGGCTAAAAATCTCCTTTTCAGAATTTTTTTATTTTTTCTTAATTTTAATTAGAGTTGTTTATGTTATTTTATTGTTATGTTTCTATATTCTTGTTTCGTTTGTTTTTTCTAATCTATTTTCTTGGTCTAACGCCAAAACAAACTGTCAATGGCTTAGTGTTGCTTAGCAACGTCTACTGATGTGAAGCTAGTGTATTTACAGATAAAACTACATTTTATAAAAATGAATACTAGCTAGATCGATTTATCACCACTAAAACTTCATGCATTGTAATAAATGTCATGAAAATCGTTTAAGCCGTTTCCGAGATTCATATTAGTTAAGTATTGCTTGTTGTTAATCAATAACTATTGTTGTAATAATAAGTAAAAAATGTTGTCGTAATAACCTGTTGTTTATAGTAATAAAAGCTCTCGCGTTCTTTTAATCATTAAAAAAGCGAATTCACCAAAATAACCCTTTTCACCAATTATTGAAATCAAAGCTCCAGTAAAACGATATTCAGTAATAGTCATGCTTAGTGTGAGAACAAGAATATTTACGAGTAAAAACAAACCGATTTCAAATCGAATTAAACGTTAAACGTTTACGCGCGGACGCCCTCTTTGTATTTCCGAACTATCGTTGGAATATTACGAAGTAGAATTTATCAGAACCTAAGCAAATTCTAATCAAACTACCCTTTTCAATAAAAATGTATCATCAAAATCGGTTGGCGTGATATTTTGTTGTTCGTACATTTGTTGCCTACCTATTTGATGAAAATTTAAATGAAACCACACGAGTAACTTTCACTAGCTTTCGAATAAAAAAAAAACAAAATCGGTTCATCCAGTTAAAAGTTACGAAGAAACGAAAAAAAAACAGATGAATTGAGAATATCCTTTTTTGAAGTCGGTTAGAATTGTAGCAACAACGTTTAATGTTACCGAACTTACCAGGCAAACAGAATAAACCAATTGTGGGCATAATAGCGAAGGAAGTGTACTAGGGTGCCATCTTAAGCAGGAGGTAAGAACAAAACAATGTCGCTATTAATCGTAGTGAATTGATTTCAACGTTAAAGCATTTAGAATAAGATATAATTTGGATTGGAGCTATCACAGGCGGTACATAATGTGGGGAGTGCATTGCGATTCAATAAAAGCGGGCGACGCAGTGTCGAGAGCACTCGATCCAATATGGGAGCTCCGCCGCTTGTAATATCGGGATGTTAGGTAATGTAATGTGCCCATTTATTTTGCAATTTCGGCTTATACCTGCGCGGATCTTTTAGCTGAATAGAATAATATTTTTCTATACATACATAGCCGAAATGCTCACATCATATTTGCGACATGCCCCTTTGCCCTTTTTATAGGAAAAGGGGCCAAAAAGCTCACCTGATCTTAAGTGTTCAATATCGCCCATGAATATTCTTAAAACTGTAGTATCACTTAACTGCGATTAATAGCTACATTGTTTTGTTCTTACCTCCTGCTGTAGGATGACACCCTAGTACATTTCCTTCGTTATTACGCCTACAATTGGTTTCATCCTGTTTGCCTAGTAACATTAAACAATGCTGCTGCAATTCTGATAATGTTCAAAACTTGGTTTCAGTTTATCTTTTAAATCTTTTTGCACATAGAAATACTTATATATAGATAGATAGATTCTTTATTGCTCTAATTTTACTATTATTACAATCAATTAAAGTAAAAACGAATCTTAATCTATAAGGGGCTAGGGCGGTCTTATATATGAGCGATGTTCCAGGCATCATGTAGGACGGTGACTGTAGAGTGGTACAATAAACATATATGTACATATCATTTGTTTTAGCATAAAAGTGGAGGAGCTACATGTGCGTTACCGGCATGTATCTTGATAGTGCGTGGAAGAAAGTTATGTGAGAAACGCACAATTGGGAACGCAAATGATTATGATGGTGTCAATGGAGGAGATAGCTTCCTTTTAGCCCTACAGGGGTAGACAGATGAAGCAATCGCTGTGTTATACTGCTTAAACTCTAGTTCTTATCGTGGTTATCATCGCATAGTAGTGTAAAATAATGACAGTTTGATCGGGAACCACATGATGTATAGTAATTTAACACGGACGCACATAGTGATATTTATTTATTTTAATTTTGATTATATTTCAATTAAAGTTACATATATATTGGCCACAGACCTTCTCTGTAAACAGAGTATAAGGGCATAGACCCCCACGCGGCTCTAGTGCGGATTGGTAGACTTCATATGTGACTAAATCTAGAAGATTTAGGTACACATGTAGGTTTCCTCACGATGTTTTCCTTCACAACCGGGTGCGTGGTAAATCAGCACTTAAAATTCCACGAAGAAATACATTGGTGTCTGCATCGGATATCGAACTCGGGTTGCTAGCGTACTATGCAACAGAAATAGACACTGAGCTACCATTACTATTTCAATTGACCTTTTCAAAATGAGTAATGACACAGTCAAATAAGAAATAATTTCATTAGTTCTGTACCCGCATAATTTGTACTATTGGTATTTACGCAGACTAAATTTTAACAAAAGGGATGAGGGTTTGATAATCAATAGAACTCTAAATTTAAGTTAAAACATAAAATTTGTAAGTTTAACTATTCTTGAATTATAGTTAAATATCTGTAAGAGCAATATAATAAGTTTTATTACAATTTATACCGAATTTTCTGTCTGCTACCGTGACAGGTGATGGTCACACTCCAAGCAAAAATTTTAGCAAGTATTTTTTTGTAAACTCGACTATATACTAGTAAAAACAAAAATAATATCTGCTATTTAAAATCTGATTATAATTAACTTCAAAGTCCCTGGGCCACCTTTGCCCATTGCCCTTGAGAAAAAAACTTACGAAATATGTTTTTTTCAATTATTACATAAACACATTTTTTCTACAATTTATTTATATTTTGACAAGTATATAAATCTCTTGTTTATTTACATTCTATTTAATTTTTCCTCTTAGAATTAACACATGCCATAATTATGATAACATTATTTAAATTTGAATTCAAATTCAATAAAATAATTTCATATGAAAATGAGAAATTCAAATTTTGTATCAAATTAAAATTTATTAAAATGAAACAGAAAATGATTATTAAAATAACAATAAACATAAAACGTATCTAATAATACTTAATTTATTATGGTAGGTGTTTACTGCATTATTTAAACTTGTTTTATACAATTAAAAAAATATCATGTTCCAAATTTGAATTATCTCATGCGTAAACTAAGTACAGTGGTGATGATAGAAGCCAGGAGAATAGTCACGAAGCTGGTGACGTCGTATCCTCGCACAGCCGCATTGTAGAACCCACCATACACTTGGAGCCCAGCGGTCTCGATGCTGGAAAGCGATGATACAGCTGTTAAACTTTTATGAATGACTTTATGAAAGAGGATGAAAACTATTATGCATTATTTGACAGAAAACTTCTAGCAGGTCTTTATTTTGTGAAGTATTTATACAGATTAGCTAATAAAACTGCCATGAACTATTTCACCGGATTTGAGACGTGGCAATGCTCTTAAGTCTCTAAGCCTGAACCTCTGTATGTAAATTTGTAACTTGTAATGTCTCGTTTTTCACCAGGGGCTAATTATGTGTAAGTAAAAATCCGGAAATTAGAAACTCTTTCATTTAAGCTGTTTGGGATACAACCCTAAGACTGTCACATTTATGTCAAATTTCTAGTCTGAAATTTTGTAAAGTTTGACTAATTTAATATAAACTATATGTTGTCAAAAAGCTATGGAAAGAAGCATACGGGTATCAAGGGAATCTGATAAAATAAAATCTACTGCCATCAGATGTAAAACAATAACAGAATGGTATCCTAGAGAAGGGCAAAGGAACACAGACCACATAAAAGAAACAAAACGTGAAACAGAATAACAAGAATCAGAGAAAAATGGAGAAGACTGGCAGCAGATTGTGGCATAACTGAAACTAAAAAGTCCAAATAAAAAAAGCTCATAAAAAATATATTTCACTTTAGCAAAGTCTGAATGGATGCAAGAGAATTGATCGGCTTAATAAACGATCAGACCACATAACAGGTGATTATGTATGCTTGTGTAACAGCACGGACCAGTCAATGTGTAGGCCAGCTCTGTCCGATGAACTTTTGGCCCATCTGAAGGGCAAACTCCATCGACCTTCTGAATATTCAGTATTATTCTAACTCGAGAAATACTTAAGTTTCTTAACCGAACTACATGCACTATCGTGGACTATCCAGTTCAAACCGAATTTGAATCGAACATAAGCCCGAATTTGTTTTTGCTTGTGACGTTCTGAGAAGAAAGAAAGAGAACTGCAACCGCCGCATCGTCCTCCATCACGACAATGCGAGTACTCACACCGTGCACAGAACAAAAGAGTTTTTAGAGCAAGAAAACATAGAATTATTAGACCATTCCCCGTAAAGCCCCGAGCCCTAATGATTTCTATACTTTCCCTAAAATAAAGAATAAATTGCTTGATCAGAGATTTTCATCACCTGAAGAAGCTGTGGACGCCTACAAAACGGCCATTTTGGAGACCGAAACTTCCGAATGGAATGGCTGCTTCAATGTTGGTTCCATCGTATCAAAAATGTGTCAAATTCCGCGGAGATTACTTCGAAAAGCAATAAATACATTTTAAATAGTAATGTTGTGCCACTTCCTTGATTCCCGAAATTTTCAGTGCCGCCCTCGTACATTTGTTAGTTGGAAAAAACTTATGGTGAATATCTTTAACAATATAAAATTTACCTGAATTTGCAATAATCGCCATCGTAGCTCCAACCGAGGTACTCGCCGGTACGCAAATTCTCACTCTGCAGCCACTCTTCTAGAGGTCTGAAGTAGTCCCGCAGGGCGTCGCCGCTCAGCCTGCCCTCTCCAATGCTCTCTTGTAGCACTTGAACCCAGGGTGCTGATGATCCTCGCTCCATAAGACGTCTAGGATATAAAAAAAAACTTTTTACGTCTTTCATCATTTTTAATTTAAGTAAATATACTTCTTTAGGCGCGTTATTAAAAAATGATGACAGGTTGAAGCTTGTGATTATATACTTTTACAAGTGCTCCAATACATTGATATAAATTAAAATATTAATTATTTAATAAAATAATCCATTTGCATGCAATAAAAAACTATTTTTTAATGATGCCAAAGAAGTATAACTTCTCACGGCGCGTACATAAGTACGCGCTTTCTTATATGTTAGGTACAGTGGGACATTATATACACCTTGTATATTATTTCCTAGTGTTAGGCATAGGATTTCTTAGTAAAGAGTATTATAGCTGGACTGCAACGTGGCACCAGTACACGTTGCTGGATTTCACAGGTGTTAATAAATTTTCTTTCCTTACGATGTTTTCCTTAGCGCCAAACGCGTGGCAAATCACCATTTAAATTCTTCTTCCATCTATCTAGTTACTTATCTATTGCAATACCGACAATATACTTTTTAGCGTCCATAGACTAATGGTTTAGGGTACGTTCTGCGGAACGTAGGATCGTAGGTTCGAATCCCCTATTCTACTATTGAGAAGAATCATCTCCTTACACAAGCTTTAGCTTATTTGAAATGGTTAACAACAATATTAGTAAAAAAAATATTGCTAGCATTCTTTTCAAAAAAATTATTGCTTTAATATTATATACTGTACCACCAATGTTCTTGTTTGTAGTATTCTGTCATACTTTGTTTTCCTAATAAGTTGTATGGATTTTAATATGGATCCTTAGGATAATATTGAGGAAAACTTTTGCTTCATATTTTTTTTCTAAAATTCTAATTTTTTATAATTTCCAAGCAAGTGCTTGACTACGATCCCACCTGATATATACCGGTTATAAAAATTTGTTTGTATGCATTTATTTTTACCAACATGCAAATGTCATTGTAAAAATTAACCTTCGTATTTTGAAAAACACATTAAAAATAATTGTTATGTAAAAACGAGCAGAATGATTAATATTCAATGCAAATGGTTTTTCGAAAACCAAAATGTTTAAAATACCGTTCGGCCGATATTAAAAATGCACATTTCGTAACCAAAAGCGGGCCCCTCTTGACCCTGACTATAAAATATAATACTGACAATGACTTCGTTATGAGAATTTTGATTAACAAATCTGTATATTACGCACTTATGAATGTTATGGTGTCAATATCTTGGCCAAGGTCTAAACGTTCAAGGAGACAGATGTGCAGTACAAGTTCGCTTTATAATCGGTAATGTTAAAGTGATTAATAAAGAGAAATACAGAGGAAAAGAAAAATATAGAAATGAAACGATGTACGCGTGTTTCAAACTGTCGTAGTAGAATGGTAGTGGTAGTACTTTTTTTATTGAGTTAATATATGCGCGGTGCTCAAATTTTAACAAAAAGATATAATAGGAAGAAAACAAGTTAAAACAAAAAACGACTTCAAATCGAATTAAACGTTAAACGCTATTACGCACGGACGCTCTTTTGACGGATTATCGTAGGAATATTACTACATAGAATTAATCAGAACCTAACCAAACTACTCTTGAAGTACATGCTTTCCAATCATAAAATTTATTAACGAAATCCGCTAGCGTTATATTGAGTTATTCGTCCATTTATGGCGCACAAATTTGATGCAAATTTAATATTTAAATGGGTTAATGGATGACATTGTCAAAATTTGATCAAATTGACCATAATAATGTTACCACATTGGAAGTACTAGCTTTCAAATATTACAAGTATTATCAAAATCGGTTCACCCAGTCGAAATTTATGATGGTAACAAACATAAAAAAAAACCATACAAACGAATTGAGATTCTCCACCTTTATTGAAGTCGGTTGAAGAGCAAAGCGTAAGTTTAGATTTAAAGGATGTCCACAATAATAGGAAATCCAGAAGTGCGTATTGATCAGATACTCTACCGAGAACGGAGGGGTTAAATCAATTAATCCCTCAGCATGCTCTTCAAAATCCATTTTGTAGAATTCCAAAAGCCTTTTTTTTTGTTCACGCGGGGGAATCTTTTTATAGACCATCCCCCGGTACCCTGGGTGGGCCCGAAGGGATGTGTGGGACTCGGCCTGAGCAGCCCCTACCCACTAAACCTTCCGCGAATGCCATCAGCCGTTATGAGCGGGGTGCCCCGGATCTGTCAGCGACAGGACACCCCCAACGACCGGCCGGTCCCGGCAAAGACCGGACTTCATCCTCCAAGGGGACTTCTCCGGCACTCAGAGAAGTCCCGATCGATGCCGACGCTGGGGTCAGGTACCCATCCTGGCCCCGCTTCGGATTACGGGGGCGGCAAGAGGAGGCGTTCGTAACGCCTCCTGCGCACCCCGATACGTCGGGAATTCCGAAAGCCTAGCCACCTTACGCCAATATTAAGACTAAGCTGAATGAAGTTTCTGACAAGAGAGTTGATATTAATAGCCTCGAATTTATCTACTAAATGTATCAATGTGTCATTACGGTTAAGCAAATGGTTACATTAATTGGATCAGAGGAGTACAAGTCGGGTTGCACAATGCGCCTTGCACTACCGTAAGACAATACGTAGCTCGCACCGATACGCTTATGTAAGCGATTCGATTTGCTCGCCAGCAGTCTTCCTTGATCATGTCGCCTGGCTGGACTACTTTCCCGTAAGCCGATCAGTTTCTAGTTCACTCGACTTGCCGGATGTATCACTTGCTCAATTGTGGTTGGTTGATTGGATGCATATCCAGATTATTTAATTAGTAATACGACCAAGGACAGACGTATATACATGTATAAGTATTGTATTACACGTAGTAGTAAGTCTTTAAGTAAATGTAGTAAATTGTAATATAGATTATGTAAATTCTTACAAAAAAATCCCGTAAAACTTAAAATACTTTTGATTCAATAAAACTATTAAATCAAAACTACATTCATTAAGATCTCTCCAGTAAATTGTGCAACTTGAATGAATATTATCTAATATCTAATATATTTTGTTACAAATTCACCTAACGTTATTGTTAACTTTCTAATAAGCTTAATGTGCTAAAAATGGTTTATGTCAATAGTCGGTTGGCTTTGAACCCACGGCTATATATTACAGACCGTACATAAAACTTAAAGTACGTTGTCGTTTTCACCAAGATTGCGGAAGCCGCCAAGGGGCCCCAATATTCTGTGTGACCTAAAAACTATACGTTTGTGTTAGGTTCACAAAAGGGCGGTGTTTCATTTTCTATCTCTTACATTTTTGGCACAAGATAGTCACAATGAGTATATCGAAGATTGAAGAAAGCATCGTATATGAATGTTATGCGAGTCTTTGCTTCGTGCGCTTAAGTTACACAAAAAAAACATATATAAAAAATCAAAACACACAAAGTTCTATGCCATAACAATATTCATATGGGACTTTATTGAAACCGGAACCTTTCAAACGAAAACAAATCTAAATCCTGTTACGTATGACTACAAATTAACAATCTTTTATTTGAAGAGACAGTTGACAGTTAATAAATACAATTTGTTGTCTGACTACAATGTTTACAATCTTTCATTCGAATCATGATTACGTACGATTTGATAACCTGTAACAAATCAGACCATATAACTGCCAATAAAACAATTCACGGAATATTCCAATATTTCACATTGTACGTTAATTGTATCAGTTGGCATTCCTCAAACCGCTGCTATAGCATCAGATTAGAGCGCGTGCTCAACTGAATCGCGGCCATGCAACCGATGTAATACGCATTTGCGTAATTCATTTCGTTATTAACTTCAAATGTATACGAATGATCATCTAGAGGTGTTAAGTAACTAATATGTTCTGTAATAAAAGATATACTAAGTAACTAACTTACAGGTAAGTAAACGTACGACTGCGAGTCGTTTTGCGCTTCAACCCCGTAGTCCAGGGCTTATAGAATGGGGCTATGGAATCCTCTACCTGTCTTAAAAGGCGACTATAAGGGCCCTCGGGTACACGGGTGACAATAGCAGGGGCCTTTGTCGTCTGCTTCAGTGGACCCAGGAAGACGATGGGACGGGTGTAACCTCCCCGGGACGTGCTTCGGACAGTGCAGAGGGGCTCCTGTGTGTTCATTGGAAATCACGGAGCTCCTCGTCATGTTCCGAAGAAGGCCGTCAGGGGAGTTTTAGTGCGTACTGCCTCACATAACTTCATACCTTCCCCCCGGAAGTGGGGTATCGAAGGGAAAAAAGAGGAAGCTACGACATTATTATGTTACCGATTTCAACGGTGTCGTAGCCATTGTAATGATAGGTGTTAATATATTAACTTGTGCATTAACGTGAGAATGTCAACTGGGGGAACAAATCTAATTATTGAGCAACACTTTGATGTTTTTGTTGTGATGATGTATGTAGGTCACATAGTTTAGTCAGAGAAGTTGACTTTGACTGTTTCACCACATTGAGAGGTGACAGAGCACTTAGGTCACTTAGCCAGAACCCTTCTATATTTAGTAACTCGACACTAGGGTTCCCCCGGTAAAGGGTGACCTCCGCTCGGACGTTGTTTATTACGCGTAAGTACCAACTAAATAACTGAAACAAACATTAAGCTGATAAATTCTTACTAACTAATCTGTCTTAGTTACGCTTTCTAAATTCTATGTAGAATTAAATATATTGTATTCCCTTGGCCCCTATTGTGCATAACTAAAAGCTCCTGATACATTATTGTGTATCATTACGACTTGTTTCGGACAATTACCGATTGCCGTTATGTCCTGAGTGATGTAATTAGAGTTATTTACGCACATCAGTAGCAAATGCATTCTGTCACAAGGTTAATGTCCCGGCGTGTTATTGCACTATTTAAAGTATTAAGCTGTAAAAATAAGAGGACGTTGAAACAGTTAATTATTATACCAGAGGCCATCTGGTTATAAATAGGGACATAATTATGTAAAAAATGAACATCCCGCCTATTTTTAACCGTCTTCATAAAATAAGGAGGTAATACATTTTTTAATATTCGTGCCGTTATAGCGCCGTCAATTATGAATCGATTTCGAGTGGAGTTAGTTTAGCTTTTGAATGTCCCGTAGTTTATCCGTGTAAAAGCAACCAACCGAGCCGTGGTTCCTCTCGGAAGACCTCAGATGGGGCTGCTTACGCGTGTCGATGTGCCCTCGTGACAATTTATTGGCAATAGAGGTTCAGGCTAAGCGATCTAAGAGCTATGCCACTCATTGCGGTGGAGCAGTAAAAGTCAGCTTCTCTGGCTAACCTGTATACTTCAAAAAGGAGGAGATTCATTACGTACGACTGGTTAAACCGATTTTGATGATCTTTTTTATTTAAAAGCTGTGGTTCCATGTAGTCCAATCTAAATTTAGTCCAATTCTGACAATGTCATCCATGAGAAAACCATGTCTTAAAATTGCATTAAGTATGTGTGCGACGAATGAACGGTTAACTCAATATCCCGCCAACCGATTTCGATGATTCATTCTTTATTAAAAAGATGTACTTCAAGAGTAGTTTCATGTGAGTTTGTTTAGGTTCTGGTTTTTTGTAATATTCCTACGATAATTCGCATATACAAAGATTTGATGTCTGTTTTTGCTCATAAATTACTTTTTTTTTGTTAAAGGGAATCTTGAAAAAGATATCCCGTATTCTGGGCGCCGAAGGCGGCAGTTATGTGGGGTTTTTACCCACTAAATCATCCCCGGTGGCCCTTCCTCGGTGCATGGTGAGGGGCTCCGGGATCTCCATTTGTTTTAATTATGGTAATTTAAATTTCATTGGAATGTGATCTTTAATTCCGAAGATTTAGCAGGGAACTGCTAGAAATTATGTGGAACAATGATTAGTGATTGTGATATTGGTAGGTTTATGACAATCGAAGACTAGTACAATTTGATTGGAATCGAACAATCGATGCGATTTAAAGAAATATACTTTATTTGAATTGGACTACAGTCACAAACTAGTTTTTTTTATAGTCAACTCATTTGCTTTTATCGTCAGCTCATTTGCTCCAGCTTACGGGTCAGCTGATCTTAAGAGATTATTATCGCTTACAACACCAGAGAAGCTGCAAGTGTACAGGCTGAGGTCTAACAGGATAAGGAAACGCAATTTAAAAGCTTCTGATCAAATGAATAAGGACAAAAAATATTTTGTTCTCTTTTGAAGATGGTATACAATTCGCACGTATGATACCTAAGTGTTACAATATCCGAGCAATTGTTCCTACACCGAGTCTTATCTTACTGTTGCAAAATTGACCAATACTGAATATTGTCACGAGACTGTCGGTGACCACATAAATAACTATCTAAGCTCGCCATATATAAACTCACAATGGCAGTCTGAATGTACCAAAATCGGCACGACCAACGCATAAATTTGGAATAAAATGATCGATTTATGTCGTATTTATATTATAATAAGTATGTAAATGATATATTATATTTTTTAATGAAATATAAATAAGTTAATAAAAATATTTTATTTTAAGGTTATTTGTCTGTCATGCACAATTTATTTCAGTTAGCTAGAGTCTTTATCTTCCGAGATATTGAAACTTTATTAACCGACCCATTTTGCTCACGGCTATATTTTACGTTAATGAAAATTCGTAACACTAACTGGGAGCTGTACTTTTAATTAATCTTCTAACGACGATCCGTCTTACTAAT
Source organism: Meandrusa payeni (assembly GCA_029286785.1). Lineage (NCBI taxonomy): Eukaryota > Metazoa > Arthropoda > Insecta > Lepidoptera > Papilionidae > Meandrusa > Meandrusa payeni. The sequence continues at coordinate 979,047 of JAGSMX010000017.1, forward strand.
ATAAGTAAAGTATATTCCAAATTAAAATAATAGTAAATAGCATTTAATTTATTCTATTCCGCTACATTTGAGCGTTACGTACACTTTATTGATCGTTTTTTCGATTGACATGATTCAATCTGCACGTAACAGTACTGCATTGCTCCTTTACGACTCATTAGCTATCTATCTTTACACCTTTATTAACTCTAAGCACGATATTGTATTTATGTTTAATATTGCAACATGGTACTACAGTCTTCATTATGCAATAGAGGTACAATCTATATAACATGTTCTTGTTCGGTTGCATATCTGTGTGTTTATAAGGTGTGTTTGATGAAGCTTGAGATAAAGCGTTTTATATTTCAAAAATGCGAGTAATCATATAAGAGTTATATTACTTAACATCCAGTGAACAATTATATTTATTGTATACTAGCTGCAGTGTGTTGCACGGGATTAAAAACTATTTTTTTTCTGAAATAAACGTATGTAACCTAAATTACTTGTTATTACACATCTGCCAGTGAAAGTCACGTCAAATTTGATCCAGCCGTTCCATGGATTAGCTGGAACATCTTCATTTGCATGTAGTAAAAAACAGTTAATATTACAAACAGACCCTCAAATTTTATTTCTTTGTATAGATATTTAAAAGATAACTTTTTACTTTCTTATACAAGAAGAGGAAAACGGATTTGCATATCGTTAGGTGTTAATAATCACAATTATAAACACCAGCTTTAAATGGAGTTGCAAGAACATTGCCGGGTATTATTAGCTGGAAAATAGAAAGAAAAGTGAAAGAAGAATTTTGCATGTTGTTGTAATTTGATGTGCGATTTGATGATTTGATGATTTGGTGTGATTTACCACGCGCTCGGCTAGAAAAAATTCTTAATGTGAAGTCTGTCAATCCGCACTAGGGCCGCGTGGCGGACTACCTTATATACTCTCTTTCCTGAGAAGGCCTGCGCCTAGCAGTGGAACATATGAAAAGGCTATAACTTTAACTTTAAAGCAAATGTCAAATTAATTCCGGTTAAAGATCAATGTCCACTAACCCGTATAATTAGATTAACGAACTCTTTGTGAGTTAATCTTTCGTGAGAAGTTACACAATGTTATAAGCTCGTACGTCCTTTTAACTATTTTGAGAGGTAGACAGAGATAGCTTAAAATGGAAAGATTGGAACCATAAAATACTTTTGACAATTCCATTAAGATGGTAACCTAGTGTAACAATGGTTACGGATTTAAGAAACATTAACACTGAGAAATCAAATTAAAAATAGGTTCCAATATTTTTTCTATCTCAGACTGTCTCATTTTTACTATAAATTGATTGTAAGTTATTCACTGGCGTTAATTGTTCTTCCGCGGAAGATAAGATTACAAGCATTATGAAATATAGCGATAGCAGTGAGTGGAATAAGTCGAGAGAGATTTAATCATTTCTATATAAGGATTAAACACAATGTCGTAAATACGAAACTGGAAAGTCGGAAACATTCAAAAATATACGAAAATGATATAACAACGGTTGTCATGAGGAAGCAGTCACTGGCTATATAGTTACCACGCTGCAGCTGCTGTGTTGTAATATTATTTATTTGTTTTCAATATTCATGTTTAATGTCATTGAACATCGAATCAATTTTGAAGCTTTTGTGTGAGTCGAGAGTGAAAACAGGTCGATTTTAATTTTTTTAAATCTTTACACAATTTGTATTTCTTGCTATCGTTCCAATAGATTTAATGGACATGAATTTAAATCAAATAAAACAACTTTAGGATATAATTTAGTGGTAGCAAAGTAATATGTAACTTTGAGTTTTCTTTTCCTCTTTCTGTATGAAATGAAGAATGAAACAAATTGACCTTTCTTGATTTTGTTGCCGTAATATAAGTAAGAAAGCTCTTTTGATTATAACCTTTGTGTCAGAGTCAAAGCGAACATACTTCTTAAGGGCTACATTTCTACTTCTATAGACTCACTCCTGTCTCGTCTTGTTTTAGCCAGCATTTGTTGCGATACATTAGAGTTTTTCAATTAACACCTTCATTAACAAAAATAGTCGGGAACCAAAACTCGGAACCGAGTGGGAAGCACTGTCTTACTGGTAATTTTGCCACAAAAATACCTTCAGCACGATCGTGTATACAAATCTTTACTACACTGTAAGAATGAATCGAATACTCGTTTTCGTAAGTTGACAATATTACTAGAGTAGCCGCGCGATTTAATTTACAGTTCGTTACAATGAAAGTCATTCGACGCTTATAATGACCTTTAAAAGTCAGCCTTTAAACATACGAATCATTCCTTAATTCGAGAAATTTCTCGATATAATTGTAACCAGCGATAACAAAGGGAATGGATCTGGTGTTTCTCTGTATGCGTTGGGTAATGGAAATTATAGGGGTGTGAGCTCGATGCCGAGGGCTCACTCGTGCCGGGAGAGTTATGCAGTTAACGAGTATTTTAACGGCCCGCATGATGCTCTTAAGCCAATTGGTCATTTCCTCTACGACAGACGGCGGCGATTGCGCGCAATGCTTTTTATTTTGTTGATTTTTGTTCACGCACAATCTATTTTTACGGCTGGCTACTGTCGACTTTTTATTTCACCAGAATGAGCGAGTGATGGCTCGGCCAGATACTCTATAAAGAGATGGTTTATATTGTTTTCATATAGTTGTCACAAATGAATTCTAATCCAATCCATACATTCACTGGAATGCCACAAGGGATTCGGACCAATATTGTTCTTACTGCTTATATTGAATTATACGCTTTAGATGTATTTACCTATGTATATTTTTGTTACTTGTTTACTAAGTTGTATGCTTTAGGTAAAGTTACGAGTTAGGTCGAATTATTTTAAATTGATAATTAATCCCGGTCAGATAAAACACCTGAAACACGCATTTCATCATGATTTGGAAGGTAGGAAAGTGAATACTTACCTAAGTATTCTTCCAGCCTCGGGATTCCTATAGATATCACACTTGTGAAGCGGACGAGAGGGGTCCCCAGGGATGAACTGTCCAGTTCGGGAACAGAGAGCTCTGTGTATCTGGAACTGCAGGATCGTGCTCACAAAGTATCTGCGGAAAAGAAATGAAAAATAAATGATTGGTCAGACCTCAAAACCCCTCCTGCCTACTATTATACCGTTTTATTGGTTAGGTTGCAAGCTACTAGACTAAAATACCCTTCCTAATTCTGATCTACCTGCTAAGTCTCTACCTGCTTTTAATAACATGTTAATACAATTATGAATATCGTCGGAACTATGATACATCTTTATTTTATGTATTTATGTAGTTATATTAAGTGTACATTATTTAGTCTATTTATAGATCAGTATATTTAATATATATTTTTTTAATATTTATTTTATCTTTTATTAGTCTTTTCTTAGGTTATCTGGAAGAAATAATATTGTTTAATTGCGGTGTGCAATAAATTTATATCTATATATTTATCTATACACTTATTGTTGACCTGCCTGAATCAAATAATATTATTTTTATTTATTCTCTACTTTATCACATGATTTCATCTCCTGGTGAAATGTTCTTCCATTCAGATATTATCTAATACTTTTATTACCCTATAATAGCATGTTAACATCCTAGTTTACGTAATGAAATAGCTTTTAGTATTTCATCAAATCTTATTACAGTGCTATCTATTAAGGCTAGATATTTATGCGAGATATTATTTAATACCTTTTCTGATCAAACTGTTTGCGGAAAACACGGAGCGTATCTACTGCTAACTAGGTCAGGTTTTGCATTTCTACTGTCCCAGCTTGAAACTTTCGCATGGTGATTATTGCTTAATATTATAATTACATTTTGCCATAATCGGTATAGCTTCTTAATTGTACTGTATATAACTTGATATATAATACAGCTTTAAGATTTGTCGATAGCTTAGGTATATGGTCGTTTTACAGACAAAACTATACGGGATATATTGTTATTTATTTGAAAGAATATGGTATCGTCGACGGCCATGGTAGATCAATGTTGTGTAGTAACGCTAGTAATGCGAGTTCGATCCCTGGTGCCGTCATCAATGAAATTGTTTGTTGATTTACCTCGACGGTGAAATCATCGTGGGGAAATCTACTGTATTAGTATTTTTTTTAACACATGTGAATTCTGCCAAAGCCTATGCCCAGTAATGTTCCCCACATTTGTATGTAGGCTGTAACTTTAACTTTGATCAAATATCAGTTCAAAAAATTATAAAAATTCGGCAAACAATTGTCAATAAAAAGTCCTAAATAATTCTAAGCTAGGCTATCGCTGAATCCTTTTCTTGCCTTTATTTTTAATTCTCTCTCTTTAATTATTGTTTTATGTGAGTATAAACTAGTGCTTGGCCACGAACCCACCTGATGTTCAGTGGTTAGTTGTATAGTGGTTGTTACAATTTTTGTATGCTACTCAGACTAGAGGATACGATGTTGTGTAGATCTACCCGGGTATTATAATTACATTTTGCCATAATCGGTATAGCTTCTTAATTGTACTGTATATAACTTGATATATAATACAGCTTTAAGATTTGTCGATAGCTTAGGTATATGGTCGTTTTACAGACAAAACTATACGGGATATATTGTTATTTATTTGAAAGAATATGGTATCGTCGACGGCCATGGTAGATCAATGTTGTGTAGTAACGCTAGTAATGCGAGTTCGATCCCTGGTGCCGTCATCAATGAAACTGTTTGCTGATTTACCTCGACGGTGAAATCATCGTGGGGAAATCTACTGTCTTAGTATTTTTTAACACATGTGAATTTTGCCAAAGAGAAAGCCTATGCCCAGTAATGTTCCCCACATTTGTATGTAGGCTGTAACTTTAACTTTGATCAAATATCAGTTCAAAAAATTATAAAAATTCGGCAAACAATTGTCAATAAAAAGTCCTAAATAATTCTAAGCTAGGCTATCGCTGAATCCTTTTCTTGTCTTTATTTTTATTCTCTCTCTTTAATTATTGTTTTATGTGAGTATAAACTAGTGCTTGGCCACGAACCCACCTGATGTTCAGTGGTTAGTTGTATAGTGGTTGTTACAATTTTTGTATGCTACTCAGACTAGAGGATACGATGTTGTGTAGATCTACCCGGGTATTATAATTACATTTTGCCATAAACGGTATAGCTTCTTAATTGTACTGTATATAACTATATAATACATCTTTAAGATTTGTCTATAGCTTAGGTATATGGTCGTTTTACAGACAAAACTATACGGGATATACTGTTCTTTATTTGAAAGAATATAGTATCATCGACGGCCATGTAGATCAATGTCCGGGCTGTTGTGTAGTAACGCTAGTAATGCGAGTTCGATCCCAGGTGCCGCAATCAATGAAACTGTTTGCTGATTTACCTCGACGATGAAATCATCGTGGGGAAATCTACTGTATTAGTATTTTTTAACACATGTGAATTTTGCCAAAGAGAAAGCCTATGCCCAGTAATGTTCCCCACATTTGTATGTAGGCTGTAACTTTAACTTTGATCAAATATCAGTTCAAAAATAATAAAAATTCGGCAAATAATTGTCAATAAAAAGTCCTAAATAATTATAAGCTAGCAACCCGAGAACGATCTCCGGTGTTGGCATCGATACAATTGTTTATTGCAATTTTAAGTGACTAGAGTGACCACGCGATCGGCGGTGATGGAAACTGTAGGTTTGAAATTTTCTATTTCGTTAATTTAAATTTCCTAACACATGTGAAGTCTACCAATCTACACTAGGTCTGCGTGGCGGAGTATGCCTTTTTACTGTCTTTACAGGCCTGTTGCTTAACGGTGGGTTTTATTAGGGTGTAACTATAACATTAACTTAAAATTAAAAAATATAAATATTGTTCACAAACGTGATATTGAAAGAAGATAAAAAAACCGTGATAGGGTCACTATAGCTTTGAGCGCCTGAGCCGTATGTTTGTCCCTGCTATTAAAAAAGAGTAGATAGTTCGGGAGTAGTCAAAAAGACGATTAACAACAAAATACAACCGAATTGACAAACAGCCTTTAAAGATAATCGACAAGACCCAAAAGCTTTCATGTATTCATTCCCGAGTAAATACTTCAGCACCTTCATCTTAGACTTTAACAAAAATCCCATCGAAAAATTTGCTGACAACGATGTGGGTTACAAATTAATTGAGAGTAGTTTCAAGATATATTTAATATGTATCAGTGGTCAATGCCAATAAATAAATAAAATAATTCGAGGATGTAAGTCATAGCAAATTCGTACTTACTATATTATATGTTGTACTTAATCCAGTGCACGTTTAGTTTAACAAGAGTATCGCCAAGGTTAATGTATGTAATATGAAACAAAGGCCAGTTTCTTAATTTCGTTATAAAAACATTTTCATTATGAAATAATGAACACTGCCAGAGACAATGATTTCGTCAAATATTGTTCTCTATAATATTGTTCCATTTAAACTCTCCTAGTACAGAAAACTGCCCGTTGTATTGTTTTTCATTTTATTGTGAGGCGTTAAGTGATTACTACTTAACACAATCAAAGGAATTTCAGTAATTTCAGTAGTTTTTATTTATAGTATTGGGCAGGTGCTATGCTATCTCGCAGCTTTGGACTCAGTGTAAAGGCGGGCTAAGAGGTTAATTGATAATGCAGCTGAAACCAATCTGCTCAATCTGGAGCATAGGCGTAAGGTAGCTAGACTTTCAGTTTTTAATAGACAGCAATTTGAGGAGTGTGTTCAGGAATTACATGATCTATACCTCTATCCCCGTTCCACCATCGGACTTCAAGACGCACTGCTGGATTTCATCCTTTTGTTATGAACAATTCTTAAACCCGAACAAAACGCTTTGCTTCGTCTTTCATTATTCGTATAACAAAGGATTGGAATAGTTTCCCGCGACTGTCGTTCCCTCCGATTACAATGTGTTTTTAGTAAATAGGAATTTACTAGGCTAGTGCGCCTTAGCATCTCGTTCTTCATGTCCACTTAATACCAGGTGAATTAAAATTTCAATCATCAAAAAGCTTCACTGCTATGACAACTTCAGAATTTAGAAGTGGGCAGACTGTTACTGCTCTCAGCGTTAATGTATCTTGTAAAGAGAGAATCTTAGGTAGGTTTGTTAGTTACAACGCAATCGTATCACGAGGGTGCTTGATTGAGAAAGAGAGATGTTCAGTGCGATACTTCAATTGAATACTTAATTTCCTGTGACCTTTTCGTAGAGGCAGAGCTAAGGGCACCCACTAAATCAATGTACTACAAAGGTAATGGAAATATATTAAAAGTGGTCACAAGCATACAACTTACACACTCGCTTACAAACGCACACACAGAAATTGCACTAAAATATATGCCTAAATAAATCCATGAATATTCGTGAGAGGAAGGACTGCCACCTATCGCGTAGGACTGTAGGTGGCAGCGCAACATTCAATACTTATAGTATTAACTCCTACTATAGTATTAAAGTCTTCCTAGCTTCTAACTCGTTGAAATGTATGCTCTTATCGGCATTTAGTGTGTTAACATACGTCTCACCAGAGCAGCGACAACTTCTGTCCTCTGAGAAGAGATTTATTATGTCAATTAAGCGGAATGCTGTATAATTTGACAACTAAGACAGTTAGCTTGTGAATGCTACAACTCGGCCGACCTTACACCTTCGATGTTGCAAGTTAACAAATATTAAGGAATTTGTTAGCAAATATATTAGCCAATTATTCGGGCGCACGTTCGGTAATAATGCCATCAATCAATAGATAAATTACACAATGGTCCGGTTAAGCGGTAATCGGTGCGTATTGAAAAATGTTTCTGTTACGTGTAAAGGAAAGAGGGTTCGTGTCGATTGTGAGCGGGATTATAAACTGCGAAAGGAAATTTTTAAGCTTTTGTTTACGTTATTAATACATCTGTCCTAGAATACGTTATGGAATAGTAGGTTTTACATGGACGCAAAGTTTGATTCAAGCTTAGTTAAATACTAGTTCACTAATCATGTGCAATCAATGTGCTAAACATGAAGCGGAAAGAAAGTCATTAATAGATAGCCTAAAACTGAGGGAGCAACATGTGAGTGCCTTCTTAATGCTCCTGTCTGCCCGACCTCAGAGGGAGCGAGGAAGCTGGTAGCTATGACCATGCAACATTGATGACTTTCTTTTCGCTTCATGCGACCGATGTGTGTGTACTTAGGTTAGGGTGTGATAGGGGCCTGAGTCGTCCACCAAAGTGGACCCGGGAAGAAGGCGACACCGGCTGGCCCGTGTCGCCTTGCGCTGCGAGGGCACAGGGGGGGAGGGAGTAACCTCCCCCCCCGGGACGTGCTCTCCTTGAGCACAGTGCAGAGGGGCTTCGGTGCGTTCCACTGGAGATCCCGGAGCCCCTCGTCATGCACCGAGGAAAGGGCCACCGGGGAAGTTTTAGTGGGTAAGAACCCCACGTAACCGCCGCCTTCCCCCCAGAGGGCGAGGTATCTTTCTGAAGATTTCCTCCCCGTCAAAAAAAAAAAGGGTGTGATACGGCTAACATGCCCAAAAGGGCAAAAGTCCACGAAAATAATAAAAAAAAGTTGCTTGTCTAAGCGAACACATACCATAATACGTTCTCTCTCTTTGTCTTCATTTCACAACAAATATCGAAACATTTTTATCGATTGATCACCTTTATCCAAATTTGTTTAATACATAAAAAACAAGTGGCCTTTAGACTGACATAAAACTTCTTTATCTCCATTTATGTGTATGTTTACTTATATGTATAGACATAGGCCTGCTCTGTTTTAGATATACGAAACGTAACTCTCTTTATATCTTCACTAATTTATTTCTCCCTCTTTCGTTCGCCCCGTCCAATCACAATTTTGGTAACGCGTCAAGTCAAGCGCACGTAAAAAGTATTACTTCAAACTTATTCCGTGCCTACTGCTTTCCCGTTGTTATTCAAACCCCGCCAATTTGCGTTAATAACTTTCAATGTGTATCGTTCTATAATTTATCGATTAAATGTAGTTTACACAGGATATAAAAACGTTGTGTTGCAAAAATGGAAGCGCCTCACTTTCAGATGTTACGTTTATAATTGTTTACAAGTTAATTGGTTGCGCCGTTAAAAAGTGATAAATAGTGCGGCCCGCGGTATTATCGATATTTTGTCAGATTTATCGAGAATGGCTTTGTTAAATTTATTGCTGTTATGAATAGATTTTTTATTACGGTTATTAAATCGCTTTGCATATGTTACATAGTAAAGTCGATAGATGACGGGCGGTTGCAAATTTTATTACGAAAGAAGAATTGATGGCAGCTATTTAGTGAAATGTAACAATTGGTTATAACACGCTCTGGCAGCGCCTTGAAATTTAGATTTATTTATTATAGATAATGCCATTCAATATGATTGATACTTTTAGTAAGAGAAAAAAGGTTTTATTTTGTGTCCTTCACATTTTAACTAGTCACATAATTAATAAGTAAATCAAAAAATAATAAACAGTCCCCATCATGTTGTGTCTCATAAACCTAATAATTGAAGAAAGCGTCAATAGCCTCGTGGTTTAGGATACAGTCCGCGAAATGTAAGGTTGTAGGATCAAATATAGCACAAGCTTAAGCTTGGTTAATATTAAAGTTGAATATTAGAAATATTAAAAAAAAATTGTTAACATTCTTTTCAAAACAAAATCATAAGATTCAACGCACAAATCTGGCGTTGAACGCCCCACGACGGCCCTTCCACGGTGCATTGTAAAGGGCTCCGGGATCTTCAGTGGAACGCCCCGGAGCCCCTCAGCACTATGCTCTCGGAGAACACGTCCCGGGAGAGGAGGTTAATCCCTCCCCCCTGTGCCTTCGTAATGCATGGCGACATCGGCCATCCGATGTCGCCTTCTTCCTGGGTCCACTTCAGCGGACGACAAAGGCCCCCAGGCCTCTTGTCGTCCAGTGAACCCGAGGCCCCTTTTAGCCGCCTTCTACGACAGACAGGGGATACCGTAGCCTTATTCTACGAGCCCAGAACTACAGGGCCTATATATACCATTTCCTAGCACAAGGTTAAGTTTAGTTGGAATGGTTAACAAGACTGGTAATAATAGATGTAAGAAAAATATGATTAGCAATCTTTTAATTTTTTTAAAATGCGAAAAACGTAATTAGTTCTCATTATTTTAGTCCGACAGGGTAGAAAGACATCGCTATCCGCTAACCCTTTTATTTACCCCTAACTTATTAAATAACATATGAGATAGTTGTATGTGCATCCCCATACACCGGGCACGTACAAATCTACATTTACAAAGATGTGTCGCGAGTCCTCGCTATATTGTCCTGGATAGATGCAATAAAATGCAGTTGCATAAATGAAAAAAAAACAACAAACTGTCACTTACTTTTCCCGGCATTGTGCGTCGGTGTGAACTTAATCTGCCATTCACGTAATAACCGGTACATCTTGATAACAATAATATTTTAAGACCGCCTCACACTCGGCGCGAATGTGACGTTTGAATAATCGCGCATATTTGCGAAAATCGTCGCGTTTTGTAACGTGTGTAACTGTTACATTTTCGTGTAAGCGAGACTAATTGTGATTGTTCGCTAATTTTGTAACACAAACGGTCTAATGATGTTTTTTGTTAATATTATAAATATATAAACAGTTGAAACTTTTTTAAATTATACTTAATTTAGCGCATTTGGAAAAAAAGATCAAAGTGTATTTACTCACTGTTCCAAATTTACGTGAATATTAGTTATTGAATTAAACTATTTTCAACCGACTTAAAAAAAGTAGGAGGTTCTCAATTCGTCTGTATGTTTTTTTATGTCTGTTACCTCATAACAATGCACTGGGTGTAGCGATTTTGATTTTGGGATCCATGAGAAAACCATACAAGTTTTAAATTTGCATAAGTACATGCGTGACAAATGGACAATAATAAATCAATATCGCGCCAATCAATTTTGATTGAAACTATTTACGCCAACGTACGATGTGTTATAAATTTGATAAACTACAGAAATTTCAAACCCAATTTGCGGCGTTAATATCTGAGGCACAAATACGAATTGCGGTTCCAACCCATTTCGTAATGGAACAGCTTATCAAAGCTGTAACAAAACAACGTTATTAAAGAATAACATAATAATATATTTCTCGATATCCGTCAAGGCAATTACGTATAAATGTCGATACAATTTGCCTTGTCTGTGGCCGTAGTAAATGATTGTAATAGTACTGTAGCTACGTAGTAACCTTGCTTGTCCCTTTCGCGGTGGACGAGTCCCAGGGCCCGTTCGCTTTGGTGATGTTGACGCATATCTTACATAATTTATGAGTTCACATTATCCTAGTCAACTTTCACATCCTCGACATTTTTATTTAAGCTAAGGTACACAATGACCCGAAGTCTTGAGCTAATAAAATAAGGCTATGGTATCCTCTGCTTGTCTTAAAGGCGACTAAAAGGACCTCGGGTCACGGGCAACAAGGATGGGAGCTTTTGTCATCCGCTGCAGTGGACTCAGGTTGGGAAGAAGACAACGCTGGTGGTCCTGTGTCGATCTAGCGCTGCGAGGGTGCTGGGAGAGGGAGTAACCTCCCTCGGGACGTGCTTCAGCGTAGAAAGGCTTGGTCGGTGCTTTCCACTAGACATCCCGGAGTCCCTCGCCATGCACCGATGGGGGCCGTCGTGGAGGTTTTAGGTAGTTAACAAAAAAAAGGTACGCAAAGGCGGAATTAAAATGGGCTAAAAGGCCCTGATAGTTTATGTATTTTTACATTTACTCTTAAATACTTAATGAAGTATACCCCGAGCTCCGATAATCAACGGTAAATATAATTAAGACCAGATTTTCCATATTAATTAATTGCAATAGTAATTATATTTTCATAACCACAAACCAATTGCAATACGTTGCGCAAAATCCGCCAATGTGCTCTTAATATAACTAATATGGCAACCGATGTTTGCACGAAGCTCCTAAAAATCGATTTCGAAAATCGACCTCCTCCGTTGGTGTTGTGCCACACATCTGCGTAGGCGGCATGCGTTAACTGAAATAGCATTGCCTTTTAATAAGGCATCTCGTGGCGATGCTATTTGAGGGAAATCGCTGATAAAAACGACACTTAAGGCTTAAAAAGTTTCCTGCTCGCCAGAAACACTAGCGATGTCGGTACATATCGAGTTAATAAGGAATGCTATAAAATGACCGGCTACCGCGATAACATTTATTATGTAATGTTATGGTTGCTGGAGAGGCGTTTTACTGTTTACGACTTTTGAAATAAAATTGCTTTACGCACTCTTGACTTGCGAGGCGAATAGAAGTTGGACTAGCGATATAAGTAAAAAATTGATGTTAAAAAGAGAGAGAGTTACGTGTCGAATATAGAAGGTATAGTGCTGGTCTGGGATATTATCTGTATCACACTGTAGAACCAAGAGAGAGCAGTGCGCGCGCACACTTTCTCCTTTGAACAATTATATATATAATATTATAAATATATATGTCGGCACGTCGCCATAATTGTGATGAAATGAGCCACCGATGTCACTGGCGTCCATGATGATTTTACAGATGACAGATTACGCGCGATGGTTCAACCGCTCTATCCGCCCGCCACCGTAAAACAAATGCCGCCAATGTCGCTAGTGTAGTAGCGCTAGTATCGCGTATCGGTATATATATATATATGTAATTCAGTATATATACAAGTAGAAATAGATGAAGCTAAAGAAGTGTTAGTTGTTTTTTTTAGTCGTTGTCGTTATGTTGGATATGTGAGCTTTAAGGAAGTATTTTTACGAGCAAAAACAAAACCCGACTTCAAATCGAATCAAACGTTAAACGATACGCGCAGTCGTCTTTTTTGTATTTCCGAGTTATTGTAAGAATATTACGAAATAAAATTAATTAGAAACTAACCAAACCTACTGTTATATCTTCCCCTTTGTATGACAATAGTGCGGGATAGATACATATTCCACCTATTCAGCATTTGATGCAGACGGCTCAGTATAATATTAATAGTAAAGTGGCAGTTCACTCTCAGATCCCATTTGAGGCACTCGTTCTTATAAAACTACTAAATCCTTGTGCAAAATCAATTACTAAATCATTGTACTAAATCAATTAATTAATATTATTGTATAATTCCATTTCTAAATCTAAATATAAATTCTAGCAATTAAAATAGTTTTTTTTTAAAACGTGAACTCCAGAACTCCGTATAACATTGGTGGCAGCGTAAAGGGATTTTTATAATGAATCCCCGGTTTTCATGAAGTGTCATAGTGCTGAAGTGCTAAAGTGCCGAACATATATTTTCGTGAATAAATAAATTAAGGAAGAATCGCATCTCCACGTCGTACCAGGAGAAGACCTCGCATTCATCATCCGCCTCCAGCCTTCTCGGTCATCACTTCCTGCAAGGTGAAAACGACACTATGTTCCTGCGAATCCTGTGAGTCAAATTATTCCTATAAACTCCAACTTTCTATGCCAAATACGTGTGTGCACAGAACATTGGTACTTTCATATAATTGCCGCATCAAAGCCGCATCCAAAGTTTTATACTCCTTGTACTTTCTAAATCATAACAAGTCGTCGAAGTGCTCAGTGTTTTATCCAGTGGCGAATTTCTTAGAAGCGATAACGTCGTGCCTCAACCGTCGTACTGTGTTCCTTTTAGTTAAGTTATTTTATTAGCGTTATAACCTTGATTTGTATTTCTAATTCGACCCTAACTGTTGTAATTAATTAAGTACATATATATATGTCGAAAACACAAGACACAAAGAGGAAAATACTAGTACAAAAATGCCTGAAATCGATTTAAATGTATTGATAAAGTTTATTGGAACCTTCGACGGTTCGCGAGAAAAGTTAACACCATTTTAAGTAATTGCCGCAATGCCACACAACTTGCATCTACTTCCCAAGCGGATATCCTTCTAAAATATATCTTAAGCCGCCTTGAAGGTAAAGCGGAAACCGCATGCTCTATAAAAGAATTTACGAAATGGACACAATTAGAGGAGTTTTGAAAACACAATTTGGTGACACAAAACACTATGCATATCTTCTTTCAGATCTTCTAGAATGCAAACAGGGTCGTAATGAATCTGTCAGTCAATTTTCACTTAAAGTTGAATCTTGCCTCGCCAAACTCTTGACTGAAATTAATATTTCTATCCCCACTAAAAAGAAAGACGAACTATCTGGTAGAGTAGCCGCTATGCAAGACTTGGCTTTGAACATTTTTATGATAGGCCTCCAACCGCAGTTGTCAACAGTTGTTAGGTGTAGAGACCCAAACAATTTAAATGAAGCAATCAACTTCGCTTCTTCTGAGGAAAAACTATTCCAAGCTTCTCAAAGACGAAACATATTATTTCATCAGGATCCCAATTTTCAAAATCAACAGCGCCAGTTCCAACCGCGAAACGTATTAAATACACAAGGTGGACCAAATTCAAATGCTCCTACTTGCAGATATTGTAAAAATATAGGTCACACGTTAGAAAACTGCAGAAAGCGAGCTTACAATAATAACAAAAGGTCTAATTTTGCCCAAAACCAGCAAAATACTAACCGGCAACCTTGGAATGCTTTCCAACGCCCAAATCAACCCATACACTGTGTCTATTCAACTAACATAGAAAACTCTGGTATTAACGACCCTAATTTAAACGACCAAGCTTTCCCGACCGGTATCGTGCGGGAAAAGTAAATAAGAAAATCGATACAACTCGATCTATAACACCGTCTCATACAAAATCATCGCAATGTGCACCACAGAATCTCACTGTATCCAAGTCCACTAACAAACAGGGTAACCAGCCCCAAACTCATAGTGGCCCTATGTACAAATGTGCACCGCCGAATCTCGCTGTATCCAAGTCCACTAACAAACAGGGTAACCAGCCCCAAACTCATAGTGGCCCTATGCACAAACGTGCACCACCGAATCTCACTGTATCCAAGTCCACTAACAAACAGGGTAACCAGCCCCAAACTCATAGTGGCCCTATCACTGTATCCAATCCTTGGGATGAACATATTGCCACTTCCGCTGTTTCTATTCCCACTTCTACATCAGGCAATCTACATTATGACTACAACGCTTCTACTAAATCTACTAAATCCACTGAATCCACTGAATCCACTGAATCCACTGAATCCACTGAATCACTGAACCTACTAAACCTACTAAGTCTACCAAATCTACTAAATCTACCAAATCTACTAAATCCACTGAACCTACTAAGTCTACCAAATCCTACTAAATCCACTGAATCCACTGAACCTACCAAGTCTACCAAATCTACTAAATCTACCAAGTCTACTAAATCCACTGAATCCACTGAACCTACCAAGTCTACTAAATCCACTGAATCCACTGAATCACTGAACCTACTAGTTCTACTAATTCTACTAAATCAAATGAAAATACTAATTCTACTAATTCTACTACTTTGCCTAAAGATAATGCAAACTCAACTGCTAAATCATGTCCTACGTGTTCAGCTCCCGAGACAGAAAGAAACATATTAAAACTTATAATATTATAACAAATCCAATAAAAATACTTACCTTTCGTGGAAGTCCAAACATCCGTCTCTTCCAAACCCTTGAGACTTCTTGTAGACAGTGGCGCATCAATCAGTCTGTTAAAAGTAGACGCCGTTGAAACAATGCCCAAAGTAGTGAAACATAAAATAAGTTTCAGTGGCATTGGAACACCAGAGAACGTGATGCACTCTCTCGGACATATATCGATGGATTTTGATCTATTGAATCATCATTTTCACGTCATTCCCAGTATTGACTTTCTTTATGATGGCATAATTGGTAATGATTTTCTTTCCAAATACAATTGTAAAATTGACTATTCAAAAACGTACTCCAAGTCGACGAAGTAGTACTTAATATCAAATTCACTGAACCCTTATTTACAATACCCCCTCGGACTGAAACAATAATTGAATGCGCTGTATCCAACCCCGATATCAATGAAGGGCTCATTCTTGATCAGAATCCAATAGAATCTCTTCTAGTGGCAAATTGCATTGTTAAAGTAAAACCGAACTCAAGAGTCAACATTTCAGTCGTGAACACCTCTGATTCTCCAATACACATTGATTCTAAATTAAAATTTGAAATCACACCCTTGAATAAAATTAATATGTCTGAGGTCATACACACAATATATTCCAACGACCATGATAATACCTTGAATCGCACTGAAGAAGTCTTGAACCTTTTACGAGTTTCTCACCTGAATGCTGAAGAAACTAATGCATTATATGACCTCTGTTCTACTTATTCTGACATTTTCATCTTCCCAATGATAAACTGACTAACACTAATGCCTTACAACACAGAAATCACTACATCTTCTTCCGTGCCAATCAACACAAAATCCTATAGATTCCTGAAATACATAAACAGGAGGTACAGTCACAGATAACCAAAATGCTTGACGATGGCATCATCAAACCATCAACATCTCCATGGTCATCTCCTATATGGATTGTGCCAAAAAAGACCGATGCATCCGGTCAGCGAAAATGGCGCATAGTCATTGACTACCGCAAGCTGAACGATATTACCATTGGTGACTCCTATCCAATCCCTAATATTTCTGAAATTTTAGATCAGCTTGGAAAATGCAAATACTTTAGTACTTTAGATTTAGCTTCCGGTTTTCATCAAATCAAAATCTCAGAACAGGACGCTCCCAAAACAGCATTTTCAGTCCCACAAGGCCACTTCGAATTCAATAGAATGCCATTTGGCCTTAAAAATGCCCCAGCCACCTTTCAGAGACTAATGAACTCTGCCCTCTCAGGTCTACAAGGCATTCAATGTTTTGTGTATCTCGATGATATCGTTATATATTCCTATGACTTGGATATTCACATGAAAAACTTATCCAACGTCTTCGACAGACTCAGAACTTTCAATCTTAAATTACAACCAGATAAGTGCGAATTTCTCCGTAAGGAAGTATCTTATCTCGGTCATATCATAACAGATCAAGGTGTGAAACCGAATCCAGATAAAACCGATGCTGTCGAAAATTTTCCAATTCCTAAATGTCCAAAGGACATCAAATCTTTCTAGGTCTAGTGTCGTATTACCGACGCTTCATTCCAAATCTATCAAAAATTGCTAAACCACTAACCCATCTCCTAAAAAAGGACGTTCCCTTTAATTGGAATAACGACCAACAACTCGCATTTGAATCCTTAAAAGACAAACTAGTCTCAGCACCAATCCTCGCATATCCTGATTTCACGCAACCTTTCCTTCTAACTTGCGACGCTTCAAACTATGCAATATCCGCTATACTATCCCAGGGCCCTGTAGGAAATGACCGCCCTATTGCTTATGCATCAAGAACACTAAATAAAGCTGAATGTAACTATAGCGTTACCGAAAGGAATGCTTAGCCATTATATTCGGAACAAAACTTTCAGACCATATTTATATGGCCAAAATTCAACATAGTTACTGACCACCGGCCCTTAAAATGGCTATTCAATTGTAAGGAGCCCGGTTCCAAATTAGTTAGATGGAGATTGAAACTCGAAGAGTTTGACTATGAAGTCGTTTATAAAAGGGCAAAATAAATAGCAATGCTGACACTTTGTCACGATATCCAGTCAATCCAATTATTCTAGATGATCCTCAACCTTCTACGTCAGGTTTATCTAACGATAACCCTCTCCAAGACGAAATCGTCCCTTTGGACAGTAACGATGATTTAATAAACCTTGAAGATTTGGGTATTAGTCCTCTCAATGAACCAAATATAGATTTCAGTCCACTGTATCCTCCAACTCCACTGAATCCTCCGGCTTCTCTCGACTCTCTTCCTCCGCCGAATCCTGTCCGTCTCTGAAACCGTCTCCGCCTTTAAATACTTCATCCCAAACAGCGAGACATATTGACGAAGTGCCTTCCAACTCTAGTAAAGAATACTCTGATTTCCTAAAATCTTTTACAAACCAGAATGAGACATACAATACATACATAAAGGAACATAACGAAAGCCTTCTTAAAAGCAAAGCAAAAACCATTCTTGTTCCTGTGTCTATTGACTATGACGAATCGAATCCCTACATTGAGGACATCATATCAGCATCAGATGAGTCTATTAATGATGGTGAACGTGAACTTCATTCTTTCAAAAACATACTATAAAGGGAAAACATACTATCTGCTTTTGACAAAAGTATACTACTTCGATACGTGCACCTATCCTGATATTTTTAAAACACTTAAATCAGTCAGAGATGATATCCTACTTGCAGGTGATATTAATGAAATTGCTATATCTGATTTCAGAAATCCGTTTGAACAAAATTCTTTCATTAAAATATACGGCATGCTCATGTACCTATTCAACAACACTAATGTAACTATCAACATTCATCACAACACAATTATATACCCTGTTCCAACTGAAGTAGTAAAGATATTAAAGAAAATCACGACATTCCCATTGCCGGACATGTAGGTTCAAACAGAATGTATGATAGAATTAAAGAACGATATTATTGGAAAATATGCGTTCCGAAATAGAAGAATACGTAAAAACTGCAAAATATGTCAGTCAAACAAAGCTCTTCGCCAAATCAATAGAGCTCCCATGCAGATTACTACCACTTCAACTCGCCCTTTGACAGAATAAGTCTCGATATCGTTGGCCCTCTGCCTGAAGCTGGACTACAAAAATTGAAATATATACTTACTCTTCAGGATGACCTCACGAAATTTTCCATTGCATACCCTATTTCAAATGCTACAGCAGAAGATTCCTGTGAATGCTTAGTTCACTTCATAACTCTCTTTGGTATTCCAAAATCGATACTTACAGACCAAGGGACGAATTTCACTGCCGAATTATTCAAAAAGACTTGCGAATTCTTAAAAATAAAACAAATTTGGTCCTCTCCTTACCACCCCCAAACTCAGGGCGCTCTCGAAAGAAGCCACTCAACCTTAAAGGAATACTTAAAATCCTACGTGAATGAGAACCAATCTAATTGGCACAAATTCGTCTATACTGCTATGCTCACCTATAACAGTACTGTCCACACTACTACACGTTTTACCCCCTATGAACTAGTTTTTGGGCATAAGCCTTTCATTCCCGATTCAATCTTTGAACTACGTTCTGACGTCACTTATCCCGAATACATCAAGATGCTTCACCATCGCCTTAAAATATCTAGGGAGAAAGCATTGCAAAACATCCAAGGGTCAAAAGAAAAATCAAAAACTTATTACGATAAACATAGCCGCTCTGTACAATATAAGGCCGGCGACTACGTTTATTTAAAAAAATCATCTAAGGCTTCGAAAAGCTCTCTCTCCTATATGGAAGGGTCCCTATAAAATAATAAGAGTAAATACAAATAATACCCTGACTCTCCTTATTAATCGACGTCATGTTAACCATCACTTCGACCAGGTTAAACCTGCAAATCTAAATGATTAAAATATTTACATGTTATGAAATAAATACTAAAATCATTATATTTCTATATTCTAGCTAATAACTTACTAATTCCTATATACAATATTTTATATACTAAATCCAATTTTTTTATATACAAATCAAATTAGACTAGTAATTATAATTTACAGAATCATCGTCGTTCATTGTAACGCCGTCTTAACAACTGATGACAACCGTTTTGTGGAGTACATCACCAAAGCCCTGGTATACTATTCGACTCTGTTGGCACCTTAAAGATGATTAATGACCAATTCCATATCGTTATTCCGATAGATGTGTCTCCATATAAAAGCTATATTCGGAACATCAATGACGTCTTTAATACTATCCGATTTCAATGTCGCGAAAATAAAGAAATAGATTATTCTAAGTGCCAAAACATGTTAGAACCACTAGATTCAGTATACAAAGATATTTCACGCGATTTCGATTCTATTTCACACATAGTATCTAATAGTGTATCTAAACGATCAGCATGGTTTGCCGGCGTAGGTGTTGTTTTTAAACATATATTCGGCACCATGGATGAAGATGATGCAAGTAATTATAATAAAGCCATTCAGAACCTGTATAACAATGAGAAAATTATTGCTAACTCTGTACGAAAAATATAATTCTATCTCAAATAGCTATATCTAATATTAATCAATCCTTACATGAAATAGATATTAATGAGGCTAAACTAAACGATGCTATTCACAAAATGTCTAATGAAATTAATATTGTATCCCAAATAAACAAAATTAATAATGTTGTTAGCATTTTGCACTCCAACCTCTTAGCTCTTTCTTTTAAAATAGAAGATATACTAAATTCCATGTTGTTTGTGAAATCTAATGTACTACATCCGTCTATTTTGACTCCTAATCAATTATATAAGGATATTGTCGGTAATCTTAAGCTAATTCCTAAGTATAGAGATTTTCCAGTAAGCCTAGAACCTAATAATATTCATATTTTACTAAATGTCGCTAATTTAGTGTGCTATTATGTCGACGATAAGTTAGTTTTCGTAATTAAGTTGCCTTTAGTCAGTGTTCTAGAATATAATTTGTATAAAATCATACCTCTCCCAATGTCACATGTTACTGACTCTCCTAATTCGTTTGTGATGATCTTACCTTCTGACGAGTACATAGCTGTGAGCAAAGACAAATCTTCATTCACGTATCTGAGAAGTTTGGATTCCTGTAAAAATATTATAACTACCCAAACCTACCTGTGTGAAACAACTGATGTTTATATAATACCTGGAAACCCATCCTGTGAAATTGAAATTATTACAAAGTCTGTAGCAACCCTACCTCAAAGTTGTCAATATAAAATAATTCATGGTGACATAGATATATGGCATAAGCTACATAATGAGAAATTTATATTTGTCCAATCTAAATCTTCCAAACTCTCGATTGAATGCAATAACAACGATGTAACCGAACTTGCTATATCCGGTACAGGTGTACTTAATATTCCATTTAAGTGTATTGGTTATCATAAGAACTTTAAGCTAGAAAGGAAAGTCTCACCTAAGATTAATGTGCCTAGTGTTGTATCCACTTTTAATATCCTTAATGATAGTTGTTGTAATTTAAGCCAAATTAAAAAACAAATCTTGCCAATTTCTAAAATACAGAATGTTAATCTAGATAATCTAAAATATATAAACATAGCTTCAGATAAAATTATTAAGGATTTAGATCTTGTACGATATCCAAGTGATTGGAATAACCATATTAGTTTTCCTATTTTAAGTGTATTAGCTTGTATTCTATGTATAAGTATTTTAATTTTCTATGTTTGTAAGAAGAATGGGTACCTCAAAGGATTATGCAGTACTAATAAATTAACTATTAATAAAGAGGAAAATTCTGAAACAGAAACCGAAATAACACAACCTCGTTTGCGTATAGGTTAAACCATATTGAAAACTTATCTTTTTTTTCTTTCCAATAAGTTTCCTTTTAAAGGGGGGGTTGTTATATCTTCCCCTTTGTATGACAATAGTGCGGGATAGATACATATTCCACTTATTCAGCATTTGATGCAGACGGCTCAGTATAATATTAATAGTAAAGTGGCAGTTCACTCTCAGATCCCATTTGAGGCACTCGTTCTTATAAAACTACTAAATCCTTGTGCAAAATCAATTACTAAATCATTGTACTAAATCAATTAATTAATATTATTGTATAATTCCATTTCTAAATCTAAATATAAATTCTAGCAATTAAAATAGTTTTTTTTTAAAACGTGAACTCCAGAACTCCGTATAACACTACGAAACGAATTAAGAACCTTCTCCTTTTGAAGTCGGTTGAAAAGGTAAAGGAATAGATAGTATTTATGCTAGTATTTTAAAATTCAATATTATTGCAATAAAAATTATAATTCTTATAATTGAATTAATTACTTTATTAATGATCTTCGCTGTACACCTTTTACCTAGCTAATTACTATCCATATGTAACAAAGCATTGAAAGCAAATTAAAAACAATTTATGCCACTAGGCGACCGCTATTTGTATAACATATTACATTTATTTTAATTATTTAGGAATTTAATTTGTACAACAAACAGGTAACGAAAGTATCTAACGTTTATATTTACAATGATGGATTCCGTATTTATTCTTCTTATTAATTGTGTGAAATGTCGTTACGTGCTCGTATCGTTCGCGTTAACGGCACCTCCGCAACCAATGTCGGCTCGCGATTTCATAACAAGAATTTGTAAATATGACAAATTAAAAGAGATGAAACGGAATAGTTTTAAGGCGAAGGTCACTGAAATTAAGGCCGCATTACGTTTTGTAATCTGGGGCGCGTTTAAAAAGTTATATTTTTTATTACAAAATAATCTAAAAGTAAGGCGAAATGTGTGGATTACACTTGGTGGCAAATTGCGTTATTATTTCGCGGAGATCGGTTCATTTTGCAAGAGAACATGGAGACAGGTAAACACATTTGTGTAACACGACCAGTAATAGCGAATAGATTCCGTGAGAAGGGAATAAATATCTTATTATAATGGTCTTTTAATCGATTTACTTGAGAACGTGAATAAAGAAATCCATCAAAGTATCACTACAAGGTCGGTTGGTAAAAGTGCCTTTTGTCATCACGGTTGTATTTATTACCTTACATAAAAGAAATTCCTATCCACTTTATTATCATTTCAAAGCAAGGTTTTTTTTATATACAGTCCCAAGTACCTTCTATTAAATGATTGTAGATACCTAGCATAGTAAAATTTAAACCCGAATGAAGAGATTTGCATTATTTGTGCAGTAAAGTAAATTAAAATAAAAAAATAGATTTCATGCGTCTGTCTATCACTTCGATTGCAATGTGAGTATTTTGAAGAGAAGAGTGAAAGTAATACGCTAGTACACCTTACCATCCAGGACGGCATTTCCACTTTACATCAGGTGGGATCGTGGTCAAGATCTTGATTGAAGAGACGAAAGTCATTAGAGGTCCAGGCTAAGCGACCAAAGAGCTATGCCACCTCACAATATGGTCTTCTCAAGCTTCTCCGGCCAATCTGTGTAGTTCGTCACAAAAAAAGTGGTCAAGTACTCGCTTAGAGCATATAAAAAACATATTTCAGTATCCAATGTAAATTGCGTACTTTTGTATTCCCACTTCATCATGCTTATACATTGTCTTTTGGATTTATTAAACAAATAATTAGACGTAAATATACGTTTCTAATGCGTTTCATCGCCTTTCCTGAATACATAAATTAAAGATGTGTGTGTTTGTATGAGCCTTGTCTAATACAAAAATCAATCCTTGAATATTTCTCAATTGATTATGTTTAACCAAACCCACCAGTGTATAAAATTAATGTAAATTTTTCATAATTAGCAACACACTATTTGAATTTCAATTTAACATTTTATAACCCATGTTATTGGTTAATTTCATGTTTAATGTTAAGACATCAATTTATGAAACCTACTAAGTTTTGTATTGGGACCATTTATCTCAGGGATAATAACGCAACTTCATCAAATAGCAATAGGCACGTGGGTGTCCATTATCCGTGATTACTTGAGATGGTAAACGCAGTTTCTAGTTTAATATCAGTCCGTTGATGGCTGGGTTTGTATGACAAGCATTCCGGAAGGATTTATACTAGCAAATAATGCAAATAACTTGCACGAATTTTTCCCTTTGAATAAATTACCTTCGAGAGAAGAGTGAAGCTTATATAGACTCAATAGTTCGATTTATCAACACTGTGCTTGAAGTGATTCATATTCAGTGGACTCGTAATCAAATTGTGAAATATCCCCTTTTACTCTTATGGTGTAGGCAGAGGTAGCTCTGGTAGTAACTCTTTTGGCATTTATCAAACTCATTTTCTTCCGATTTTAAATCTTGGAAAAAAGTTTTTTTTTTTTTTACGTCAGCTGGGAATAGAATTCCTGCCGTCTAAGCACATTTTGTGACTAAGCAGCTATCACTACTTTTGTATGCATTTTATTCAATATACTTATGGACTCTCGAATACTGTGGTTGAAAGATTCTGTGGAAAAATGTTGTACAATATTGTTCCATTTTTATGGGCACTACGAAAACAAACGTAATATCGACGTATCGAAGTACGCAATTACGCAACTTCACACGAGTTCACGGAGCAAGTGCGTAAAATTTTATATTTATCTTTACCACTCAACTGTTGCGTTTTTCCGCAAAGTGGGGCCTAAATCTATTACTTACTTTAACAAGACGGACCCTATACGTAGGAGCGCTCGTAAATTCTGGACCTTGATCAGATATATTCTCCTTTCTTTATGATTATTATCCCTTATGACTTTGTTATCTAAAATTTAACAATCACTTTTCAGAGTCAGACAGAAAGGCCATGCAATAGTAATTTTTTAATTCAAAGATTTAAGAGATATATGGGGGAATTTATGCCAAAAACTGTCAAAGGGATGTCGAAACTTACGGTATCTCATTTCTATAAGTCGGTTGGGGTATAAACTCCTGACATCACGTAACACCAACATCTGATATATATAACCACATTATATAAACACAACAGCAAAAAATATTTTTTTTTAATATATGCATGTTAATTCAACATAACAACTACACAAGGTTAGTCAAATTTTATATTTGTTTCGAAATTTTTGATGAGTCACAAATAGCTAATGACCTTATTTATATGAACAGTAGAATAATAGAGAAATATTTATGTTCCGAAAATGCAATGTGGAACTACTAGACACCTATAAGAACTGAACGTAATATATTGTAATAATTTGTAGGTCTTGTGGAATAAAATAGTCCAACAATTAATACACTTATTCAGACAGCGTAACGTTGTACAAAGAATTATTTTAACGAATACCGTCACAACTGCGTGTCAATCAATTTTAATACAAAATTAATTAAAAGTCAGAAACGAAAGAACCGACCCAATAAAGTTAAATTATTGTTTACAATGCCAATTTAATGTGACGATCAACTAAATTATTAATTATTGCCAGCTAACAATATTTATGTAATCTGTTTTAAAATATATAGAGCTACGATAACAGGTTTTAAAAATCTGCCATCGAAGACGTTCTCAATTCGTCTGCATTTACTTTGTTTCCTACCTAACTGTAACTGTGTAACTTTATGGGTGATTTTTTTTTAAATTTGAAAGCTGGTGCTTCCGGTGTGGTCCAATTTAAATTTGGTCCAATTCTGACAATGGGATCCATTAGAAAACCATATGTCATAAATTTCCATTATTGATGTGATGAACTCAGTATCACGCCAAACGATTTCGATGATTCATTTTTATTGTTATTTTTATTGGATATAATTTTATTGGATATTATTGGCACTTAAGAGTACTTTGATGAAAGTTTGGTTCGGTTCTGATTAAGTTTGATATCGTAATATTCTTACGATAATCCGGAAATGTAAAAATAGCGATAGTGTTTGATTCGATTTGAACTGGGTTTTTGTTTTTACTCATAAAAATACTTATTTTAGCTACAAGGCATTTTAGTGGAGATAAATCTCAAATATTTATCGTTTTTCACCTCGCATTTATGAATGTAGACCGATAATTGTTGTTTTAATATGTATAAATAATCAATCAATAATAAATAATCAGCATTTAATAGTTTTTATAAATTAGAAGAAACAATTAGATTTAAATAGATACATTTTTTTATAAATTGCAGAAGTTTCAATTGTGACTTTCGAAAAAAGGCTAAGAAATATAACTCAAAAATTATTCACTTTTGCATAATGCATATAGGGGTTAAATTACTTCAAATAGTCACCCCTATCACCGCCTAACGCATATACGTCGAGTTATCAATAACCCTGTATATGACCCACTGCCGGGCACAAGTCTTATCTGTAAAGAACCGGCACCAATTGGAAAATCAAAAACGGTAATTGTTTGTTGAAATTTAAATGCAGTATTGTACAAGCGATACCTTATTGTAAATTGACGTGTCATAAGCGGTACTGCGAAAACCAGAGGATCGTTTACGAAGCCACTGTGGAAAGCTCTTTTAATCGGTGAATAGACAGAAGCTGGTGATGACGATGAAGCAATAGTACTTCGTTCAAGCGTTATTTCTAGTGACGTCTTTTGCAATGTGTTTGGAAAGTTCTACATTGCTACATAAAAAGCTCTAATTTGAAAGTGAAAACTGACTTGTTTTAATTGTGTAGTAGCCTTGACACAGAGTAGTGATGACTTCAGAGGTCACACTGATGTCATTATTACTGAGTGATAGTATTCGTAAGTCTAACATACTGTTCCTATCAACATTTACATAATAACTTGACCCAGTATGAGCTGTTTACTGCAAACGTTTACTGTGTCGAATAACTTAGTTTGTTACTTTAGTAATAGTTTGACGAAAAGTTGTTAACATATAATATTATAAATTTTACACCAGTATTTGTAGACTGAAATATGAGTAGACTTCAAATAGAATAGGAACATAACGGAAATAGAATTAATAAGAATCTAACCAAACTCTCGTCTCGTCAAACTACCTTTGAAGTACATCCATTGAGCTATTCAGCCATTTGTCGAGCATATACATAATGGAAATTTAAGACATATAATTTTCTTATGTATGCCATTGTATTATCAGCTATCAAATAAAAAAAAATCATCAAAATTGGTTCACCCAGTCGAAAGTTATGAGGAACAGGAACAGAAAAGAATATTTAATAAAGACTAAGAGCACTTTATAGCTCACTTAGGCTCAGTGCGAAAACCGGAGGTCAGACGGTTATGTGAAATATCTACTTACTAAAACACTCCTCGTGACCATCCTTGGCTCACCCAAAGGATCCGGAATCTCCAGCCGAAAGCAATGCGCCTCTACACTAAGTCAAAGAACATCATAGAGGAGGAAATCGTCTCTGAGCACTCTTATTGTGCTACGGTCACAAGAGACCATTCTATATTGCCTTCCCTTTGGTTGCACTTTTACGGCGGTAATTCAATCACGGTCAATGACACCCTCCACTCTTGTCGCCTGATTTTGGCCAATTTTGATGTAAAAATATTCCAATACATATTCTAGTCCAAGTATTGGTTTTAAAAATTAAAACATTATTCCATAGAACGTTAGCTTAGAATCGTGGTGACATTTCAAGAGGGTGTAGCTGCCTTATCCTTGACATATCACTTTACTGCCATATTTGTGCGGGATGACCAAAGGCTAAACGAGCCGTAGGGGGTCTACGGCGACCCACATATTTGCTGGCTCGTGATTGGTCGTACCATATGGCCTGTGATTGGTCGACCAATCACGATGCTTTAATCATTATGCCAAAAATAGTATAAATTGTACATAGTTTTAATAGAGGTCACTTGCAGTCGACCACTCGGAATATAAACAAGTGAAAATACGAAGTGTTTCAGTTTTCTTAATACACACCAGTGTACAGCGAATGTGCAGAAGCGTACAATATTCTCTCACATAAACAGTTCATTGACCTTCGATAAAAACAAAACACAATCTAAAACCATATTAATCACTATTAATAAAGAAATATTAATGCAGTGTAAACGTTGCTAGGAAAGCAATTAGGTGACACAGATAACAAGTGTTTACTTGCTATGTTAAATAGTCCGTTTCGACATCCACGAGGTATCAACTGTAACGTTACACCTTATAATATTGATAGAGTACTTGAATATTACAACATAAACAAAATTAATGTAATGTAGCTTTAAAAAGAAACTTGCTGTTACATTCATAAGAAGTTTACAATGTTACATAATAGTACATAAGGGACAAATGTGACCTGAAAAAGGAAGAGGAAAAAGAATGAAAAAAAAAATGAAGAAACGAAATGGGTAATTATTATGAACGTGAGAAGTTACACTACTTCTTTGACATCATTAGAAAATAGTTTTTAATTGCATGAAAATAATTAATTACAATTAAATAATAAATGGACTGGAAAAGATAGTCAATAAAGTAAAAATTTAAAAATTAAAAAAAATAAATATTATATTCAATAATACTTAACCTTAATTGTATTGAATCACTTGAAAAAGTGTATAAGCACACATTATTTTCACTACAGTTTTTTATTGCCTTAACAAGTATAACTTCAACTAGAAGAGAGGAGAGAGGTAAAGGAAGAAATTTTAAGTAACAATCAATGTTAATTTTGAGTCAATCAAACAACTTCTGTGAATGAACTAATGACAAATGAATTTAAATACTTTTTTGCCTTTCAAATATGTGAACCGATTCGATATATCTAATTTATGCACATTCAGTCGGTAAATGGAGTTTTAATGACAGCAAGAGTATACTGTTATTACAATATTTATTAACTCAACCAACATTAAGAATATATTTTAGGAGCAGGTATAACATTTTTTATGACAAAACGGACACACGCACATTTATTTATTTATTACAGAATCCACGGCACTTAGGTTATAGGACATTATACTGACTGCTAACGAAAAATACGGCAACATGCAACTTTTTGCTTACAACTCAAGTACTAAAAATGACAAACTAATGTATATATCTATTATCGCTTATTTATACGTTGCATATATATATCATTAAATTTAAATTGAAGTATATGTGTATGTATATATGAAAATGTATATGTAACTATGTAAGATTCTTTTTTCAGTAGCCTGCTCTAAACCTTTTATTAAATGCAATAAAATGCAAAATAGCATTAAGATCGCCGTTATACATATATGTTGTTGCAGTAAAATATCTATCTATCTATCAGAACTTTTTAAGTTAAGTCAACGTGGCCACAAGCACGTACTAGAGGACTTGCAAGTGCATTGCCGAACATTTTCTTGAGGTTTTTTGAAAAAAAAAAATTTATGACTAAGAGGTTTATTTGTTTTGATTTATCACGTAATCGGATGTAAAGAAAAATAAGGAATGATTATGATATTTTAAGACTCAATGAGTATACAGAAAACTTCATATTTTTGTGATCGACAGAAAAATATAATATCTTATAAAATACACTTGCCTTAAGTTTCTGTTTAAAAATATATAAAGAGGTACAAATTCTTATTTCGTTTTGTAAGTTATAAAACAGTTGTGCTCCTTCAAGCGTAATATTTCTTTTTCCGTAACCAGTTTTGAGCCTTCTGATAATAATTTATTAAATCGTGTTGAAATGACCTTTCCATAAAATTATTTTTATTTATTGTGTCAGTATTTTTTAAAAATAAATACAAGTTAATTTATATATAAAAATAGTCTTATTATATAAGGTGCGTTTATTAAATTTATTATCATAATTAAGAGTGATTTTATTTTGTGAGAAATGTGAAAGTCATTGTGCGTTACTAATTCCTTAATTTTACAAGACGTCCTTAACTCTAAACGTAACAAGTATGTACCACGTTGTGCACGATCCGATTCCTGTTATAAAATCCTATTCTGCATCATGTGAACACCCCGATTATCTTTTCAAGATATGATATAATAATAATAAATACAAAAAAAGATAGATATAAAAATCACTAAGTACCTCGACTAGGCTCACGAGGTGACGATGATCGAATATCTTGGGTTTTAGTTGGTGTAAGTCCGACATAACCTTACCCTAGACGTCGCGTACCCGTTTGTCGATTCCCCAAGTAAAAATAGGTAGATTAATATTGCAACTGCAGTCAAGTGTACATATTTTTCTATTTTGGTTTAAAGACCAATAATGTTACTAGCAATGGAACGAGACAAGCCTGTACCTTTTTCTAATCCTCAAGGTTACGGGAGCGAGGTTTAAGATATAGAGGGTAATCTTACCAACATCAATGTCCTGCCTGTTTAATCAATTTAAAAAGGAAGTTTTGTTAGAGTCGGCATATAAATTAAAGGCGTGCAGTCTATACTATGAGCATCGACATAAAACACGGTTTACAATTGTTGTTAGTTCTTGATGTAATGATACACTAAGTGGCCTTCATTATTAAAGCAAAAAAAGTACCGTATCCACAGCATTGTAACTCAGCGGTCCTTCGCTACCGGAACCTCCAGCCGGAGACCGCTGAAGGGCGTGCTGCCTCTCTCTAGCCGACAACCAGCTCCGTATTTACACCATCCAGTTACAAATTAACCTTTATAACACACTCGCTTTAACCCCTCGTTGATCTGCGCATAATTTACGGCAAAACGAGTTCAAGGTATTGGACCGTAAGGGTTATTATAGATTACCGGAATGCTTGTCCACTTTGATAATGTACTTTTCTCGTAATGTCAAGGAGTTCGGCTCAGTGCTGCATAAATATGACTTGATAAGAATAGTAATTAAATTAATTTTCTCTTGTGTTTTTTAGTTTATGTATATTATTTATTTATGATGACTGTCACTGCCACTCATATCCTAAACTAATAAAATCATAGTCGTTGAAGTCTTTTGTATAAGAAGTTTATAATATTTTTGATGCTATTACATAACTTATGAAACAATGAGAAACTAAGCAGAAGACACCAACTTATAATACATAGCGATAAACACCTCTTTTGCTATTTATATGAGAACAAAATATTGACTAGATCTTGATACCCAATGTCATTTAAATATTTTTGTGGAAAATGTTACGAAATGGTAAGAAGAAGAATGAGAAAGAAGTGGTAAATCGTAATTAAGCGTAAAATGCAAGTCACTTTACTTTTTCTAAGCTTTTTGGATTCCAAAACTTTCTTATCCCTGCTACCTTGATAACTTTAAAAAAGCTATATGGACAAATTTTGATTTTTATATTACAAGCAAGCTACGTCTACATATTTTAGAATGCGTAAATAGTATATTTTTATGATTTCATTTATACTTCATATTGTTTAGTTTGTGGTTTTTGGTTGGTGTTTTTTTAAATAAATTTCATTTATAGAAAGAAATCTTTCCATCGTTCGATGAAGTTAGTCTATAATTCTAGATTTCCGTAGCTCTAGTAATATAAATTTAATCTCATTGATCCTAAATGAACTAGTTCACCTAACAATGCAAATCATTATTATGATAGCGTCAAGCATTGCTATTCATCGATGGCATTGCGTATAATTATCATAATAAGAAGTTAAAACTAAATTCTATGTGAGTCACACAAACAAGTTGGCGTTTCAATCGCCATCGCATTGGGCAAGCGGGTAGAATTTTAATGTGCAGTTTCCTTAGAAGCCGGCCGGGTTCCGTCGTTGCGAAATAGTTGCACGATTAAATGCACGCAGCGCAAGATCATCTACTGATTCGGACTGCTTTACTAGCACAGTGCGAAGAATGTAATAGATATTTTAGCTAATTAGGGTTCTGGTAGAAACTATTTAAACGATTCAAAATACATTTGTAAGATTCACAGAAAGCCAGAAAGCTCCTAGTAGACAAAGGACTTATAACAGCTGAAGTCCTAAATCTTCGTTAGTTTGTTTAAGTATCAGTAGTCTAAAGTTTTGTTAATGAGGATTTAACAAACACTGAAAAGCGAAATTGGTAACATTTTCTGTCGCCTGAATGGACCTGCATGATCTGGGGTGTTTGAAAGGTGAGTTACCATACATAGTTGTTAAGGCACCGATAACGTAACTCTTCTAAAAAAAGATTGGCAGCGCATATGAAATTCAGATAGTTTTTGTGCAAATTATTGGCAAGTTCGTTAAAAACTAAAAAAAGAATATTAGGAAATAAAAATAAATAAAGAAAAGCAAAAATTAAGGGTCGGTTAAGAAAGTTTGAATATCTCGGAATATAAAGACGCTAGTTAACTGAAAAAAACTGTGCATGATAGATAATTAAATATCCTTAAAACAAAATAAAATATTTTTATTAATTTATTTATATTTCATTAATAAACATAAATATAAACGAAAAGGATATCTTATATCTCCGGATAATACAGTATTTTTCATTAAATTTTAGTATTTATTGTTGCATCCATGGGGCGGCAAAATTTAAATAAAAAAATATATTTTATTTTAAGGATATTTAATGGTCTATCATACACTAATTATTTCAGTTAGGTAGCGTCTTTATCTTCCGAGATATTTAAATTTTCTTTACCGACCCTTTATTTCTGCTCACGAGTGTACACTCCTTTTTGCGTTCTAGCTTTCGCACAACTTAATTGAAAGCTCCCTAACATTAGGCCCGCCAGCAGTTCGCACGGTCAGCGTGCTTGCGATAACATCCGGCGCTTTGCCCTTCGCTTCACTGTCACCGCTTCCACGTGAGATTTAAGATTACGTCCGTCGTGTGCAAATTAGCTAGAGTAACATTAGTAGTAACAAGGTTTTTATAAGTACCATTATTGAATATCGTCATAGGCTAAACGATTTTAAAATATATATCATTTGCACGTATGAATTCAATTCGTAAACTCATTTATTGTAAATGCATCTGACACTTTAGGCTACCTAATATATTCTTTTCCCAAGAGGAAGGTTCATGAGTAAATTACATTATTTTTCGTTTTCTCATTTACACAAGTTATGTTACAAATTTCGCAACTTATTCGAAAGTTATGCTTTATTCTAGTTATTACTGTATAGTAAGTTATATCAGAATAACCGGCTCACTTTAGACATGTTTAAATAAATACATATTTAACATCGACTGTTCTATTGAAGTATATAGTTTGAAACCTGCTATAACAATAATTATCTTAACGACAGGCTTATTCTAAATACACGTTCGAGAGAAATTATAACATAGTGAAATATTATGGTGTACTGACTAACAGTAGAATATAGGATATAGACATGCGCTCAAATTACTCAAATGAAACCTTTTTAACTAGTTTTTAGAAAAGTTATTGATGCCCACAAGTATATTTGCAAGTAAAAAAAAACAATTTCTAATCGAATAGGAATATAACGAAATAGAATTAATCAGAACATAGCCAGAATCTTATCAAATTACCCTTGAAATACATCCTTTTCATTAAAAATTATTAATAAAAATCGGTTAGTGTGATTACGAGTTATTTATTCGCTTATAGTTAATGTAAATTTAAGACTAATATGTTTTTTTTGTACTTTCTAAGCAAGTGCTCGACTACAATACCACCTGATGTTAAGTAGAAATGCAGCCCTGTATGGTAAGGCGCTCTAGCTTAGTAAATGCCTATTCACTCTATCCTGACAATACCCACATTGTAATCGGAAGGAAAGACAGACGCGTGCAAACTATTCCAGTCCCCTGCTGCACGAACAATGAAAGACGAAGCAAAGCGCTTCGTTCGGGTTTGAGGGATGTTCACAACAAAAAGATGAAATTCCGCAGTGCGTCTTGAAGTCAGATGATGGAACAGGGATGGGGTAATTAAATCATGCAGTTCCTGAACACACTCTCCATCTTTTCTCGTGCCATTGTCAGAAATTGAATCTTCAAAATCGGTTCACACCGTCAAAAGTTATGATGTAACAAACATAAAAAAAACACACAGACGAATTGAGAATCTTTTGAAGTCGGTTGAAAATGAATACAATTGTAACTAGTGAATTAATTGGAGATAGAATTTAGCGACATAGATTTTTATGTAACCTGTTTTTTGTGGAGGCAACATAACCTGTTGTAAATCTTTCTAAGAGATGATTTTTTTGTTAACGAACCTACACAGATTAGTTGACTGTATCACCGCACTGAGAGGTGGTATAGCTCTTAAGGTCGCTTAGCCTAATCCTTTTCGTAGCAAAGCAGCTTGACTTGGGTGATTAATTTTATGCGTAAGCATTCCGATCGTAGGCGTTCGAGAGAGTTCGGCCCTAGGATCGGATGATGGAGATGCCCACGGTCTCGGTCTGTTGTTTTTCCACGGGAAAACTTAAGACATCCGAAAGCTAAGTAACTTAAATGCCAATTCGGGTAGCGTTAGCGCTGGGAGGAGTGGTCGAAAAAACTCCAGAGATGCTCTTAACATCTAATGGCCCACCCCATTCCTTCTCATTAACGGTGGTATCGCAACAAGGATGTTTTCTAGTCTAGAGAGTCTTCATGTAAAAAACCAACTCATGATATTATTTTCATAAATAAACAATGATTTATGCATATCCGCTTATAGTACATTACAATATTAGCTATTATTTTTTACCGCGTGATTTTTTTCTGCATAGATAGCTGCAGTTAGCTCCGTTTCATGGGATTGCATGGTCATGTAATGTGAATGGTATGCTGATTTATGGCGTTATGATACATAAATACGTCACGAGGCGGGAACGCGGAAGCCGAGTTGTCTTGTTAAGGTCCCTTTTACAAATAATCGGCCTCCACTGTACAGTTTTTATTGCTAGTAACGGCGGAGAAAAACGAAATATTTCCTATTTTAAATCGCTGACAATTAAATACAGTTTAACCGTTGTTCCAATGACAGTTTTACAATAACCGTGACAAAGTATGAAATTAATAAAGTCAGTTTGTTTTCCTGGCCGATGACCGTCAAAGTGTGTCACTACTGATTTAGCTCAGATCAATCAACTTTTGTAACGAAAAAATTCAAAGTCTTACTCGAGTACAACAGTATCTGATGTTAACTGGTAATGCAATCTCTTGACGACATTACTTTAATACATGCTTATCCACTCTTCTTTTGAAAACATCCACAATTCAAAAAGATTCTAATCGTTTGTTGGACGCGTACAGAAAGACGGAAAAGCCTTGTTTGTGTAAATTAATGAACTATTTAGAAGACTATATACTTCCCTTAACTGGACACAAGTTTTAAAATACACAATTAAAGCAGAAGTCGACTAAAACTGGAAACCTTACTCTTCAAGAAATTGACATAAGACAACGATATTTCATTTCAGCCCATTGACGTAAGTTACTATAAGTTATAGTTAAGTAATTGTTATTACTACTTACAGCTAAATTTCTGATAAACAATTAGTAATTGCCTATTGGCTAAGCGTTTAACTTACGATCTCACGTTTGAGGGTTGGAATCACTGGCGGATTGGTGATTACATAAAAATATTCTATGATAAAATTTCTGCTCAATTATTGTGGTATGTGTTTACTTTTATATTTTAATTTTATATTAACCAGAAAAGATCATCAACAACCCCAATAACAATACAATTATTTGTACAAAAGAATGGTACAATTTTTATAAATTGTTGCACCCAATTATATGTTGCGTAAATATTATATAACAAAAAAAACACGTTTAAAACCTTTCATTTTGACAATCGATTTACATAAACAAAAAAGGTTTATTAAAAATTCCTTAACGGAACGAATCGATACCCTTTCGAATTCGAATCGATTTTTCGCGTCCAGTCGACCTCGAGTTTAGTTGCATATGGAATGACTAATCGCGCGCCACTTCGCAGTTCTCACGGTGACTAACTTGAATAGCGGCGCCCGCTTCCTGGATCAGCGCTCGACGAAACACTTCACGGATTTAGTCGTATTTGTAATGTATCCCTCATTTCACTATTATATTATAACACAAACACATGCCAATAGACACGCTCAAGTATATTTACGAGTAATAACAAAAACCGACAAATCGAATAATACGATAAAAGCTATTATAATATATATAAAGCTATTATATATTTGATTTGAAATTGATTATAATACTGAGTGCAGTTTTTTTTTATGCTAATAATTTTTTTTTCATAAATATTAATTTAATTCTTGATAAACAGTACAACCAAGCTTACTCTTGTGCTAGGAGATGATTCGAGTCAATTGTTGAATGATAGATTCTAGTCTCTAGTTTATTCTGTGTAAAAAAAAATTCAAAATTTTTAACATTTCTATATATCTCGGTGATAGAGATGATATTTTTGAATGAAAAGTTCTGCTAAAACGAAAAAACGTTTTTACATCAGAAGGAACGCGTAACGCGTAGCAAGAGAATTTGTGGTGGCAAATAATGAGCGTATCGCACAGACACAGCCGTTGACGCAGACATTCGCGGCTTTAACTGCATTGCGTTTCTTACAAGAAATTGTCGAATGTATTTCAATTCCTTCTAACAGCTACTTGCACAAGAGTCTTAATTTGTGGCAAACTATATTAGGTTACACGGGTATTAGATAGCATTGTTATTTGATCTAAAGAACCTTGCATGTGAGAGTGTGGGTAGAGGTGAATGTGGCGACAGGATATTTTAGATATAAGAAAACTGTAATAAATACCAAATATAACTTCACTGACGTCAATTCTCCTTACTTGAGGCCGTTTCTCACTGCACCATTTTACTAACACGCACCGTGCACCAAATAGTTATGTTTAGTTATTATTTTCATCGATCTAGCTTTCAATAGAAGATAGATAAATTCTTTATTGCAACAAAATATATGTATAGAGGCGTACTTACAAAACAGAATAAATCATAACCTAACCAAACTCTCATCAAACTACCCTTGTAGTGCATATTTTCTAATTCCAAACCATTCCAAAACAAATGAATCATCGAAACCGCTTAGGTTAGGTTCGAGATATTGGCAGCACTTTAGTTCTGGGCTCTCAAGAATAAGACTACGGTATCCCAAGGGGCCTCGGGTTCACTGGGCGACAAGGGTGGGGGCCTTTGTCGTCCGCCAAGGTGGACCCGGAAGAAGGCGACATCGGCTGGCCCGTGTCGCCTTACGCTGCGAGGGCACAGGGGGGGAGGGAGTAACCTCCCCCCCGGGACGTGCTCTCCTTGACAGTGCAGAGGGGCTCCGGTGCGTTCCACGTTGAGATCCCGGAACCCCCCTCGTTATGCACCGAGGAAGGGGCCACCGGGAAGGTTTTAGTGGGTAAGAACCCCACATAACCGCCGCCTTCCCCCCAGAAGGCGGGGTATCTTTCTGAAGATTTCCTCCCCGTCAACAAAAAAAAGGGACGTTGTCGATGCCGCAGGAGATAATGATAGACTGTTGATAATAAATTGTACACTATGCGAAGAAAAGGCTTACAAAATTAATTGTTATCCCAACTGCGGCGGCGTTGATGAAAATCTACGCAATTTATATCTAATTAATCATTGTTATATACTAAAATGGGTTACCTTGTATTGTCAGTCCAGTAAATGGTATATGATCTTAGATACAGACGATTATAAGCTTTTATTAATTGGAATAGAACGTAGAATGCAATGAAAACAATTCATAATGGATTTTGCCACGTTCGGATGCTATTTGTATAATGATAGATTGTGACTGCAGAGATTATCATTTAATGTTAGTGTTTCACGATATTTATTGTTGTAAGATATCATTTATGTGAAATGAGGTGACGAGAAGATTAGGTTGGTGTACTGATGGTAACAGATGATATACAATAGATATAATATCTTCTTAGCTTCACTAATTACTAGTTACAAAGGTCTTCAAAACGGAATACAGTTGGTCAATGTAACACCTTCTATAAAAGCTAAGTATTACTTTAACTTAAATTGGTGTTGTGCTACTAATTTCAACCGACTTCAAAAATGGAGGAGATTCACATTTCGTCTATATTATTTATTATATTTGTTACTGCATAAATTTCGACTACGTGAATCATATGAGTGTCACAAATGGACGGATAACTCAATATCACACCAAACGATTTCGATGATTCATTTTTTATCGGAAAGGATGTCTACTTTTAGTTTGATGAAAGTTTGATTAGGTTCTGATCATTTCTATTTCGTTATATTCCTACGATAATTCGAAAACACAAAGAGGGCGTCCGCGCGTAATAACGTTTAATTTTATTTGTTGTCAGGCTTTGTTTTTACTTGTAAATACACTAGTATATTAGTTGTGACGCACTCCATCCATGAGCAGTAAGTGACATTAAATATTAAAGTTATTAACGAGCCGGATGACATGACGACGATCGTTTAAACTAGAATTAAGCTAATTTTAAAAACACAAATACCACAATAGGCTGCAAACCCATTAGAAAAACCGGCGTATCATTTATAGAATTTTCGCGTTAATGATAGAAACGATGCTGGATTCCCTTATCAGAAGATTTGCGATGTGGCAATAGAGTCGGAAAAATTCTAAAAGTCTCAGTCCGAAGACCACCCGCTTAATGCCAGTGATAGAGCTTTTTGGTCACCATCCAGTCATTACCCTTAGTAGCAGGCCTTAGGTTCACGAACCAATGATCTAATAGCTCGGCCACTTCAAAAATTAGTGAAGATCTTAAAGCTCGGCCACTTCACGAATCAGTGAAGATAACATCAGTTATCAAAAGTTTTTCTTCAGAGTAATAATTACCTCAGCTACCTTAGAAATTCTAATTAGATTAAGCTGTTATTAGACCCCGGATGGCAAACTTACATGATGAAACACATTTGTGATAAGTTACTATTACATGGCAGTATTTGACTTGAGCTATATCTTGCTAAGGTAAGTGGTTATAACAAGTACAGTCGAAGCAACTTATTTGATTCATACACAAATCCATCGCAACAAATCCATCAAAACGTCGGAGAGATATTTAAAAA
The DNA here is from genome assembly GCA_029286785.1 of Meandrusa payeni. Classification (NCBI taxonomy): domain Eukaryota; kingdom Metazoa; phylum Arthropoda; class Insecta; order Lepidoptera; family Papilionidae; genus Meandrusa; species Meandrusa payeni. Next base: position 1,017,529 of record JAGSMX010000017.1, read on the forward strand.
AATAATTATTGTTTTCGTTCCCTATTGTTTCGAACTGAAAGTTCTCATGCTGGTCAACTCGTTATGCTAGGTGTTGCAGACACTCGCATTGATATAATGCACTATGTGGAGCGGCGACCCCGGCCTGGTTTCTGCTTTAAGAGAAAATTTTTGTCCAGCATGATATACGAGGTCGCTTTGAGACACGCTACACAAGGAATATTAACTTATTATTAAAGTTAAATCTTAAATCTAGCTCTAAGCTGTAAGACCTCAAGATAAAAGGCAATAATACTAAAAAATAATAACAAGTTAGACAAAAACCGATTTAAAATCAATGCTATCGTTTATATCCAAAGTATGATAGTTACGTCACGAAGTTTCCTTTCTATCACTTGTTGTTGTAGGTAAGGATCATGTTATAAACCTCCTTCTATACTTTAAGGAATAGATATATCCCTTGGTAAATTGTCGGAACCCAATGTGTAAAATCTTAAAGCTGTGACAAAATTAACATAAAAAAAGGTTTATAAATGACGCTGTTTAAATCAAAATTGCTGCCTACCTGTTTAAAATCTGTAAAATTTAGTTAATAGTTCAATGTGCTACGTCGTCGTTCCCTATTGATAAAAAAATAATATCTTCGAATTAAGATTGGAATAGATTCAGCTTATAGATACCACTGTTTGTCCCAGTTCTTCTCTATAAAGCGAGCCCTTATAGTCCGCCACTTGGCCCTAGTGCGGCTGACTTTACATGTCTTAGAAAATTTTCTGGCTTACATAGCTTTCCACACCATGTTTTCCGCCAAGCCCGTGTAAATCAGCACTTAAATACTAACAAACAAATTCATTGGTGTCGGCACCAGAGATTGAACTCGAATTGCTAACGTACTATTCTACTGGAGGGGACCGCCTGGACAACCAACTATATTTGGCATAAGGCAAATGTAGTGTGTCAAGAATGATGTACTTGTAGCGTGAATATACATTGTATGGAGGATATAGCGAATTTCTTAAGACAGAGACGAGAGTGTAGCTCTTTATATTGTTAGGCTAAAATGTATGTAATTATATTATAGACATAAAATTGCGAAATTAACAAATTATTATGATGAAAATGATTGATTATAATGAAGTTATTACATTAAACGAGCAATTCTTGTATACAGATATGTCTATAATCTGAATCTCGGGAACGGCATCACCGATTTCCATGAAATTTTGTGTGCAAAAGGTTTCAGAGGTGATAAATCGATCCAGCTAGGATTTTTTTGTAGAAAATATCCTTTTTTCCGGGTATACCCTATTGCATTGCTAAGCGAAAGTAAATCGAAGTGTTTGGTTTAACCAAGAAAATTAATTATGTACATGAATTATTTACAAAGTACATGTGTCATAAGGTTGTGTAATAATGAATCAAAATAGCAATCGATATTGACGTTAAAAAATGACATAACGCGCGTAAAGAGGTCTAATTTAGTATTAACGGACACTGACAGAACATATTAGATGACAAATTTTGAAATAAAAAGATGGTGCAGTCGCTCGGTTGAGGCTAAAAATATTTATACAAAAAAACGAGTAAAGCTCGGCCATCCATGTACTGTAGATAATATGAATAAGGAGTTACGCGATTATCTTCCAAAGAAGATTTATGATGCAAAAATGAGATGCAGTGCATACTGTACGTACTGATAGTGGGTATAGGTACAGATTGGGGAGACGATAAATAAGATTGACATTAAAAGTCCCTGTAATCTCTGAGCGGATGTGCGTAGTTGCAAAAGAGTTGAAGAAGCAAGAAAATGGGAAGATGCTGCTACAATTAGATACTTATCTGTTGTCCTAAAGAGGTTTCAGGATGTCTAATGATTGATGATGATGAAGATATTACTGAAATCTTTGACAAAAGTTTGACTTTTAACTAATGAATAAAGAGACTGGTTTGGATGTCATTTCAGTGTAGCAGTAAATCAATATTTAAATTACGTTAATAATTATCATAAAGTATAGGATGATCGACGATAACCTACGTATGTTGTTAGCGGTACACTGGAATTACATAAAAGCGAATTGAGGTCGCGAAATATTTAATTATATTTAACGTATTAAAAGATCTTGTAGCAAGTCGAACTGGTTTGTGAGCTAAGCACGTTTTGTAAGTACTTACATAACATGCAATGTAATATATTACTTGTTATCTGTTTGTTTATTTATTTAGAACGTAAATTCGGGGCAAAGTCAATGATTAATATAAAAGAGATTGTTATTTTTTGTTTACGGAAGTCAAGGTGACAGCGGAGTTCACAATTTGTCTGCTGTTGAATGAACACAACTGACAATTACATCCTTCTTTGAGATATATATATATATATATATATATATAATTATTAAATAATTAATATTTTAAAGGGTTGGTATTGATACCAAACTTGAGTTCTTTCTAATATTTGGCACCAGTGGTAGAAAATAAGCAACGGAGAATGGAAGATATGAGCAAATGGTTGTATCAAAAATAAAGTCGTGAGCAAAAATAAAAGGTCGGTTAAGAATGTTTGAATATATCGGAAGATACAGAACTGAAATAAATTGGAGTGTGTGAGTTTACTCCTCCCTTTCTTCGTCGGACATCATGACGCATACCTGACCTCCATCCTTTTGATCTGGACAACCCTCGGATCCAAACAAGGCGTTTTTTATCCTACGAATAGCAAGGGATAGGAATAAATTGCGCCTTACTACCTAAGAATGCATTTCTAATAAACATTGTGGTCAAGCATTTGTTAATTATTAAAATGAAATTGTCCTATACCTTACATATGTAGCATGTGATTTTTTTAGGAAAACGAAAACAATCTCGACTAGGCATTGTAAACACAAGTTCGCACCAGCCGGCGGTCTGTCGCAATCGACCCTGAAAACAACAACAAAATGTCGCGTGTACGCGGGTTCACTTTATCACATGCACTAATATCTTCGGCAATTACGTCTTTGTTTCCGACACAAGGTCGCTACTATTGCGCCCCTAATAACTCGCCGCTTTTTGTGAATGGCTGTAACACAGATTGATTCGGCTCGCCATCGCCCACGCACACTTAGAGAGTGACTCACGCATACACGCCAATGCAAACTTCACACATACTAAGATGTGATCTGCGAAAATGAGACTCACACCAAAGCGGCACTGGTTAGAGATGTGTAGATTCATTGTGCAACGTGTTTCGAAGCGTCAATAGCCTAATGGCTTTACGGTATGCGAATCGTAAGGTCGTGGGTTCGAATCTACTATTAGACTATTGACGTGAACCATCCTAACACAAGCCTAAGCTGATTTGGAATGGTTAACAGGAATGTTAACAATATTTGTGAAAAAAAAATTATTAGCATTATTTAAAAAAAAAGAGACAAACGGGTGCTTGAACTTATTTAGGCGCGTGAAAAGTTATACTGCTTTGGCATTATTAAAAAAAAAAAATTAATTGCATGCAAATAATTAATCACAATAAAATAATAAAAAGACTGGAAAAGGACAGTCAACACAGTCAATAATGTTCAGTTTAAATCTTAACAATTAAATAATTTTTAAACCTCAATTATACTGGAGCACTTTTAGAAAATTGTGCTTATGTAAAGCACAATTTTTTTCACTGCAGCTTCAATCTGTTACTGTCATCTGTCAATCTGTTTTTTTCACAACACGCCTAAATAAGTATAACTTAAAAAAAAACGCGTTGGCAGAAACACAGTTTTTTGTGCGGAAATCTCAGAGATGCACAAGCGTTTACGTAGGTTGATTTACAAACATACCTACCTACATTTCAGAACATTGACCTGACGATGCTTTTTTATGGCAGCGGTTACGTTAATCGCCTCGATATATTTCGTATTAGCAATAGACACGTGATTATCTCTTATTCGTGGCAAAACAGCAACAGAGACTTTGTATCCTGTTATTACTGGACGGTATGTAAAGTTATTCTGATGAAATGATCATAAGAAATTTAAATCTCGTTAGTCATTTCATGATAACGACTCGCGTTGATTTCGACAGTCGCAAGGTTCTTTTTATATCTGATATATTAGATCAATTAATTGATGGAGCTGGACTTAGTAAACGGACTGAGTTCAACTTACCGGGTGAAGTTTACCGATTTATATTGAGGTCGGTGTGATAATGATTTCATTTATTAACTTGAATGTGGAAATTCAAACAAAATATTGTGAATTTTATCGAACAAACTTCATTGACATATATCACATACAAAGAATATTATAGAAGTGCACAATTTAGAACTGTTAAACAATTTGCTTGTAGTGTTTAATAAGATAAATAAACATTATGTTTATTAGGACCGGTATACGTTTAATGCCTCGTATATATAAGTTTATATGTATTAGAAAACAATTGTCTTAAATTAAAAAAAAAAACTAGTTATCACTATGCCCGTATGTGGTGGTGGTAGCCGTCTCCGTGTCGGTGATAACCGTGGTGGCTCAGTGTTCGAGCGGTTGCCTCAAGTTGCATAGAATATATACAATTGCAATTTTATGTGCCGATTTATCACGCGCTCGGCGGCGAAGGAAAACATCGTGATCGGAAACCTACATGTTTTAGAAAAACATTTTTTTTTTCTAAGCCATGTGAAGTCTGCCAATCCGCACTATGGCTGCGTGGCGGGTATGCCCTTATACTCTCTTTACAGGGAAGGCCTGTGCCCGGCAGTGGGACATATTGCTGTATTTAAGATTAAAGTCGGAACAAACTTTATTTCATATCCCCCGTCTAAGTTTGGTTACCAATCAAATCACGTAGGTGACATAGACTAGAGTACAGAAGCCTTTAAACCTGGCAACACAATATTGTAGTGTCGATTGTTCTATATCATTGCACAATTACGAAACTAAGTATCGAATATCCGTTCGCTTGTTTTTCCGCAATTAGCACCGTTCCAGTTGTAACTTCTCACGTGGTCTCGTAAGATGTTGGTAATCCTGCGAGTAACTCGAGTTACACTGTTATGTGTTCTCGCTTGTACTAACGCAATCTACATGCTAATTCTTATAACGTACCAACGGGATGGCAAGAAAATTAGGATGAAAATTAAGAACTGGTTTTGTTTCAAGTCAACGACGATGCACAGGTTATCCAATTCTCCTTTTTTTTTAAACTTTCAGAACAAGTGTTTGACCACGATCCCACCTGATGTTAGATGGAAATGCGTTCTGAATGGTAAGGCTCGCTAGCTTAAACGCCTATTCACTCTACTCTTGAAAACACCCACAGTGCAGTTAGAGGGAAAGGCAGACGCGGACGAATTATTTCAGTCCTTTATTGTGCGAAGTGCGAATCTTTAAGATGAAGAAGTTTAAGGGATGTCCACAATAAAAGGGTGAAATCCAGCAGTACGTCTTGAAGTCGGATGGTGGAACGGGAATAGGGGAATTCGATCTGAAATAAGTGATCTTATTATGATCAAAACCCTCTTTATGTCAATGTCCATGTGAGGCAAGTTAATCTAAGCTATCGTAGATAAAATAAAGTTTTCTACCAGGTGAAATAGAACCAACATACGGGATTATTTAGCATATATTATACTGTAATTAAATTCCATTAATATCCAATAGTATTTATTGATATTTAATCCCTATCCATAACATATTAACAGTTAAAATCCGAAAACGGCTTCTCAAAACTATTCAGTAATTAAATAAGCATGTGTCTATTTATTATCAATAGGTGCGCCCCTTGTCCTTGCTGTCCAATCTGATTAGCGATTAATATTTTATCACTGCTCATTACCAATGCACGGGATCGATATTTTTTAATTACAATTTAATCTCAAAGCTCCAATAATAATCTAATCTATACACTGGCGACCAAACTCACGGTCGAGGGTTCGAATCCAAGCTGGCTTTTACCATGTAGGCTGTGTTATGGACATTATAAGCTGTATAATTGTGGTAGACCTTATCCAGTAGGCTTTTGATGCTTATTTTCTAGATAATCTATCTACCCACCAGAATTTAATTGCTACTCAAAATCAAATTTGACAGGTTAAACAGATATTTGAGCTCCATACAACAAATTTAAAAACAACAAAATAATGTTGAACTTAATAGTCGCCAAATTAACTATATTTAAGACATGGCGTAAATAAATCAATATCATAAATAAATTTTGATTTATCATTAAAGTTGGGTCGTAATAAAGGAATTAATATAAACATCGCAAGGGAACCTATGCATATACAAGTCTGCACATCCGGCCATCCACTAGGGCCGCGTGCGGACTATGCTCTTATACTCCCTTAAACTCTTTACAGAAAAGGCCTGTGTCCAACTGTAGGACATATATATATATAGCTGTCACCTAAAAAAAAACAAAAAACGATCACCGCTAATGTTATTTGTTAAAATAAATCAACTCGGCCGCTAACGATTTTTTTGTCGCGCTTAATTTTAAACGAACCGCAGCCGGCGATAAGATTAGAAAGGTGCGAGATTTGTACGACTTTATCAAGTTCAAGTGGATAGCATCGACCTTGCCACTTTATTTCGGTAACACTACGTAACTCTATTTCATTTAACGGTTACTGGTAACATTGATCGAACTGACAATTCCCATTTTAAATAATTTAGAACGGCTTAGATATTTGAAAATAGAACAAAAATAGCAAGTAAAAAGTTTAACTTCATAAGTAAAATATCTTTTAATCGGTTGAGGTGTTGTTTAGATTATTTTAAAAGACTAGAAAATCGGCTTTCGCTTTAAAATCATGGTCCAGCGAATCGTCCTTTTTTACTTTACGTACCTAACCGCATACTCGCCACTTGGAGGAAGAATGAGTTATGTCGCACCGACCAAACCCACATGATGTTCCACCATCCTAAATTGCTAGCCAGTCCATCCCGGGGAGAACAAAGGAGAGAACGAAATTCACAAGTTCCTGATGGAAGTTGAACCAAATTTCTCACTATTTACGGTCACTGTTTCGACTTTCTGTGAGCTCCTTGGCTTTACTGTTAATAGCACATTGTTGCAAATGAATAGTCACATATACTATTGCGCCAACGGGCGATGAATCCGTCACGCTTACACACAAAAAAAAAAAAATTACACACAACAAGTATGTCATCTATACATATAAATAAAATTGGAGTGTCGGTTTTGTTACATGCATATGCATGTATATACGGTACATATACTACTCGTAAAATAACAATTTTTACAATTTTTGTATGTCTGTTTGTTCCGGCTAATCTCTGAAACGGATAGACCTATTTTGACGGGACTTTCACTGGCAGATAGCTGATGTAATTAGGAGTAACTTACGCTATTTTTATGAAGAATAATTATTAAGGAGGTTATGATTTAGTTATAAGTTGTGGGAATTGTCTATTATATGATAATTAATCGAATTTCTGGTGTACGATAAAATAGAGAGTTAGCGCTTGAGATACACAGTGCTTCATCAGAACAGCTCGCGAGTAGAGAGCTAAATAAATTTGCAGGATGCGATAAGTGTCGATGGTAATGTCGACTCCGACATTTTAATACAAATGGTAATCCTTCCTTCATCAATTTATAAATAGCCCAATGTACCTCCACGAGTACAAACAGAAAACATAGAAAGAAAATGAAACTAAATAAACCTTTTTGTTAAATTCCATGCGGACGAAGTCGCGGGCGCAGCTAGCTTTACATAATGTTATTAACAAAAAACTGAAATATATTTACAAAACGTGGTCTGGTATTTATGCAATATAATATTGCTCGTTAAGCTCAGTAAGTAGTGCATGTTAAGTAAACCGAGAAGGAAGCGGTTGCCGTAAGGTCCCAAACTGGTTGAACCTCGCCCACTCCATAAACGTCGGGCGGGTTTTACGATAATCATATACTGAACTCTACCGCCTTCGCTGCTCCCATTTTAGGGTCTAAGAGTTCAAGGTTATCAGATCGAAGCCGGTTGCGTAAAGCGCACGCCACGTAATGTTATCAACACATGTCTTATATGTACCGTTTTACACATTTATACAAGTATATTTACAAGCAAAAACAAAAACTTCAAACGTTAATTACTGTAACTGTGAACGCCCTCTCTGTATTTACGAATTATCGGAGGAATGTTACGAAATCAAAGTTAATTAAAATTTAACCAAACTCTCATCAAACTACTCTTAAAGTACAGCCTTTCTAATAAAAATGATTAATGGAAATCCGCAGGCGTGATATTAATTTATTCGTCCTTTTGTGGCGGACATACTCGATGCCAATTTAAGACTTATATGGTTTTCTCATGGATCCCATTGTCAGAATTGGACTAAATTTAAATGGGATCACACAGAAAGCACCAGCTTCCAAATAAAAAAAACGGTGCACCCAGTCAAAGTTACGCAGTAACAAACATAAAAACATACCGAAGAATTGAGTTCTTTCCTATTGAGTTCTTTCCTATTGATTACTATGTGGGTGTTTCCGAGAGTAGTGTTCTAGGTATTTACTAAGCTAGTGCATCTCGCCATCCAGGATTGCATGAAAACAAACCAATACGATTTGGGGCCCTTCAAGAAAAGGGCATTCAAAGGTCGGCAGCTCACCAACTTTGGTGCTGTGGATGTTGAATGGATCACTTAAGATCAGGTGAGCCGTTAGCTCGTTTGCCCATTTTTCTAAAAAAATAACTTTCGTCTAAATAAAACTAAAGATGCTCATTATTTCAAAGCAAACCTTTTTAAATTTCGTCCATATTTGTACCGTATTACAACAGTCAACTTTTAATTGAATAATTTTATAATTAGTTTAAGAAGGCAACACTTGACTTACACAACTTGTAAAGTTATTCCTAAAATTACTTAACGCAGATCATTGCTGTATGTTTAGAGACTCGTTTTTATTACGTGTAAAATTAAACAATATATAATCAAACTAGGGACATCCTGTTTACTTCCAAGTGCTATATCTGTCAGTAAGGATGAACGTTTCCAGTTGTCAGTGCCAGTCCATAAATGGTCGGCGGTCAACTCATCTCGCTACTTCTGTTAATGAGGGTTCACTGATGCTAATTTATTTGCGAAAAATACATTCATCCGCACTTTCATTATCATATATCAATCCTCCATAGACAATGTTCCTGATGTTTTCCAAAGCCATTTTTAGCTATGACGTCTTTTCAAACGACTTCAAAAAAGGAAGAGGTTCTCAATTTTTATGTTTCGTTTATGTTTGTTACTTCATAACTTTGGACTGGGTGTACTGATTTTGATATTTCTCTTTTGTAATATTCCTACGATATTTCGGAAATACAATAAAAAAAACTCGGATTTAAAATCGATTTTTGTTTTTACTCGTATTTTTTTTTAAATATTTGAAGTAACTTGAAGAGCAAATACTGTATATAAAAATGAACGTGTAAAGTATTTGTACTTGCTGATACGAGAAAGGGCGAAAAAAAATTTTACGTTTCCTAAAATGATTTGGATTTGAGGCTTATGGTATCTTGAGCTAATACTTTTGTATTTGACAACACTACAGTAATATACCTATAACCATATTTAAGTTTATTTTATTAACAATTAAACGAGTAGAGGCAATAACTTACATTACTTAGTATTTTTGAAAGCACCTTGAGTTTTGATTTTTCTTCCTTGAAGCATTTGTATACGTAGAGTGATAATGAGTAATGTAAGTTAAATACCAAGGAGTTTGCGAGCCGTGACGACCTTTCGTCTCTGTTCTTCAAACCAACAATACAATTTTTTTTAATAATAAATAATAAAATCAAAACATATCATAACAATTTTTAAAAACAAAAACATATCAGACAAGAATACAACGTTTGGATCTTCTTTTAAGTATAAAATAAACTTGTGCGAGAAGATCCAGTTCTTCCTTAATCATATCATATTTTTTTTTGTTTTAAATTTAATTAATATAAAATAATTATATGTGTGTGAAGACGCATATGTGTCAGTGTGTATGAATGTGTGTATTTATGTAAGATTACGATAACTATCTACAAGAAAGTATAATTGAAATTGGTATCCTAATATTGCCTCCGTATCCTCGTAGTCCAAACCTTCCACTGTTGTGGCAGTTTAAAGCATTAATTCAAAGCGTAATTTCTTGTTTATTTATTCATTAATATAGCTTGATATCTTTCTATATTGGACTTGTGTTTATGAGAATTGAACTTTGAATTTTTTTTTAAAAAGTATCCCTAAGAATTTAACGCAGTAAGATACAAGCGAGATACAGTTCTATAACTGCATTTCTCAGTGATTCTACTTCTATAACTTACTAAGTACTTCTATAACTTCATCATTGCAAGAACGTCGAGAATTAAATTTTGTTCGGGGACTATATACGGCCCGCGGTGTTACCTGCGATTAGAAGCTAATGATTAATTTTCTTCTTCTAATTAAATCAGTTATCTGCCAGGGTGAGTCCCGTCAAAATCGGTCCAGCTGTTCTAGAGATTAACAAGAATAAACAGACAGACAAAAATTGTAAAAATGTTATTTTGTTATACATACCGTATATACACATACATTCATATGCATGTAGTAAAAAGCGATTATTTTTATATTACAAACAGACAATTTTATTTGTGTTTAATTTTAGTAATCTTGTTATAGATGTACTAAGGAGTGAAAGTTTTCCGCATGCTTTGAACTTATCGGGGGTTTCGTATTTGGGGAGGGTACGATATACATACATATATTCTAATAATTTAAGCGTCAATAGCCTTATGGTTTAGGGTACGGTCTGCGAATCGTAAGGTCGTAGGGTCGAATCCACCATTCGGCTACTGACGTGAACCATCTTCTAGCATAAGCTTAGTTGGAATGGTTAAAAATAATGTTAGTAATATTTCTGAAAAAAAAAGAAATATTGCTAGCTTTCTTTAAAAAAATCTTTAATCCGGAAATCTCCTAGTGCACTAGAATCAAGTTCTGTTCGAACGTTTTTTTTTTACTCATCGAGTTCCGTATAAAAGTTTAAATATTATGTCGAGGTTATAAAAATAATTGAGAACGTTGTATTACAGATTGTATCGAATCCGACCTCGCTGGTATCCTTTAAATCATTTTAATATTTCAAACTACGTTAACATATTTCACATTACAGGCGAATATTGGATATAGTTCAGTGAGTCGGTGCATGTAGTTTTACATAGTATGTACATAGTACATATTCAATTCATCTTCACGATGCAAGATTAATATTAAAAAATACGCAATATTCAATGTTTCATTTTATTGATTTTGCACTGAGAATTCATCAAAATATCTGGGCCGCTAACTTAAGATGTGTTTTTTTTTGTGATAACGAGGATTGCATTTATGCACACTAAGATTACACGAATCTAAAAAACCTATAAGTAGAAAATTATATAGTAACATCCTATAGTATTTTTTTTAATAATACAAGTATTTCACAAGTAAAAACAAAAAACGACTTTAAATCATGGATGCCATTGTCGAAACTTGACGCCGTTTTCGACAAGTTTAGACCACACGGGAAACACCAACTTGTTAATGGAAAAAGAATCATCAAAATCGATTCACCCAGTAGAAAGTATACATAAAAAAACATACAAATGAATTGAGAACCTACTCCTTTATTGAAGCCTGTAGTCAAAGTCACAACATAAATAACATGTCACAACAAAGAATCGAAAAATATTTGCGATCTGACAAACTGAAACGTTAAAACTCCATGTCTAAGATTAATCAAATGGCCATGGAGCACAATGTTTAAGAGAAAACACCTCAGTAAGTACAAAGCTCATCGTGAACTAGTATTGGTGACAAAACATCAAAATTCGTATAAGAACAATAGCCGATTCAACTTACTTTTCATCGAAGGTTTGTTGAACTGTGCCCTTTTTGGTAATAAAATTGGTAAAAATACGACGCTGGGCTTTAGTCAACGATGTAAATGGCCGACAAAAAGTGTTGTTGGCATCAACAACGAAATTATATTCAAGTTTGACCTTTATAGTACGACGTTACGATTGTGCGATAATTATAGAGGAAAGGTCAGGTTGAGTTTCAAAGAAAAACTCTCTTGGAACAGCTGGTAACAAGATATACAGGTGTTTAAGAAAGGGACAATTTTAAGGAAGCAAATGTAACACTACACGAAGTTCAGTGTCTACTGCCGTCTACAAGTGGAACTGCAGGTGCTTTGCCGTCTTTTAGTAGATTTAATCTTTCGGCCAACTTTTTCATTGGGTCAGTTTGGAATTTATGTAGTTTTGGTATGTATCCGTACAATTTTTGCCAAGCTTATTAAGTTCATTAGAGACAGGATGTGAACCCATCGCCAGGACACAAATTTCTAGCATGTGAATTTTGTACAAAAAAAAAGGCAATTTATTGGTGCATGCTGAGATTCGAAATTGAGCTACTAGCCTGAATACTGCCCCTGAGTCAGCGCCGAAGAAATGAGTATGATTAAAATAAATAATTTTGGAATGTAATTCCTTTGCTATTTTTCTTTGTTATTATTACCAAGTTTAATACAAAACTGAACAAGGAAATTACATTATTACGTGTAAGGCAACGGCCATTCGAAAGAGTTTCAAAGTCCTTGTCAAAAACGATTACGGTCGGCCGACGCGGAAACTTAATTGTTGGAAATTACCTACTTCACACAGGTAAAATATACAAACAAGTTCGAAGAAATGAATATTATATGAACTTTCGCAGTGCTCTAAGATCAGTAATAAATTATCAGATTATGAATGTCATGGGACAGGACACGTCTTTAAAGAGATTGGGCATCAATGCGAATTAGCAGATTTTACGTGTGTTTGAAGCATCTTTGATTTCCTTGTGATATATGGAAAATAATATAAATAGTAGATAGTGACACTATAAAGATGTTTTTAATGAAATATAATGGCATTATATGTTATATGAATATAACAATTGTTTGTTTACTTTACTCCTACTTACTCAGATAAATTTAATTTTAACAAACTTCAAAAAAGGAAGAATTCGTCTGTATTTTTTTATGATTGTTACCTTAGAACTTTCGACTGGGTGATTTTTTTTTGCCTTTTTTCGGTTGTGATTTTTTTTTGCCTGTAGTTCCAATGCGGTCCCATTTTAATTTGATCACGTTCTGACATCGATCGATCGATGAAATATCGATGAGAAACCCATATAAGTCTTAAATTAACATTAAATATGGGCGCAACAAATGGACGAATAACTAAATTTCACGCCAACCGATATCAATGATTCGTTTTTTATTTCAAACCCGGTGCTTCCCGTGGCTCCATATTGTATTCGTTCTGAAGTGTGTCATTGTTTTTACTGGTAAATATACTTGTACAAATAACCATAACGCAGACGATTGCATTTACAAGTTGAAGTAATTTTACTTAACTTCTGGCCGCATTACACAACTGCGGCATGAGATTTTTTTTAAATCATTAACATTAATACAACTGCTTAGTAAATAAGAAGTTCAACAATGCTACGTATATTTATAGTTTGGTATACGCAATATGCAAATATGCTTTTTATTTTTACTCTCATTAAATCAATTAGGTTTTTGTTATAATAAGTAATATAAAAAAACTGTACAGGTTGTCTGCCGATAAATTATAAGAGCTTCAGACGTTATGATTTTTTTAAAGGCTCTGCACTGATCAGGTAGGAAGCGGCTACAGTTTGACCAACTTTTAAAAGGTGGGCAAGCTGTTACGACGATTCAGCTAGGAACGCTATTCGAGTAACCCAGCAGGAAGATCCCCAAGAGGTAATTAGACGACAATATTCTGAACCGAAAAGGTCTACGTCTACTATGACTATAGTAACCATAGTAGACGCGTTACTCAAAAGTCATTGAGTATTCCTTTTAAACTAAGCGATGGTATACGTCGACAGTGGAATCGTAGGTTTGGACCTACAACGATGGCCCCCAAGACCTGCTACAAATTTGTGTCTAAATTAACGTTCAGGGACATTATATAATAGTTGTCGATTTAATTTACCAGTTTATTTGTGATTTTCCGATATCGTACCACTGTACCGTTCTAACACTGTAATCTCATTTTAATTGTTACGTATGTAATATCATACATCATCCAAATATACCCATATATTTAAATGAATTATAAATTAATTATAAATTTTAAAATGTTTAATTCATTATGATATAATTGTTTTTGGTAAATAAATTTGTAGATTAGGGTCTTTGAAAGAAAGTCAATTGACACGTAGTGGATCGGTTCACATAGTTATTTGGTTTTTGTATTTATCCACATAAGGGCCCTTTTGTGGTAATAGTATAATTTGAGACCTTACGTGCCGCGGACCGTTCCCTACGCGTGTCAATAACCTAAGGCTTAAGCTGATTTAAAATATATTTCAGGCTACAATCTGGTTTAAAACAATCGTCTACTTTTGAACTATGAATTTTAAATCGAATACTCGGCCATTGATATTATTCAATGTTTTATTATATATGTACATAATAAGCAAGAGGCTCAGATACTTGACCTTATCGACGCAATGTTTTGAACTCAAGTGGCATTTAAGTAACTGTTTCTTTTACCTTAATGACAAAATACCATACATTAAACAAGCATATTTACGAGCACAAAACCAACTCATCATGGCGCTTACTATATAACGCGCGGACGCCCTCTTTGTATTTACAAATTATCGTTAGTATATTTACATAATTAATCAGAACTTAACCAAACTCTCATCAAACTACTCTTTAAGTACATCCTTTACTATAAAAAAATAATCATCGAAATTGGTTGGCGTGATATTGAGTTATTCGTTCATTTGTGGCGCACACACTTGATGTAACTTTAAGACTTATATGGTTTTCTCACGAATGCCATTGTCACAATTGGGCCAAATTAGATCACGTGGGAAGCCCAAGCGTTCAAATTAAAAAAAATAATCATCAAAATCGATTCACCCAGTCGAAAGTTAACAAACATAAAAAAGTATACACACTTATTCTTCTTTTAAAGTTGGTTTAATATATAATAAGCCCTCACATCACAACACTACTGAGGTAGTCAGAAATTATTAGAAGTATAAGGTAGTGAACATATAGCTATACAACGGACAGAATTTAGTAAACAAACGGCTACAAATAATTTGTGGTATTAAAAAAACTGAACGATGAAAATTTAAAAAGGTAAAACTTAGACAGATCGTTAATTCATTGAACAACAGATAGTAAATTCACTGCTTACTATTATACCTAGATTAGGCTAAGAAATTGCGTACCAGCTATTGTTTATCATAACAGAATCTATAGCACTATAGCTTCGACTTCCGAATACCGAATTCGACTGGAAAATTAGAAACTCAACCGGCATTAAAGTGTAACACATCACAACACAAAAATATAACCTAATTGAACCCTTATTAATTTTATTGCTACATAAATATAACTTTAAGCTCTTACACCTTTTAACCGGGATAGGCAGACAAAGTAACTTTCTATTCACCGAGCATATTACTGCCTATTATTATAATTCTTATTGATTTAAACGTCTAGAATTCGAACTTTTGACTAACTTACTATTTTCGAACGTTCTTATTCCGTTAATATGTCTGTTGCACAACTACTACTGCAACACAAATACTCTGGTCCACTAATTATTATAATTTAATTACAAAAAGTACAATACGTAATTTAATTTTCTAAATTTCCATCTACTAATTAAAATGGTTAAGCAGAACTGTTAGAATATTTCACAAATCAATACCATCCTAATAACATAACACTAGAAATGAAGCTGATATATACAACCTCTTTTTGAATTCAATGTTACTGGTGTAAAATAAAATAAAAAATAAATGTTGGAAATATGGATCGCGCGACGCGTCCGTCTCCTAACCGTCGATTGTACGAATACGAAGGACTAGCGCGCCGTGCGACAACCCGACGCGTATCCAGCTTCTAGAGGGGCGATGGCGAAAGTGCTTCCAAATATCCACCTATAAAAACACAATACACAGTCTGTATGGCATCCAGTTCGAATCCCAACACCAACCATCGTTCAAGAGGCAAAATGAGAACGACGGTGAGTGACTACCAATTAATAAGTGTTAGTGCCCCCGAGTGAAGTGCAGTGACGACTTCAAAAAAGTGTTAAATTTAACCGACAAGTGTGTCTCGTGCTTACAGTGTCTTCAAATTGTGTAGAAGCTTAGCCTCTTTTTAAGTGACACACTTTTTTGAAGTCTTATCTGCATTTTACCGAGGGGTTTTCATTGTGTTTAGGGAAAAACTATCGAACGGATAACTTACTTAAAGAAAGTAAGGTCAAAAAAATAACCTAGAGTGGAACGAATAGATGTATCAATATAAACTACTACCAAATATATTTCAAGAGTTTAGTTTAGAAGTCAATAACATTACTATAAAAAAGTATATATTACTATAGTATATGATTTTAATGAGTTGGTTTAGTGGCTTAGCATTCGGCACACATTCTGACGGTCTGGGGTTTGGATCCGTCGAATCTCTTGTTTCAGTAAGATATCGCGTTTTTAGTTTTTAAAATACAAAAAAAAACTTGCTAAAATTGTTACCGGTAAATGGCGATTAACTCACACTTTGTCCTACCTATCTTTTAAGTTTGTTGAATAGCGGAATCCGATTTTTACTTTGTCTATCCTGCTTATAGGTCGTGAGAAATTATTATGTAGACTTAATTTTACTGTAGGCATTTAGTTTTTTTTCTGTTATAAAAACTCGAAAACGGTTACATGTTGGCTGGTATTCGATTAGCCATGTAGTAACTTAGATTCCGCTGGTTTATCATATTTTTTATTTTCGGTAAACTACTTCGTTACAGTAATATCTTGTCTTAAATACTATACTTGCGATATTGGATAAAGTTGATATCCAACATCGTAACTTTTATTATACAAAAACGTCACTCGATACAATAATCATTAACTATTCAATTAATGTAAACAACTATGGTGAAGTTTATTTCATTCATACAACGCCTCATACAATTACGGTGTGTAATTTACAAGATTGCCTTGCGACAGATAATTAACCGTTCTTGTACGTACCGACTCTAAAGAAGTGGCTGACATTCTAAATCCGGTAGCGGTTATTAGTACAATCGCAGTTAACGATAACCGTTAATTTTATTATTAATTTGGTTTTTGATAAAACAATCTAATTCTTCAAGATATAATACTGTTCAAGAATTATCTAATGACTATACTTCTACTGAGGAATGTCATATATGTAACTTAAAAGTTATGTTATGGTTAATTAAAAATACTTCAGTGTTGATTTCTATAAGTTGGGTATTTTCAAATACTTAAGGGATATTAAATTATAAAATCATTTATTATTGATTATTTTTGTATTCAAATTTAGAATATTTTAATGAATTAAAAAAAAACTGTTTTGTCAGTTAGTTCCTTATAAGCAGTATTTTGATAATAAGCAGTATATAGACCGGTGGGGTTAATAAAACAGGATCTTCTCTTTTATCTTTTCTTATCTCTCTTGTATGAATCTGGTGACAAGCTCATCCCCTTTGACATTAAATAGTTTTGTATACACCTCGCTTTGTTACAAACGTCGAGAATGAAATTCAAATGTAAGGATATAACACTACTAATCTATTATCCAAACAAATTTATTTACAAATATATTTATAAAAAATCTAAACGAGCAATAAAAGCTGTAAACAACAATGTTGAGTTAATTTGAATTTAGAAGGAATAGATACTAGACTAGGTATAGTTAAAAAATAATAAATTCCCCCTCAGAAATTCCTAAAGCTAACACATGTTTTTGTATCGTATTTACAATCCCACTAGAATCTTGCCGAGCATTATCCCATACTCTATTGCGTCACAATGGACATTTTCTCTTCCGATCGAGACGGACAGGTTTCAGGCCACGTCGAAACTAGGAAGAGAACTCAGGAAACCTGAGTGCCTTTGCAAGTCTATGCCTAACTCCCGTACGTTGCGTAATCGCCAGTGCGTCGGGGGAAGTAGACCGTCTCTAATGGACTTACGTAAAAGAAAACCCGACTTGTTCAGTGAGAAGGATTTTATTTATGATCCTTGTCTACTATTCGTTTGATTAAATAAATTGTAAAAAGACTAATAAACTGTATAATTAACGATAGTTATTACAGTTTAATGGTCTAGTGATAAAGTGTTTGACTTGGCACTTAGGGTTGTGCAGTTTTTTTTGTTTCTTAGATGCAACTTAAGTCCTTTTCTAAAATTTCTGCTTGATATATTGTATATATGAAAAATGATTTGAAGAATCATTGTGTATTTTTTCAAAATAAGTCTACGTAAAATATTGCTATTTTTATAAATTATAATCGAAATTGTTTTTTTATAACGTCTCTGTGGCATTACTACTCTATGCAAAAATAAACTGTCATAATGATATGTTTCTCAAGATACACAGGCGACAATTACGTCTACAGAATTGCGCAAATTATTTGACTACATCCTGCATAACCTGGCTTACCTTAAAAGGTCCAGTGATTTAGTGCGTACAGGTTTGTCCACTTTGGAATTTGTATGTTTTGTAATTGATGAAAAGTTTCGAAGTATATTTTATGGGCAAATATTGACTAAACAAGACATTGAAAATCAAGACAAATCAATAAAAAATTTGAAAGTAAATTAGTACGATTAAAAAGTTTTAGAATTTCGTTGAGTTTAGTGCTTCCTTACTTAATCTTACATATTACATACTTATCTCTCCTTACTCTCCTTTTTACATATTTATCATCAAGCATCAATCAAACGGATCGCGTTCGTCGATTCCTAGTTCTTAACCAGATTAAAACGGTCATTAACCTACCACTATCTGAATCAACAAGCATTCCAAATTATTTCTCGGAGTTCTCTGGTATACCTTTGAAACCCAAAGTCCAACAAACAATTCATAAACAACGGCTCTATGAGTGCACATACATGAATACTCGTGAATTGAGAACCTCCTTTTTTTAAATTGGTTGATAATAGATGGAATAAGGTAGCAATTCCGACCTAATTGCATTGCGAAATCCAGTAAGAAGTAACATTATATGGTTAGAGGGCCGATCGTTGGTACGGTTCACAGACTATTTAGAGTTCCCACCGATTAACATCGTTTACGCGCAAACAATAGTAAATTGTGTTTTTTATTTCAAGAACTGAGCTTTGTTCATTTGTCTGTGATATTGTGTAACATTTCAATTTAATTTCGACGTGTAAAGCTAATTTAAAATGAGTTCTCGTATCTATGTTTGCGATCATAATATTGAATTAATTTAATTGGGCTGTTAAACAGCTACTTCACAAATGAGACGACGAAACGAGACCTGTCATGCATATTTTTTAATAATAATAGTATACCTCTATAGCTATACGAATGGTATATGTATTAAATATCACGACAGTCAGAATGAATTGTCACGTAACGGCAAAAACGCACTCTTTCCGAACTCCTGTCTTTCATCCAATCCGCATTCTCACGCCGGTCACACCTGTTTCCACTGTTAATATCGATGAAAACATCTTAACTATGACTCACGGAACCATTATTTAACCTGTTACGTATCATTATGCGTTTGCAGTTACACATCAAGATGTACTTTTTTATATAAAGCATCGCTTTTTATTACGGCTGGTAAACTGGTTGCTTTACGTTTTCAAATATACACTTCGGAATACCAATTACTAAGATATTAGATAATACCGACACCTTTAACTAACAGTTAGCAGTCACAGTTACAGTCTTGGGATCACCCGAAACTGAATTTCTAAATTCTATCTTTAAGATATTGCTATTTTTAAGTTACTCTATTTTTTGTAATCACGCAAGATAGTTCACGTAACCCTATGTGATCTAGGAGCCACAGTCTCTCCCTATTATGTAATAATAATCTCTATTATGATTTGAATGTTGATAATTTGTCGCATAAACAATTGAATTGTCAAGATCTGACCTGGAGGTGATATTTTTTTTATAATTTCTAAGCAAGTGCTTGACTTCGATGCCACCTGATGTTAAGTGGAAATGCAGTCCTGGATAGTAAGGCGTACTAGCTTAGTAAATGCCTATTTTACTCTTGAAAATACCCACGTTGTAATCGCAAGGAAAGACAGACGCGGGCAAACTATTCCAGTGCTTTGCTGTACGAAGAATGAAAGACAAAGCAAAGCGTTCGGGTTTGAGGGATGTTCACAACAAAAGGATGAAATCCCGCAGTGCGTCTAGAAGTCCGATGGTGGAAAGGGGATGGGGGAATTAGATCATCTAGTTTCTGAGCACACTCTCCAAAATGCAATCTGTAGAAAACCGAAAGGCTAGCTATTGATGGCATCAATGCAGTGCAGTATATTAAATAACACAATAAAAACCATTTAACCATACATATTACATTTAATTTCATCAGGCATTTTCCTGATGTGCAGTGTGGACGTTGAAACTTATCTAAAATATATAATTGAATCCATTTATTAACTTGTCATTAATTTCACATCATTTAATTCATTTAATGAAATAAAATTTGGAAAATAATCAAATTATAATGAGAAGAATGATACCATGAATTCTTAAGTTTTGATAAGTTGAGGAATTTGTTAAGCAATACAAATTCCTTTTTGAGCGATATAAGAACAATTACGAAACTCAAGCCTTGATAATATTCTAAATTTGGGCTTCGATTTTATAAAACTCGTTTAATATCCTTGATGCTATTTATGTTATATTAACTGGCTACAGATTTTGTAAACAATGTTTAGATTAAACTTATGAAAGATTTCTGTTAACTTTTAGTTTATAGCTTTATTGAGGCCATGTGTTGTTCTTTCTGAATAGAAGTGGACTCTTGGACTGAGGTTTTTTTGACTGAGGAAAATTTTAAGTATCCAGAACTTAAATTTTTTAGTTTTAAATTTCCCCATGTACAAGTTATATAATATTGTGTTGGTTTATTCTTTGATTAAAGGTAGCTAGTTCGTATAGTCCTTATAGCGCAGTCAATTTCAAGATCATATTTCGGATTTCTCACCAGATATTGTTTTACGGATTTTTCCTGATATGGCCTTTTTATCTAAAAACATTTTTTAATATTAAAAAGCTAGCCAACATTACTACTTGAAGCTGGTGTTTAGAAATTGTTGTTAACATTATATATAGTAAATAAGCTTAGTTTGTCATATATAGCAATTATATAGTAGTAGTCTTGTTTTAGTAAATGACAAAACTTCTCAAAATAAATCTGTTTTTTGAGAAGCTGTTGATTTAGTGTTTCTTTACCCAAAATAAGAGTTTACATAATAAGTTTAGAATTTACTTTTGGCGTTCACGAACATGTGACAATCAGGTCAACCAAACCTCTTATGGTTATATCATAATAATATGATTTAGTGACCGTCACATCACAATGTAATGGTCAATCAATTATTGTCAACTATCTCTTCGTATTCGATCAATCCCCATGCCCACTGTCTTGATTTTAGACAATCCGTTTAATTTATAATGTTATGCACATTTTGTAATCAATAAAAAAATGTTGTTTCAGATCTGCCTAGTTTTCCTGCTGGTAGCAGCAGCGGCTGCCAGTGAGAAAAAGTCGACAGAAAGTAAGGCTGAGCCCTTGGAAAAGAAGTTGGACAAACGCGGCCTCCTGAACCTCGGCTATGGATATGGAATCAGTGGCCTAGATATCGGCCACATCGGTCACGGATCTGGCATTGGCGGTGCTTACAACGTCATCGAAGATGCTGGATTAGCTCATGGATACGGATCCATCAACTTGGGAGCACACAGCGACACTCTTAGAACTATCACGCTAGTTAAAGGAGTTCCAGTTGCCGTGCCAGTTGACAGGCCCGTACCGTACCCAGTGGAGAAGCACGTGCCATACCCCGTGAAGGTTCCAGTACCACAGCCTTATGAGGTCGTCAAACACGTGCCAGTTCACGTGAAGGAGTACGTTAAAGTGCCAGTCCATGTGCCAGCCCCTTACCCTGTCGAGAAGAAAGTACCTTACCCCGTCCATGTCCCAGTAGACAGGCCTTACCCCGTAAAGGTTCTCGTTCCCCAGCCCTACCCCGTTGAGAAGCACGTGCCTTACCCAGTGAAGGTGCCAGTGCCCCAACCCTACCCCGTGGAGAAACACGTGCCATACCCCGTTGAAGTAAAAGTGCCCGTCCCTCAACCCTACCCGGTTGTGAAACACGTCGGCATCCCCGTTAAAGTGCCCGTTGACAGGCCTTACCCAGTGCACGTGCCCGCCCCATACCCCGTCGAAAAACCCGTCCCAGTTGCGGTCCCAGTTGAGAAACCAGTCGCTTACCCCGTCCACGTACCCGTAGATAGGCCTTACCCCGTCCCAGTCGAGAAGCCCTACCCCGTGCCGGTCAAGGTGCCAGTGCCCGAGCCGTACCCAGTATACAAGCATATTCCCTATGAAGTGGAGAGGCCCGTCGCTTATCCCGTCAAGGTCCCCGTAGACAGGCCCTACCCTGTTCATATTGAAAAACACATCCCAGTCCCAGTTGAGAGGCCAGTGCCTGTCCCCGTGAAGGTCCCCGTCCTCGTCAGCGACCACGACTATAGCCACGACTACAACAGCCACTATAACTTTGGAGGCTCTCACTACAGCCACTAGGATATTATAGAATTAATTTCACGTAGTTCATCCGCAAAGCAATCACCAGCGCTATTTATATCTCGGCAAGATAAACCTATGGCCGGGACACCAGCAAACATCGTTCTTTTGTATATTTATAATATCATTTGTATGTAATGTCATGATTTTTATGTGTATAGGCGTATGTACGAGTACGTTGTGATGTAATGGTTACCATTTTCTTAGGTTAAGACGACTGTAAAAAAGATACAAATAAAAAAAAAATACAAAAATCTGTCTTTTCTTTGTTAAGATATGGAACTTACTGTGTCTAAGTTGAGTACAATAGTTGACCTTCACGCCACTTGCGGCGGTAGTTATCAGCTCAATGAAACGCTTCGATCTGCACGACTGCTAACCGCCGCGGGTCACGTAACAGTTAGACCATAAACGCTTCGAATTTAAGCAAATTAAATATGATTAACTTTGTTATATTGAAATTACTATAAAGTTTGCTTAAAAATCATTACTTCATGATGTAAAACTTCTTTACACGCGTATGACTTAAGGAGTAAGCATATATATTATATTTTATTCATAATACATAAACATATTTATATATATAAATATAGACGTGTGGTGCTTTACACTGGTATTTTTTTTGAATAACAAGTTCATGCAAACCTCCTAAAGTGGAAACTCAATAAGTCGAAAACCACGTTTACTTGAAACTTCTACTTTCTGTAGGTTGAACTAATCAGCTATTTCAGCACAACTTAAAATACTTTCTTCAGATCTTATTGTATCTTTTTTTTTCAAAAGATTTATTAATTATATACTGTGAATTTTGTTAGCATTATGTAAAGAAAATTAAGTTCGTTTCTGATGTTGACAAATATAATGCAATTTCAACTATGATTATGTACTCTATTGGAACAAGATCTATTGTGGAATTTAAGAAAAAATGCTTCAGAACCTTAGTCGGGATTAGTACCCAATATAAGTTTCCAAAAAAATCGTGTGTTGTGATTTAATAAATGTTACAATACAATCAGAAAGATTCTACACAAAACAATTACGAATAATTTATGACATAACAGATATTGTCCAGGCATATTCAGTAACTATGCTAGGCATAATTTCAATCATAAAAAGGCTGAAGTTTGTACTCTCCGTGGTAGCAGTTTCTTATTACGTGATTTGAACTTCTCGCTTGTGGCCGTTTTCTTTGAAGGTTAAACTTTCTTTTGCCCGCATGCTTAGTGTTCACATTGTGATTATTTGACTAGAACTGATGATGATGATATCGTATAGATCGATAAAATCATTGGATAGTAAGAAATTGAATTATTATTTATTAAGACTTTTGCTAATAATATCCCAATTTAACGAAAGCTTCAATAGCTTAGACTACGGTCTGCGAAACGTATGTTCCTAGCAGAAGCTTACGCTTAGTTGGAATAGTTAACAAAATATATTTTGTAATATTTGTGAAACAAAAAATATTATTAGCAATCTTCAAAAATTTTGGATAAGTTTCAAACTTTAGTTAAAACTTCTATGTAAGTAAAATTCGTGAATTTCTAACCGACTAAAAAAAAGGGGAAGATCTTTAATTGTTCGTCCGTATTGCTTTAATGTTTCTGCATTCATAGCGCCATCATTATTGTTAATATGAATTTTTGTTGCACAGGACTCTCCCACTGATTTCATTTGAAGTTAATATGATGGACATTTTTTACTTTTTAGTGTATACTTCTATATATATCTATTTAGCTTAGAGCAGCGTTTTATTAGAAAATATTATATGCGTCTATATCTGGCGGAGAACATAGGTGATCGACTCAGTCCACCGAATTATCAAATTGAAGTGGCGATGTACCGGAAACAGAGCAGTAGAACGGATAACCGTTGGCCGAAACGTATCCCTAAGACTAGGTGGAGCGACTGTCTTCGGAGGACGGCTTGCAGGAGCTGGATGAAAGTGGCCGAGGAACGTGTTCAGTGGGTTTTGGATAGGCCTATGTCCAGCAGTGGACTGTTGCGGGCTTGTGTAGATGGCAATGATTTAGCGTTGAATGTTGATGATTTCAGTGTTCGCTTAGTGGACAATTTTCTCATTGCCTATACCGTTAGTTCCATTATCACTGTCGTATAACGTATAAGAATGCGCAAAGCATATTTTTAGTAATATCCTTTAACACTCGGAGTCAGCTTAAACTTCCGGATGGGCTATGATGCTATCAATAGCGGATGTAAATTATTTCCTTAAGTTTGTATACAAACAAAAACCATTCACTTGTCTTCACCTTCCCGCAGCCGTCGTAACTCGGCGATAAGATCGCAGGTGGGGTCATATTCAGTGTCAGAGACACAGGGACACACTCGCAATGTGAATTACATTTCATATAAACAATTTAATACTGAATAAAGAAAATAGTATCAACATAAAAATAAAAATCATAATTAACACGCGCGGTGTCGGTGAAGGAAAACTTCAGGTAAATCCATTGAGCAATAAAAAAAAACACTTTTCTTTATTTTAAAGGTTAGGTTTTACCAAAATATCAAAAATTAAATTTAAGTTAATTAGGAACGTAACATTTTTTTTTTTGTTGACGGGGAGGAAATCTTCACAAAGATACCCCGCCTTCTGGGGGGAAGGCGGCGGTTATGTGGGGATCTTACCCACTAAAACCTCCCCGATGGCCCTTTCCTCGGTGCATGACGAGGGGCTCCGGGATCTCACGTGGAACGCACCGGAGCCCCTCTGCACTGTGCTCAAGGAGAGCACGTCCCGGGGGGAGGTTACTCCCTCCTCCCCTGTGCACTCGCAGCGCAAGGCGACACGGGCCAGCCGATGTCGCCTTCTTCCCGGGTCCACTTTGGTGGACGACGCAGGCCCCCACCCTTGTCGCCCAGTGAACCCGAGGCCCCTTTTAGTCGCCTTGTACGACAGGCAGGGGATACCGTAGTCTTATTCTTGAGAGCCCAGAACTACAGGGCTGAGAAACGTAACATATTTTAAGTTGACAGTTTATTTAAGTCGACAAATGTTGTCGACGAAAGTATTCTATTTTAGTTTTATTCCGTTTGACAATCTCTTTTTATCACAAGTAAAATGGACAAAAACTCACAGACGGCAGGGACGTTTTTGTCACGTCACAAAAAATGGGTCGCCCCTACAGGAACTGTGTCTGCGAACTGTCACTTTGACAAACAACCTTTTAATGGTAAGTGATATTGACGTCGATAATAGTGACGAAAAGTTTCAAGGGAGACAGATTTCCAAAATAATTCTTATAGAACTGTTGCCGTATATACAAGCTGGGAAGAGCTTCGTGCTTTAGTGATTGTGTGAAGTTTGAAGAAAAGTTAAGTTATAAACTAGCTACGCCTCGCGGTGTTACCCGCGGTTAAACACTATTTATTAAAATTTATCGCAAATTAACAGTAGTATAAGTTAATTCTTATTATATCAGCCACCTGGCAGTGAAAGTCCCAAAAAACAGGTCCAGAGCTTAGCCGGAATAAACATTCAGACAAAAATTATAAAAAAAAATATTTTGACATAAGTATCGAAAATACATTTATGCGTGTAGTAAAAAGCTGTTATTTTAATATTTGTATAGATTTTGCTGTCAATAATGTACGAAGGGGAGTGAGGGTAATGTTAGAAATATACGTCATTCATCGCCAAATATGTTTATGATTCGATGACTGATAAGCGAAACGGACTACATTTTGGAATTCCTGCATTTCTGTTTACCCATCTCATTAACAAGTTTATAACAAGCTTGATTGAAAAAATTCATTGTTAGTATTAAAGTAATAAACTTAATATTTTCACCTGGTGGTTTAATCATAGTACCGGTTAGTAAAACCTAAATATAGAAGATAACTAATGAGAGTAGAAGTATTCCTCGGCGCGGCAATTGTGCGGCTTCGGAAGGACATCAAAATCATAAACAAAGTATTTCGTTCTGAAATCTATAGAAAGTACAAAACCCACTAAAGTGTTGATTTTGAAATTTCTATGTTTCACACATCATACAAATTGTAGTTGCTCTATATGTGGTTAAAAAAGTGCCATTAGTTATAAAGTTACTGAATTCAAGATGTGCGGTAACATATTCTCTAAAATAACCTACTGGATATATTTTAATGTGTGTGTGTGTGTGTAATTTGAAATAGAAAACAAACCTTGCATTGTACCATTGTTAACAGTCTGCATACAGTGCATTGTACACTTGAGGCCAAAAGCTTTTTAGTTCGTATAAATATTGAACTTAGTGTTATTCATAAATTACGATCATTATATTATATTATATACATTTAAAAAAATAATAATGTATTATTGACACAAAACACTTCTTTGTATTGCCTATAAAAACAAAAAATATTAATGTATAATTTATGTCTGCATTACGTTATATTACGTCGCAAATTATAGTTTTAAGTGAACATATAAAAAATTCAGGTGTATAGTACAGCGCCATCTACTAACGAATTAAGTAAAAGTATTAACATATTTTATTAGATTGATACGTACCGATGCATTAGCTGATGTTTTAGAAAGTACGTACATATACGTTGTAGTGCACGATCTCGCCGACAGAGGGACACGCTACGTCAATTTTACGATATGTTACCTTCTGTTACTACAATAACAACAGAAAACAACTATATAAACTTATGTAGTAATTTCAAATCGTCTCTGTGTCTGTCAGAAGATACTTTATAATAAAAACTAATATAATTACTATTATAACCTAATATAGTGTAATTTCACATGTACTAAAATACACACAAACTATTTAGTTGTTAAATAATTTAATTGAACCGACAAAAATGTTTTTTTCTATTTCTGTAATGGTGAAATTTGTTTACTAGCATACATATGCTTACACTAGCATACTCTAAGTGGTGGTTGACCAGCTATCTAGATCTAGTATCCATTAACTAGATATAGAGATGTAGACCTAAGAAATAAGTCGACGATCACGTACTGGAGTCACCAATAGAAAAGAACGTGTGTTCAGTCAAGGATGACACCGTTATTGTAGAGAATCCTTCAAATTAACCATCTATAAAAACAAAAACGTCAATAACGTTATAGTATGGCGAACGAGCGTCAAAACGTTCAATGATTCACTTTGTTACATAGATAGATAGATAAATCCTTTATTGCATCAAAGTATATGTACAAAGGCGAACTTAATGCTATTTAGCATTTTCTTCCAGCTAAACTTCAATGGTTAAGAGCAGCTAAGGGTAGTGCCGCTAAAAAATAGGGTTTAAAAAATATTATATAGATAAATACATATACATTTACATACAAAAATATAAATACGTCAATATAAATATAATAACATACGTATACATGGAATATATAAACGATAGTATATATACCATATTGTTTAAAATTATGTTATTACAATTTGTCGATAGCAAAAATCGTTCATAATAAATTGTTGTAGGGGCTTCTCTTATTACACGATATCAACACGATTGTTGATTGAGTTGTCAACTCTTTACAAATATGTCAGTAATGCACCTGAAATTCGAAAAAGAAGAAAAAAACACTTTCATTAATAAAAAGGAACATGTCTACGTGATGAATTTTGTACCAATAAAAGTTTTCAAATATTGATTACAATAATGAACGAACTAATGTGTTTTAAATGCAAGGTCTCCCGTGTTTTATGTATTACCTGTTTGCTCGTTTTTTTTAAAAATCGAAGAACAATGCATTGAAGTGAATAGAAAAACGGTACAATTAATAACCTATTATGAGAGGGCCATAAAACGAATACATTTTTTATAAGAAAAGGGACAAAGGGGCTCATAAGTGATGCCATACCAAAAAACCACCACAAAACCCCGGGCATAAATTATAGCTAGTGCTTGTACTAAATGGTACAAGGTGCGTTGTATCCCTATATTAAGAAGAGTTGGAACTATTGTAGTATAAAGTATAATATACCTGAGCATAATATCGGTATTCTGCAAGGGCGTACTACCGTCCTTCTCAGAGCCAGTAGTATCCCAGTGTCGGGGAGGTCGCCTCAAGCTGATAGTACGCTAGCAAATCGAGTTCGACTCCGGTGCCGGCACCAATGGATTTGTTTTGCAATTTCAATTGCTGATTTACCATGTGCTGTTAGAAAATTTTCTGAAAAACGTGTAGCCTGACAACGCACAGTAAAGCCGCGTGGTGGACTATGCTTTTGTATTCTCTTTACAAAGAAGGCC
The DNA here is from genome assembly GCA_029286785.1 of Meandrusa payeni. Classification (NCBI taxonomy): domain Eukaryota; kingdom Metazoa; phylum Arthropoda; class Insecta; order Lepidoptera; family Papilionidae; genus Meandrusa; species Meandrusa payeni. The sequence continues at coordinate 1,046,378 of JAGSMX010000017.1, forward strand.
CTGTAGTACTTCCCCGATCCGATTGGAATATATTTTATAAATTTGAAAGAAAAAAATGCGACGACATCCAGGAGGCTGATTTCATGTTACTATTGCGAGCGCCTACACTTAAGTGGCTTTGCAAAAGCTTTGAGATATATCATTATAATGTTACAATATCATAATTGCGCAATGATGAGATGGTGCGCCTAGTTTCAACTTTCTCTTTAAACGAGCCGGTATATAGCTCACAGCTGGACATTTGTAGCAGATAAGAATAGTCAATTCTAGCGGTACTAGGATTTCGCAGTCCTGTACTAGCTGTAATAACGATATGGTATTGCCCAAATTTCCGTCATAAAATGTGACTAAAACGGGACACGAATAACTAGTTGAACTCCAAGTGTACAACACGGGTCTCATGCTATTGCACAATTAACCGACTTCAAAAAGGAGATGGTTCTCAATTCGATTGTATTTTTTTATTATTTAAATTTTCTTTGAATTACTACTGGCTTAGCTAGGAAGCCTGTGTCTATATAAATAATAAATATTAAATAAACATTTGAGTACTGTCAATCAGTGTAGGGGTGATAAACAACCATGTCCGGTCGTGTGTAGTGTGCGGCTGTCACATTTGGGCAGGCGCTGCTAAATGCCATCCTCGCAGCTTTGGACTCGGTGAAAAGGCGGGCTAAGAGGCTATTTGGTGACGCAGCTGAAACCAATTTGCTCAGTCTTGAGCACAGGCGTAAGGTAGTTAGCCTTTCGATTTTCTACAGATTTTATTTTGGAGAGTGTGCTCTGGAACCAAACTCTCATCAACCTACCCTGGAAGTACTTCCTCTCCAAGAAAAATGAATCATGAAAATAATCGAATTGCGTGATGTGAACGAACGTTCATTTATCAGGCACATACATGCAAGTCTAAATCTTTTTGGTTTTCTATTGGATACCATTTGCAGAACTGGACCTAATTATAATTTACCGCACGGGGAGCATAAGTAATAGAAAAAGAATCATCAAAGCCAGTTCACCCAGTTGAAAGTTCGGAGGTAACAAACAAAACTACTAAATAGATGTATAACTCTTTTTTTGAAGTCGGTTGAAAATATACTTAATCTAAACTTAGTTCTCTCGGTAACTGCTCGGTTTTGCTTCTAGTAACTTAAAAGCCTTTCAGTTACATTCACTATTTAATTTAAATCTTCATTATTTCTAAGCAAATTAAATATTCAAACATTAGTCTGCCGCAGTAATTGTACGTTCTCTTGTGGTAGGTATGCGTACTTTATATAAGCTATTACTTTCAATAACAATATAGGTAATATAATATAATGACAATGTAAGCGTGGAGAATGTATACGTATTAGTTATTACAGTTCTCTTGCAGAGTTTTACCTCTAAGCAAATTATAATAATCTAGCTGTGCCCGCGACTTCGCCCGCTTGGAATTAACCAAAAAATGTTTTTAGTTTCTTTAGGTGTTTTCAGCCCGCGTGGCTCGTTTGAATCAGTGCGATACGAAATTAATTTAATTGCTAAGGTATTATTCATAAAAATGCTCAAGCCAATTTAATAAGAAATAATATCTTATTTGTGTGATTTTACCGCAATCTACTATATCCAAGTGTTAACATAGATATAGTATGTTATCCTTAAGAGATAGACATTTGACAATGCGACATTTTCTGTACATTACATATATTTATAGAAAACTCCCACGCGGTTTATATTTTTATGAAATTTCGTTATATTTTAGTTAATCTATGCGAACACTTATATATTAAAATATACTATATAAATACTAATAAATTAAATACTAAAACCTTCCTCGAGAACCACCCTATCCATTGGTGAGCACAGCATGAAAATCAGTGTAGTAGTTTTTGAGTTTATCGCGAACAGACAGACAGACAGCGGTGAAGTGAATTGTAAAAACCAAATGAAATTAACATAACTAAAACCGACTTCAAATAGAATCGAACCTTAAACGCTATTACTCGCGGCCACCCTCTTTTGTGAAAGTATCATAGTACTGTTCTGGCGGCTATATTCTCTATCATTTTCCACATTCATGCTCGTTGTCATTATACAAGATCCAATGTCAACAAAATTCACATGAGAGATCCCAATTCAAACCAGATCGAAATTGGTATATATAGATGAACCTCTTCTTTTTTTGAAGTCGGTTAAAAATAAGACGATTCTCAATGATCGACTATTAATAGTTAGATAAATAGACGTATAAATAGATAACAACACGGACATATATGTTTTTACGAAGAGCAATTTGTAATATTTTATGCAATTACGTATGTCGTCATACATAATGATACGATGCAATGTAAGTAAATCAACACACGTTGCAAATGTGGACGTGTATCGGATTATTTATTTAAAAGAAATAGACATGCTAACATGAGAAAGACTACGAAAGCGATATATGAAAGCAACTAAACTCATGCAGTCGGTTTTCAAAAGGCGTTTATAGCCTAATTGTTTGCGGTACGGTCTGATTAACATTTTGTATCAAAATTGCCGTGAACCATCTTCTATGTTATTGTAGAGTTAAAAAGAATGTTAATAAATTAATTAAAAAATCTAACAATGATAGAATAATTCTTCTGTTGCTTGAGTGTCTCGGTATGCTTAAGGAAGTACAAGGACCTTTCAGAATACCATCATGAAAGGAAACTTACTTCTTCGCTTAACTGTTTATAAGAAGGTCCGGAACAGCTTTGAGTCTTATCGTAGGTGTTCACGGGTGTCGGGTATCACTTTATATCCGATGAGCGACATGCACGTTTGCCTTTCCCTAGAATAAAAACGCTTTTTTGGTGTAGGAGATGAAGACAAGATTAAGCGTAGCACCTCATCCTGCATAACTGCTACGAACACAAGATTATATTATATAAGATTATGTTATAACCCAACGACTGTCGTAGCTTAATGAATTTCATGAGCTGCTATTACAATTCAACAAAAAACACGGCAAAATAACAGTTGCCATTTCACACCTTCATCGCCTTTGACGTAACACATAGTTAAAAAATAAATTAAATTCCAGGTTGTTACGAAGTGTCATCACTGGGCGATAAATATTATAGTGTACATAAGACTATTACACTTTTTTCTTGTAGACAGAAATAGTATTTACTATTTCACTAAGCTTATTAGCGAGACGCAATGACGTCTTTGCCACGAACCGCGCACAAAGTTTAACGTATTCGACGTCCCGAATGCAAAAGACGATTGAGTTAGGTAAAAACATCAAGCAGCGTAAGAACTTGTACCTATACCATATCCTTCAACTTAATAGGTACTGCTTGCTGCAGCTAATTATGTTGGGCAAAATAACATGAAAAAGAGTGGAGGGAAGATGGGAGTCGTGGCCAAGAAACATCAGGGAATAGACTGGAATAAAAATATTCAGAGAACTATTCCGTTTAGCCATGAATAAGGAGGAGTTTAAAAGATTGACTGCCATCCTTCAGCGTTGGAGAGGCACGTGAAAAAGAAGTCGACATGCTAGCGTTGACTTAATACAGGCTTATGCCTACAACACCGTTACAAAAAATTTAATCCCAACTAAAATCCCAACAGCAATCTACGCCCAGTAAGAAAACAGTTATCGGCAATTGCAAACATTAACAATATGTATGTAAAAAAGTAAGTTTCAAATTAATCCAATAGCCGCCGTATACTGACACAGTTAGTTTGCTTTCGTTAGTATTTTATAGTAAGTCTCGAAGTTCAGTGTGCCTCGCGTAGCCGAAACAGAACACACTAATGAAGACTACAGACCTAGGGGCATATTATTAAAAAAACATAGCCTCCGCTAACAATTTCCATTGATTTCATCTTTTGCAACACTTCCACAGTTTAGACTAACTATGAATATTAGTTCGTCCTTCCATTTCGGTGCCAACCTCTCTTACCATCTGTGGGGTACAACTCCGTTAGGATTTTGTTAATATGTCAACAAGTAGTAGTTACACTTTCATATATATTTAATAAATAAATTATTATTATATATGTGAAATAAATATTAAGGTCTAAATCCGTGTAAAATTAGCGCAAATAATCACGCTGGCCCGCAATGGTTAATTGCGTGGTGTTGACTGTACAGACGCAACATAAATGATACGCAATTGGTCAGCTCTGTGTAGTAACATGTAATTACTACTGACAACTGGCAACATACGCAACGACTCCCACCCTGTTCCTATTAAAATTTTATAGCAGTAATATTCCTTTCAGATGAACTAAGATCTCAGATACCTCAAGCTTATTGAGCAGTCATAGTATCTACTGTATATTTACGAGTAAAAACAAAAACCGACTTCGAATTGAATAAGAATATTACGAAATAGAATAAATCAGAACCTAACCAAACTCTCATCAAAATACCCTTGAAGCGCATTATTTCAAATGAAAATTGAATCATCGAAATCGGTTGGAGTGATTTTGGTTGACTTATGTAGAAGTGGCCAAAGAAACTCCAACGCTCCTAACATGTAAGAAGTTAGCCCTGTCCATAAAATAACAGTAACGCGCGACGATCGTCAAGAACATGTATCGGGGTCCGGGCGATGCGACGAAATTTAGTAGAGAAAGACTTATAAGACATGCCCATAAAAACCCTCGACATGCCTGCTTAAAGAATTGGAATATTATCAGTAACGCTATCAACGTGGAGCTCGCGATAACGTAAGAACCACGGCGTACCCGTGGCTCATCGCAGAATATATAATAAGAAATATTCTCTCTGTCCTTTTTCCTTTCTTTTCCTACTCTATATAACGAACCCAAAAATCTAAATAGTGTTATTGCGTCGGATTATAGTTTTAAATTGAAAGTAATTCGGGCATTTGATACTTTGACATCGTATATATATCGACTCCGTGTCGAATGTCCGGTGTTACCTTTCATCACAAATCGTGTCGGGCATAGTCAGTTACATACAAACAAAAAGAAAGTTTGTCTGTATTGAAGAACAAGTATGTTTACGAGTAAAAATAAAAACCGACTTCAAATCGAATCAAACGTTAAACGCTATTACGCGCGGACGTCCTCTATGTATTTACCAATAATCGTAGGAATATTACGAAATAAAATTAATCAGAACCAAAGCAAACTTTCATCAAAGTACTCTTAAAGTACATTCTTTCCAATAAAAAAATATTCATCGAAATTCGTTGGCGTATCGTTGAGTCAATCGTCCATTTGTGGCGCACAAACTTGATGCAAATTTACCACATAAATGGTTTTCTTAAGGGTGCCATTGTCAGAACATATTGGAAAAAACGAAGGCAAAAATTGTAAAAAATGTTATTTTGGTGTATGTACCGTATGCATACATTCATATGCATGTAGTAAAAAGCGGTTATTTTCACACAGATACTTAATTTTTATTAATTTGTGTAGATTAAATTTTAGAATAATATAAATAATATATTCTTTAAATTGTTCTTAACCTTTTAACCTTTGATTTATGCAAGCGGTAAGCAATACTTACCGTTATTACTGTCAAAATTTTGTTAGCACTAGTTCTACAATTATTAGTGTCATATTAAGATCATTTATATTCAATTCAATAATTTATTATTGGATAAAAAGGTCAATTTTTATTCACTTTTGTAACGTTTATAATGTCAAAACTGCAATTCCAGTCACTGTCCCACTTATTTACTGCAGTTGAGAACAGAACCGCCTGCCACCTTTTACAGGAAATTACCTGCCGTTACCCTAACGCGTGAAGCGTCGACATTATATTTGCAAATCCAAAGGTTGTATGTGCTAAGCCAAGCTGTTACATCACCTATGGGAACCTTTGCGCGGATGAGTTGTTTTGAATTATCGACTTTGCCATATAGCTTGGAGCAATATCACGTGAAATGTCAGAATTAATACTGGAAAGTATTAAAGCGTTCAGAATTTTTTCTTAAAAAAATCTTCTTGAGCTAAGCTAAGATGTCAAGCTTTAACTTTAATAAGTGAACTTTGAATCACTAATCAAAACATCTGCTTTTAATCGGAGTTAAATTCAGAACCATAAACTCGTATAACAAACAAAAATATGAATTAAGATTTTTATTTAGTCAAGGTCCGCAGCATTGACGGTCGGTAGTTCCAAAGCCAACCGGCTTATAGTACAGCAAGTTTTTTTTTCAATCAAGTTTTTGATCTCTTTTTTAAAAAAAATAGCACCTTGCCGATGTACAAATAAGCGAACAGTTATAGCTATATTCAATTCCCCGGCGAATCTAACGCGACGAAAAATCTCATATTAAAACATAACTAATGACGGTTCTTGTACGTATCCCGCACATTACGGTTTGAAGGTCACGGTATTAGTCATTGATATCTTTCGCACGGTATGATACTACGCGGCGGTCTATTCATATAACTTGCTTTATTTCGTTTATATTAATGATATTTCGACACTTCACTATTAGCTAACCGTTAACGCGCTATTTTATAAGCCGACTTCATAAATGTTTTATGCCCTCATAGAGGAGTAAGAATTGAAATACTTCTACGTGCCTATCGCCTGATATTAAGAGATCACCGTTGCCCAAACACCGGAGAAGATGCAGATGTGTTGCTGGCTTTTGAGAAAGGAGTGCGCTCGCTCCCCAAATCATATTAATTTGACATCGTATACGTTTCAAAACACCGTTGGTGATAGTTGATTCTACAGGTTAAAATTCTGTGATATGTGTATGACATACACTCGAAGCGACGTCAATTCTGAACCAATTATAAATTGTTTTCTTTGATGGAAAGGATTGAAATAATTTGCTCTTTGTTGTCTTTCCTTCTGATTGTAATTTTCAAGAGAAAATTGATTAGGCATTTGGTAAGATAGATCGTTTCCGCTTAACATCATGGGGTCATCAGTACAGCACTTGCTTGGGGATTGTAATAAAAAATACAACATTTCGCTATCCACATTTCTCCACACTAGAATATTGTAATTATGAAATGTACGCGCAAGACTTCAATAGCCCCATCAACATATGCTAATTAAGTGTAGAACATCACGGTGTTGCCGTGAGATGTACGAGGAGTTAGCATCTCTTAGCATAAATTAATTTAAAATTCCGATGACGTGTCAAATTCCACACTAACGCCGACAAGGAGGATCTCGAGCATAAACGCTGAAACAGCAATAAACGGCTCGTATCATTATAATTCACGGCTAAATGTAGGGGCGAAGCAGACTATTCATAACTCTCATTTCGTAACCTTGTCTACGTCATTCCGCCACGCCAATGATTATCTTTTATTGTTAGACGTTATAATTAAATGATGCAACTTAAAAAAAAAACATAAGATTATATATGAGTGTAACGAACGTTTGAGATACAAATAAATCAATATTTAATAAATTTCAAATAAAAAAACAAACGTCCATCGAATGCATAATTTTGCAATTATGGAATTGGAATCTCTCTAACCTCACGTCAAGTCACGCCCACAAAATTTACTGCAAATTCAATTCTCCAATGCATTCCTTTCATAAGGCATCGATGTTGCAACCAATTTTTCTATGTCCTCTAGCTTTTGAATAAGGCAAAGAATTATTAGTGCAGATGACCTGTTTCGATAGACTGGCTATGTTTTAATCCATCATTGTCATGCGGAACATCGTGGAAATTGTTTTTAGCATAGCGAGTCAAGTGGGTGGACAGAACAATAATTTGAAACTGTTAGATAAATATGATAAATATCACAAAGTAATCTTTCACGTCCTTTTATGCCTAGCAGGGTAGATAGTCAACATTCGGTGTTCTTTTCACCAATCTTATTAAGGACATGCGACCTTAATAAGCTTTGTGTTTAGCATGAGTTAGCAAGGACTCGAACCTTCAACCATAAGATACCAAATAGTACTTAGCTACTATTCTATCATTGCTTTTAAACAAGGAAGCAAGAAAACAAGCGAAGTCATCCTTCCGTCACCACCGTCATGATCACCATATGGACCTCGGGGTGAACCCCCATTACCCGGGTGTCAGCACGGGGGACAACTGCTGGAATTGAAGGTTTTTTGTGATTTGCATCAACTCAATACTGTGATTTTCTAGTCCAACGTCTAGGCTAGGCTTAGTCGTAGCCCAAACCTCCCACTCTATACCGGGTCTGTCATACTCTCACCTCCCCCTTGAAGGGGAAGGGCTGACACTTGCAATAGTTCGCGTGGTAGTTGTTTAGATAAAATATCAATTGTTCTTTAAACTTTTAAAAAAAAATATATTGTAATTTTTTTCAAATTCCATCTCGCAGTACATGACGATGGAGAGATATATTATAAAAATAATGTAAAGTGACCAGAATGTATCATTTTATTAAAGAACCACCCTGGTCTAGAAACAACTCCTTATTTCTTTTTAAAATTACATTTTGTCTCTCGGCGATAATTCCTTATAGAATACTTAAATTGTTGAATTAAATGAACATGTTATTATAACATGTCCACGTGTTAGATGAATTCTTAAACAGGAGTGGATATTAAACCATCAAAAACTCCACAAATAATAAGTGTATTAGCTATAATAACTTAATAAGTAATAGGATTTCATTAAAATTAAGTAACCAAAACCCCAGCACATATTCCAAACAAATATTTAAATTTGTTACTTATCACATAGATTGCTTAAATTATGGTCTACTTAAGCAGTGTACAATTATGAAATGTTATCCAACCACCTTTAAAATGGCTCACTGTAAATATCTACAATAAAACAAAAAGATTTTTTTTGTGACGAACCTACACGGGTTGGTTACAAGTTGATTTCGACGGTTTCGCTGGACTGAGGGGTCCAAAATTATGCTTCAGATTCTTCTTCTTCGTTAATTCTACAGCCCTTTGTAAGCCTTGATTTAGAGAAGCTTTCAAGAAGCTTCCTCAACCTTGGTCTATCGGTGGTGTGACATGGTCTGTGGTGGCGAGAGGCCAATTTCAACACTATACTTATGATCTATAGATATGGCTATATCAATCTTATCTTAGGTTTCTTTGATTTCGGCTAGTTCAGCGACGTGCTTGTCAACGGCTACTTTTATAGTACCTATTTACTCTCGTGAGCAAAAATAAAGGGTCGGTTAAGAAAGTTTGAACCTCTCGGAAGATTAAGACGCTAGATAGTCACATAGAGGCAACACTAAGTACTAAAATTTAAATAAAAATAAAATATTATGAAAAATACTGTATTATCCAAGTTTACGTAAGATATCCTTTTTCGTTTAAGTTTATGTTTTTTAAAGAAATAATAAATAAATTATAACAATATTTTATTTTATTTTATGGATTTTATTGTCTATTATGCACAATTTATTTCAGTTATCGTCTTTATCTTCCGAGATATTTAACTTTCTTAACCTACCCTTTATTTTTGCTCACGACTATATGTACTACCTAAAAGGGACAAATGAACTAACAGGTCAACTAATTCGGTTTTTATTGCAACACTGGAATCGTGAGATTGTTATGAATGTGAGTATAAACTGCAAGGTGCTAAAATTATGTTTAAAACATAAAAAAATAATTATTATAAAGCAGACATGACACGATGATAAGGAACAAATATTTCTTCCAAGGATGATTTGTAATTTGAATTTTGAAGCATTTCCATTGAAAAATGGAAATGAGAACTAATTTTGATGATTTCAGTCAATAGATGGGATAAATTGTTTAAAGGGTGAGAAAGAAAAAGTTTAAATCTTTCTGTGTTAATCTTAAACCATTTACACTATAATAACTGCAGTGTACTACCAGTTATTAAAACTGTATCGATAAGTTTGAAGTGAGTAGATGATACTTCATTTACTTTGTAGAAATTTTTATCTGTTATTATTTCAACTATCCACGGTACTAATATTAGGATTAATCGTCGTTACAAATGGATGCAATAATGTGTAAATACCCGCTGATACCTATCATGTGAAAGTTAATTTAACTTATGTTGCAACGTTAAATGAGGCACTTCGTTATAGAACACAATCTAATTCAAATTAGGCAATTTCACACTATCTGTGTATTACATGTACAGTTTCTTCGATTAATTTTGGGCGTTGAGTACATTGCTTAAGCCAATATCAATTAGGGCCAATACGACAAAATTATTTTGACCAAACCTTTCTCATGGTTTTGAGACCAAGCCCCGAGTCTGGTATTTGCCAATGACATTTAACTATGAAACCAAACTATTATAATTCAATTGTCGTTGTGCTATAAACCGTAATCAGCTTATTTAATTTTGATTTTGAGTGAAATGTATTGGCGTATTTGGAAAACGTCATTATGTAGTAGATAACCAAATAGCAACAATTATGGAGTGTAGTACGCCATTGTAAAACCATACAGACACAACTGAACTACGAAATCTGAAGCAGATTACGAAATCTGGCCATAAATGACAACTTGAAACAATGGAAATTTCATTATAACATAGACATAGACCTTTCCCAACAATTTCTAAAAGCCTGGTTGTAAGCAGCTTCTAGTTTCGTCCTGTGGTCTTTATGAGGTCACATTGTTGGTTGACATCCTACGCTGCGCAATCGTTTGTTTTTGGAATTTGTTTATTGGCGAGTGTGAGTTTATCAGTCACCACTAAATAATTGATATCAATTGCATTTCAACTATGTTGCCAACGTAATCCATATCTAATTTCACTATTGTTTTGTTCTTAGTTTCGAGTCCTACTAATTTCGTTCTCTATTATTATTCCAGATTAGCAATAATTTTTTAATTATCTACTTTCTTAATAAAAGTTACTACTTTTGCATTTCACGTAATGAGTGTAAGGGACAATCTAAATTTCCTACTGCAAGGTAGTCACGTCTGCAATTTCATCGGTGTTTAGAATTCATGCGCGGTCGTGAATCACTTAACAATTGTAATCTTTTGCTTCCCTTTCGTAAAAATAAACTTTAACGCAGATCATAATAAGCAATTATTTCAAGGTAGTGTTATTAAAAATTAATTGATTTAATAAGATTTCATCTAATAACGATACTTATCCTTTTAATTTGTAAATTATCACTTTGTTCATTTTGATTGCAGTTTTGATATTTAATTAGATATAAGATATCAAAGTGAGAGCTTCAAGAGCATAAGCATAACCTGCTGATATTCAATTATTGTGTTATATAAGATTGATGCAATATTTATAACCGACCGACCGGTGTAATGCTCATTCAATCGCCACACGCCTAACATAAGTAATTTCGATGTAGATTAAAATTAATTTCACAAATAACAATAGTTTCGATCACAAATAGTTATCTTTTAGATTACAATCATTTAGCAAGATACTATTAAGATAATTGCTATATCGACATGCTGGTTATTACAATTCATTTTTGTAGTTTTTTAAGGACAAAGTGATTACTTCACTGTGAAATAAACAAATAAGCTGTCATGTCCTTTTAACTCTATTGTCTCCCACATTGCTGTCCGCTTTTTAGAAAATAATGTGTATCGGTAATACAACGAGCACACATTTTTATATAACGATTTTAAAGTCCTTTTAATGTGGTGCAGAAGAAAAACTTGGTACAAGATAACAAGGGAAAATCCTATCGCCAAACTGTGGACACAAATTTTGACGAATGATTGTTTAAAGACGCTTTTTTAAAACCGAAACTCATTGGTATAAGCGGGTTTAGATTCTAAGCAACATAACAACTACAATTAAAAGCCGTACGATAGCCATAAAAGTATTTCTTTTAATCGTGTAAATCCTCGTCCTCTACGGACATGACTGAAGGTTAACTAAACTCTAAGCAGTCCCGCATTTTTTCATTGTTAACTATCAACTATAAGTATTTTAAATAACTTATAAGACATATAAATTTGATCAATTGAGGAGAACCTTCCAAGTATCAAAGCTAAAAAATATTATTATTAGAATAGCTCTTAGCGCTTAGCCTGATTCTCTATTCTAGTAACTCCTCGGTGAGGGATAACTTCAGCTTGGAGGGTTATGTTACGCGTAAGCATTCCGACCCGAGGGAGCCCGAAAGGGCCGAAGCACGACTCGGTCGGTTGCTTTTTCGATAGATAAAAATTCCATTTCCCTTTCACCATCAAACATCAAGGGTCTTTACATATTAAGGGGACTAAATCGGATAAAGTACTATACATTATCCTGTGATTGTTCTCCATTTTTACTAACAAAAATTTAATAAACAACAATTACGTTATTTTTCTCATTACTTTGGCCAGAGAGAATCATTCTGGATGTGTTCGCTTTGCTCTAAATACTGCGTTAGTTTCACAGGCGACATTGCAAAATTTCTGTACGCATTTTTTTCTTAGTAGCCAAGGTTTATTTTGCAACATCCGACACGATGAAGTCTTACTGCGATGTGCATTTTAAATTGAAAAAACGAATCCGAGGCCGCCGGATTTTATATGATGATTGATGTTATGCATCACGAGGCTATGTTAATGTTTTCTACTCAGATTTATGTATTTAATTTTCAAGTACTTGTTAATTAGGTGTATCGTGTTTTACTAACACTGGAATGGCAATAATATTACATTTTTTTTCTCGTATTATATTAGTAAACAACTCTGTGAATTTGAATTGAAGTGTTGATAGCCTAATGGCTTAGGATACAGTCTGCGAATCGTAAGGTCGTAACTTCGAATCCACCATTCGATTATTGACGTGAACCATTTCCTAGCACAAGCTTAAGCTAAGTTGGAATGGTTAACAAGAATGTAAGTAATATTAAATAAAAAAAATTGAAAAACCCTCTATCTATACAATAATTATGAGAGAGGAAAGGGAAAAGAATTTATAACCTGACGTGCATGTAATGATAAATTGGGAACGTCTTCTAAATTTAATAAAAATATTGCTAACTTAACGTTAACTTAAAATCTCATGATGAGTATAAAATAATGATCATGTTGAAATGATCAATAAATATGAAAGATACAAAGAATTATAGAGACTGATACAAGTTCCCTCGGTAACAGGCTATTGCTTAACCTAGATGGTAATAGTGGGCCCTGCTGAAATACATTCACTATAAGTCTGTAGATTGAATCGAATAGCAGAACACAAGCCTAGCAAAATGCAAACTCAAGGCATACTAATTAGCGAAGGTGAAAGGGAGCTCGTACTAAACATGCTAATACAAAATAACTGCTGCAAATTTCAACTTCTGAATTAGTATTATTGACATAGACATATTTTCATAGACCAATATCAAAATTTAGCTGCTACCGACATGTCTACCATATTCCCAAAACATTACAAAAAGTAAAGATCAGATCGAATTAGGGAAACGACACGTTGTACTAAATATAGATTATGCTAGTTTTTAGAAGTCGGATGTGATAGGTGAAGTTAAGCCAACATTTTAGTTCCGGATTCCGCTTTCGCTTTTTTGTGGTCTGCGTCGCGTCTCTCCAGGGACTCCCCTGGCCTATTTTGGAAACTAACGAGTCCAGCAATCTCATAATTATTTTAATACCAACATAAACGTAACTGGCTATGAGAAAAAGAGAGAAATAAAATGATGATGTCTCTCTCTCTCTCTTGCCGTACAATAATAAGCATAAGAAATTTGAGTTACATTTCTTTTATTTCCCTATTTCTATCTTCACTAACTTATATCTCGGTCTCAATTTTCCTTTGCAGAGCCTGATCACACTTTTTGTAACGTCTCTCCCTAAGTCAAAGTGTGGCTAAAAAAGTTTTACTTGAAAAAAGTTACTAAATATGCAAAACAAGTATCGTGCTATACAAATGTGTAAACATGACCATTATGTATGCACATAATTATACGCGTCTACTAACAGCCCATATAGCTATGTGAGCGACGGAGTATTGTTCCTAAACAATTAACGTAGTAAATTCTTAGACGAAGTTATCGTTGAAGATCTCCGCGTGACGTCAACGGAGGCTTTCGTTACGAATGCATTCAGAGCGTATACAGAATGGATGATGCGCATGTGCATAAAGTAATAATTATTATATATTTTAACATAAAACTGTGAAAGCGTGTTTGTTTAATTAGATGAGCAATTAGGAGAGCAAGCGCGAAACGCATTTCAAAAGTTAACTCAACTTCTGTGCAATCGATCTTTGAAGATCTACCAGAGTGCGTTTGGCACGTTGTTATGTGTTTTCTGTTCTCAGATTCAGATTCAGATTTTGATTTTATTGGTAACATAATAAATTACAAGTCAATTATTTATTTTACAAATTATTAGTATTACATTAGATTATTAAATTAAAAAAAAATAATAATAATGAAAAAATAGTACATCGAAGAAATAAAATTATTTAATTTGTAATTTCATTAGTTAATTCCTCCACACTGTAAAATGCCCTCTCAACCAGCCATGACTTCAACCTATTTTTAAACATTGCTAGACTGGGAGCTTCAGTTACATGTTTAGGGAGTTCGATTTGTCTCCTGTATGGCGTAGAGTAATGGACCTTAACTCAGGATATGAGTTATAGCCTAAAAGCCTTAGAAATGTGGATATACAGAAGAATTCTTAAAATATCTTGGGCGGAGTATTGTGAATGAAGAGCAAGAAGGCGGAGATCCTTAATACCGTGACAAAACGCAAGCTCCAGTACTTTGGTCATATAATGCGTAATAACAAATACGAACTACTCCAACTCATCATTTAAGGAAAAATCCAGAGTAAACGACCACCTGGAAGAAGACGTATTTCGTGGGTCAGAAATCTTCATACATGGTTCAACATGAGCACAGAATTGTTCCATGCCGCTGCATCAAAAATTAAAATTGTCTTAATGATAGGCGCATATTGGCACTTCAAGAAGAAGAATTTTAAAGAGAAAAGGCCGTATTCTTAAAACGCTCGAGTAATTACCTCCACGGTCACGATATTGACTTTATTAGGTAAACGATGTGCAAAATTTCACGTATCAATGATATTCATATTACGTATGTCATTGATATAACTGGATGCGGATTTATGTTGCATAGGCTTTTTATAAACAACCACGAATAGAGCATGGCCTTTATGAAAACATTTGGAACGAAATAGTAGGAGTACATCTTGTACACCATAGACATACGACGACATTTTTTTTTAGGTTATTTACTAAATAGATTCGTTTATATTTCACATAAATTAAATTAATTGCCAAACTGCCAGAGTAATTTATTGGCGAAAACTGCACCATAAATCTATCCACTATACATAACATACAATAAAAAAACGTATACGTATGTATAGGATTAATTATAGTGTACAGATAGTAGAGATAGATCTCTATACATATAATATCTAATTTATTTACAATATTCGGCAGCGTAGGTACTTAGTAGCTGCATTTTATTTTTTTTATTATTGCAGTCCTTTTGTAGGTAGTCTTCCCCAAGTTCATGCGCATTGTATTTTCACGGTACTAAGTACCCACGCGTCCGTTCTCCAAAGTAGTTTACCGTTTAGTTTCTTACAACGGTATCATTTAAACACGATTGATACAATAGGTATACATCAAAAACAACAAGTATATTTACGAGTAAAAACAAAAACCAAATTCCAATCGAATCAAATGTTAAACGCTTTTACACGCGTACGCCTGATTTGTATTTTCGAATTATCGTTGAAATATCATAGAATTATTCAGAACCCAACCAAACTCTCATCAAACCACCTTTGAAGTACATACTTTCCAAAAAAAAATGAATCATCGAAATCGGTTAGCGCGATATTGAGTTATCCAACCATTTGTGGGGCACATATTGCAAATTTAAGAAAAAGAATCATCATACAGACGACTTGAGAACCTTCTTTTTATGAAGTCGGTGGATAAAATAGACCGTGTTCACACAGGAGATACACAAATATTTTTATCAGCCGACAAGGAGTGGAACTTAATATCAAGAACATGGCAGTCATGTA
This sequence comes from Meandrusa payeni, assembly GCA_029286785.1. Lineage (NCBI taxonomy): Eukaryota > Metazoa > Arthropoda > Insecta > Lepidoptera > Papilionidae > Meandrusa > Meandrusa payeni. Next base: position 1,062,279 of record JAGSMX010000017.1, read on the forward strand.
TACCAACGATTAGGCCGTTACAATGTTACAAACATGTTGTTGATGAAATAAATTAAATCAGACATTCAACACGCTCCTAGCATACTCGTAGTACTTTGGTATGGTTTAAAATTTTGTATTCAAGACGTTACAGAAGTTTTTGGTAACATTATATAATGAAGTTAACTCAGACGGAATGTTTTGTAACACGAACAGTTGGATTCAACCTTCAATTAACCCCAACTAGGTAATTAGCAACAACTTACTAGAGCAAATTTCATAGAATAAAAGTTTGTATATCCGACTGCCTTATTCAAGTGTCTTAGGAAATGATATATCCCATGACCTTCAAGACCGCTTCCAGCTTCCTACACTTATCTTGTATATTTGAGTCGATCTAAAATCATTTCAGAGATTACAGAGCTTGGCATTCCAAATACTATATATACGAACCACCTCTACATTTCTTTAGTTATTTTATCTTTCTATTCTTATTTAGTTTTTATTTCATCCAGATCTCTTTCCAACAGACTTCAATCAAAGAGGAGGTTCTAGCAAATTTAAGACTTATATGGTTTTCCCATGGATGAGTTATGAGGAACTTCCGACTAGGTGAACCGATTTTGATGATTCTTTTTTTTATTTGAAAGCTGGTGTTTCCCATTTGGTCCCATGTATTCGTTCCAGTTCTGAAAATGGCATCCATGAGAAAACCATATAATTCCTAAATTGGCATTAAGTATGTGCGCAACGAATGGACGAATAACTCATTATAACGCCAACTGATGTCGATGATTATTATTTTTTTATTGGAAAGGATTTTTTAAAGGACTGATGATAGTTTGGTTAGGTTTTAATTCTATTTCGTAAAAATCTTATTAGATTTGATGTTGGTTTTTGTTTTTACTCGTAAATATACTTGTATTACGTATGAGTATAGATATAGGATGATATATATTTCATCATTATCATCAGCCTGTATGAATCCACTACTAGAAATAGGACGTTCACCATACGCGGTAATCCGTTTTACGAATCCAGCCAATTCCAGCTATAAAGTCGTCGGCTCCATCTAAAGCGGACGCTACTTTGACCCTTACGCGGCCGTCATTACCTCATCGGCATCACATAAGTTCTGAGGTAACAAATATTAAAAAAAATACACTCGAATTAAAAACCTCTTTTAAAGTCAGTTAAAATATATATTTTTTAAAGGGTAAAATGATCGGGATGTAATCTGTCTGTTTTGTATCATTTAGTGACAAATCATTAATCTCTTTGCTAATGTCTTTTCTGTGAACCCTTTCACTGATACCAACGAACTGTTCCCTTGAAATATCCACGTCTCGTGATATACAACTGGGGGCACAATGGAACCGATCTGATAATACTGAGAGCGTTGTGTAATATTAACTGCGATGTTATCTTCATCTCTGTAGAACTCGGGGACACCGTTAAGTTTAAATTTTAAAACTAATAATGACAGCTTATAATTTTTTTATAACCTCCCAATTTTATAGTTTAATGCCAGAATAAGGTTTATAAGACGGTGACTCGTTTTTACGTATCAGTATGATATGTAAGTTTTCTTCAGCTTGCTAAACTTATTGCACCGTAGTTATTCTAGGACAATAATATATGATACCTGAACAATACATATGATGATTTAATTTATGTTTTAGTACTTACTTACGCTGTATAATCAAATTCTTAGCGGTTTCTTTAGCTACTAGATTTTGTTATTTTACAGCTGGATTTACGGAAAAGAACTAGGCCTACATCAGCCCTTGCTGTTCTGTCCATCTTGCCATGGCTTTATCCTTTAACAAAATTTCGCGAACGATAGAAACAGCCGTGCTTGGCATTTTTCTAAGGAATAGAATTCTAAACGAAGTAATTTGACAGCAAACAAAAGTAATCCATTCGAAATAACTCTTTAAGACAGCTAGTTAAACTAGCCGGCCATATATGTCGAGTCAGTGCAGAGTCGGCGCATGGGTCGGAGAAGCGTAGGGCACACTCCCTTCAGATAGACCGTCGACTTATAATGATAGAAGGAAGTGGTTGGATGCGGAAAACTGAGGATATGGTGAAAGGCATGATTATGATGAAAATACGACAAAGACAAGATTGACTAAAATGGAATAAAAGAAAAATCTCTCCCTACACCTCTTGGTCAAGGGCGTACAAAGCCATCATAAATCGTAAATGGCGATAGGCTCACCACCCACCCCACAAAACCCTAATTAACCACCACCTTTCCCCCAGTAGGAGGGGTATCTTTTTGAAGATTTCCTCCTGTCAACAAAAAAAGGTCTTAGGTCTCTTAACCTGAACCTTTATTTCTAGTAACTCGACACAGGGGACCTTGTCAACTTCGTGAAAAATTGACAGCGAATTCTGCATCTATCTACCCCGAATTTCTTCCCACTTATCTTTGGCTGCATTGGTGGCGTTAACATTCTTTAATAAAAATTGGTCAGTGGTTGAGTAACAATTGTATTATCGCGACTGAAAGAGCGAAATATTTCGTAGTACATTTATTTTGGGATTTAAAATATATCTCGCAACGATATCACCTCTCTTCGCATTAAAAGTTACTTTGTTTAATAAGTATATAACCGTTATGTCTTGCTCTCTCGTAATATTAAAATATTTTAACACATAATATTGCTAAAAAACGTCCGCGTGTAATTAAGATATTGCGTGATGCTTTTAATTAGAGTAAACTTAGTAATAACGTAACAAATCGCACAGAGTAGTCAACAGAGTGTACAGAATATCTCTATTCTCTGTCGTTTCTCACTCTCATACATCTACGTATGCATAAATAGATAAATTCTCTATTCCACTAAAATACATGTACAAAGATACATACAAAGGCCAACTTAATACTATTTAGCATTTCCTTCCAGCTAACCTTTGGTACAAAAGAGCAGGCTAAAGGTAGTGCTGCTAAAATAGCGTTTTAAGAATCTTATAGCTATACATATAAATAGTATTGGAGTGTCTGTTTTTAACATTTAAAAATAACCACTGCTTACTACATGCATATGAATGAATATACGGTACATATAACAAAATAACATTATTTACAATTTTGTCTGTGTGTTTGTTCCACCTAATCTCCGGAACTGCTGGACCGATTTTGACAGGATCTTCACTGGTGGCTATTTAATAAAGAGCTAATAACATTTTCTTAAAGTCCAAGCGGTAGTTATTATATATACACACAGAAAACGTTATATACGTTTTCTGTGTGTTTGTTTACTATCATTATTATTGAGAGTTGGGGAAGCTGTTAAGATAATCAATTAAGTTTTTATTGTAAAATAATTAAGGATTTTTTTTTATTTTAATAAGGATATTGTTTGGTATGTAAACAATGCCGAGCGTTAGTTGAGAACGCCACTCGCTTTCGATTCTTCATCATAAGTTCATAATAATAATAAACGACAACGTAAATAGTTTACAATTAACAAATTTGAAAGGAAACATAAACAACAACGAAGTAAACTTCAAGTTGGGAACGTTGGGAGTATGTGAAACACAATGACTAGATAATATTTCACTTCCGAGAACAAAAGGGACCTTGGTTAGCGAGTGGTCCACGATTTTTGCGGGCGCACTGTCACTTACGAAACGGCGCAGTGCGTTGCTGAGTTCACACTGGTGTGATTAAACGTAGGTATTACAAGCAAATTTATGATCAAAAACAAAAATCGAATCAAAATGTAATTAATCAAATTAAACTAACATATCATTTGCGAAGATGTCACAGATAAATAAACGCAGTACTCGGAGAGCAAGTTCTGACACGACTGACTAGTGACAGACTGAATAGTTCTGCCAAAAGTACAAACAAACTATGGTTCAAGAAACATTACACTCGAAGGAGCGCACCTTTACAACAAGTTGCCCCCTTCTAATAAAGTCTTAGCTCATTTAATAAATATATCTTTGTTATCACAATATATTTTGAAAAACTGTGTAAAAATTAGCAAATAATGAATACCGGTGACTAGTTATAGTTTTGTTATAAGTGTAATATTATCCTCATGTACTGGTCGGATGACATCGTCAAGGCAGCGGGGCAATGGTTTCGGGCAGCACAGGACGGAAGTGAATGGCATGAAAAAAGGGAGGCCTATACCCAACTGTTGGAATATACGGTCTGATTGATTGATTGATTGAAGTGACTTTGTAAAAAAATATCTTTTTCAAAATAAAAATCTTTAAACCCAAACCCAATCAGAACCTAACCAAATCATCTACTACTCTCTACTACTACTCATGAAGTACATCCGTTCCAATAGTACAACGATTAGTCAAGATTGGACCATATGTTACGCACCAGTTTTCTTAAAAATAGAATAATCGAAATCGGTGCAACCAGTCGAAAGTTATGTGGTAAGAAACAAAAAAAAATATTTAATTTGGTGTATTTAACACCAAATTTAATAATATTCACGATTAGTTCAAGAGAGAAGGAAAATGTGCGTGCGCACTCTTCTCTCTTGCTCCTACATTGTGATACAGACAATAGACCTGGGCTGTTTGTTATATATATAAAACGTAACTCTCTCTTATTCTTCACCACCTAAAATATCTCTCTTAATTTTCCTATGTCCCCGATCACATTTTTCGTAACACATTCACCAGTTTACTCCCAAGCATGCGTGAAAAAGTTTTACTTCAAAAAAATTAAAGGTTTTTTTTACCTAAAGGGAACTAACGTGCAATTCCAGTGTGTATAAAGCTCAAGTGCTTTGCAACCGTGTCCGATTGTCTAGGGAAATGATCTCAAATAGCCGATAGCCGACACCGTAGACATACGGAGGTAGTAGTCGGCATCTCAATTAGAACCTTATAGCAACCAGATAAGGCGTGTTTAAGTTCCTCTCGGTCCAATATTCATTACTCGTTATATGTTACAAGGAGAAAAGTATCGCAATGTAAGGAAATTGAATTGATAGCAATGTTTTGTAATATTACATATATGAAGATGTCACAAATGGATCTTTTAAAATAGAGAACAGAATATTTTCTCCATTTGAAATACTCTAATTAAAGCTTGTAAATCTTTAGTAACGAAACGAATGAGGTATGGCATCAGCCCATGAGAGACTTTTACAATTATTTATTTGTTTCAATAGCCTACGGTTTAGGCTACGGCCTGCGAGTCGTAAGGTCGTACGTTCGAATCTACCATTTGACTGGTGACGTGAATCCTCTCCTAGCACTAGCTTATGTTTAGTTTTCTTTTTCTTTATTTATTTTTTGTGGACTTTTGTCCTTTTGGGCATGTCAGCCCCATCATACCCTAACCAAAGTACACACACATCGGTCGGATAAAGCGAGAAAGAAAGTCGTCAATGTAGCATGGCCATAGCCACCAGTTTCTTCGCTCTCTCTGAGTTCGGGACAGACAGTAACATTAAAAAGGCACCCACATGTTGCTCCGTCAGTTTAAAGCTGTCGCGTCATGTTTAGCACATTGCCCCGGTGCACATCATCCACCAATTTATGCTTAGTTGGAAATGTTAGCAAAATTTGTTAAAAAATAATTTAATGAGGTACAAAAATAGCATTACGTAAACATGCGTAATACATGTACATACGAGTATGTCAATTAGAGGTGTACACAGCGTTTGCTATTTAAAGAAGAAATTGTTCAAGATTACTAATGTATAAATATCTAGTGGTAGGTTAGCATCACGACTTTGCATAATACCATCTTGAACTGTTAATATACTACTTCTGCGTTTCGCCTGGTGAACGAGCCAATGACTCGAATGACGCTCTTTACAATAATTTCAGACGAACAAACATACTTGTTTGCCCTTTCTCCAATATAGCAGTTTTTGCTGGGTCATCTCTTTTGGTAGAGCTCAATGATAATCATTTAATATATCAAACAACTGTACGCTGGAGAGTCATTAATACTGCTAACAACATGTGTAGCTTATGTAATAATCCTTGTGAGAAGGGAAATCGCTCAGAAAATATTTCCTGTAATAAAAAAACCGTAGATCCTAAAATTAATTTGTTTCAACACTGACTTATGTCTGCGGAACATGCGAATTCATAATGCTATTTATAAACAAAATAAAAAAAACAGAGAATTAGTAGCGCGGTGAGGTTAAACTTTTGGAAGTAAAACTTCTTTACGCACGCTTGACCTGGGGAGTAATCTGGTGAATGCGTTACAAAAAGCTCCAAGAAAAGCTACAAAAAATCCACGAAGCAACTACCAAGGGAACACTACAGGCGTATAGTGCGTGGTTCTTAGTTGTTGGTCTCTATGGAAAAAATATCGCGGTATTAAAACATAATTTTGAATTATTACAACCAAACGATAAGAACAATACTGTTACAAAACAATGGATATTTTTTTGGCTTCATCACTGAAAGGTATGTGTACAGTGTTGAAATATTATAACACGTATTGTCTATTATATACTCCATTCATTTATAATTATAATTCATTAATAATGTATCAAAATATCTATTCAAAATTCATTCAATTTGTTTTATTACATGTTAAATTTTTTTTCACAAATATTGCTAACATTCTTGTCAATTATTTCTACTACTCTTAACCTTGTGATAAGATTAGTCAATAGTCGACTGGTAAATTCGAACCTACGACCTTGCTTTTCACATACCATAAATCGTTTAGCCATTAGACTATTGACGTAAATAAAACATGAAGCTCTGCATAAACAGGGATGACATATTGCCAAGGATATCTACGATATGGACGTGTGTTTTATCCATGGGATGTTTTAACCCTATAAACCAACGTCAGACTCTTGATCAGTTACGTAAGCATGCATTAAGGTGAACTTAAAGTTAAAAAAGTTACAGCCTAAATATTATATATAAGTCCCACAGTTGGGCAAAGGCGCCACGCGACCCTAGTGCGGATTGGCAGACTTCACATGTCTTAGAAAAGTTACCTTACCTTCACCATAACGTAAAAGGTAAGGTAAGGTAAATCAGCACTTAAAATTGAAAATTTATAGGTACCGGCACCAGGAATCGAACTCGGGTTGCTAGCGAACTGTGCATTTTGAGGCAACCGGCCGGACACTGAGCTACCATAGCTTTTTAAAATGCACTTATCAAGCTGTAATAGTAGCAAAATGATGAACTACTTCACATAACATCATTTCTTAAATCCGCCAGAGACCACCCAATAACTTGGTTAACTTACAAAATACTGTTAATAAAAAATCAAATTACAAATATAAATTAATTTCACACATTTTGATATGCATATTTACGATTATTGGTTTTTACAGCCCAGTTTACTCCGGCGCTCAGAGGCGTTTTAACGACTATAAGGTACTGACTGGTAAGCTTAATTTTAAAAATTAACATTATTTCTCTCTTATTTTTTCAAAGCGCACGTTCCCACATAAAGTGAAGATTAAATGCAGTATTGCTTAGTGACATTCACATTGTCACTTCGGAGGGAAGACGCAGGTACACTATTCCGGTCCTTTGCAGTATGAATAATTAAAGACTAAGCAAAACGCTTCGTTCGGGTTTAGGGATGTCCACAATGTCAACAAAAGGGTGAATCCAATAACCATAATCGATAGGACAATCTACCTTGCGTACCCATCCACTGTTTTCAGAGTTAATTATAGATTACATATCTTGAATATAATGGTATTATATTTTTTTCAAGTAGAGACGCATATTTTATGCCGGAGGAAACGAATTTATTTCAATTTATGTAATAAAGAGTAAACAAAAATACAAGACAAATTCACATTTTGAGTAATAAATGCACCCGATGTTAAGTTATCCTGTATTACAGGTACGTCTTTTGGCAACCCTAATGAATGATGGGAAATTTTTGGAGTTCTTAAGGCGCGTAATGGAAATGTTATGACAGTAACAGATTGAAGCAGTAAATAAAATTCAATTGTGTGCTATAATCAAATGCTCCAATATAATTAAGATTAACTATCTGTAGGTGTTAATATAAATTTAAATAAACAATTAATAGATATTTAAACTGAACTTTATTGGCTTATCTCCAGTCCTTTTATTATTTTATATTGTTATTAATTATTTGCATATAATTAAGGACTATAAGTGATGCCAAAGAAATACAATCACGTAATGCACGCGGCATTAGTAAAGGCGCCCATTTTTTTATATTCCATCTTCTGAATTCGGCCAAAATTAAACAGGCTAAGCAGGTTGGCAGAAGCAGACAGAAATAATTCCGTATTGCCGTCGTTGAGCCAATGGATATTTAACTATTGTCTGAAGCGAAATAAGTTCGTAATTGTGCCACCGAAAGGAACGCCACAAAACTCTCAATTGACTTTTGTTTTACCTTTTGCTAAGCGATTGTGAGTACATTTAGTTACGTATTATGTAACGATAAGTAACACGGTATCGGCCATTTTAATTCAGAGCCGGATGTTGCAGTTACTTTCGTTATTAACCTTAATTAGTGAATATTTCGAGCATTTCTTTATAAATATTATTATAACAAGTTTTCGAGTAATACATGTAATGCAAATGAGGCGGTAATTATGAATTCCCTTTTTTTTTGGCAATACCTGTCCGGGTTCTTTCAAACCCATACATCTGTACAGTAAATGCTCACACGTCAATAGGGATTCCTCATTACAAGGCAATTCTTTATTATATTATCAGAAATACAGCTATTACTTATTATATTAGCGATGGCTATGGCCCCTAGAGCTAAAGGAAGATGAGAGTTAATTTGTTTTTGATAGCTAAAAATAGGTTATTAATACTAGAAATATGTGAAAACGTTTCAAATATTCATTATTGTACCTGTTTTATTGCATTCATTATTTTAGTATAAGTCAATGTTTGGAATCTATAAAATATCAATATTTAATAATATCCCGTCCGTGGGTAATCGGTATTTTATATCACTCTACCATTTCGGACTTCAAAATACATTGGTCCTTCGAACCAGCGACCTACTAATAAGGTATAGTACCTTACAAATTCCCTTATACCCACTGTAAATCAATAATTATTACTAATTATAATTCAATAGAACTAGTATTTAATGAGAAATAATTTCTCCAGGTTACGATTGTAACAGAGGCTGAGATATGGATGTAGTAAGATATATGATTTTCTTCGACTTGGTGCTTTTTCGCATATCGAGCTTTTTAAGTTCGATATGCGAATAAGTTTTATAAACGCAGTCAAAGTTATCTCCATGCTAAAGTCATTTCATCATACCTTAACACACAACAATTACAATTAACACTTTCATCTTATTTGTAAGTAAATGTTCTAAGACATGTAGGTTTCTTCACGATGTTTTCCTTCACCGCAGGGCCCGTGGTAAATCAGCACTTAAAATTGCAACAACAAATTTATTGATGCCGGCACCGGGGATCGAACTCAGGTTGCTAACGTACTATGCAACTTGAGGCGACCGTACGGACACTATGCTACCACGACGCAGCTATATATAAGACTTTAATAAAATGACGAAGTGGAATTGATAAATATTTTCTTTACCTCGTAACGCAAGTTCAAAGAAGCCACAAACAAATATCTGTGTAGTTATACAACATCATTATTTAATAACACAATGGCATACAGATGACGGCGCTATCCTGACACCCCTATTTAATTGAACCGTCGCCAAGTTGACAGATGAGAGCCATTTAGACGCAGTAGAGTGTGGAGCTAGCAGTGCAGGTTACAGGTACTATGCTAACTGCCGGGCGCGCGTTCAAACCGGTTCGCATCTCGGTGACGACAATATGGAGCATTTTGGCTCCAAAGCGGTACCCCCTCGAAAGCGAAAGTGTAACGTAGTCCTACGTAGCGGCGCCGTTTTTTTTCATCGCTCGGCCGCTCATACAGCGTATATATATCGTGGCCGCGGAGCAATACGCATCATTCGCATTCAGGACCCCACTGGCTTCAGTGCAACCAACAAGAGCAGCATCATGAAGTTCATGGTGTGTTTCATTGTGATTATTGTGTAGTGCATATTGTGTTAGTGTGTCGATAGTTTCCAGGACTTCTGGTCCTCTGTTACAGTTACTTAATACGGAGACGCTGAGTGCGCTCAGGCCTGTTATCCCCGTTGACTCAAAAACTGACAAATTATGGGCACCTAATCCTATTACATTTCAATATCCAAAGAAATTAATTTTACTGTTAATATTCAAAATATTTGAAACACATCATTGAAATTTTAATGAGATTATTAATGTCTATTACAGCTCGTGGCCGCCAGTCTGGTGGCTCTTTTGGCCTTCTCCAGCGCGGAGGAAGCCAAGAAAGCAGAAACGGAAGTGGCAGTGGCTGACAACAACGAGGCAGCCACCGACGACAAGAAACACGAGAAACGTGGGCTGATAAACCTTGGCTACGGACATGGAGGATACGAGAGTGGATTCGGCGGGGGATACAGCGGCGGCTACGGTGGCGGCTACGGCGGTGGCTTTGAGGGTGGTTACGGTGGGGATGTGCATAAGACCATAACTGTGGTCAAGAATGTAGCCGTTCCCTACCCAGTAGAGAAACATATCCCGGTCCCCGTTGAAAAACATGTCCCAGTACCAGTCAAGGTGCCAGTACCCCAACCCTACCCCGTCGTCAAGCACGTGCCCTACCCAGTCAAGCAAGTAGTGAAAGTACCAGTTCATGTACCTCAACCCTACCCCGTCGAAAAGAAGGTGCCTTATCCCGTACACGTGCCCGTAGACAGGCCAGTTCCTTACAAGGTATTCGTGCCCCAACCTTACCCAGTCGAGAAACATGTACCTTATCCCGTCAAGGTTCCAGTGCCAGCTCCTTACCCAGTTGAGAAGAAGGTTCCTTACCCCGTGAAGGTCCCAGTGCATGTCCCAGCACCATACCCAGTTATAAAGGAGGTGGCTGTACCCGTTAAGGTTCATGTTGACAGACCGTACCCAGTACATATCGCTAAACCAGTTCCCTACCCAGTCGAAAAGCCCGTGCCATACCCAGTTGAGAAACACGTGCCTTACCCAGTTAAAGTTCCCGTTGACCGCCCCGTGCCAGTGCATGTGGAGAAACCCGTCCCTTACCCAGTGAAAGTGCCCTACCCCGCGCCATACCCTGTTGAGAAGCACATACCCTACCCGGTAGAGAAGCATATACCGTTTCCAGTGAAGGTCCCCGTCGACAGGCCTTACCCCGTCCACATCGAGAAACACATCCCCGTCCACGTTGAGAAGCCCGTGCCTTATCCAGTTAAGGTGCCCGTCCCGATTGTCGTTAGTCATGGTCACGAGTATGGTCATCATGGAGGCTACTAGTGGCTGCAGGAAGCAGACTTCTGATTGTGATATCTAAATATAAGATTAGCACTGTAACTTACGAACGAGAGCCGTGGGGGTCACCATCAAAGTGGATAGTGGTTAACACCAGATCCCTGGATGACAAATCCCACGACTCTCGATCGACACGCACTGATGCAAATATTTTTTTTTCTTTTATGTTTTGTTTCGATGAACGATCGGTGTTGTTAGAACTTTGAGTTGACGTACCTGTTACTTTAGGAAAGACGAAAAATGTTTCTAGTAAAGATATTTTTGTTTTGTAAACTGAAAAACGGCAATTTTTTTATAAAAAAATAAAAGATGGCGCTGCCAAAATTATACACACGCTTATTATTTTCCGGTCTATTGTCTAAAGCAATTACGGTTGACATAATGCTTGTGGATGTTTGTAGGTGAGTGATTGTGAAATGTATAATATTATGGCCCAGTTACTATATTGCGTAGATACATTCCACATTTACTGTTATTACGTAAACTTAAATTATATCTTCAAACGGTCTAATTCATCTTCGAACTATTGATTTACTGCAAATATTCTTTGAAATAAATTAGTATACGCTCGTGTCTTCATAATTAAAAAGCATTTATTAAAAACTACTCTTCCAAAAGTGCAGAATATTGCTAAGTACTGTTTTTGTTGACGCACAAAACTTTATTCTCAGTTACAACAGGGGGCTTATATGTGAGAACAATAATTAAAGAATACGATAAACTCGGCATCATATACAGTTTGAAATTAAAAATTTAAATTTTAGCTTTTAAAATAGTTTGCATTTAAAAAGTTGGTACTTTTATACAAAACACACGTCACTATGAAAATAACGAATAGCTGTCATACTGGTACATTTCTAAAAGTCCCTATATCGGAGGGACAGAGATCGTTACAGTGAAGGAATTGTAATGATTAGATACCAGTTGATCGAACAGCGATTTCGCAGTCGTCTTAAAACGTTTTACCTTTGCATAAGCTATAATTTTCATTGGCCAATTAGGTATTAGCAAAGTAAAGACCCAAGAAGATTATTCGAGTCATGAGATAAAGTAAGTATTGCTATACTTCGAGTTACTTCATACGAATGTATTATGTTATCTAGTTTTGGTCTCGGAGTCCTTTCAAGTTCTTACTAAAACATTTAAAGAAAATTCAGCTCTTACAAGTATTTATACGTGCAAAAACAAAAACCGAATCACGTTAAACGCTATTACGCACGGACGCCCTCTTTGTAGTCCCGAATTATCGTAGAAATATTACGAAATATACACATACATTTTAATCAATTGCTAGTCTCCTAATAACACTTCACTTATCTAACCGCATAAAGAGTGTAGTAATAATTAACCTTTGTATGCCTACGTAACTTATTTACTCTAACAGTAGTAGAAATGTATTCGAACCCGTTGTTTGATTTACCCAGCCTTTAGAGTCTAGATGAATAATATTATTAGGTGAAGTAACTGCACGCATAATTTTTATTAAATAAGCGGTAGACGAGCCGAATTTTACGGCGAGTTAGATCAGTTAGACGATCCAATCGTCTTACTGATCTAACGTCACTCAATTATTATTGAGTCAAATTCTGCAAAATAGGTCTTCCCCAATCGTGCGAGGCCACTTAAACGATAGGAGAATGCAGTGGGTATTCAATTTTGTTATTTGAAATTACCGTTCTGTACCGCTTACTTTTCACCATTACATATTTTTAACATGGTTATCAGTTTTCAGTTTAGAAGTATTTCTTATAAATATTTCTTTTTGGATACTAGTTCCTTATTTCCTAGGTTCAGATATCCGTTTAGATCTCCGCTCAAAATAAGATACAATATCATATTTTTAATTGTCTTTTGTTTTCAATTCTAGTTTTCAAGGAAAGTGTGAAAATGCACGAAGCTTGAGTGCATAAAAACGCTAACTAGTTTAGATTTCTGATAAAACTGCCGGTAAAACAACGGCAAACAGAATTATATCTTGCGAAATGGGAGTCGTTATGAGGAAAGGCAATGTGTGAAGCGGAACTGGCGACGTGGAACGTAGCGTAACACGGATTGCGAAAAAATATAATTCAGATCACACCTTAGACGTAAGAATTGATAATGATATAGCTCATCTAGCATTATTGCTGGAATTACAAGTGTAAGAGATTGCCTTGCATTGCGTTGTATACACGGAGGAACACATAGGTTTTTATGAAAGACACTTCGACTCGATTCTTCGACAAATATGTATTCACAGATGAATGAATTTAAATGGAGAACATTTAACTCGTAATTTTTTTTTCGCCCGCCGGAATCGTACCGGGCGTGTTTTTTTCGCCCGCCGGAATCGTACCGGGCGTGTTATGTTCGGCTCGGCCTAGCGACTAAAACCTCCTATGCGGTGCCATATTCCGCCATGATGGGCGAAATGCGGGATCGCGTAATATTGCGCGGCAATACTTTATGCCGCCACCTTTTTAATGTGATAACAAAGAGGTTGGTTCACACATCTCGTGCCTAGAGGGCTAGCTTATACCTTGCACAGAGGTAAAACATTGCCATACAACGTGGCAATGCTGTCAGCCTTCTGGGCACGTTGCTAACATTACGTTGCTGCAACGCACAGTTATATTTTTTGTAAAATACCTATTATATTGTAAATATTTCTCTTTTTAGTTATTATTACATAATTTAGTATAAGTAATTAAACGAAATAAATAAAATATCTAAGAAGGTTAATTTTATTTATTTATTAAATAGGTTTTCCAACAGTAAGTATAATTATACTATACTATATACCTTGTAATTGCCTTACTAATTATAGGAAAACACAGCATTCACAAATGCATAAAACGTAAACAATACAACTAATTTCTAAAAAGAAAAATTAACTAACAAAAGAAATAAATAGTTATGATTTTTGTTTAAAAAAGTAGAAAAACTTTAAATTTTAGGGCTTAGGTTAGTTACATATTTTCGTCATCATTAAGGAGTCGCATTCGAGTTCTATATCATAAAACCAAAGTGTCTCGTTCACAGATCCTATATATATATCGGGTTCAGACGCGACCACATAATATTGTTTTATTACTGGATTACATCGTATAGATTGTAATAAATGTTGCAATTTCTGAGCGATCACACGTAACGTACAAATTGAACATTTACACCACGTTCTGAATTTCCATAAGCGTATCTATACGAAGTACTCTGTCCCCGATCTTGGTCGTATTAAGTATTCAGGGTGGTGTCACTTAACTGCGATCTGCTTAGAACTTAAGCGGAATGAGGAAGTTCACGGCACGATTAATTGCCACATAACTGTTGCATAATTAAAAACCATTTTTAAACTGCATGTGAAGCATTAGGAACGCAATATGCTCGTCCTCGATCCCGCATTGTTTTACCTATTTCAACCGACTTCAAAAAAGAAGTATTAAGTAATTAACTTCTGGCCATGTTTTTGCTTTTTTTGAGTATCTGCAGATCCAATTTATCTATCTTGAAATGTAAATAACAAATAAGACGACAATTAATTTTGGAAATACTGTTAGCTTTTTAATATTATATATAATTTGTTCAGCCGTTATCGATAGACAGGTGAAATATACTGTCTCTACAATATCCAACTATTTACAATTATACAATAAATACAATTATCAAAATACATTACCTGATATACCTGCATAATGTGCAGTCTTCTAAGTGATTGAATACTAAATCAACAAACTAAATTAATTTGTACCCGACATAACTCTTAAAATCAATAAGTTGAAATGGCAGTTTGGCCCATAAATTTGCTTCCTTATTATAATAATTTCTTTGTGATCAAGTTTATTGAATCTTGGATCTTAGTTCATACATATTGCTAGAAATACTTTAGCTGGTTTTTACGCTGCGATCTATAATCATCTATTAACATTAAATATCAAGGGTAAATTAAGCAAACGCATGCTTTCCAGTTGTGAAATTTTCGATGTATAAATTCCAATGCATCTAATTTAACGTTAACCTTGAAATGTTGCAAGATATGCATTTGATATTTACTAAACTTTGCCTCTTCAAAGCAAAACATTTTATCTTCACCTAAAATACCTAGTTATGGATGCGTGGCATTGCGGTCAGACTTTCCAGAATAAATTAGTTGTTAATGCTTGAAAGTCTGCCCGCGACAACAATAGTTACGATTGAAACAAAAAAATCGCCTTCAAATCGCATCAAAAATTAAACGCTATTATGAGGAGACGCCGTCTATATAGGAATATTACGAAATAGAATTAATCAGAAGCTAATCAAACTACCATTGAAGTAAATCCTGTCCATTAAAAATTGAATCATCGAAATGAGTAGGCGTTAGAGTTGTCCGTCCGTTTGTTACTCACATACTTAATGCAAATTAAAGACTTACATGGATTACTCTTGGACGCCGTTGTTTTTTGACGTCATTGACAGAATTGGACAAAACGGGGACTATACAAAGCACTAGCTTTCGAATAAAAAAGAATCATCAAAATCAGTTCACCGAGTCGAAAGGTATCTCATGAATTTCTCGTGTCGATCGAGCAATGGTTGCTTGGAGAAGTGTCCAATATGTTACATGCTCTAGAATGCTTGGTAAATAATTCGCTTTAGCTTTGATTTGGGAAGTAAAATTACTTTTTAATCGTTTCACCTTGTCGGTTAACCGTTTAAATCGCTTTGTTTATTCACTTTGAGTTACTGATGCCATTTTTTGCTTGCACACACGTTGGTTACAGACTTAGGGTAGCTCTTATACCGACCTCTACTTTACTGTGAAGAAACGGACTCCCCAAAATGCGTATATGATTAGAGTAACTACGTCCAGAATAACTCTAGGGAGCTCTTATAGTAAGCTGCAGATGCTGTATCCGCTAAGAGCTGGAGCAACCTTTAATCTGATGATGTTATAAAGGCCTACTATATGGTAACAATGGTCAGTTTATGAAAATATATTCAAGTAGTCAAATTTAATTAATTTAACAAATATATGAATATTCATTAAAATTATTAAAATATGTTGCATATGAATGAAATATATATATTTGTATCTACATGAATAAAAATACCTAAATATATTCAAAGTTAATGCCAAGATGAGCCGTGGTAGCTCAGGGCGATCGCCTCAAGTTGCATACATAGTACGCTAGCAACCCGACTTCAACCCCCAGCGCCGGCACCGATGAACTTGTTTGTTGCAATTTTAAGTTATGATTTACCACGTGCTCGGCGGTGAAGGAAAACGTGAGGAAACCTGCATGTCTTTGAATTTTTTTTAAGACGTCTGGCAATCCGCACTGGTAGAACTATGCTCATGTACTAGGCTCTAAATTTTAAACTTTAATGCAAAAAACCTTATTTTTTATTTTCTACAGGTATGTAAAAGTATTCTATGTTTTTGCACCTTCGAGTTATAAATAATTCGGCAATATTTATATTACGTAATGCTTTTCACATAAATCAGATTTGCATTTGGAAGCTGCGGTATGCTATGGTTACCTGTGTTTATAGATATTGTCTGATGATTGATCTATTCCGAGTTATGCAATTCATCTCCAGTCAGTGAAGGCTCAAATAGCGTCGTAAGTGTTACTCGAGAACCTGTTATATACCGAATGAAATCGTATTGCTGTTTATTGCGCACTGTTACTATAAAATCTAAAACTTCTTAATAAAAGATACTAATCATTTATAAATATCTAAAATGTCGCTCCTTACATTAAAAAATATTGATAAGTTAGAGCTATAAATAACTTTGCGATTTCCCTGATGAGAACCATGTGCCCTGGGGACTTGGGGACATTTGGAGCCATGGAGATTTTTATACTAATAATGAAACAAGATAATGCGTCGCATACCCTCAAACTGAGATGATTTCATTTGTACATACAATGATAAGCAGTAATTCGTAGCATAAGAGCTACGCTGCTACAGCTATTTTTAAATGTAGCATAAATATGGTACATTAACACTTTTCCTTTAAATATTACAATACTACTTACTTCAGATAGAATGAGATATTAATTGCAATATATTAACTTCAGATTTTGAGTTGATTCTTATTGAATATAAAAACTTAAAAGTGTTTAGTTTAGTTGATTTATTAATCTAGAGTCATAATTAATATCATCATAATTTGTTTGTGACCAGGTTTATTGAATCTTGGATCTAAGTTCATATAAGTTAGAAATACTTTAGCTGTTTTTTACGCTTCAATCTATAATCATTTAATAACATTAAATATCAAGGATAAATTAAGCAAACGCATGCTTAATTAACCCTTGATTGAGAAATATATTTTACGATTTTAAGAATTCAAAATTTTATTTTAAGAATTTTAAATTTCTTGCCACGGTGTTATCCGCGGTTCGTACTTAGCAAATAAAAGCTATTTTAAGTTAGTTAATTTAAAAAAATGCCTATTTGCAATTCTAGACTCTACATATCTCTGTGTCAAATGTCATCTAGATCCGTTCAGCCGTTTTAGTGTGATTGAGTAACAAACATTCATACATGCAAACATTCACCTTTATAATATTAGTATTAGTGGAGCTTTCATGCAATTTCGCATTACTCAATGAAATTTGAATGTGATATATCCTATTAAAATCAATTTTATCACAACTTCAGTCAGCATTAATTATAGCTTATCTAAAGCCAGTTTATGCGTAAATATAGTCGTGACTGATTAAATTAGCTCATTTCATAACTAGACCGACATGCAATAATCCCGGGAGAAAGTTGACGCCGAAATACATACTAGCATTTATTTTCTGAAAAACCCGCTCCACGCGCCGTAACAACTGAGCTTAGGCGAATGAACTTTTACGAACAAGCTTAAATCATCATCAGGGCAAGATTTAAAAGTCTGGAGACCCCCTGGGCCGAAAATTGTTTTCTAAATAAAATTACCAACTTTTTACTCAATATTTTAGTTAAACAATTTTTTATAAAACTCTAACCTAACCCCTTTAAAAATCTATTACTTATAGATTTTTTGAAACATTTAACAAACATATATAAAAATAATTTTAAAAAAGCATCGAGGCCTCTATTGTGGGGAACCCCTCTCTTGGGAAGACCCCAGGAGTGACCCCGAATACCCCGCTAAATCCGGCCCTGATCATCATAAGAGTCCCATAAGAGAGCCATTATATATATATTTATTATTTATCTGTTAATTCACTTTCTAGTACCTCACTAAGTTTACTATCAATGCTGAATCAACAATTATCCATCGATCAACCCTACTGGTGCATCTTCTTATTAAGTAATTACTTTGATACATATTACTAATACTATTTCAAATTAATCCTAAGAACCTGAGTCATATTCTATATATAAAAACTGAAGCGTATTGATTGGTCTTTGATGTCGGTTAAGTGACATTAGACATTAATCTCGCTTTAATACGACTGTTTAAATTGACTCACACATATGCGAAACTATAACGTAATCGAGCATGGCCGTGGACCGTGTTTTGAGACCTTGAGACTGAACTGCCAGGCTGTGCCACTTTCACGTAAACGTATGTCAATGGAGACGGCAAAGTTGAAAGCGATGCACACGTCTGACTCGCTGTGTTTCGTATGCAACCGCGGAGCCGGGAGTGGTTAACGTAACTTAGCATAACTGCCCATTGAGCAGAGGAATGTGTCGTTAGTGCCATGGAAACGAACAGATTTCATCACAGCACAGCTCGTTGGCAGTTTTCTTCATTCATCTCTATATTTGTTTGTAACTACAAGAAAAGGGAAACAATATACACTGTGCCATTTTTCCAATTAGGTTTAGTGTAGTAGAATTAACAGTAAAAAGAGTTGACTGCTCGTAAATGAGAAATTAATAGAACTTAAAATGATTGCTTCAAAGGGTATTTTTTTAATTTTTTTTAAAAAGAATGCTGAATTTTTTCTCAAATATTATTAACATTCCAACTCGGCTTAAGCTAGTGCTAATAGATGGTTCACGTTAATCGAATGGCGGATTGGAATCTACGACCTTACGATTTGCAGACCGTTCACTAAAGCATTAAGCTACTGAGGCTTCAATTTTACACGCACTATTTATTTGCATTAGTTTGACCCTTCTATAAAAATTCCGGAGGTATTTTTATAGACATCAAAATTTCCGGATGAAAACGCTTAAACCAAATTAGTGCTACTTTCACAGACACTGCACTAGGTCCATAAACATCGCAAATTTCTTCATCAGATTCACTCATCTTGACAGTACGAAAACAATTGAAAATCATACATTTTCCTAATTTAAAGTTGGAATTATGTTCTTTAAAATTTAAACTTCAAACGATACCAAAACCAAGTCAGATACAAATATTATAGTATAGCCAAAGAGATTTTATTACATGTTTATACATAATATAATACGAAATTACTTTTTCCTCAACCTATTATTTTTATAATTGAGTTTCATTTTGATTTTGTTAAAAAAACATAAATTCGTATTATACCTCTTATATCCGTATCTCCGTATTATACCAGTAAAGAAATTCTACACAGTTGTGTATACTAGGTTGTAATATTTATTAAACAACGCACAACCCTAGTAATAGTACGAGCCAGTTTTGCGACACAAAGACCAGCGTTATTACATAAGTAACGAAAACGCTAACTTAGTATTACACCGCCGCTGGTAATGCCTACGCTATAAATTGCAGACTCGACGGCTATTATCCAATGAGTCAATGGATTTACCAGTTCAGTTGCACAAAACAAAATTACTCAATATAAATGATAAATAAAAATTAATGTTTACACATTAATAATTTTTTTTTATAAAACAACACGATCAAAAAAAATCGACTTAAAATCGAATCAAACGTTAAACACTATTACGCGCGGACGCCCTTTTGTATTTCCGAATTATCTTAGAAATATTACAAAATGGAATCAATCAATCAGAACCAAACCAAATTCTCATGAAACTACTGTTAAAGTACATCCTTTCCAATAAAAAATTAATCGCCTAATAAAAAACAATTAAATTACAGATCAAATTTAAGACTTAAATGACTGTCAGAAAATTTGACTAAATAAAAATGGGACCACACGGGAAGCACAAGCTTTGAAATTTTGCGTGGGGTGGCCGGTCTGTCTAGGTTAATTTGTCATGTATGTACATACACAGGCGTTCATAAATATTAAAATATTTAAAATTTTGTTGTTATACCAAAATTCACACCTTTTCTACCCAAAAGCTATAATTCACTATTTACATAAGATACAGTAATGATTAATACCATTTTGAAAGTTTAAACGCGTGGTTTAAGCTACGAATGCTCAAACTTTTTTATTGAATATTTTTCACAACTTGTTCCCTAAAACAAACCTTCAAGGTTATAACAAAAATTTTTTTTTTTTAAAGAAAGCTAGCAATATTTCTTTTTTTTTCAGAAAAATAATATACTAACAATCTTGTTAACCATTCCAACTAAGCTTATGCTTGTGCTAGGACATGGTTCACGGCAATAGTCGAATGGTGGATTCGAACCGACGACCTTACGATTCGCAGGCCGTACCCTAAACCATTAGACTATTGACGCTTTGCTATTGCTAATACTAGTCATACTATTTATGCCTTATCTATCTACTTACTAAAATAATGAAAAACCGATAGAATTTTTTAATTTGTGGCCGTGGTGTATACAAATGTATAATAGGGTGACAACAAACACCGATCAAAATTGAAATATTCATATCTTTGTAACTACACGTTATTTTGTCTATATTTTTTTCTGAATGGCAATTACTTATACCTTGACCCATTTAAGGTCGTCCATTATTTACCGGACAACCTGTATATGCTTCACCCATCATCGATTATAGAACCACGAGTGCAGAACTGCCCTAGACAATGGTACACCTAGTTAAGCTGCATACAACGTTGCATCGAGCTTGCGTAACCCCCACTTATAACGTGAAGAGTAGACTTTCGATAGGCAAGCCAATTAATAAATGTCCGATAGTTATTTACAGCTGTTGCAGAGCCGGCCCGCCGGGGTCAGCGACTTGTGCCGGGTGAAGGTCACACACGGAGTAAAGGAGGATGCACACTATTCGAACTCCTATTTATACAGAATACTACAAAGCTATAGCATTTACCATGGGGAGTGTTAAATTATCCCAGCTAACGATTTTCATTACCGCAAAGGACGGATCTTGATGATTGGAATATCCGTAACGACTACACGTATATTTACGAGTAAAAACAAAAACCGTCTTCAAATGGAATCAAACGTTAAATGCTATTACGCGCGGACGCCCTTTTTGTATTTCCGAATTATCATAGGAATATTACTAAATCAAATTTAATCAGAGCGTAACCAAACCAAGAAATTAATTTTCTGAACATGTAACAAATAAATATATATAAATACAAGAATTATATAAAAATAAATTTATGGGTTAATGAAGCCTTTAGTGTGGGGCACCTCTCTTGTGGAGCCCTGGATGCGCCCCCTTAACGACGGCTCTGCATATTTATGCTACTAGGCAATGAGCGCATCGTTTACTAGCATGCAATAAAATAAAACATATTACAACATTTTTACACTTAACTTCCCATGATTACGAATGTTGCGAAGCAAACGTCGGTCATTATCTTATATCAGTATCCGTTAGGATTTCATTATACATACGCAAGCTATTTGTGAGCTGCGAAAAGTAAACGGCTCTATAATATATTATTTTCCTTGTTACCTCATACGACTGCAGACCACACAACTTTATTTATATTGTGAATGAAAAAAACAAAACACTAAAATTTTACTTTCAACGTCACAGTATTGCAATTGCAGTAGAACTATTATTTTCTTTATTTTAATCATTTGTTTTGTGGAGTAAACAAAAGAAGGACGCTCTACATATATGTATACCTACTTATCTATGTATCGACTAATATGTATATATAATGTTGTAAATGTAAATTCATGTATTTGGGATACCGGACGGATACGAAATATTATGATAAATACACATTATTTATCATAACATTTCGTTGTCTCTAATCTTTTCTCTAATGATTTACCCGGTAATATGTTTTTCACTCTCACCCAAGGTTGACTGGCAAAGAATGCCACTAAGGCATTAATTTTACCTTTTTGAACCGTAGTTTAAGGTGTTACAACAACGTAGTTAATAATAATTAACCATAATATTTATAGTATAGTACCATAGTAGTTTCGTAGCACATCTCGCAGGCTACAGCATCTTTTTTTTTTTTTTTTTTTTTGTTCACGCGGGGGAATCTTTTTATAGACCATCCTCCGGTACCCTGGGTGGGCCCGGAGGATGTGTGGGACTCGGCCTGGGCAGCCCCTACCCACTAAACCTTCCGCGAATGCCATCAGCCGTTATGAGCGGGGTGCCCCGGATCTGTCAGCGACAGGACACCCCAACGACCGGCCGGTCCCGGCAAAGACCGGACTTCATCCTCAAAGGGGACTTCTCCGGCACTCAGAGAAGTCCCGACGACGCCGAAGCATGCTGGGGCCAGGTACCCATCCTGGCCCCGCTTCGGATTACGGGGGCGGCAAGAGGAGGCGTTCGTAACGCCTCCTGCGCACCCCGATACGTCGCCTGCGGAGGGGGGGAGCCTCTGCGCTCCCCTCCCTGACCCGCTCGTCAGCCTCCTTCTGGGACATGACCGTCTCACAGAAGGAGGCGACCGCCGTCCAAGACCTGTCGCTCGAGACCATCGCAAGAGCGAGGTTCGGAAGCGACAGGTCTACACCACCGATGGCAGATACCATGTCATGGCGCTGCGCTGCCCATCTCGGGCACACCTCGAGGGTGTGCTGGGCAGAGTCCACCGCAGCACCACAATCATGGCACCGCTCATCGGCCTCCCGGTGGACCGTCCGACACAGGTAGTCCCCGAAGCACCCATGCCCCGTGAACACCTGCGTCAGACGGAAGGTGAAGGTTTGCGCTTTCTGCGCATCCAACGCTCTAGGACCGGGCGCAGAGCACTCGTCGTACGGATACCGTACGAGTGATGCGCCAGGTCCTCCTCCCACCTTCGGCATAGTGCCACCTCTCCTAGCCGACGGATCCGCCGAACCTCCTCTGGCAAAGGGTTCTCTCCGAGGGCCCTCCTATCCGAGACATAGTCGGACACCTCGGCGAGAACCCTGCCACGAGCTCCCACGGCGGATCGCCGGCCAGCGAGGTAGCTGCCGCCCACGAGACCGTACGGTACCCTCGGATGACCCTGATCGCGGCAATCCGCTGCGCCCTGCGCAGCTGTGCGCGATTGCCGCGAGACAGGTCACCCGCCCAGATGGGGCACCGTACGTGGCCATACTCCGACAGACCCCAGAGTACAGCCTCCTGCACACTATAGCACTATAGCACAGGCTACAGCATCTACGTATAGTCAAGTAAGATTTGCTCCATCGAATATAAAGACTGTACTAAAGTAACTTACCCCGCAACGTATCTTAGATATGAATAACTGGCTATGACAGAAAAAAATGTGTGCTTGCACCTCTCCCTCTTGCCGCTACAGTAATAGACGAAACGTAATTCCATCTTTACTAACTTATATCTCTCTCTAACCTCCGCTCGCTTGGACCGATCACATTTTCGTATCGCTCTCACCACCTTCCCAAGTCAAGTGTGCGTAAAGACGTTTTACTTCAAAATACCCTATAAACTGGTTGCTCATTTTTAAGATTTATGTGGCAATAAAATAATTACTCATTCATTCATTAGTAATCAGTACACATGTAATAAAATTACAATATTAAACATACAACTGAATGGTACATCTGTGATGCCACTGCTCTGTAATAAATACTACTTGACTTCCACGCAAGCGCGTCGCGATCTCAATTCCCTCGCACCTTAATTTTACTTTCGTTACGTTCAACTCTTGCTTTCGTCCTACTGACGGACGGACATACATACTTATTTAACTTCCAATGCCGATGAGAATGGGGTTTGTAGGTCAAAATACTCGGCTACATTCGTTGATAACATCTTAGTGCTTTGATAATATTAATAAATACAGTATAATTGTAAGGTGCACAAAATCCTTGTCATCTTTTTTCTATAATATACTAAAATAGTTATAATCACAGAACCACTTAAAACCATTATAGAAACAAATTTCTGTCCAAAGTTTGTCTGGAAGAGATCGCTCTTAGCGGCAAGACCGCCCATTGCGCATGCAATAATATCGTTGATGTATCAAAATTTCATTCATTCATTCATAGCGGATCAACAATATCAAAGAATAATTTGCATTTTTAATATCCTTACATACAGAAACACAGTATAGTAATAAAAAACTACAGCTTAGTACAAAAATAGGCTCTGCGTTAGATTAAGTACTGTAGGAGACTTTACGTTACGGAAGCAACGATATACACACCGTAACATTTATTTAATGATCAATGAAAGAATACAGATAAAATAAACTTAATGTATAGTTATTCGATAATAGACTGAATGTATAGGAATAAAAAAAATATTATTTTAGGAGATCAAATATAAGGCAATTTTAAAATTTTATCCAAAAAGTGTACTCGTGCTTGATAATAGATTATTATTATAAACTGCAGAAATTACTAGATACTAATACAAATGCTCAGAGCTTATTTTTCAATCAACTTCATAAGAAGGAGTTGTCAATGCGTCTTAAATTTTTTTCTGTTTGTTACTGCATAACTTTGGACTGGGTGAACCGATTTTGATGATTTATTATTTGAAAGCTGGTGCCCATAGAATGGGATCCATGAGAAACCCATACAAATCTTAAATATGCATCAAGTATGTGTGGTGCACGGACGAATGGATGAATAACTTAATATTACGCCAACGGATTTCGATGATTCATTTTTTTTGGAAAGGATGTACGTTAAGAATAGTTTGATGGAGTTTGGTTACGTTTTGATAAAGTTTGATTTCGTAAAATTGCTACGATAATTCGGAAATACAAATCGGCGTCAGCGCGTAATAGCGTTTACGTTCGAGTCGATTTGAAGTCGGTTTTTGTTTTTACTCGTAAATATACGTGTATTAAATAAATATATATGTTTACTTTGTCGGTTAATGCCATCTCGTAGAGTACTTACGTACCAATATGCTAACATTCGATAGTAACCTCAAAGATTTACAAGATGATAACACTGAAGAATGTTTATATCAGAGCCATCTATCGTATATACAAAGTTTTACAACAAATCTTAGACGTACGAGTCTTGACTGAAGTGAAAGTAAGTTTCTTAGTAGTTACAAGTCAATCCGTATGCGTATTTGGCGCTATTATACCACAACATGGTGGAAGGACAGTATTAACCGATTTAAAAAAGAGTCATTATTGCTCTAAACCTTTTTGAGTAGATAAAACAAATATTTTAGCACTTACCTTCAAGTGAATGTACTTCTCATCAGCAATGCACTTACCTGTGGACGAAATAACAAGATATATTATTGAGAACAAATTAAATAACAAGCGCTGTGATAGCCTGACGTTACGACGATTGACTTTACCAGCATATGATCAAGGGTTCGAATACCAGCCGACTTGTGCCAGATACTCCGCCTTCTGCGGAGATGGAAGGGGGGATTCTGCACTGGGCCGAAGCACGTCCCAGGAAAATAGATCATTCCCCAGCACCTTCGCAGTGCTTGGGCAACACGGAGTGTTGCCTTTCTATCGGGTCCACCCTTACGGCTATAAAAGCTCCCACCCTTGTCACAGAATTTCCACCACCAACCGAACCTATCACATATGGGATCTAGTATTGTAAATCAGGTTCGATTCGGTGACAACTGAGAGCAAAAAAACAGCGGCTTAATTGGAGTTACATTGATTATGTTATGTTTTGTTGTCTTGTGACACTTGGGGGTAAGGGTAGTGTACGTGAGAGCTTATATAGCACTGGCTATTAAAATCTACGAAAACTAAATACATTAAAATTGTTTATTTTGCTTGTCAACCACAAGCAACGCATTCAAGTTAAGGAAGATAATACATAATTATTTAATAAAATATGCGTTCTACACAGTGTGGCCGCTATATAACACCGCATATTTTCCAAATTTACGACATCTTGCCTACGTACTAGTACAATTAATTCTATAATTGCCAGTAATTTAGGCCGTTCCATGTTTCAGTTACAATAATTACTCTATGTGCCGATAATGAGTGTTAGATAATCGACCGCTTTGTTATGAAATACCAAACTACATCGTTTTCTATAAAACAAAAGCGTTAATATATGTCGCTGGAACCAAAGATCGCTATGTGACTTGTCGAAAGTCTAGCGCTTTTTCTGCTTCCCCTGTCATTATCGTTGCGGAACACTAACCTAACCTTAGATTGTTATATACCTCCACAGTGGCCCTTTCCTCGGTGCATGGGGGGGGGGCTCCGGGAGCCCCTCTGCACTGTGCTCAAGTTGAGCACTTCCCGGCCAGCCGATGTCGCCTTCTTCCCGGGTCCACCTTGGCGGACGACAAAGGCCCCCACCTCTGTCGCCCAGTGAACCCGAGACCCCTTTAGTCGTCTTCTACGACAGGCCGAGGATATCGTAGATTGTTATATACCTACCAATATCACAATCAACAATCATTCCTGTATATAATTTTTAGGACTCCATTCAGAAAGGAACTTTGCTTGAATCTGATCGTTTCTGTTTCCTTGTGATGTCAGTATTAAATAACGTTTTACATGTACGTTTTGTCACGATTTTTCTTCACCGCTGAGCGCGTGGTAAATTAGCACATAACATTGCAACAGCGAATTTATTGGTGCCGGCACCGGGGATCGAACTCGCGTACTTATACATCTTGAGCAAACCGCGCGGACACAGCTGCCAGGGCTGTTAATCTAGTCAAGCCCGAAGCTGATTAGAGACATTGTTAAAGGATACACATATATTTCCTAATGTTGTGCACAGGCCTTTTCTAACTAGCGTATTAGCAAACTTCACGTGCATTAGAGTATATTCCAAAAAAAGGTAGGATTCTATATTGTAACAGACTATTCATTGGTGCCGTCATCGGGGATCGAGCTCGTGTTGCTTAGCATACTGTGCCAGTTAAGGCGATCGTCTGGAAACTGAGTTACTATTGCGTATTGAGAATGTTAATTTAAAAGGAGTTGATGATGTGAAACGGGACAACAAAGGTAAAGGATAAAATGTTACAGTAGTTTCGACGCATAAGTTGTATAGTCAGAGCAGTAAAATGCAGTTAAATTTAACGGAAGAAAGCGCGTGCTTGGCGTGATCACAGCGATCGATCGATTATGCAACAGCTAGTGTTGTAACCCGCTAGATACAAACTATCGAGATAAGAATGTTTGCATATTAGCAATGTAATTAAGTTACCTAAGCGTACTCTTCGCAATACTGCCCTGAATTGTTTAATAAACGATACCAAGTCACTTCGTAGTATTAGTTATGGATACGTTTCCATTATTTTATCGATTCAGAGTTTCAGTTAAATTCAGAAATAAATATTCTTCAATTAACTTTACGTTGTAAAGTAACGTAAGTAAAAAAATCGCCCTTCGATCCCTTTAATGATTGCCTTAACCGAGTGACTGCACCATCTTTTTGTTTCAAACTTTATGAACTTTAAAAACAAACTCCAAGCGCTATATTTTTGTTGTATAGCCTTTACCCGGATAAAACGACATTTTTTAAAATGTAACCTACCCCGCCCGCCCTCGTAATCGCCCCCGCCCTCCAACTCTCTGCAAATTCATATATCTATACAGAACAAAGACTCGTTTTAAGATATAAGATATTTTTTTAAGTATATGGTTTGTGTCTGCATCTTTATGTGTAAAGGTCCTTACTAATTACACCGTATCAATATAAAACCTATTATATACGGAAATACAGAAGGTCTTAGCGTACTAAATAGATGCGCAGGTAATTGTACATCGGCTCCTATTCCTCTCTTGGAACTTAGACTGTCCTTATGTCTCAACATGAACTCTTTAATCCCTTACTAAATCAAATATACACATGGCACATAGACTATCGATAATTCACATGTCATATAGACTATCGATAATTCACATCAGATCCCTTCACTACACCTGTTAACGTTACCATTGTGATGCTTGCGAGTTCATCTTATTTTTTATGGGTTACTCTGATCAAGGAGCGAGGTATGGGCTATTTTTTTTAATTGAAGCATACATATAAAATACACAGCACCACCAAACTATATCTATAATTATCTGTAGATATCAATAAATATCTGAAATTTTAAAATTAGTGGCGGAAAAAGATCGCCGGATATGGATTCATTGACAGAATTTTTTAAAATTTCCTTAAACATTGTCATTATAAAATAACAAAATATTTTTTATACTACATATCCTAAGAGACCACATTCTAACTAATGTGAGGTTACGACTTAGCGACATAAGAGCTACGCCACCTCTCAATGCCGTGAAACAGTCAAAGTCAACTTTTCTGACTAATCAGATTAAATGTTGATTAGACTTAATATAGATCTGACTAAATGTAGATTCATCATAAAAAAATTACCTAATGCTGAAACCTATTTTTCGTGCCTAGTGCATGTTTATGGGATAACGTGCCTGTTACATACATTGTACAACAAAAGCCTGTAATAGTACTTCCGTCTGTCTTTCCCTAATCCTTTAAATTTGCGGGTGTTAAGCCTTATGAGACAAGATTGCAATGCGAGCGTTTCCAAGAGTAAAGTGAAAATTTACTAAGCTGTTGCGCCTTACCACCCAGGACTGTATTTCACTTAACATCAGGTGGTATCGTGGTCGACCACTTAGAAACTATAAAAAAATAAGGAAAGTTAAAACGAATTCCATGACATCATTGTTAACATAATACACACAACAGTGTTGTTTACGTGTCGAAAATAGTAAAACAGTGTTAGAATAAAAAAACAAACAGATGCAATGTTTTTCGAATACTAAACCGAAGTTGATTTGGAACAGTCAATGCCCTTTCACTTTTGTGTGAAATAAAAAAAGTCTTATCGTTTGGGATATAGACCTGTAATTTTTTGTCATTGATTTAATGACAATTCGCATCGCTAATAAGTAGCGAAGACGGGAAACTTATAAAATATTACACAAAATATATTGTATAACATAGTAGGGCCACTGGGTGTTGGTTTAGGCACGAATCGATCATCATGATCGAGGATGTACCACAACTTCGCATAATACAGAATTGAAGAGGTGTGTACACTGTCCATAATTGTAATTTAACTAGTTGCTAATGATATTATTATGGGATAATAAAAATGTTTGTTTGTATAATATTTCTTCGCTTCATCTGGTGCACGGGTACTAGGTCTCCAACTCGTTATATTTATTGATATTATTACTAACTTGTTAACCATTCCAATTAAGCTTTAGATTGTGCTAGGAATCAACTTGTTTAGGAGGACCTGGCGCATCACTCGTACGGTATCCGTACGACGAGTGCTCTGCGCCCGGTCCTAGAGCGTTGGATGCGCAGAAAGCGCAAACCTCTCACCTTCCGTCTGACGCACGTGTTCACGGGGCATGGGTGCTTCGGGGACTACCTGTGTCGGACGGTCCATCGGGAGGCCGATGAGCGGTGCCATGATTGTGGTGCTGCGGTGGACTCTGCCAGCACACCCTCGAGGTGTGCCCGAGATGGGCAGCGCAGCGCCATGACATGGTATCTGCCATCGGTGGTGTAGACCTGTCGCTTCCGAGCCTCGCTCCTGCGATGATCTCGAGCGACAGGTCTTGACGGCGGTCGCCTCCTTCTGTGAGACGGTCATGTCCCAGAAGGAGGCTGACTAACGGGTCAGGGAGGAAGCGCAGAGGCTCCCTCCGCAGGTGGCGTATCGGGGTGCGCAGGAGGCGTTACGAACGCCTCCTCTTGCCGCCCGTAATCGAAGCAGGGCCAGGATGGGTACCTGGCCCCAGCATGCTTCGGCGTCGTCGGGACTTCTCTGAGTGCCGGAGAAGTCCCCTTTGAGGATGAAGTCCGGTCTTTGCCGGGACCGGCCGGTCGTTGGGGTGTCCTGTCGCTGACAAATCCGGGGCACCCGCTCATAAGGGCTGATGGCATTCGCGGAAGGTTTAGTGGGTAGGGGCTGCCCAGGCCGAGTCCCACACATCCATCCGGGCCCACCCAGGGTACCGGAGGATGGTCTATAAAAGATTCCCCGCGTGAACAGAAAAAAAAGGAATCAACTTGTGAACCATTCACGTTAATAGTCGAGAGGTAGATCCGAACCTACGACCTAACGTTGCAGACAGTAGCTTAAACTATTAGACTATTGCATTTGCAATTTAGCAGATGTTAGTGTGTAGCGGACTTACATACGATCAGGGGAACCACTGTTCGTTTGTCCCCATCTCCAATTTAAAAAATGCTTGTCAATTGAACATTTAAAAGAAGTAATTGTATTTTAAATTTTTGAAAACATTTAGTAAAATTATATTTATCTTTTAGATAGCAGCTTAGCAAATGCATATTAGTTACTAAAACTTTTATACACATTTATTACGTGTATTAAGTGACGAATGTCTTAAATAATTGACTTAAACAACTTACTTTTAAATACTTTTTTAACTTTGCTAGGCTTAGGGTACAGTCTGCTAAATGTAAGATCTTCCGCATTCACGCACAAGCTTAAGCTTATTGGGAATGGTTAACAAGATATATAATAAATCTAATAATGATAAAAAAGATGGATAATAAATTAATAATATTTATTGTTTAGGTTAACGTTGGGAAATTCGAAATAAGGTTAATTCGCAATCCGTTACCTACTACCGTAAGTTATTTCATCGTATACTTAAAGCTCTCAGCTCTAGCTCGAGACCAATGGAACCATTATAATTTATGAAACCGCGGCAATGGCTGGCTACTTTTATAAGACTAAGTCGATGGTGTGTCATTTTCTTACATCAAGACTGCAATCTGTACAAGCGACATTTCAATTTTTTTATCCTAGACTCCGTTACAGCCATATTGAAATAGTCTTGCAAAATAACTAACTAAATAATGGAACAACATACATTGCCATTGTGAAATAAACGTATTTTTGTATTTACGGTTACATAATGCGTACATATACCGCTTTGTTTTAATACGAGTCCATTAGTGTTATAATGTGACCAATGTTTTAATACATTTTTTCAACAGACTTCAAAACAGGAGGAGGATTCGACTGTTTTTTAATTACATTTGTTACCTGTAACTTACGACTGGGTGAACCGATTCTAATGATTCTTTTATGCAAACTGGTGCCTCCCATATCGATTTGGTCCAATTTAAATGTGCATCAAGTATGTGCGCCACAAATGACCCTATATCACGCCAACCGCTTTGGGATGATTCAATTTTTAATGGCAAGGATGTATTTTAAGAATAGTTTGATGAAAGATTAATCAATAGGTAATGATTAATTATATTTCTTAATATTCCTACGATAAATCGGAAATACAAAATGGGCGTCCGCGCGTAATAGTGTTTCACGTTTGATTCGATTTGAAGTAAGATTTTGTTTATGCTCGTAATTATACTTGTTCTATTTAAAATTGAATGTTTGATGAATCTTCTGCTATCGGTTGAGTTGTATTCTATTACAAGAGTAGCGTTTCCTACATTTAAGAAAAATATCGTGAAGGAAACCTGCACGTCCGAGAAATATTTCGAATTTACTTGAAGTATGCTTATCTACACTTCGGCCACGTGGCCGACTGTGCCCTAATACTCCAAAATTCAGATAGACAGAACATAAGGGACAGGGGAAGGGAGTACATTATGAGTTTTTCAAAAATGATGACGACTAACGAACGAGTAACGAAAAATATTAACTATCCACTCAGTGACAGAAATTGGGGTAGGAAAGTCTCGTAAAGAAGGCTGCACGTAAGTCGGAGAATCGTAGCCCTCTTTCCACATGATATCCTCATAAGGTCGTCGGGACCTTATGAGGATAGCCGGAAGTGGCTGGATGACAAAAGCGGAGAATCTTATAAGGTGGAAGGCATTGAAGGCTTCTTTCAGCAGTGGATAGACACAAGCTGATAATGATGTTGATGAATGAAATGTTACATGCAAGACCACACAGACACAACTTGACATTGTCGTGTGTAAATATAAGATTTAGTTTATGCACAATATGTCAGTATTCAAACGCGCTTGATTAGCTAAACCGGTTGCAGTTGTCGGTGATTTATTCGCAACTAGTTCCGCGCTCGCGTGCGCAATGTGGTTACGTCTCTCAGTGTAGGGTGTCCACGGCCTAAGTCAGCTATTCTTACTATGATAACCTATAATTGAATATTCAATAAAAAAATATTGTAGGAACAAACAAACAACAGACGTAAATATCAAAGAAAAGTAGAAAAAATAAATAAAAAATGAAAGCAAATGAATAAAAGATAATACTGTAGTGTGACGCAAACAACAGGACAGCGCCAAACAAAGCATTGTGAAATCAACATCAGCATAACGCTGATTTTTATGACGGCTCCTCCCCCCCCTTTCCCTAAAGCCAATAGTGCCTAGACACGTGTTCTTAATAACCAAAATATACCAAAATATAAAAATGACCAAACAATATAAATAAAATAAACAAAATTTAATTTACAAAAGAAATTATAGCAAGTGATGTTTGTAATTAAAAAAAAACCTAAAAAACAACAATTCATTGGTACAAGCCAAACGCATGCAAAAAAAAACATAATCTACTAATAAAATCTCTTAAACAGAAAATTTGGAAAATATCGATGTATGAGATTACACTACCCAGAAGAACATAATACACGCTTAAAATTTAATCTCTCTAGATTGGTATACTTGACGCGTTAAGTTAGCTAGCCCGCCGAGGTCACAGTGTATTATGACTGATGAGATTAAATCTACGTTCTCGGTCCCTCATAGTACATAAACAAGCTAAGTTACATTTTATGTTTCTTCTAATGAAAATGTAGAATATCCTAAGGATACAAAAACTATGGTATCCATATGCTCATCAAGACGTGCACTGGTTAGTTCATCGGTTCGGCAGACGCGCATTTGTCAAAGTTTTTGCTCGTAATTAATACTCACATATTATCTGTAATAATTTTGAACTCATTGCACTGTTTAATGAACAATACGGGATGGCTATTTTGCTGTAAATAATGCATATTTTTAACTATTTATTTACATTATAATCATCATCACTATCAACTCCTTTAGATTCACTGCTGGAAATAGGCCTCCACCAATGCCTTCCACCATTTACGATCTTATATATCACCGTATCCAGCCGCTTCCGGTTGAATGGAGATCGCCCTACACTTCTCCCCGACCCATGCATACATTATAAATATATGCATAGATATTATGTATGAATGTGTATGTATAAATATACAAGAATTAGAGGGAGAGAGTTTAATAGATTTACTAATGTGACAGGCAACTTGTTAGTTGCTCCCATATACGTCTTTCAGATATATTTGCTTTTTCACTGCAGTATTCCACAATATGTTCTAAATTGATCTCGACTCATGAGGACAATGCCGTTATGCGCAAGATTCACCCATTACACTGATATGTATATTTACAAACGTTTGTAAAGTAATGGAGCAAGCTACTTTACTATTGATTATTGAAACGAACATGTTTTGTATCTACGAGTATATTATTATTTATTTATACGAATTAAGTCAAATTATTATTAATAATTAATTAACTATTATTGCCTTAAAAAAATAAATAATTATTTCCTTCATTTAATTCTTACATCTTAGGTTAAATTTTTATAATATTATTATAAACACTTATAAAGACCATAAAAACAAATTCGGATGGTAACAAGTAGTAAGTACTCCGCGCATTTGTTTTGTATCTTCTAATCGTCCAATCGATACGGAGATTGACATGTGAATTACTTTCTTTCATTAACCGTTCAGAAATGGATTAAAACGAATTGCCGATCTTACTATCAGATAACATTCACTAAGCTATTGGCGTCTTACGTTCTAAAACTGCACGTCCACTTCATCAGATATGATTGTAATTAAGTATTACCATAGTTTTTGTATCATTAGCTTAAGATTTTATAAAATAAATACTAGGGCGATGGAATTACTGTCTGCAAATTTCTGCTGTTTTGGTGCGAAGCATGTGTCATAAATATGATCAAGATAGAATCAGAAGATATTTCAGACCACACATCAACACAGATTGTGTGCGACGAGCATAACAACCTTTTTAACAGAATCTTTAAAGATTAAAAATTAATTATTTAATTTAGAACTAATCGAAAGAATAAGTTTTGCATTGGAATATGGATGTATTATGTTAACAGCATAACAAAAGATGGTGAGGAAAATGTAATAAATTATAATTATAAATGTTTATTTAATGTAAATATTATTCAACTGTTCCAAATAAAGTTATAACATACAACAATATATATCGAATAGTCTCTTATAAAATATCAATACCAATTTATTGACCTCATGACCGATTTGAACTATCGCTATCACTTCCGAACTCAGCATGGACTAGAAGCTTAGTGCTTACAAGTATATTTACGAATAAAAACAAATCCAGACTTCAAATCGAATCAAACGTTAATATTACGCGCAGACGCCTGCTTTGTACATCGTGTGTATTACGAAATATAAATAATCAGTACCAAACAAACTGTCATCATACTACCCTTGAAGTACATCCTTGAAAAAATGAATCATCGAAATCGATTGGGATGAAGTTGAGTTATTCGTCCATTTGTCGCGCATATACTATACCATTAAAGCAAATTTAAGACTTATATGGTTTTCTCATGAATGCATTCTCATAACTGGGACCACACAGGAAACAGAGAGCTTTGAAATAAAAAAAAGAATCATTAAAATCGGTTCGACCAGTCGAAAGTTCGTTCTTATAGCAAAACTAAAAAAAATCCATTTTGAGATACGACTACTTTTTTAAAGTCGGTTGAAAAGACATAAACATACACAGTAACGGCTTCTGATTTTGCGGCAATTGGTAGCTCAATAATACGGACGTGAAATGGAAATATATTATAGTTCTGCATTACATGATATGACGCCTACCCAACTCTTTGCAACGCACATGAATCTCCTTTAGTATATGACACACGACTCTATAGTCGTTGTCTGTTATGTTACGTATAACAATGACTAACTAATTCATAACGCCCACTTCGCTAGACATAGGACGATAAAAGTAGCCTAAGTTACTCCTTATTACATCAGCTATCTGCCAGTGAAAGTCCCGTCAAAATCGGTCCAGCCATTCCAGAGATTAGCCGAAACAAACAGACACAAAAAGGTTGACAAAAATATTCTTCAGTCTATGTACCGTATATACATACATAAGCATGTAGTAAAAAGCGGTTTATTTAATTTTAAACACGACTCTCATATTTTATTCATTTGTATATATAGATTATATTACGTGACGATAAAATATTACATAAATTTGTCTCTACGTAGAATATTCGTGTCCGCTCAGTTTTATTATCATTGCGCAGTAGTCTGGTACTAAACAGTAATGGTTAGAAAACTAAAAGTCCGGCCGCCTTTTTCTCACCAAGGTAATTCACTTAATGGACGTAATTTCTAATCATAAATATAATCCGTGCAATTTGTACGATACATTGCCGTGATCGTATTTGTCCTTCAACATTGTTATTTTTTTGAACGATGCGTTGGTAAAATTTAGACATTTTTTTAACAAAATAGGTAAGAAGAATAAGCTCCTACGTCCATTTAATTCTTCCGGGGCAGAGCTTTTTCTTGACAAACCTACACAGATAAAGTCTAGAAGACTGACTGTGTCCCCGGATTGAGAGATGGCTTAGCTCTTAGAATGCTTAGTATGAACCTCTATTGTCGTAATTCGACACAAGGGTCCCTCCGGTGAGGCGTAGCCTCGGCTTGGACGGTTACTATGTTACGTGGGCCTCTCGGAAGGGCCCAACCAATCGGTCGTTTGCTGTTCCATCGACAATCCATATGTAACAGGGGAGTAAATCAATGCGGTAAAGATTTTTCGAATTTTATAACCGACTTCAAAAAAGGAGGAGGATTTCAATTAGTCTGTGTTTCTTAATATTACCTCATAACTTTCGACTGGGTGAACCGATTTGGTTAATTCTTTTTTATTGGAAAGGATTGGTGATTCCCAACCAATTCTGATAGTAGCATCTATGAGAAAACCATGAAATAAATCATAGTGTTGACTTGAAGTGGCATGCATATAGTATACTATAGCTCTTTGATATTTTTTTAGAATTGTACACAATAACTCAAAATCTCATAGGACAATCCAATCGAGATTCGAATCCAAAACCATCATCGTAAGTCTAATGTGCATAAAATAAATTACAATTTGAAATATAACTTGTTTTTTTTTATATCTAGTCTTAATATATGAAATTCTCGTGCGACAGGGTCAGTAACAAAACTCCTTCGAAACGACCGATTTTTATGATTTTTTTTTAAGTTAGGTCTTGTTCGCAGGTTATATGTTCGATAAAACGTAAATTATTTTTCATACCCCTAAGTGATAAGGTGGTCCACCGCAAAAAAAAAATTCTGGACAATTTTTTTATTTTTATTTTTTTTTATGATTAATCATTAAAAATACATATAACCCTAAATTTTTGCCCTTCTTCCTAATTTTTTATAGATATTAATATATTCGCTAAGAAATTAATATGTTTTTCTTTTTTACTGTAATAATTAGTGCTAGGGATACAAAAACAAATTACTTAATAAAGGACAATTATTTAAAAATTTGCGCAGTTGTCATTGTAAGGTTTTAATTTATTTTAGACAGATTTAAAAGTGGTTTGGTATTTATTATTTTTATCATCGTTCACCACGCTATAAGTCATAGAGCACAACCCTACACCAAACTATAAAGTTTGCCGGGTCAGGTAGTATATACATAAGTATATATATATATTCCTTAGCAATTCAGACCACATATCAGTCGCGGTCTACATTTCGTAGACATTAATAATATCAGCAATTAGATCATCTAACAAAATCGATACGCTATTATGTATTACCCATCATTTGGACTGAGCAAAAAATATATATAAACATAATTTGTTCGCGCACACATACACGGCGCTCAGTGCGGGCGAAAGTATGCAACGCTGTATCTGCGAATCGAAACTGGTGGTATAAAACTAGCGTGCCGTGTGGGACTTAACACACTCCGTAAGAGCGTTCGCTGATCAACAAACTAAGCGATCATGAGACTATTGGTTAGTATTAAATATTAAAAAACTATATACCAATATAATGTACTATCCAAACTTATCTATTTGATTCCTTTATATTATAGACTAAAGGTATAGACAGGATAAACTCGGTATCACAAATTTTAAAATCATTACCATTTTAACAATTTGCTATTTGTTACAGCGATCTTCCTTAATCCTGGCCGTGGCTATAAGCCTGGCCACGGCAGAGGAGAAGGCGGAAAAGGACAATAAGGCTGAAGAACATCCAGTGGAAGAAAACAAGAAGCAGGACAAGAGAGGTCTTTCAGATTTTGGATATGGCGGCGGCGACCACGGAAGCTTCGGTGGTGATTTCGGCGGATTTGAAGGACACCATTTCGGAGGTGGAGAGGGAGGCTTCGGCGGTGAAGGTGGCAGCTTCGAGGGGGAACACGGCCACGAAGTGCACGAAGAGAAGACAATCACAGTTATCAAGAAAGTGCCAGTTCCCTACCCAGTAGAGAAACACATACCAGTCCCCGTCGAGAAACACGTACCGGTACCAGTTAAAGTACATGTCCCCCATCCGTATCCAGTGGTAAAGACCGTCCACTACCCTGTCAAAGAGTACATTAAAGTACCAGAATACATAAAGAAGCCGTACCCGGTGACGAAACATGTTCCCGTACCGGTTGAAGTACACGTGGACAGGCCTGTTCCAGTAAAGGTCTACGAACATGTCCCCTATCCCGTCGAGAAACACATTCCAGTGCCAGTAAAAGTGCACGTGCCCCACCCGTACCCAGTGGAGAAAGAAGTGCACGTCCCAGTGAAGATTCCCGTTAAGGTTCCCGTACCCTACCCGGTCGAGAAAATCGTCCACTACCCAGTCAAAGTGCCAGTAGACCACCCCGTGCCAGTGCATATCGAAAAACCAATACCCGTACCAGTCGAGAAGCCCGTGCCCTATCCAGTTGAAAAGAAGATACCTTATCCAGTGAAGGTTCATGTTGACAACCCGATTCCAGTTCACGTTGACAAACCAGTGCCCTACACGGTCAAAGTGCCAGTACCGGCCCCGTATCCCGTTGAGAAGGTGATCCCGTACCCGGTGGAGAAGAAAGTGCCTTATCCCGTTAAGATCCTCGTTGACAGGCCCGTCCCTGTTCATATTGAAAAACACGTGCCTTACCATGTCGAGAAGCACGTACCGTATCCAGTTAAAATACCAGTACCCATTATCCATCACGAGGAAAAGCACGAAGAGTCATACGGGGGCCATGAGGGCTTCGGGATCTCGGAAGGATTTGAAGGCCACTACGGTGGCTCCGAAGGTGGCCATGAGCACCATCACTAAGAACTGATCTCTTTTTGTTTTTTTTTTACTTTATTGTAGCTTTAAATGTTGTCTTGTGTTTAGTTTTTAAATAAGTATTTGTTTCGTTTTTTTTTGAGACTGGACCGAGAGCATGTTAATAAGAATGATGTAAATAATACCCGAAAGTATTAAAAATACAATATTATTTTACAATATTAAAATATATATGAATCGTTTTATTACACAATTCGAATACACAAAATTATTTACATTGATTTATAACTAAATTGAAATCTCTGTTACTTCATAGATTGGAAACCCACGTCGTAACTAAATCTCAGACACACAATCTAAACATAGTAATCATCGCAAGCTTAAGCTTATGCTAGGAAATGGTTCCTTGCCTGTTGCCAAAGGCGACTAAACGGGACCAATGACGATAGCTGTTGCCGTAAAAGTGGACCCGAGATAAAGGCGATACGGAGTGGTCCCGTGATGCCTTAGCACTATGAGGGTGCTGGGGAGGAACTCTACCCTTGCGAAGAGCTTCGGCTCAGTACAGTAGGACGTTAGAAGATTTCCCCTCGATAACAAAATCAAATGACGGTCACGTCAATAGTCGAATGGTGGGTGAATAAGAACCTGTGTACGTTTCGCCTAAGACTAAAACATTAGGCTATTGACGCTTCAAAAAATACAAATGAATAAAATACTTTCTTTGCCCAAATTTCTTCAATATCACCAAACAAAGGAGTACAAATGTATAGTTTTGTATAAATATACCTTGTACATATAATAGTTACCGTTATAACGTTTATATTGCTTCCACAAATTGCAAATGCTCGTTAACCTATTAAATAACGTCTGAAGTTTAGAGACGCTTTAACAAACAAGTTATTTAAAACTTAATCACGATTATGAAGTCACATTGTGTATATCTATTACGTTGTTGCGTAAATAATATTTAAAAGTTGGGTAATCATTTCATATATCGTAAAGATCACGAGGCGGTTACACATACTAACATAATTGCGATGCTCCCATTTTGGATTAACATAATTGTATCCATTCTTATCTATATACAATTAATTATTATATATATAACTAACAGTCGTATAAAATGTGAGATGTCTGACGGTATAACAAAATGGGTTGGTACATAACTAATGAGGTTCAGGCTAAGCGACCTAAGAGCTATGCCACCTCTCAATCCGGTGAAGCAGTCAAGGCCAGAGAAGCTAGTTCTCTGGCCAATCTGTGTAGTTTGTCAATAAAAAATAAAAAAAACATTTAGTGGCGACTTCAAGAGGATTTGAAGACTGAACAAGACTTTAATATTCTGGTTCCTTCTTATATGTGTAAAAAAAGAAGGCGCTCCACAGAGTATATATATAAAAGCATTGAACCTTTTTTGTCTGATAAATGTTGCTAGCAATCTGCAAAACTTAATATTTCTTTTTAAATTTACCTGAATCCGGAAACGGCTCCAAGGATTTTCATGACATTTAGCATGCAGGTGCTTTCAAGGGTGATAAATCAATCTAGCTAGGTTTAATTTTTAGAAAACGTCGTTTTATACGGATATGAGGTATACAAAGTATACTTTAGTAAACGGCGTTGCTAGGCAACAAACAGTAATTCAATGAGTTTGACGTTAGAACGAGAAAAATAATTTCAATCAAAATCATTTATAAAATACGTGTGTAATATGGTTGCTTAGTGATGTCGATATTCAAGTTAAAAAAATGACATAGCACGCTGAGAGGTCTTGTCGGTTTCAACGGTCAATGACAGAACATATAGAAGAATTAGACGACAAATTTTGTAAGAAAAAGATTGTGTACAGTCACTCGGTTCAGGCTAAGAATTAATATTATAAAAACCGAGCAAAGCTCGGCCATCCACGTCCTTTGTATTCATCTACATACACAAGTACAACTGCTAGTCGACTTACCTTATATATGGAATGTTGGCCGGAATATGGTATTTTGAACCGGGATCGAAGTCCAGCTCGGAACGGAGTACGGGAGGCTTCACACCCTGGTATTGCTCCCTGGACAAAATATAATGATGTTATCTCTTAAATTTTGGTAGAATTATTAAAAAATACTCGAAAAGGGGCGTTCTATCAAAACAATACAGTAAAAATGAAGAATATGGATACGTAAAACTTCACTGCTATCTCTTCATTAGTTTTTTTATACTTTCTAAACAAGTGCTTGATTACGATCCCACCTGATGTTAAGTGGAAATACAGTCCTGGATGGTAAGACGCACTAGCTTAGTAAATGCCTATTCACTCTACTCATGAAAATACCCACATTGTATTATGATGGAAAGATAGACGAAAAAACGTTAATAAAATCGAATCAAAGGTTAGACTATTACGTGCGGACGCCCTCTCTGTATTTACTAATTGTCGGAGAAATATTACTAAATAGAATTAATCAGAACCTAACCAAACTCTTTATCAAATTACGGCGTGATATTGAGTAATCCGTCCATTTTTGCGCACATACTTGATGCAAATTTAAGACTTATATGATTTTCTCATGAATCCTTTTGTCAGAATTGGACCAAATGAATCACACGGAAATAAAATAAAAATCAACAAAATCGGTTCACCCAGTCGAAAGTTAAGCGGTAACAAACATAAAAAAAATCTTTTTCGTACTCAAGTATAGTACAAAAAATGAATTTTATTAATGTACAATCATTGAATAATTACCGAGTGTAGGACGCCCATTTATTTTAATGGCACGTCAAAACCTGTATATTTGATAAATTTTTTTAGTCATTTTATATCCATGTTTAGGATATTTTAAAACTTGGTCTGTTCTTAAGAAGATTGCTCATCACTTAGACGATTGGTTACCGTACTCTCATTCACCCACTTTCAAACGTGAGGTCCAACAAGAAAAGCCTATTTACTATGTCATCAACACGGTGTATAAAGATCATATGTAGTTTGAGTGGCGTCCAGAGAATCGGGTCAGTTAGTCAATCCTCACATGAATGTGCTTACATAAACAAGTTGTAACATCTGTATCGACGAACAACTAATCTGTACAATATATATACGTATAGTTAACGAATGTGTGTGTTTGTTTAAAATAGACTATTTAAAGAAAATACGAACGTCTAAATTGAGAAAAAAATTTAAAAAATAAGCTGTCACGTCGTTTTAACCTTAGCGGGTACACACAGACAGCTTTCGCTTTTCACTAAGCTTTTTAAGTTTTTAAGGTTACATGTAATTGCCATAAATGTAGGACAAATTTTTAGTGTAATTTTTTTGTACTTAAAAACCGAAAAAACGGCATTACATGACACAAACCGACCGGTATTGAAACCCGTGGTCATCAGATCGTATTTTGCGTAAACGCTATCAATTCTATTATTTGTGTATATATATTTATACATAAATTCCTTGTGTAAATATAATGAGAGACAAGTCAATTTTTTTGTACAAATAAAGCAATAAAAACGCACTTGCTGTTTCGGTAATTTCAAAGCCAGTGCATAAAC
Source organism: Meandrusa payeni (assembly GCA_029286785.1). Taxonomy (NCBI): domain Eukaryota; kingdom Metazoa; phylum Arthropoda; class Insecta; order Lepidoptera; family Papilionidae; genus Meandrusa; species Meandrusa payeni. The sequence goes on from JAGSMX010000017.1 coordinate 1,104,656, forward strand.
ATAATCCCCCTGTATCATTTTGTTATTTGAAAATTCCAGTGTCTGACATATTTGAAACTAAGCTCTAGAGGATAGCGAATAGCAATTGCTATCTCGATCTACCTCGAGACAGGAAACCGTGAAACTATTATTCAATAAGTCTCAGTTTCTCACCCTAAAAACACATTCACGTCTATCCGTTTCCGCTTGTAACTGGAACTTTACAACTTTCGCTTTCCACGGAGCTTTGAACCCGTAACTCTCGTGTCAAGGTCGTTACAGACGTAACATGCACCGTTGCATTGGACGGCTAATAACAATTAGTAGTCTAGTGCAACGCCAATTGACTACATTTTCACAAAGACCAATTACAGTTAACTTGTAATGTTACTTTATAATTACGTATAACAACTACATCAAAACAAGGGACGCAACAATAAAAACAAAATAAAGATAACAAATTGTGTTTTTACTATTTATTTCTGTCTGGTCTATAGGGTACGGTCTGCAAAACGTAAGGTCTTAGATTCAAATTTCGTGATTTCTTGACGTCAACCATCTCCAAATAAAACTTTAGTTAAGTTAGAATGGTTAACAATAATATCAATAACATATAAATAAAAAAATATATTGCTAGCATTCGTATATATTTTTTTAAATATATGCGTGTCATAATTGACACGGAAATAGTATTTTTTTTAATTTTTAAATGCTACATGCATTATGGAAAAGCTTATAATATGAAGCTGATAAACTTTGCTATCCAATGATCATTTGAATTTCAAACTTAATTGAAAATAAAATTGAAAGTATATTTACTAAAAAACACAAAAACCGACTTCTAATCGAATGAAAAACGTTAAACGCTATTTGCATTTGGACGCCCTCTTTGTATTTCCGAATTATCGTAAGAATAGTTTACGTAAGTTACGAAATAGAATGATTTAGAACCGAATCAAATTCTCATCAAACTCTAATTCAGATAATAAATGTATCATCGAAATCGGTTGTTTAGGATACGGTCTGCGTATCGTTAGGTCGTAGTTTCGAATCTACTATTCGACTATTGACGTGAACCACCAAGTAGCATAAGAAACTGAATCATTTTAAAAAATACAGAAGAGATGGAGAATGACTTGCATTCTTTATATTTCTTCTGTACACATCACCAACTTCACTTTGTTGATGTGCTCTCATGCCTCAAGAGTTGCCCAACTGGGGCCCTATCTGCAACTTCTGGAACATAACAGACTCAAATTAAGTAACTCCGACACCGCATATGCTCGCTGACCTAGAATATCCCTCGCACTTGCGCGCTTATTTCCCAGTCCAACGAAGCGTACTTGTTATGCCACTGTACTGGTTTCACCAAACGTATGTGACTTTTGGAGACATGATGTTAGAAGACATATATTACAAGCCCCACAATCTATAATCGACTTTATAAGCACATAACTGAAGCGCCCAGTCCAGCAATGTTTAAAAGTAGGTTAGTCATGGCTGGTTGAGAGGGCATTTTACGGTGTGGAGGAAGTGACAAATCTAATTACAAATTAATAGCATTTTATTTCTTTGTTATTTCGTTATTATTTTCCTGTTCAATTATGTAATTTAATTTGTAAAAATCGACTTGTAATTTATTATAATTACCAATAAAAGTCTAAATTGGAATCGTTAATTGGTTAAAATTGGAACTACTATTTTTAACCTTTTTAAACAGAAAAATATTAAAAGATGTACAGTCAATTTAAGTAAAACCTAAATGTAGGCCTCATCACAAAAAGCGATCTCTTCGAGGCAACTCTGTGGGACAGAAGAGATAAAGTAATAAATAAATAGGGTAACTATAAGAGAAAGAGAATTAATAAATAGCAGCAAATAACAATCGTATTAAATTTATTATTTTCTATCCTATATGGAAGCATGATATAGCTGCCCTACACAGCACACATATAACGTCTCAAGTATTGATTAAAGTTATGTAATGACCAGGGATTCGAATTAAGGACCGACAACATAAATAGGACTGCATCCTATAATAAGCAGCGGTATTGAATTCTTCCGAGAATTCTCTATTTACGGATGTGTATAGATTGTGTAGTTCCGTGTACAGATATTCTCAAGCTTGAATTCACTTCGGTTGTGTAACAAATTTTCCGCTAGGCGTAAAGAACGCACGTAGTTAGTAAGCTTCGACGACTGTAAGAGTGATTTACTAATTATTGACTATGCAGTTTCTTTTGAAATAGAACAATTATGATGCGGCTTGGATGTAAAGGTCTTTGATACTTTAACCGTGTAACTTTATTTGTGCAACTATTATTTATTGTTGGCGAGAAAAAAAAATGTGGCTATTAAAAAAATTTGTTTTTTTTTTATTTTGCAAACTGTAATTTTTGACTCTTCCGACTGGACTGTTGCCCCTGACCTGATGAAAGAATTAAAAACGCACACAACACTAATAAATGAAAATAAAGTAATAAGATGATATGATGAAAATGAAGGAACGAGTACATTCCATGCTCAAAGCCGTTAAAATGAAGCTTAATCGATTTCTTCTGAATTGATAAGGTGTCATATTGATTTCCTATCCAAACTCGAATATATATTGATTGAAAGTAGTTTAACATATTTTATCGCGGTTTATTTTTATCATTAATAATATAAATAATATTATCACATTAAAACTCATAGAATCAAAAAATACCCATCAAGATAAAGTAGTATCTATATTTCCTAAAAAATATTGTAAGCTTAATTTTCACAAAAGCTTCAAGATTATACAATTACATTTACATTTAGTTTTACAAACCTGAGCCTCCACCAATGACAGTTGTACTGTTCCTTCCTGACGTCACCGGTGAAGACGTCCCAACGCCACCTGTCCATCACCAGGGCGAAAGGTAAGAACGCCAGCTTGTCCATCGCCTGGGTGAACAGGAAATTTATATCATGGGCGGTGTCGTCTATGGACTTCTGCACGAGACCGAGGGTCTGGAGATGACGCGGCGAGGCCACGGAGAGCGCTATTGTCTCGCCAATTGCTTCGTGAAAGCCTGTGAACAACACAAATCATAAATCAATGATTGATAAAAGTGATACCAACCACGTTTGAATTGTTATTCATTTTGCCAGATTCCTTAATCTCCTAATATCATAATTAATTAAAATTTTAATTATTTTTACGATTATTTGATGTACTAAATAATATCAATTGAAACAATATTTTAATGTCGATATGCCATCCGAAAACCAAGTGAACTTACCAAAACTAGCCAAAATTCTCACTGAACGTTCATTATGATACAATTATAATATACTTGGGGCGACCAGCGGTGTAAAGCGTAACTTTTGTTAAAGCTCTCATATTGTGTCAAACAAAAGATTTTACTTTCCAACACTTCGAGATTGGTTTAGATAAAGATTTAAAAAAAGTATGTAAATATTACGACCGACTTCCCCAAATGTTATAGGCAAAACAATAAGACAATTGTGCAACAATTAAAAAGGCGTGAGAAGGCCCGGAAAGAGATGACAATACGTGATAAACATCGCGCTACCTGAGTGCGTGAAATTATTTGTTCATTGTCAAATTTACAAGCACAAACTTACATACAAACTTCACTATGTAAATCTTGATTAGGGGCTCTCGCTTTCGCCTTAGATGCTTAAGACTTAATTAGTAAATAACTTATTAACAACGCTGAAGGTACTGTACCCTTCAGCCACTTGTATGATACTTTATTCTTTCCGTGGAGAGATTTAATTGCAGAGATTTAAACGTTTTAATTGCATGTAAATGTATGTGTATTTATTTTAATAATCCTTATGTCTCAAATCTTTTCCAATTCCATATGTTTTTCTCTCTCACCCAAAGTTGACTAGTAGAGAAAATTACTAAGGCATTAAGTCCGTCTTGTAACCTTCTTTTTATTGACGGGGCGAAATCTTCAACAAGACGATTTGCTCCCGTAGGAAGGCGGGGTTATGTAAGGTCTTACTCACTTAGCCCTGTAGTCTTGGGCACGTAGAATAAGGCTACATTATCCCCTGCCTGTCGTAGAAGGCGACTAAAAGGGGTCTCGAGTTCAGGGGGCGACAAGAGTGGGGGCCCGGGAAGAAGGTGACATCGGCTGGCCCGTGGACGAGGGATTAACCTGACAAAACGCTACGTAACATTAGAGAGTGGACCGGAATATCAAGTACCGCACATCTGTTCGCCTCGCAAGAGGTAAAGAGATATGGCGAACAGACTGGCAACCGTCCTTAATCAGAGAGGCACTTTACGAAGAAGAATTCGTTCAAAGATTTTTTATGTACATTAAAAGTACAACAAACATGTATGAATCTAAAGTTGTTGTTGTTCAATATAACGTCCAAGTGAGCGAATAAAATGGTTAACTCGGTTAAGCTTAATTCAATAAGCGACACGAAGATACGTTAGGCGAGAGAAAGCAGCGCATTCGCACGCGGAAGCGAACCCAGTCTCGATTGATAAACTCAAGCGCGCGATGCCGGAAATGTAGTCCAGCGTCCAACGCAGGCGTAGACCCCTACGCCGGCACTTCCTGTAACGAGGTACGGATTAAACGGTACTATCCGCGGACGTTCTTTTATTACCGAATCTATACAAATAAATAAAATTGGATAATCTGTTTGTAATGTAAAATTTACTAAATGCATATGAATGTATGAGAGGTGCAAATACCAAAATAACATTGTTTACAATTTTGTCTGACTGTCTGTTTCTTTGTCTTACCGATTTCGAGGGACTTTCACTAGCATATAACTAATATTAAAAAGTAACTTAGGCTACTTTTTATTTCACCGACTTTAAAAAGAATGTTAGTAATAATTTATGTGATTTGTCTACACCAACAATTTAGAATAAATGGTTGTCCTGCTCTCATTTTTTATTTAGCAAACGCCAACTTTTGAAATTACTTGCCACTATGGTTAGAGTACAATTGTCAAATTTGTCAAAGTTAGGTGACTAAAAATTAAAGAAGAATCATCATAACAAATATATATTTTTTTCTGTTATGGTAATATCTTTGGTTTTAATTGTACTTTTGGCCGATCGCACTGTTTGCGCTTCTGCGCTTCCAATTAAAAATCTTTATCGCTAAAACTAGCTTATTTGTCGTTACTGTACTTTAAAAATGTCGAACAAGGTCTGATTTTTTTACAGTTTTTCGTTAAATTCCCATAACAAAAAAAATCAGCCTGTAGATATGGATAGTAGAAAGCGGAAATATCGTATATCGAAAATTAATTGCTATAGAATTGTTTTCAATTGAATACCCAGATGAGTTAGCCAAAGAAGCAGCCTCAAAGACAAAAAGCCTCGTCGAATGGTCAAGTCTACGAAACACCAAAAATAATGATAATGCATTGAATTCTTTCTAGTTTTTGGGCTCTGGTGTAAAATTGCATGTTTCGAATTTTTCGACATTTCCGTTTTCTACCATCGATATGATTAATTTAATAATAATGATTCAATTATTACTAACCTTTTATATACTTAACACAATGATACGATGACAATAAATATCTTTTGGTATAAATTTAAAGTATATAATATAATGTTTTCTTATGATTATATCAATTAAAAATAAATAAACAAACACGATTCGAGTTACACAAATTGGTAGGAACTTTCTACATCGTTATGTAAATAAATTGAATATCTGGACACGAGTTAACAAAACAAATATTTTATATAAATGTTATCTGTTAACTTCCTCATGTTACCGCTTCCTTGCAACAATTTACGGGCGAATACGAGCGAAAAAACAAGTTATACACACTGTCAGAGAGCTCATAACATATTAAAACATTGTATATAACACCACACACACACACCTAAATACATTTTGTCTTACACAAGGTAAATAAACGCATTATTGATTGTAATCAACAATACGAAGAACACACATGAAAAATTATACAATCTTGGCAGTAGGATTAAATAAACTATTTCGTAAATATTAATATTTATCTGCTGCGTGACCAACGGCCGCTTGTACCATACCGTTATATGACATTTATATGGAATTTAAATCAAAATTTACGTTTGATTCATTCAAAATTTACAGTCAAAATTAGACACCAGTTATCGGCCATTCATCTTGGCTAAATACGTTTACCACCATATTCCAACTGGACTTTTGACGTATATGGAATTTTACAAAACAATATTTGAGGAACAAATATTATTTTGTAAAATTAGGTGCACGATTACGCATTTCGCTCCATCGTGTTCGAAATAATAACCAAAGACACATATTGAGGCACAAAAATAACGAAAAGCTAAATATAAAATAGACAATGAAACGTCAACGTCACGTATATTTATGTCACTTTTTTTTTAAAAATTGACGTAACGTTTTACTGGTTTTTGTGAAGATTTTGCTTTATTTTATTTAAACAATAAACTTGATGTAAGTTAAATAAAATATTTAATTTAACTCTCACAATATATTAAATTATTTTTTCTCTTCTATTATCTTCTACATTATCGTTCTTATCATTTATGCATAAACATATCGGGTTCAAGTTATTGTCAGAAATAAAAGTACGACGCATGGCTTGTTTGACAATTTAAAAAGAGGAGTGCTCAGATCGTCACCAAACTTTACAGGTTTACTTTACGGATATACCCACACACTTTCTTTTTTTTATTTATATGTATATATATATATGATGAGATGAGCTAAATACGACTTTAATAGATTTTGAAGATTTTAACAATGACCACTAAGCCATTAAAAATTGATGAGAGTTGACACATCAATTCAACGCGTAAGGTCATGTAATAGCATGATCAAAAGTAGAAATAAGGATCTGCGATATTTTGATATTTATTACCGCTTCTCCCATAAAAAGATGTTGAAAAACACGAACAGTGAAACGACCTTTCCAGTAAAAAGTACAAAACACTTTGTCCAATAATAAAAATATTTACGCTATTCTGACTACTATGATTTGTTTTGAAAATAAACATCGATGAATAAAACATTAGGAGATGCGACTGAAAGCGAAAACAACTAGATATAAGAGGAGATTCTAATCGTAAATGGTTCGAACGAGCCGCGGTAAACTTGACCTCGTTGTCTAGTCGTATGGACAGGTACGCCGGCAGAGGTAAAAAAAACCCCTTTACGTTGATATATTAGCACTGGATGTGTCTAGAGCGTAGTATCTAATATGGTAACAGTATTTGTAAGACAGTCTTTAGAAATACTATTTCTAGTTTAAAATATCTTAGTATATGTAAAAAATTAAATAAGCTCTCACATCGTTTCAACTAGTATTTTAAGCCCCTTAAAACCCTTTTTTTCCCTTTAAATGAAAATTATTTTTTTTATTCGAAGAAAACGAAAAGCCGAAACTCTTTTGTATAAGTCAGCTAACACAATTGCCCTATGTCAACATAAAGTCAACGGTTTAGCTATATAGACTATCTAGCTACATAAACTATCGCTGGTTTTTATCATAACAAATCTCTATGCTTGTATAGCACTTACTAATAGCACTTTGTACCAGAAATATTAACTTGTACCTTTTTCCGAACTTATATTTGGATAGTAGAAATAGATATAGGGAGAGTCGGAGAAAAAGAGCCCAATGGGAAAATAGAGATATGATGAGTTCTTGTTATTTCATCATACATAAACCATAAAAGATTATAATACATATGATGAACTCTATCTGTATATTTTTTTTATTTTTATATGAAATGAAAGACTGCGTTTCTGTATTATATTTAGAGACAATATTTAATGTCTTTATTCCAAATAATATTTTTATAAAAAATGTCACGACACTGGTAATTGTGACATTTAAATTTAAAAATACAATAAATGAATAAATTTAAATAGAGAGATTTCATATAGGTTTCTTCACATCTCCCCCCTTAAAGAGAAACAATTACATTTTGCATTGTTTTCTTTACATACATCAAAGATTTTGTATTACAAAAATAACCGTATTAAAAATGCCGCTTCCACACATTTGTTACTCTTTGGAATTAATCGAATGACCGAGATGACTATAAGTTACATAACACAATAGTGTAATAGCTTCATATTAAATTCTGTAATTTTTCTACACTGAGATGCGACATTTGATGCTGACTGTACAATTACAGCTGACGTATTGCGTAAAGAATAAATTGTTACACGCGTAATGAACGTGACGATTGACATATCTAAAATTTAGACGCTCTGTCATACGGTTCCTTATATTTCGAGAGATCAATAAAGTTGTCAATATCAAATCGTGGCTCTTTTATTATATTAATTATTTTTATATATCTTATTTTTTTTAAACGACATCAAAAAAGGAGGAGGTTCTCAATTCGAATTTTATGTTTGTTTCCGCATGACTTCCGACTGAGCGATTTTAATGATTCTTTTTTTATTCGAAAGCTGCATCTTCCCATGTGGTCCCACTATAATTTGGTCTATTCCTGATAATGGCAACCATGAAAAAATCAAATGTCTTAATTTTGTATTAAGTATGCGCGCGGCAAATGGACGAATAACTCAATAGCACTCCAACCAATCACGATGATTATTTTTCTATTAGAATGTGTTCTGATAAATTCTATTTCGTAATATTCCTATAATCATTTGGAAATACAAAGAAAGCGTCAGCGAGTAATAACTGTCAACTGTTAAATAGTTTATATGATTTGAGGTCGGTTTTTGTTTTTACTCGTAAATATACTTTTTAAAAAATATATATATATTAATTTTTTATAATTTTAATATTTTTATATATATTAATATAAATTAGAAAAAATAACGTTTTTCATTTTGTTTTTATAAGAAGATAGGTATCATATGGTTGCTTAGGGAAAGATCAATAAACTCATACAATATACGCGGTTTTGCGTTTGCTGGAAGCGGTCACTATAATATTTATATTAAATTATAAACCGTTACATGTTTTATATACTTTTTAAATCACTTTCCTTACATACGATTGATACTATGGGTCTCGTAAGCAAGCTCACAGTCGCACAACGAGCTATAGAGAAGGTTTTGTTCGGAGTATCTCTACGAGATCATATCAGGTATGAGGAGATCCGTAGACGAACGAAGGTAACCGACATAGCTGGCCGGGTAAGCAAGCTGAAGTGACAATGGGTAGAGCACATAGCGCATAGAACAGATGGCCGATTGGGCCGAAAAGTGCTCGATTGGAAACCACGGACCAACAAGTAGGATGTCGCTAGGTGGTCTGACGACCTCATAAACCGCAAAATGCTGCTGGATGCAAGCGGCTTACAACCGGTCCATGCTTATGTCCAGCAGTGGATGTTTTGCGGCTGAAATAATGATGGTGATGGCACACGATTGACTACTAAGCCCATTACAGTTACGTATTTTTTATGAGTGTGAGAAACAAATCCTTTCGTTTTAACGAGCCAAACGTCGATATAAACAGAAACTCACCCCTGTAATGTGAAGTTAATGTTAAACCCGTTACTTATATCATGTAATCTTATACACAATAACATGTTTACTGTAAAATAAATGATCATTAATTTGATTCGGTTGTGTTGACAATAATATGCTGTTTATTATTATGTCCACCATAAAACAACTGTTGTGTAAGCAACTCTATATATGCTTATAGCGTGGCAATGAGCAATTACATAAGACGTTACGTATATAAGCATTTACATAATTACGCGTAAATTCGACACTGAGTCTCGTTCGAAGTTGCAAAATATAGAATAGAGCGCGTGCCAAGATACTGCAACAACTTACATAGAGTATTCAGTAAGTGCTCTACGAGAGCGTTCTCTAGCAATTTCTATAACGGTTATTCTATTTGTTAAAACATAGCCCTCTCTTTAACTTCCCATATTACAATGGAATCGCGCGTGTTGAATGGTATTTAATTATTTATTTAGTAGCCAACGTATTATGTACTTAACAATTTATTTTAAAAAGCTTATTTAAGGAAATTTTACTCAGTACATAATAAATAAAAAGGCTAACTTAATATTCAATAGAACGTAATAAGTAATTTTTGGAAAAAGAGTCCTTTTAACTTTAGCTAGATAGTAGAGATAGTAATCTTTATCCGCTTTTCAACGAGTTGACTAGGCCTTATATGAGAGATAATGAGCCCATTCGTAATCTTAAGCGACAAAAAAAATTGCCGATAGAAGTGAAACCTTCGAATCTTAATATTTGAATTTGAAATTCATTACACATATACGTGTATATACGTACATATATACATATGACATCAGCGTGTCGGTGACGCGAACCGAAAGGATTTTCCCCTACCAAAAAGTGCTTAACGCGTTTTCACTTAATAAATCTGAAAAATCTAATACCGATAGAAGCTCCTTAAGATTCGAATCTCCACTTTTGTAGATTAGATTAGATTGTAGAATAATAACTTCCAATGATATCTTAGTGATTTACCTGAACCTTATTGTATCTTTAATTCATTATTAATAATTTAGTTATTCATGACATTATTTTGGCATTGTAAACAATAACTAAAATTTATTAGTTTGTAATATGACTTCTAATTATTATTTTGTAAAAAGAAGATGGCGAGGACGCGCAGTTGTCATTGCAGCATATGTTAAAATAATTCCTACAACGTTACGCTGTCTCAATAAAGCGAGTGTACTAGTTATTGGACTATTGCATTCCACAAAACCTACAAGTTATTACAATAGCGAAGACTTTATGGCACTCAATGATTCATGGCCATATATTCACAAATACGTGGCATACAAACAAAGAATCACCAATAATCAAACGGTAAAAGTAAGCACAATTCTTCCTTTTAGATATATCCAAAGCTATATTTGATCATCCTAAATGATGATATCCTAAATGATGTTAAGCGGACAATCTGTATAATATGGCAAAGTGGAATCGTTTAGTGAATGTCTATTTGATCTCGTATTGAAATCTGAAAAATATATGTGACTTGGAAATGACTTTGTCTGTCAGTTTATTCTTGCTAAATAAAGGAAGGAAAATTGTCGCAAGTCGAGTATACATTGTGAGAATGTGAGATATTCATCAACTTCTGCGCATGAAGCATTCATTCATTAATATATAAAACTGAAGTGACGTAACCAATTGCATGTTGAAAATGTATCAAGATTGTTTTACACAATAGTTTGCTAACCTTTCTTTTCTATATGACAGAGCTGTTTCGCCACTGTTATTGAATAATCTACAAAAACATTGAATATAAAAGAGATAATATGTAACGGCGTGTTTTGTATTCATTTGACAGTGGTGGCCACCGGTTTTCAACCGACTTTAATAAAGGAGGAAGTTCTCATTCCGTCTTTATGTTTGTTACTTCATAACTTTCGACTGGTTGAACTGAATTGGATAATTGAAAGCTGTTACTTCCATTTTGTAATTCTGATAATAGCATTCATGAGAAATTAAATTTGTATTAAGTATGTGCGCGACAAATGGACGAATAACTTATATCACGCCAACCGATTTCGATTATTGATTTTTTATTGTAAATTATATATTTCAAAGGTTATTTTATGAGGATCTGATTAATTCTATTTAGGTAAATATATTACTACGATAATTCGGAAATATAAAGAGTGCGTCCGCGCGTAATAACGTTTGATTCGATTCTATAAATTTCCTTGGAGCATGAATATTCCTCGACGGTGTTTCACTTAACACTTAACATCTATTTATCCTTGCTACCCTTATCTCATCTCTCATTTAATCTGAGCAATACTAAGCTTCTCTAAGCCGTACATTATCCCACAAGTTTCAACATAACATAAAATAAGCCGCTTGTACAACGTCTAGCTGTTATAAGCATAACACATTTGTGGGAAATTGCGTTAGTAGGTTAACAGTGCTTTACGCAGTCGCATTGTAATTAAGTCGCAATTATTTCACATAGCAAACGACAGCTTTATTGATTACCCGCGTCTAGACGCAATTTTAAACAAATTACTTTCCTGGTCGTAATCTGAAACACATTCGCCGTTGTGATTACGAGATGTGAGCGAAACAACCGCACTGATTAGATGATATAAAGTTACAGCCTTTATATATACAATATATATGTCCCTCTGTTGGCCTTTTCTGTAAAGAGTACAAGGGCGTAGTAGACTACGCATGTCTTAGAAAAATGATTAGGAAGACATGTAGGTTTCCTCATTATGTTTTTCTTCACCGCCGAGCGCGTGAAAAATTAGAACATAAAATTGCAACAACAAATTTTTTGGTGTTGGCACCGGGGATCGAATTAGGGCGTAGCGTAATATGCAACTTGAGCCAACCGTCCGGACACTGACCTACCACGGCTGTTGTTATTATTTCTAACTTTACTAAATGTAGAAATTTAGGGAAGGCAATGTATATGATTCATTAATTTCCCGACTTATTACCCTTATACCCAGTAAGTAAGCGATTTTGATAAATATGACCGTGTTGTGTGGTTATGGTGAATCAACTAGCGATTCAATGTGTCCGAAATTAGTTTATATTATAAACTAACTGCGCCCTGCGTTGTTACTTGCGATTAAACAACTATTTAATTATTTTTTAAAACTAAAAATAAGCCTAAGTAACTCCCTATTACATCATTTATCTGCCAGTAAAAGTCCCGTCAAAATCGGTCTAGCCATCACAGAAATGTTATTTGTCCGGGAAACAGAGTTGTCATTTCTCAAATCTATATTAAAGTTGTAAATTCTACTAAAAAATTGTCTCTATTGCAACATATTTTCAACCGACTTCAAAAGGAAAACCTAGGAAAGTCTACATAACTGTAGACTGGGTGAATTTGGTGATTCTTTTTTATTTGAAAGCTGGTACTTCCCATGTCCCATTTAATACCTAATTGTGATAATGGCATCGATGAAAACCATATAAACCTGAACATTTTCATCAATTATTTGCGCCACAAATAGACGAATAACTCAAACTCGATAGATTTCGATGATTCTTTTCTTATTGGAAAGGATGTATTTTAAGAGTAGTTTGATGCGAGTTTTGTTAGGTTCTGATTGAGTTTGATTTCGTAATATTCCCACGATAAATGGGAAATATAAAAAAGCAGTCCGTGCGTAATAGCGTTTAACGTTTGATTCAAGTTGAAGCTGGTTTATGTTTTTACACGTAAATATACGTGTACAGATATGAAGTTGTTGATGCTTGTCATTTCAATATGTATGTCTTGTATACGACAAGTCAAGACGAAATAGTGCGTTAAAATTAGTCGTGTGCACACAGTCATCAATCAAGTTTCATTATTGATGTCAGTCTAAAACTGGTGTCCAATTGAATTGGGAATAAGTTATTTTATTCATATTTATTTATGACTTCAAACCCGAAAACGCTATTATAATACACGACACGGCTTTATCCTGTTAATTAAAATTATTTATTTCAATAGCCAAAACAAACAAGGCCCAATATAAAGTTTGTTCAGATTTAGGGAACCTGTAATCTATACAAATAAATTGGTTTGGAATGTCTGTCTGTAATATTAAAATAACCGCTTTTTTACTTTGCTTTTTTATTTATTACATGTACCAAAATATTTTTTTTACAATTTTGTCTATCTGTTTATTCCGGCTAATCTCTGGAACGGCTGGACTGATGTTAACGGGACTTTCACAGATAGCTGATGTAATAAGGAGTAACGTAGACTGCTTTCCAATTGCCAATCTAGGTAATCGTCTCGCGAAATATATTTATGACAAAACAACGCCACTTTATGACTAGCTGATGCGTTTGTCCGTTAGTCGTTAATATAAACAAGGACTTAGTAGGTCAGTATATTGGTTCAACAAGCAAAATGGTAAGAAGATTTTGTTAAGATCGGATAGTGTGTCACTCAATAGAACCGCGAGTGCAATGTCATCAGACATTATTCTAGTTTCAATAATACGATCGTACAGTTCAACACAACCTCGAGTCAATACGAAGCATGTTAAGTATCATTTATTTAATAAATACATAGAAGCTTGCGTGTAACTGGTGGACAAGGTGACACTAACTCAATTATTGTAAGTGATACATCAACATAATTTAGTGTCCAGTGAACGTGAGACAGTGCCGTGTAGACTACTGTATCGGCTATGGTACCTGTATTAGATAATTTTTTTTTAGTATTATTCATATGTCTCATCACTGGCGCCAAACATGGTGAGTTCAATTTTCAATATTCCAAAGCCTCTCAACAGCTATGTAATTTTTTTATTTTTTAAATGAGACTTGATAACAGCCTAGTGGCTTAACGTTTTACAATTTGATAATTCGAATCCAACTTGTACCAAGTTTACTGAAACCGAAAAAAATAACTAGCTAAACTTTGTAATGAGTGTACTCGTATAGCGATAGGTCAACTTCCTGAAAAATATCGTAACTAATAAACTCAGTAAAAAAAATGGTTAGAAATTGCTCTCTCTGTTTACCCCGTTAAAGTTATGGACTTGAGAGCTTATTTCTTAAATAAATATACAGAAATAAATATATGCAATGTATGTATGTATTTTTTATACTTTTAAAAGTACTTGATTTCGAACCCACTACCCACCTCATGTGGGAATGCAGTTCGAGATGGTAAGGCGCATTAGCTTAGTAAATGCCTATTCACACTACACTTAAAAATACCCACATTGTAATCGAAAGGAAAGACACCGCGTCTGTAAACTATTCCAGTCTTTTGCTGTACGAACAATGAACACAAAAGTATGAAATCCAGCAGTTCGATTTTCGATGGTGGAACGAGAATGGGGGAATCTGATCATGCATTTCCTGAGCACACTCTCCAAAATGCAATTTGTAGAAAACCAAAGTAGCCAAGTATTTGTAGAAAAAGTAGCTACCTTACGTCTGTGCTCCAAACTGTGCAGATTGGTTTGGTTCGACCACGTTGTTCTGGATAAGATAAAATGAAAAAAAAAAAGAACAACCTTTGCGTATTTCAAGTCCAACGTGTGAACTAGACTATCACATCTTTAATCTTATTGTGTTTATGTATTTGTATTCTCTTAGGATTCTTCTCAACAAGACAAGTTACTACATAGGCATTAACGATTTAGGCATTCTAAGATTGTTGTATCGATTTTCGCCTGGAATTTGACTCCCCGAACTTCACGTCAGAGGGTCTGTCCTTTTTATTTCTAAAGGCATGGAAAATATCTATAAATTCCAATTTACAACCCATGACCATATACGTACGAGGGTGAATCAAAAATTCTTGGAATCAATATTAAAAATGCAAAGATTTAAATAATAATATTTTATTTTTCTACATAATCTCCCTCAATGCAATGCATTTAGAATAACGCGTTTCTAACTTCCTTATTCCTTGTGAAAAAAAAATATTTTCTTGACTCTCGAAAAAGTCCTCTACGGCAGCTATAACCGCGTCATTATCGTGAAATTTTGTTCCACGAATTTCCTCTTTTAATTTTGGAAATAAGTGAAAATCACTTTGGGCTAAGTCCGAAGAATATGGTGGGTGGTCAAGGAGATTGAAGTCAGCACAGCGGATTGCGTTGAGCGCAACTTCCGATCGATGAGCAGGAGCGTTATCTTGAAGGAACAACACGCCCAACGACAGTTTTCCACGACTTTTTTCTTTAATCGCTTCACGCACTTTCGGGATAAATTTGCATAATAGGGTCCAGTAATCGTCTGGCCTTTTGGCATGTAATCAATAAAAAGGATTCCTTCACTATCCCAGAACACAGAGGCCATAACTTTGCCAGCGGTAGGAGCAACTCGAAATTTCTTGATGGATGGAGAGGATGGCCGTTTCAAGACATGCTTTGTCTTTTAGTTTCAGGATCAAAATGGTGGACCCACGTTTCATCCATGGTGACAAGACGACGGCAAAAATTATCCGAATCACGCTGGAACATTTCGAGACTACGCTTGGAAATTTCCAAACGTCGCTTTTGTTTTCGTCGGTTAACATTCGTGGCACCCATCTTGCAGACACTTTTTGAACCCCAGTGAATCAATTAAAATGGATTGAACGCTACCAAAAGATATCTTTAGGATCTCAGCTATATGTTTTATAGTCATTCTTCTGTCTTCCAAAACCAGATTCTCAACCTTTTGACATTTTCTTCTGTAACGGAGGTTGAAGGCCGCCCAGAACGCGGGTCATCTTTACAGCTTGATCTACCTCTTCTAAATTCAGCCACCCAGTACGCAACCGTAGAATAGGGTACAGCATCACCCCTAATGTCTGCTGAATGTCCAAAAAATTTCCTTCGTAGACATTTTTTCAAACTGAGATATTTTATCACCGCACGTAACTCACTTTTATCCATAATTTTGACTTTTTAGCAACTCGTTGCACAAAAATATATTACATGCGAACGAACTGACAAAACAAGTGACAGTCTGCATAAATATAGTGTGATAGACACTCTTTAATTTGAATATCAAACTTGATCCAAAAGGTTTCATATATATGCACTTCTAAGAACTTTTGATTCACCCTGGTACATAGATTAACGAAGTTGTAAGTTTTGACAGCAATGAATAAATTTTGTTAGAAAAACAATAGAACAAAAAATGAGGCCTTGAATGTAATTGTATCGCTTAAAAAGAAAGTTAATAAGAATTTCACGAGTGATGTGGGTCACTCGGGAAACCCTACAGCTCGCTCTAGAATTGGATTACCGGTGAACTTGGTTGAAATTAACCTTACGCGATACGATGCGAACGCGATTTACATATCACTACGTGTCTGGGACTCATATCGTGGCTTTTGAGTAGCGTATGAATAGCGTACTAGGTTGAAATTATTAACCAGCATTAACCTTACATGTAATAAAGCAAAGTCTCTTCCCGCTGTCTGCCTGTTCGCGATAAACTCAAAAACTACTACGCTGATTTTCATGCTGTGCACACCAATAGTTAGAGCTGTTCCCGAGGAAGGTTTTAGTATATAATTTATTAAGTTTTAGTGTACATTAGCTAAAATGTAACGATATTTTGTAAAAAATATAAGTTTCAACGAAAACTGCCTAACTCCTTTGATATATAACAATATAATGTATGGTGGAATTGAGTATCTTATATAGGTCTACAAAAAAGTCCGCGATGGCATATGTCTATTACTTAAGGATAACATACTATATCCATATTAACACTTTAAAAATTAGGCAATTATAAATTAGTAATTAAAAAGCTAATTACACAAATACGGTATTATTTCTAATTATTTTAAATACGTTAGCTAGTGCATTTTATCAGAATTATTTTCTCCCTTTACACCATGTAAATTAAAATAATATCAGCAGGCAACGTGTAAAGGACACAATCAATCTTAAGTTTGTCTTGGTCGCTTAAAGACAACAGCATTTCATCTCATTTTTTTAAGATTTGATCACATCTACTTAGAACTCTCATCTTTGTCCTGATTAATACAACTCGTTTCTGGGGATGAGTGAATTACTTCGGATACATCAACCAAATTAAAACATCTATTTAGTTAAACGTCAATAGAATATACTGGTATGTTATCGAACGTTTACATTGTAAGCCGTTTCTTTTGCAGCGTCATCTATATTCTGCTACGACTGCAACAGCGCCTACGACCCTCGCTGCGGGGAGGAGTTCGACCCCTTCAGCCTAGGGGTCGTGAACTGCTCCCTGAAGGACCCATTGGAGCATATACCAACGGTTGAATCCACATTTTGTCGGTCTATTAAGATGGAAAGTGAGTATTATTACTCATTCCTTATTCATCATCATTTTCTCTGATCATTTAATACATCATCTTGACAAGATAAACATGATCATGATTTATAAATCCCACACTAACTTATTTCATTATTTTTGTTACAATTAGCTATGTTAGTGGTCGCCCTTTTCTCGTTTTAATACAGAAACAGAGAGAAAATATAAGATCCAGAAATACAAAGGAAATAGAAATAGTGAAATAAATGCTCGCAGCATTTTTTTAAAATTCCAAATAAGTTTAGGCCTCTGCTAGGAGATTGTTCACGTCAATTGTCGGATGGTGGATTCGATCCTACGACCTTACGATTCGCAGACCGTACCTTAAACCATAAGGATATTGACGCTTCACTAAAATTTTAAATCACTATTTATGTATTAAGTATCTGTCAGTAATTATTTATCATAGTTACCGTTGCCGAGCAACCATATAACTACTGTCAGAATATCCATTTTGTTTGCATAATTTAAAAAAAATAACTTTAAAACTACTAGCTGCGCTTCAGGGTGTTACCCGCGATTAAAGACTTCTTTTCTAAATTAAAGTAGTTAAAACTAAGTTACTCCTTATTAAATCAGCTATCTGCCAGTAAAAGTCAATGTCGGTCCAGCCGGTCCAGAGATTAGTCGGAACAAACAGACAGAAAAAAAATATAAAAACCATAATTTTTATAAAGTTACAGTATATACATTCATATTCATGTACTAAAAAGCAGTTATTTTAATATTACAGACACTTCAATTTTATTTATTTGTACAGATAATTGAAGGAAATCCTACTCCACCATCCGCTCGATGTACGTAAGGAGGGGTCTAAAGTTTGTGCTTCACGTATTAATATAATGATTTCAGTATACGGGAAAGTTCGCGTTGTCCGACAGTGCGGGTACTTGACAGAAGAGAATGAGAAAATAGGGGACCCCCCCTGCAGACGACAGACTGGTACCGGAGACCTCTTCGTTACGTATTGCAGCTGTGACACAGACCTCTGTAACGAGGCCTCGTCCTGGAAGAAAAAGGCCAACGCCGCTGCTCTGCTAATTCTAAGTTTCTTTGTGATTTGTTGTTTTGATTAAATTTATTGCCACCTATAAGTCCTTTATTTTTAACCGAATTTACGAGAAAAAATAAAAACCGACTTCAAAATCTAATGGGAATATTACAACATAGAATTAATCAGAAACTCACCAAACTCTAATCAAACTGCCTTCGAAGTACATCCTTTCCAATAAATTATCATCATCAAATTTGTTGGCGTGATATTGAATTTTTCGTCCATTTGTCGCGCACATTTTTAATGTAAATTAATACTTATGGTTTCCTCATGGATACCATCAGTTCGTTCAGGCGAAAGTTATGAGGCAAAAAATATGGAAATAAAAACATAAGCACGAATTGAGAACCTCCTTCTTTGTAAAGTCGGTTTTTAAAAAGTTCTCTATTCGTCTGTATGTCCTTTTATGTTTGTTACCTTGAACTTTCTACTTCGTGGACCGATTTTGATGATTCTATTTAAAAGCTGGTGCCTCAAGCGTTATCCCAATTTAATCTAGTTCTGTGAATGGCATCCGTAAGAAAACAATAAAACTCTTTAAATTGCATTAAGTATGTGCGCGACAATTTGCCGAATAACTCAATATCACACGAACCGATTTCGATTATTCATTTTTTATTGGAAAGGAAATGTAAAGAACATTTCCTATCCAACTCTCATTCACCAACACGGTTTGTGCTGGGAGATGTTGTTGATTGAGACGAAATAAAAAACGTTACACGGACAGGAAGGACATTGACAAGTTGACAAAATGTTACCATAATACTCCACGAGCACGTCCCGGGGAGAGGTTACTCCCTCCCCCCTGTACCCTCGCAGCGCAAGGCGACACGGGCCAGCCGATGTCGCCTTCTTCCCGGGTCCACTTTGGTGGACGACGCAGGCCCCCATCCTTGTCGGCCAGTGAACCCGAGGCCCCTTTTAGTCGCCTTGTACGACAGGCAGGGGATACCATAGTCTTATTCTTGAGAGCCCAGAACTACAGGGCTAGATGTTAATAAACCTACTTCAAGAGTAGCTTGATGAGAATTTGGTTACGTTATGATTAATTCTATATAAATATCCTATGATAATTCGAAATAAGGCGTACACGCGTAATAACGTTTGATTCGATTTGAAGTCGGTTTTTGATTTTAGTTGTAAGTATACTTGTTACACCTTTAAACGACAGAAAACATAAATAAGAACATAATAAGATTACTGGACTTCGGTAGACCAGCGATCAATAACAATGCTAGTGGCACTGACCTGGATTAGCACCGTCGCGGAAGACCTTGGGCTGATTTCTGTAGGCCAGGAAGTACTCCACGTGCGCCATCTCATGGTGAGCGGTTATCAGGTCTTTCATATCCGGATGAGTGCACATTTTGATGCTGAAAATTGACATTAAAAAATTAAATATAACCCACACAACCGTACCTAACCTCAACTCTCTGTACTTAAAAACCACTAGGCTATAGCTGTAGCCATAATTCAAATCCCGGCTAATATTATAAGGGCCTTGTTTGCAGTGTACATAAATTTTAAATTAATAATATGTAATAAAACTAATTATATTTATAATAATAATTCAATTAAAAATAAAACGAAGGCTTAAAAAATAAATAAATCAATATCACATATAGTTCTATGGTTGGTTAATGACTGTTTGAAAAAAGTCTACAAAAAAAATACGTTTTCAAGTGCTCCATATAATTGAGGTTAACTATCTCTACCCTGTGTGTATTATCTATATATATAAAAATAAATGTTTATCCGTACGTCCTTTTTAGAATCGGAAAATACACATTTGATCACGTAATGTTCTTCAGATAAGTGTTGTGCATGATTCTACGAAAGTTTCTGAGTTGGTACTGACAAATGTTTATATGTAAAATAAAATGAAAGATTTTTTTATTAAAATCAGATTCTATAAAACCTCGGTTGACCGGAATGAAGTTCAGTTATTCAGCCAACGAATGATAACTTCAAGCAGACCATACGTCATATCATAAATGTCAATCATATTTCAATGACTGCTTCTTTCGCAAGAGAAAAACGGTTATCGAAATACTATTTGTGTTAAGAAGTTTATTTATTTAATTTAACCTGAACTTTATTGACTGTGGCTTTCCTTTTCCAGTACTTATATTAATTTATTGTATTGTTGTATGATACAAAAGAAGTAAAACTTTTCAATTATTATATATAGAACACTTTTTTTAGACACTAGAAAGTATAATGGACTCGCGAGAGCTTCCCATACCCGAGCAGTTTGGCTTCCGCGCCAAACACTCATGTACTCAACAGGTGCTCCGCATCACGGAGCACATTCACGCCAAATCCTTTATTGGCATGCATACGGGAGCAATCTTCCTGGACGTGGCGAAGGCGTTCGACAAAGTCTGGCACGCCGGGCTTGTATACAAACTATACAAGCTTGGGGTGCCCGACTATCTAGTGCGCATAGTGCGCGATTTTCTTACCGGTCGAACCTTCAGGTACCGCGTCGAGGGAGTGCGCTCCACCCCCCGTCCCGTTCGAGCCGGAGTACCACAAGGCTCCGTACTCGGTCCCGTCCTATACACGCTCTACACTAACGATATTCCGCGCTCACGTAGAGCAGAGCTAGCCCTTTTCGCCGACGATACCGGCATTTATGCTTCCGGGCGTTCTCCCGAAGTCATTCTTAAAAAACTCCAGACCGCGGCCGATGCCCTAGGGGATTGGTTTCGGAAATGGAGAATAGAAATCAACCCGGCCAAGAGCGCAGCCATGTACTTCACGAGGCGTCTTCAGTCTCCACCTCGTTGCGTCCAACTTCTAGGTACCCTATTCCATGGGTTACACAAACCAAATACCTTGGTGTCGTATTAGATCCCAAACTCTGCTTCGGCCCTCACGTAGACCAAGTTAGGAACCGGGCGGCCTACGTTATGGGTCGCCTATATCACCTCATTAATAAGAAAAGTAAAATGTCCCTCCGTAATAAGGTGACACTTTACAAAGCAGTTATACGTCCCGTTATGACGTACGCGAGCCCGGTCTTCGCGCATGCCGCCCATAAACATATCCATAGGTTACAAGTAATTCAGAATCGTTTTCTGCGACGAGCCACGGGTGCGCCGTGGTTCGTACGTAATCGCGAGCTCCACGTTGATACAGGGTTACCGACAATAGCCCAATTCTTTAAGCAAGCATCTCGACGGTTTTTCGAGACTGCCACCAAACATTCTAACAAACTTCTTGTAAGTGCCGCCACTTATAAGCCTTCCTATAATAAATTCCGTCGCGTCGCCCGGAGGCCGAGACACGTTCTTGACGATCCGGACGACGCGATTACCATTGCACAGGCTAGATCTCTACAAATCCACAAAGCGTCCATTCGCGACCGTCGGAGGTTGCGAATAATCCTTGCGCGTTATCGCCATTATATGGGCAGGCCCCACGCCTTAGATGTTAGGAGCGTTGCTGGAGTTTCTTCGGCCAATTCTTCTCCCAGCGCCAACGCTTCCCGAAGTGGCACTCAAAGTTAGTTTAGCTTTTGAATGTCTCTTAGATTATCCGTGAAATAGCAACCGGCCGAGTCGTGGTTCGGCCCTCTCAGGCGCCCTCGGATCGGTATGCTTACGCGTAACATAGTAACCGTCCGCTGAGGTTACCCTCACCGAGGGACCCTTGTGTCGAGTTACTAGCAATAGAGGTTCAGGCTAAGCGACCTAAGAGCTATGCCACCTCTCAATCCGGTGAAGCAGTCAAGGCCAGCTTCTTTGGCCAATCTGTGTAGTTCGTCACTAAAAAAAAAAAAAAATAGAAAGTATAAAAAAAAAAACTTAGATATATTTGTATATTAACATTTGTGGACAATTGGCCAGTTTATGTAAATGGTACATATTCGTTTACCGCAATAAATTTAATAATAATATTAGAAATCGTGATCCATACCGGTAGTCGTGTCGATTGCAGAAGTCCCACGCCGAGGGCTGGCAGTGAACGTGGCGGTCTACCGGCTGCTCCAGCACGCTCAGCGCCCAGAAGTCCGGCGGCATCGCCGACATGTTCATCGACACGAAAAACTCTTCGGCCAGTTGGAAAATTGTCAATGGCGTGTAGCCCTGAAATGAAGATTATTTATTCATTTATTATTTTACAAAATCAACAGCTTATGAATTACAATAAATTTGTCGGTCACGATCTAAGCCTTTAGAGATTTATATCATTTTTTTTTCTAGTGTTAACCTGAGGACAAGTGCATTAAAAAATTATTAAACAAATTAATAGAAAATAAAAATATTATAATTATATTAATACTAGTAGGAAAATACCCACAGTACAAAAAACAAAAAAACTTGACAGTTATAGTTAACGTCTTTATAGGATTGTTTTGCATTCACCTTTCACTATTTTGGTATATGTTTACAATTTTTTATGGGAAAAAAATAAATGTTTACAGCCTCCAAGAAACACGAACAACGTCAGAGATAATGCCGCTTGCGTTACCTAACTTTGAAAATTAAATATTGACAGTTATTTGTTGAAAATTTAATTGCTGATTCACCACGCGCTTAAAGGAAACATCACGAACACAACACAACGGACAACAACATAAAACACGCAGTAAAGGAACATATCGCGAGGAAACCTACGTGTCTTAATAAAATTCAAAAATATGTGAAGTCTGCCAATCCGCCCAAAGGCCGCATGGCGAACTATGTCCTTGAACTTTTTTTTACAGAGAAGGCCTATGCCCGTCGTTTAAAGACTTTATCAGTTAACACAATTCTTTTGTGTATCACAGAGGTCACTAATATGTAATTTTACCTGTTGAATCATCTCCTTGGTGACATCCACTAAGCTCTTCCCAGGATAGGGCAAGGTATAGGGCACAATTCCAGACCAGCTCTGCCCCCACATATCTCCTAGCACATGAGCGGGAATGGGTGCCGACCTTGAGATCCGCTCTGGTCCGAAAGCTTCCCGAAGACGGCGGCGGACATACGCGTGGAGAAGCTCGTACAGTGGCTTAATCTGAAGAAAAAATAATATCTGAGTATCTTCCATCTAATCTAGAGCACGCCTCTTCTATTAAACAAGAGATTCACATGTGATACTCTGCCCTAAAAATAGGAATATGGTGATCATAGGATTTTTGAATACAACTTGTGGTAATTTTCAACAGACTTCAAAAAGGAGGAGGTTCTCAATTAGTTTGTATTTTTTGATTGTTATTGATGATTAATTTTTTATTGGAAAGGATTTACTTAAGAGTTTGTTTAGGTTCTGATTAATTCTATTTCGTAATATTCCTACGATAATTCCGAAGTCCAACGTGGACATGGCGCGTAATAGATTTTAACGTTGATTATGAGTTGATTTGAAGTTGACGGACACTACAAAGGTTTGTAAAAAATAAGGGGTAATTAATAATTTTACCAAATCCAAATTATGAACACTCCGTAGTGGACACACGACAAATTTAAATATTTTTTATGATAGAGAATAATTACAACCCTATGGTGACGTAGTATATCATCGCTACCACGTACCAACACACCTTAAAAAGCTAAAAGTCAGTATATAATTAATTTCATCTTGGCCGACGTGTTTACGGTCGTTCACCAAATATTATTAAAAATCTATCAAAAAAAATTATTAAAATTCGTCACGTGTCCTTAAACGCTACAATTACCCAATTTTTTTTTAATAAATCTTATCAACATACTACTCAAATACAATGAAGCCAACTACTTCAATGATTTTCATAGATATTCGATAAAAGAACTATTCAAATCTATTAAGTATCAGAGTTTACAAACAAATAAATCTTTCTTCTATGTGTATGGATGAGTAAAAAGATATTACCTGCTCCCAAACATCGTCGATATCTTGCCTCATGTTAAGGGACTCATATGGAAACATCCAATAAGCTGAAGCGTCAGTGAAATCTGAAAGAACGATTTCATGACACTATAATTTTCGATCACAAGTAGCTGAACGAGACTGATCCGAGGCATAATTCTGATAGCCATTTCTTATATTCACTCGTTTGTTGCACTTTGAAACAAAACAATTTTACGAATTTTATTGCGGTACGTTAATGTCTAATGCTCAATCACAAGCGCTTGAAATGTAGGTAGAATAAAAACTTATGAAAACCGCGATAAAATTTGTAAAAAATATAAAATATTTTAAAGTTAGTTTATATGACACTATTACGTAATGTTTAGAATAATGTTTAGTTTAAAATATTATATATAAATTTATTGACTACAAGTTTCAGTATACAAAATTCAGAATAAAAACAAATCAAGATTAATCGTGTCTTTTTTTATGACGCAAAAGTAATCGTAAACATGTTGCTATTTAAATTTACTAGGCGTTAGGACGGTTATAATACATTGTTGAAGACGTTTTCCTTCTATAGAGATATATTAACAACCCCTTCCAAAAAGAAATAGATTCTTTTTATAAAAGGTTTTTAAGTCTTATCAGTTCAGTTGTGGGATGCCAACCTGATAGACCTCGTTGCTAAAGGGAATTGATAGAACCAATAATACTATACTATGATTATACTACTATACCCAACTCTCACTTCCGTCTATTAATGAAATTAACTTATAAACTGATTTATGAACGCATTAAACATACTGTTCAACCGCGCGGCCTGATTTGTCAAATCCACTAGTTGCTCATACAAGTCTCTAATCCTCCGGCCCGTATTCCGTCTCCACTCGGTCCAGACGTGCTGCAGCTCGTCCCAGTCCCTAGAGTGGGACATGATATTCTGGAGCTCCGGTTGCAAGTGCAGGCCGCACTTAAAAGGCTCGTTGTATGCACAAATCTCCGCGGTGTTGTACACTGCCAGCATGTCATTTATGATCCGGTTGTACTGAAAATAAAATTCATATTTGGACGTCTAACACCCGTCCCCCGTAACCACGAGCACTTTTAAGTCCTCGATAACGTCAGGGACTTAAGATAAATTTTTCACTTATGTAATCCGTAAGACTAGATAAATATTATCATACTTGTACCGTAACAATGAATACGTACATAGGTAAAGTTCCTTAGAGTAATTGGTAGATCAACTTGCAAGGTTGTAAGAGCAATCATGATCGATCCGGACGATAAGTATTTTTATTGGAAGAGGGAAAAACGAGCAATCAGATTAACTGATGTAACCTGATTACCGCAGCAACATTAATAACACAAAGGATTCAGCTTTTAAACAGTGAAGTGATGAATGAGAATGAAAGCATTTCACCAACTAGTCTAACTGGAGGCAAATCTTAGTTATATAAACTCTTCCACTTATGATTTCAAGGTAAGTTTTCCTTCGGTGGTGATTCAATCTCCTTCCCTATAAATAATATTTACCGACTGATATTTAAGATTGATCACACAATATTAGTATTTCTTATTAGTCCATAAAGTGTTCCAAAAAGCAAAAACCCTTTGGTACAAGTGAGCTACTTACACGGTCAAGTTGGTCCGGTGGCAACGCTGCCGGTCCTATGGTAGAGAGAAGCTGTAACTGGCGGAAGGTGCCGAAGTCCCTGATTGCTCCGCGTGGAACTTGCTTGGCGGCTTCCCACAGCCCTCGCTGGAACAGTGTGTAGCGTTGCTGTGCATCCAACTGTGAACAGTGTCATACGGTTAACGTAAGATATTGATATACACTGGCCCATAGTAATGGGCTCGTAAAATAGGCATACGGTATCCCCTGTCTGTCGTAGAAGAGCGAAAAGAGGCATCGAGTTCACGGGCGACAAGGATAGAGGCCTTTGTAGTCCGCTTCAGTGGACCCGGGAAGAAGGCGACATCGGCTGGCCTGTGTCGCCTTGCACGGCGAGAGTGCTGGGGGAGGGATTAACCTCCCCGGGACAGGCTTAAGTGCACTGTGCATAGCGACTCCGGTGCGTTCTACTAGGTATTCCTGAGTCCCTTGCCTTGTACAGTTAAACGGCCACCGGGGAGGTTCTAGTGAGTAAGAACCTTTTTCTTTTCTTGTTGAAGATTGTCCTCCGTCAACAGAAAAAAGATGTTGATATACAACAAGCGAAGATGAATGAGTCCAAAATAACATGATCATTTTGTAGAGGAACGGGCAAATGAGAAGACACTGATGTTAAGTGATTACCATCGTTCATGACCAGAGGAATGGTAGGTGAGTAGCCGACCTTTTATTGATGACATAAAAAGATCAAGTTACTCGCGCATACCGCAATAACAAAACTTCTATCAAAGACCTAACATTTTCAATGGCCAAGAAAAAAACGTTCCACTTTATTTACTAACGCTTTTGTCACAGAATATTGGTACAGGCATATAAATAAGGCCACGGTCAACAGTGACACTGAATGACGAATATGAGACGTGCAACACAAGGATACTAAGTGCTTTCGTGTGCTATTAGTGAAAGCCTTTTAAGGTGTGTCGGTTATTTGCATAACATCGACCATTGTATTCTTATTCGCTTTAAGGCTTCCGTTACGTCAAAGCATAACATATAATTCTCACACAATAGATCTAGCATCTTGTTTCCGATCGCAGCTTATCACGTGGTAAATAACAGTCTTAATTGTAACCAACAAATTGAACGACCATAGTACTGTCGTTTACCTTATAATTGATTTATCAAATTTTAAAATGATCTATAAACTCCCATCGATGCTAAATCCTCGCGCCAGAGCGCCTTGTCATATAGGCCTGCATACACTTACATAGGATTGTGATCAAGCACTTCTTAAGAAAATTAAAAAAAAACCTGTTTTTGATTTTTTTAATTACAACAAAAAGGATTTGCTGTATTCTGTGCGTGTTGTAGAGTCTTCTTATACGAGTATCATCTACTTCATTTCATCTTTTATATACAGTATCTAATAAGTTTGTTGATAACGGGTAGCAATTGCTACCTCTGTCAATTTAAAGTACATGTATGTATAATTATATTTAATGTAAATAAGTTGTTTAATAATGTTTACAGATTTTTTTTGTAAATTTGTTACAAGTGTCTGAGAGCTCTTATCTCGGCACAACATTATTCACGGTTATTAAATCCTAGTTGGCTATTATTAAATGACATCAGTGGTAAGATGGCTGCCGCGGTGGACAATTACATGGAATCGTTTTTGCTGGTTCTTTTACACGATGCATTAACCAGGATTAGTCAGACTTTTACGTGATCTTATGACACCAGATGACTCATTTATAATACAGTTGAATTGATGATAATTTTTTATCAAATAGTATGGTATAGTAGTCAACATAATTGTTACATATATTTACGACTAAATACAAAAAATGACTTCGAACCGAATCAAACGTTAAATATCGTAGGAATACTACAAAATGGAATTAATCAGAACTTAACCAAATTCTCCTCAACAAAGTACATTTTCAAAAAAAAATTAATCATATCGTCGATATAAATCGATTGGCATGATATTATGTTATTTGTTAATTCGTGGCGCAATCCAAATTTGAGACATATGGTTTTCTCATGGAAGCCATTGTCAGAATTGGATCTCGTTGTCCCACCACAATAGAAGCATCAGCTTTCAAATAATTAATGTTATGATGCTCCACACTACATCTGATAATTTACTTTTATTTTTCACCCAACTAGTCACAACATTGCACATCAACTATGTAGATTCATTCATGCAAATTAAATAATGTTACTAATTGTAATGTTTGTAAATGCGTAAGCGCTTTTCAGATGTCGCACTAGCGGCGGAATATTACTGAACAATTATAGGCGTTCCACGACGTAATAGGCGTTCCAGATTCTGATTGTATCATTTTAACTTGACGGCTGTGTGTCATTTTGATGTCTGATATTTGCATAATCAATTAGTAATTTATTGAATTATGATTTCCTAGTAAATTGTTCGTCTAAGCACAGTCAACGTAGCTAGGATTTAAACTACCAATCACGAGTTGGTCTCATCTGCGACCTTTCTTACTAATCCTCACCAGTGTCGTTAATATCAATGATAAAGGCAGCCATGCATAATACATGGGCAGTATGACTATAGGATTAAATGTATTTATTCTTAACTCTTTCTGTTACCCTTCTATTAATTTTACCTCTTCTGTCCTACAGGGTTGGCTAGAAAAGATAGTTTACACCGATAAAGCCGCCCTTACCCACAATTAGGATAAGTTTAGTTTTTCAACCGATTTCAAACATCTGTATTTCGTTATAATTCTACGATATTTCGGAATCCACATTTGTACGTTTAATGTGAACGATAAAGTGCATATCTATTTATCTATTACAATTAATAATAGTAACAAATTATTATTAATTATGCCTTAAGAGATCCTATGGGTAAAAATATATGCCAGGTAAACTTCGAATAGCAGGAAGAAATCGACACGGGAATGATTTGCTTTGCGATCACAAGATAATTATTTCTATTTATCTTTTATATAATGTCGTTGAAATTATTCCAGGGAAGTGTAATGGGAGTCTAGAAAAATAAACCCGCTGTAAACCTAGATATGTACAAATTATATTTACAGAATTAAGACATAAATTATTGTGCAGATAACCAACTGTTTCTTGACGAAGAAAAATGTTTCGTTATCACGTTTACACGGAAACCATACCTGTGTTATATGACTTTAAATTAAATGAAAAATACTGTTGAACGTGTTAAAAGCATTCGCGACTTGGGTATAGTTATGGATGATCAAGTACCCTTTAATGAACATATTGACAAGATAATACAAAGAGCAGATAGAAATTTAGGATTTATTAACAGAATAAGTAAACCATTTAAAAATAGTAATTCATTCGCTCGCCCCTCACGAACACCACGCATCTTGGTACCACCACGACTTCACAGAAATTATACGCGTAACAGATTCTTTTTTCGCACTATCACCTCTTATAATAAAAACTATGAAGTTATTGACTTATTTCACAACTCATCGAAAACGGAAATCGGAACTTTCTGTTTCCCTATCTTAATTTTTACGTACTTAAACCTGATATTAGTTTAACAAATATTGGGTACTCTTTGTCAATATTTAAAATTATTTTGTGAAACTTATTTTATTTTAAGACTTTATTATAAGACTGTTTGTACCATTATAAATCAAAAAAAAAACTGTTACTGTACTCTTGTCTGGCTGAAGGAAACTCCATTAAAGAGTCTTAACCAAAATACATTAGTTCTCGAATGGAACAAGGCTAGATTGTATGACTCTCTAACCAGGTACTCCTGACATACCTAAGTAATTGTTTGTAATGTCAAGAAGCAGAAATATTCCTCTTGTCAAGTCTTGGTCAGGGTCTTGTCAAGCATGTGCATCGGCACAGGTAAAGTAGGACTCAGCCCTGTAGTTCTGGGCTCGTAGGATAAGGCTGCGGTATCCCCTGCCTGTCGTAGAAGGCGACTAAAAGGTGCCTCGGGTTTACTGGGCGACAAGGGTGATGGCCTTTGTCGTCCGCTAAAGTGAACCCGGGAAACAGGCGACATCGCCTTGCACTGCGACGGCACAAAGGGGGAAAATTAATCTCCCCCCCCGGATGTGCCCTCCGAGAGCACAGTGCGGAGGGGCAGCGGTGCGTTCCACTGGAGATCCCGGAGCCCCTCACCATGCACCGAGGAAGGGCCACCGGAGGGGTTTTAGTGGGTAAGATCCCCCACATAACCTCGCCTACCCCCCAGAAGGTGAGATATCTTCTTGAAGATATCCCACCTTCTCCGAAACGGAACGATAAAGAACCCCGTCAACTAAAAAAAGGTCAAGTAGGACTGTAACAATACATAATTGAACTTTATTTTCGTAAGTCTGTGATGGCAACAATTTCCTTGTAATTATTAAATTATGCTAATTATGTCCGTTGACCTTCAATCATGATAACTCTAGAGATGAAAAAAACAATGACAAAGCCACCGGTCAAAATACCCGAAAATGTTTTTATGGGTACGTCTCATTGTGGTTAAAATCACACGTTTTTTTTAAAAATTTTCCCAAATATTCGAATAGAGTTCATTACCTTATATATGCATTATCATTTCAACTAAAAAAGTCAGAAGAATGATATTAAATTTACGGTAGCGTTTCATAATATTAAATATTTAAGTTAAATCCTAATACTTATTTTTTTTATTAAGTCCTTAGTTATAGGATTAATTACCTTTTTTTTGTTATCAAGGGGGAAATCTTTAATAGAAGATACCTTGCTTTATGGGGCTACGGCGGCGGCTACATGAGTATTTTACTCTCTAAAACCTCTTCAGTAGCAATCCTCTGTGCATGGGGAGCCCTTCGGGTACTCCAGCGTAACGCCCCAGTGCCTGTCTGCACTGGACCTAAACACGTCCCAGGGAAGAGTGTCCCCCCCCCAGCACCCTAGTAGTGCGGGACCACTCCGTATTGTTCCTAACTCGTCGGCCTCTTTCGCTTTACATCAGGCAGGGAATAAACTGAATGTGCTTAATGTAAGACTATAACCTCTTCTCCGCCCTTGTATTTTGTAAACGCCTAATGCATCCATAGGACCAATAAATGCAACAGAAAATTAAATTAAATTCTGCTCTCTTAGCAAAGGACTAGTGTAGGGTGTCACATAGTCCCTTTGACGTAAAACACCGTAACGACGTGCGCATGCGCACTGGTTACTTACGCGAAATCTGTCATTTTTGTATTTAGAGAGAAAGCCTACAGTTCGTCACAAATTTCAAATATAATAGTTAAGTTAAAGATAAAAATATTTATTTATTGAATCCTTAATACAGTAACAAAATGATTCAGAGCAATGACTCTTGTTTTTTGTACATAGTTATATTAATATTGAGTTACTTTTTTGATTTATAAATACATTACAATCACAGGTGAACAAAGGATTTAAATTGTTGAACACGTTAAATTTATACCAAAAAAAAGCTACATGTGAAACTTTTAAATCTGAAAAGGTATCAAAACGGCAAGGACTATGTAAATCCACAAAAATGTTTATAAAATTTAAATGTTGGCTATTATTACTTATTTTATACCACTTGGTGTTAAGTACGGTCTTTACTAGTACAGCGCACTTGTTAATGAAATGTCTATTAAATATATTCGGTGGACAAGATAAAGACAAATAAATCCATAATTGGAATTATTACTTTATTAGGCTAACGTCTCAGCTTTTGGCAAGTGCTTGAAGGTGACAAAAAAATGCTACTATTCAAGTAACGTGTCCTATAAAAGGCGAATGATGCTATGTCGGAGCCTAGAGCTGATATACATAATTATAAAAAGAGACAGCTAATGCTATCCACATTAAGTGTCTCTCTCTACCCAGCCAGAGTTAAAAATGTTACTGCATTTTTAGTAGTTACACAACCAAAAAACAAGACTGAGCCGTGGTTCGGCCCTCACCGGAAGGACCCTTGTGACAAATTAAGGTTCAGGCGAAGCGACCTTAGAGCTATGTTACCTCTCAATTCGAGGAAACAGTCAAAGCAGCATCAATGAGCAAGGTAAGAGCAATCAACTTCTCTGACTAGTCTATGAAGGTTCGTCAAAAAACCAAGATAAGTTGGTAGATATTCTAACCACAAGTCCTTTACAATTAAACAATTAACTGGCATCGGAAGGCTAGCGTCGTTCACACGGTACAATGTGATCCTGTACTCGGAATTTATCTGTTTGGTCGTGTTAATTAATGTTATTACTCCGTCTCAGTTATCTTCATGTCACGAACTTGAACATGATTGAGATTAAGTTATATAAAGTTATACTCAGTAGTGCCGTGTTGTAACTATGACTGACTTAACAACCCTCAATAGGATATTACTATATAGAAATCTACCTAATAACAATCAAATATACTATAAGGAAACACGATTTATTGATATACTTTAACGCAAGGCCAATGGGACCATTTCCTAGTTGTTATAGAAAAGTATTAATTTAAAGAGGACAGAAAAAAATGATACATTATAACAACTTTACAAACACGTAATTCGTGGATATAATTTATTTATTTTATCTTTAAAGTCGCTAGTTGACACTTATCATTCAATACACAAATGACCCGTGATCAACAAATATGTAATATTTATAAGGCCAAGCTCCATAGTACGCTAGCAAGTTTTATCCCCGGTACTGGTACCAATGAATTCGTTTGTTGTAATTTTATGTGCCACCATGCCAATTTTATATACCACCCGCTCGGCGGTAAAGGAAAACATCGTGAAGAAACCTACATGTGTTACAATTTTCTAAAGCGTGTGAATAAAAAAAATAAAGCATTCCTTAGTTCGTCGCGTGGTTGTTCATTGGTTCAAATGGTGTTTATTTTGTTGGTGTTATATAAATAAATCAAACGCTGGGATATAAGGAGATGCAAGATTAAGGGTTAGTTGCTACCCCTAAGTTGAGCGGCCGTCATCTTCGCAATTGTACATATGCGACAATCATATCTCAATGCCACGCAGACAATCATGTATAATGAGGCGCCTATTAATTCTCACACGCTACGTGCATGGGCCGCGCATTGTCGGACTCTGAGGACATTCCCACACGCCGCGATTTCGCAACCGTAACGTGACGATGCCGCTGTGACGACGCTCGATGTTAACGAGAATTCCTGAAAACTTCTAACCGACTTTAAAAATGGAGGAGGTTCTAAATTGGTCTGAATGTTTTTTTTATGTTTGTCAAATCTTTCGATTGGGTGAACCAATTTTGATGAATCTTTTTCTATTTGAAAGCTAATGCTTCCCGGCAATGAAAGAGAAAACGAGTATGGGCTCCGGAATTTCGTTATGTAATTAAGATACATACTTGAAAAACAAAAGAGGGGCGTCATGCGTCACTTATTGATTTATTGATTAAAATCAGTGTTAGTTTTACTCGTTAAATAAATAGAATCTTATTCAATTGTCTATTAGTGCACACAATGTAAAATATAAATTAAAAACAATGTGAATTTGGTAACCATTGCCGGCACCAATTATGTTAATTGAAATTGTATGTGGTGATTTATCACGTGATCGATAATGATTGATATCGTGAGGAAACTTGCATGTCTTAGAGATATTTCAATTATATACTATAATTAAAACACACGTAGCTATAATATACTTTGGCACAAATCAATTTAATAAACATAGTTTCAGGCAAAAAAAGTTTGTGAGACACTGAAACGGAATACAAACAAGAAAATCATTTCACAACGGATGATTCTTTTGGTACTTTTTCCCGTCATGAGTGTAAGCCCCATTGTATCGTAAACACAAGATCACTTAATAGATACAAAGTCATTACATTGAATGGCCAAAGCCACCAGATTCTACGCACTCTCTAAGGTCGAGTTGGACTACGGATGAATATGGTCTATATTCATGCCAATACGCCAGAAGAATTATCAGACAGATGCGTTTGTGTATAGTGTGTATATAGTAACTTAACTGACGTAAACAGAAATAATAAACACTATTAGTTATTTAGGGCCCAAATCCTTTAGGCTAATACACTAAGAAAAACTTTATTTTTATCGTGAATTTTCTAAACCAAAATGTGACATTTACTCTCACAAATAAAAGAACATCTTCTAATAGCCACTGCTCAATTCTTAGTTATCTCTTATAAGTTCTATTAAATATCGCTTATTTCTAATAATTATCTGTTCGACCAATTACGGGGCTTGGTCATCTGATAATTCATATTTCTGATAGTTTAGTATATAACTGAAATCATTGAACGCTTCATACAATCTAACCTTTCAATGATGGTGCTACTAATAAACACGTCATTCATTAAAGAATCAAATCGAATCCAACTTGGTTCAAGTTCAAATGAGTGAAAATGACTAATGCGAATCAAGATTTGTATGCACCAAAAGACTTCAACGGGCGTTACAATAATGTCTTTGTTCAAACAACTCACAGATGCATAGATGCAAAAGAAATACCAAGTTTAAGGCGAAAATATTATCAAAGGATTTCAAGACTTAACGAACGGAAATAACGATGTTAACTATAGCACTACTAATAATATGTTTGCAGCTCTACGCAAGGCCGAGTTCTGGCTTCGTAGCCTCCAATAGCATAAAGGTGGCTTTTTGCCTTGTCTTTTACGCATAATATTTCAGCTAGTATTATATAATTATTTTATCAAAATTTCTTGATATAATAAATGAGAATAGTATAAATAATCTCTACGCCCTATTATTCTCAGCGGGGTAGATACAGATAGCAATCAGTAACATTCGTACAGGCCGTCGTTACATTAGCCACTAGGCTATTACGGCTTATGAATAAACGAGACCAATATATAATATTATATTTATATTCATAGCAGATTGCGCTCTCTATTGAAGAATTATAAAATCTTGCCTACTAAAACTAAAATGTACCCTTCTAAAAAAGCAAAATACTCCGACGACTAGACATTTTGGAGAATGTGCTCAAGAATCACACGGTCTAATTTCCTCATCCCCCTTCCAAGATCATGTCCATCCTTTCCTTATCCACATTCCATTGACTCGAACAAAGTGCTATGCTTAGTCTTTCAGTTTCAGTCAATCTTTCAGTTCGTACAGCAAGGGATTAGAATAGATTTCGAGCATCTGTCTTTCCCTCTGATTTCAATGTGGGTTTCCAAGAATAAGTAGGCACGGACTATACCAGTACTCCTTTCCATCCATCCATTCCAACATCAGGTGGGATCGTGGTCTTTCCAGCTGTGCACGGGAAAAATTGTTATGACAATGACAAGAATGTTGAGAATATTGTTTATTACTACACTTTATCCGCCTTCGCCTTGAATATGGTTTAATTTCTCACGACCGTGACACTGTGCTGACACTTAAGGTTTCTCATATCATTATTATTTCTTTCGAACAGATGTCTGTGAAAACTAAAATAACTTGTACTAAGTATAACTATTATAATATACGTACCGATAATATAAAAAATCGTTTTATGCTATACATAAAATCGCTAATATTCAAGACGATCTTGAAGTCATTCCTTATTTTGATACAATCTGCATCTTCTTAACGTAAGGTTGCAAGAAACTTTACTAACATTATATTTTAAATAGAATAATCATCACATCACGACTAGCATAAAATATGATAACATGAAAAATTATTAGAAATATTATATCCTTTTAAATTTTGCAGGAAGGTCGAGTTTTCAGAATACTACGACGTAGGCGTCACTGGTATATGAACTTATTTTATGAATGGACAAAGTGATGCAACAATTGTTTGAATCTGTATTTGCCATAGAGATGCCAATTGACGCTAAAATGGCAACAATGTCACATGGTCTAGGTCAGGCGTTATTGATCAGAAATTGTATTTTTAATACATACTAGAAGCACGCGCGGATTCTGACAAATTTAATCGAGGCAGAGACATGTATGAGATTAATATGTTGATTCGTTGGGATACTGAAATTTACAAATAATTCATGAATTTGTAGATCGGGTTAGACTAAAAAGGACTTGGATGTTTTTTTTCACGAAACTGGATAATGTCACGTAACAATACGTGTCGTTCATTTAAATCACGTAAAGACGAAAAAAATCTAATTTCCGATATTATACAAGGTATTTTAAGTAAAAAAACATTACCAGCCTTAAAGTTTCTTACATAGTTGTAATGATACAAAAAAATGTCGTTGCCTTGAAGGGCACTATAGCTGGTGAAATAACTGGGCTATGAAATTCCAACGCGCACTGCATCATAAGAATACCACTGTACACTTCATCAACAATAGAAGTTCAAACAATCACAGTTTGAAAGTTCTTTGTTTTCTCTACATATTTAAAACATACACATACAAAAAAAACGAGTGTGCTTTAGACTACACTAGTGAGGTAATATTTCTTTAGCTCCATCTATATGAATGTAATATATGAGATAGAATGTAGTGAAAACAAACGCGCACGCACTGCTCTCTCCTGCTCCTAGAGTCTGATACAAACAATTCCTAGAGTCTGATACAAACAATAAGGCTGCGCTGTGTAGATATACGAAACTCTCTATCTTCACTAACTTATATCTCCCCCTCAACCTCCTTCGCCTTGCCCGATCACGCTTTTCGTAACGCATTCACCAGCTTACTCCAAGTTAAGAAGTTCCACTTCAATAAATGCAACACGATACGATACGGGATTCAACAACATCACCGTCAATTGAATTTAATGGTACCCAGTACGCTTTAGGGCGGTCGTTTTGGACAGATGATCGCCGAACACGTTGGCTTAATAGTCCAAGCATAATACACACAATGCGAAGCCTTGGGATAATGAATTATCTCATTGTTCCATGCTCTCAGGCCTTATAGGTCACAGGCCGGCTACCGAACACCGACAATAAAACGTGGTCGAGGACTCTTTAGTTCCGCCATTTTGACGCGGCCGCCATATTGGTCAGCCATTTTATATCACTTTGTTATCGATAAATCATGTGTAACGTAGCGCATATTACGTATATATTTTCATCATTCAACTTGCGCGTCATTAAAACTAACCATATACCATGTGGAAAGTTTCCGGGTGATATTTCCCACACACCCTGAACAATGGTAAAGATTGCTACAGATAGTAATTCTACTCGGGCGACGGGCTTGCGTCTTCGAAAGTCTGTATTGCAAACTTGTCTAGAAAATTCTTAATGATTGAAATTTTATAACCGTCAATTACATTAAAAGTGACACCAATTTTTAGTTTTACACTTTTATGTTTGAATAACAAGTATATTTACTAGTAAAAACAAAAACCGACTTGAAATCGAATCCAACGTTACTACACGCTAACGTCGAATTATCGTAGGAATTACGAAATAGAATCAATCAGAATCTAACCAAGCTTTCATCAAACTACCATTGAAGTACATCCTTTCCAATAAATAATGATCATCCAAATTGGTTGGCGTGATATTTATTAATTCGTCCATTTGCACGCACATACTTAATGCAAATTTATGACTTATATGGTTTCCTCATG
Organism: Meandrusa payeni; assembly: GCA_029286785.1. Classification (NCBI taxonomy): domain Eukaryota; kingdom Metazoa; phylum Arthropoda; class Insecta; order Lepidoptera; family Papilionidae; genus Meandrusa; species Meandrusa payeni. Next base: position 1,142,384 of record JAGSMX010000017.1, read on the forward strand.
AATACCTTTATAGGAATTAGACCAAAAAGACGGCCATACGGAAAGCTCCAGCTTTCGTATAAAAAAGAATCAAAATCGGTTAACCCAGTCCAAAGTTATGTGATATCAAACATAAAAAAATATAGACGAATTGTGAACCTCCTTTTTTGAAGTCGGTTGAAAATATGTCATCAGATGTATGCTAGATCTAAGCCCTCACTAATTATTCACACTCCATGTGTAAGTTCCCCCAACCCTTTTCTACCATCGGACTTCTAGACGCACTGCGGGATTTCATCCTTTTGTTGTGAACATCCCTCAAACCCGAACGTAGCGATTTGCTTCGTCTTTCATTCTTCGTACAGCAAAGGACTGGAATAGTTTGCCCGCGTCTGTCTTTCCTTCCGATTACAATGTGGGTATTTTCAAGAGTAGAGTGAATAGGCATTTACTAAGCTAGTGCGCCTTACCATCCAGGACTGCATTTCCACTTAACATCGGGTGGGATCGTAGTCAAGCACTTGCTTAGAAATTATAAAAAAAAAAGTCCAGCACTGTCCATGGAAAGCAAATTTGTTACAGTATGGACGAATTTGAATGGACGGCTCGCCAGGTAAATACAACGACTCTTAGTATTTAAAAAAAATTGTAATAAACAGCTCAATCTAGTGCTATTTTTATACTTCGTTAGGCACTAGCTCGCACTGAGTAATAGTACCGACAGAATAGCTCTTTTCAAAACAAACACTTGTTAAAGATAAATATTACCCTAGAGTAAGACGCCTGCATACATTTTCAATGTGCTAATTACTATAGTAACGTGTTAATTATGGTTACGTTCGACCTAGCACTTTAATTAAGGAATGAACTTGACTTAAGAACAACAACCGCATAGATAGACCATACAACATTAGATTAAAATAACAACGTACAATTTTCACATGATCTGGCCTGATCTATGGCAGATAATTGTGCAATACATGAACATTTGTCTATTGTGGTCATTGTTTATTTGATAAATGCTGAACAAAACAGAAATAAAGGTTATGTAATATAAAATTTTGTATGATGCTCACCTGACGTTTCCCTGACGTTCTGCCAATAAGAATAAAGTTGTAAACATATTTTCAAATACAAAATTATATACAGCACGTACATAATAGTAATTTCACTTTTATATCGCACTTCGCACTGAAATACAGTAATATACACTACTGACAGGTAGCAAAAGAAAGTGCGAGGGTATCTACATAAAAAACCTTTAGGCATGTACCATCAATAAAATCAATAGTATAATATTCCCACTAAAACTGTCACTAATGACACATTACGTTGATGCGGAAAATGTGGTTTTATACGGATCAAAAAAAATAACCTAGTGTTGTTCTATAATCAAAGAAACCACATTTAAAGTTTTTTCCTGCATTTCTACAATGTACAAATTAAAATGATGACAATTTCCTTTCACGTTGACATCACTGACAAGTCAAAGCTAAGGAGGTTGTATACATAAAATAAATATTGTTATTTTTTTTATAAATATACCAATTTGTAATTTTTAATGTTAAGTAGCAAGAGAATCTATTTATTTTTGATGCCATGTTTTCAAATTTAATATGTTTATATTCAATTTACTTAATTCCTTTATTTACACAAATATTACTTATCGAATTAAATTATTTTTAAAGATTTTATGGCGGTTTTTTCTTGAAATTGATCATCAACACATGTCAAACGCCTCATTACCTCCGTGAATTTTTAAAAATAAAATTAAACGGTGATAAGATATTTATAATATTGTAAGTTTTATTATGCTTATATTTTATAGATTTACCTTCACCATATAACTGACGTATCGTTGTAGGGACTTTAATGAAAGACTTTAAAAAGTTATAATGTGAGCATACGAATACATTTACAGTAACTGGGTCGTTGTCGACTATAATTAAAAAAAGTCGAGTAGACAGTAAGAAAATATTTTTTACTTACAGCAGCGTGTTGAGTTGCATCATTGACATTCGTTTCGAAGTTCCACTGGGCGGCGACATTATTGGTGCACTCCTTCGAAGCTTGATCATCAGCCTGGGTCAAGAAGTCCCTCACTTGCTGCAAATTGACTCTTTGATACCTATCATCGACGTTATGAATATTCCCGTCTCTGTTAAAGTCGTACGGGTTCGCTCCCGCAAAATTTGGATCGTTCCGCGCGAAATTAGGATCGTTGCGTCTGAAATTTGGATCACTATTGATGTCTATCCTATCATCCCGGTTAATGTCATCGTACGGTCTCAACGTGGAACTGGGATTACGTCCGTTACCGTAATCCAAACTCGGATATCCGTTATTGCTTATATCGGGATTGATCCTGCTATTAAACGGGGTGGTGGAAATCGGATACACTCCTGCAGTACTGGACGTTAATGCTCTTGCAGTGCTGTATTGAAAGTTTCTATTTTGAACGTCATATTGATTTCCGGGACTGTTGATCGATTGGGTACTAGATAAAAGTCCATAGCCTCCGTAAGGGTTACGTTGTGTACTAGAAATTGGTGGCAACGGGGGCAAGTCCAACTGAGGGTCGGCGTAACACAAATAGGGCAACAACACGAAAATGAACCATGTCCTGATTGATTTTCTTTCGTGGGCACAGGCCATTGTTATATGGGCTGAGACCTGGTTGTAGGTTATTGTAGCACGGTTATCGATGCGAGAGTGGTGCAACCAATGGTGCGTGGTGTTTGGTTGCGTTCGCGTCAACAACTGCGTTCCGTTTTGTTTTACCTCTGAACTGGAAGCGTGTGAACCGCTTTGTGTACTTATCTGTACAGTGGGACTCATGAATACACTGCGTAATTCTGTGATTTAGTATTACATAGCCCTTGTGGTGGCATTTAACATATTAGTTCTGTAACAGCTGTAAAGAACAGCACTAATAACTCTATCTTAAAATCAGCTAATAAATATTTTTATGGTGAGTTTCGTTTTTCTTATGTACAAAATAATCACTTCCTAAACTGAATGCACGGTGTATGGCAATAGATAATAAAGCAATAAATAAAGGTATTTCTTCCTAGTACATAATTTAATAAAAAAAACATTTAATTTACCACAGATTCCTTGCAGCGAATAAAAAAAGGTAACCGCAAGATAAAGTCGCTTCTGTGAAGCAAATCTTGACATTGAATCTGATTTCATAGCGATCTGACGGTGAAGAAGTGGTCATTAATTACGTGGTAATTATCGCGTGGTGAATCAGAGATAATACTCTTCGACCGACTTCAAAAAAGTAGGTTCTCAATACGTCTGTATATTTTTGTTTGTTACCTCATAACTTTCGACTGGATGAACCGATTTGGATGATTCCTTATTTATTTGAAAGCTGGCGCTTCCCATTAAAAACCATATATATCTTTTTTAGTAAGATTTGCATCGATTTCGATGATTCATTATGTTATTGGATGTAAAATCTTATCTCTTATCTCTTAATCTTAATGGCTAGTTTGATGAGAGTTTAGTTAGGTTCTGATTAATTCTATTACGTAATATACCTATTCTATTTGAAGTTGTAGTATAGATTGAAGACAAAACGTTAAAGTGAATAACATCGTTGTGTTGTACAACTGAGGCGTGTCGTAGAAAGTGATAAAAGAACGAAAGCGATGCGATAACAAACAAATGGGCTGCGACCAGTGTTTTGTTCACGACAGAGGAAACACTGACCTCAAAGTGTAGTAATGTTTGAAATTAATAAGAAATAAATTATTCACTACACTTGCACTCACAAGTGCCGTGATAGCTTATAGTCAGGGCTGTTGCCTCAAGTTGCGTAGTACGCTAGGAACCCGAGTTCGATTCGCGGTGCCGGCACCAATAAATTTGTTGTTGCTTTTTTATGTGATGATTTACCACGCGTCGGCGGTAAACGAAATCGTCGTGAGAATACATACATGTGTTAGAATTATTTTTCTATGACGTGAAGTCTGTCAATCCGCACCAGGACCGCGTGGCTGACTATTCCCTTATAGACGGGTATAATGTATATGTTCGACTGTTGGACCCAGGCCTTCTTTTTTCTTATACTTTCTCTGTAAAGTGGGACAAATATAATATATATAGTTACAGCTTTTTAACTTTATTTTAATTAATCTCGTTAAGCGGGATAAGTGATCCTGCGCTATGTACCGCGCAAGGGCCAGCGGTGAAAACCGAATTACTATGGATAGAAATTACACAAATATTTACCTTATAGAGGAAGCACGTATAAAAACATGGTAACATTAGGCACGTCTACCCCATAAGTGATTAAGATTATAAAAACAAGTGCAAGGCCAGAACGGTGGCATTGGATGATAAACATTTGTCATTGTCAGAAAAAAAGAATGACTGGACAGAGGACATGGAGGCTTGACTAATTCGTTATACACTCAAATCAAATAACAAATCTGCACGACATAAGTTTCATTGCATCAGTCTTAAGTAAAAAAATCATTCATTAATTGTGAAGAATTCATTCATTAAGTGTATGAGAAATGAAAACTTATAACTTAGAATTTAAGTATTATTATTTAAAAATTTCATGTTCAAATTAAAAATTATCTAATCAATTGCACTCCGAGCAACAATTATATAGATGTTTATTTTAGTTATTATACAATAATATAACGAACTGTACAAGATCATGTCAAAATATAAATTCAACATTAGCATGTGGGTCACTTAAACTTCATAAGAACTTCTCTTACCAAAAAGTGCTTAGAAAGTCTTAAGTCATAATTAATAACACACACAATATATCTGACAGTGGTACAGCTAAGCAGTTCTAAGTTAGTTCTCAGTTCAGTACCACATAGCAGGAGTAGAGGCTACTCAAAATAAACTCAAACAGTCTTGCAGTGATGTGCTTGGTTGTACCCCAGGGGTAAGCAACACGCGGCCCGCGTTGTTGTTAAAAAACTGTTAACTTTTTATAATAAGTTACATTAAGTCTTGTGACTTAACATATATCTGTAGCTAAATTAACATTCATATGGCTAATAACAGCTATATCGCGTTTTCCCTTTTTTTCAGATTCCAGATTTTCAGTTTCGCCACAAACGTAAACAAACTTGCTAAAATATTATGTGTTGTAGTAATGGAGTGTGGTTGGAATGGTTAATAAGAATGTTAGCACTTCTTCAAAAATAATTAACATTCTTTTTTAAAAAATAATTATAACTTAACTAATTTTTATATTCTTTCTTATTAATATTATCATTTATCCCCAGCAGTAAGGAGGTCGTCAGAGCTGATCGCAGTTAAATAGCATTATATCTATTCAGTGCGCGCTCCGCTGCCCGTCGCGATATGGCGGCAGGTAATTGTCGTGACCAAGGTTGGCGGCTGTTCTGATGGATTTGAGAATCGTATTGTCCACCGACTAATGAATAATACTTGTAAATATTTGCGTCTTTATTTAAATCGTAGACAACTCGAAAGAAATCATGAGGTAACTTTTTGTTGCTTAAAAGTAATCCAATAGAAGCAACTGAAGGAGCCATGATTCGGCCCTTCTGAGCGCTCTCGTTTCAGAATGCTATCCCTACCAACCCCACTCAAGAGCTCAAACATAGACATTCTAAATAGAGGTGAATGAGTGAGTTTTAGAAGCACACGTTGGGTTTTAAAATGTATGCATAATTACACGTATATATTTATATGTACACACATACTTACTGGTAGAATAATATCTTGTATTTAAGACCGTGAGGCTGCTGCAAAATTCAGCAAAAGCAGGACCTATTCTCCTTTCCTTATTGCTTGTATTATTTATTCATTAAATTCAATTGTTCTGTCACGGTCGCCATTTCTGTTCTAGGACCCTAAAATGGTCATACATAAAAATTAAAGCCTCCGGCCTATCGTTACGAGATCGATTAAAAGAAATTGTTTAAGGATGAAACATAAACTCGATTAAGCATTCTCGGTTCATTCAATTAAAAATTTAGTATATTAAAATTTTACATTAATAAAAAAATATAATTTCCCCGGTTTCAAAGTAGGAAATAAACAATCGTTCTAAACTTATATTCTGAACTATCTAGCAATGCTAAAATTATATTTAACATGGAACGTGTACAATGTTAGCCCGGTACATTGTTGTCGGATAGGACATGGGCCACTCTCGATACATTGCACGGCCCATTACACGAAGATCAACAACAGTAAGTTTAAATAACAGACTATAAATCCATTTTATTATAAACAAATTTAAATCGATATTGTTCATGAGAATACAGAGATATTTAAAAAATAAGACAAGAATTTTAGGTTATATCATATGATTTTGCTGTCAATACACTGACACTTTGACATCATCAGCTTAAATATTATTTATTCAAACATCTAAGTCCTTCCATTCTGCACAACAAAATATAATAAGCAGGTATATCGAAACGACACAATTAATAATATCCATAGCGCACGAGTGCGAAAACGAGTGATTTTTTTTTATAATTTCTAAGCAAGTGCTTGACTACCTGATTGACACCTGATGTTAAGTGGAAATGCAGTCCTGGATGGTAAGGCGCACTAAATGAAAATACCTAATATGGCTGAAAATACCCACATTGTAATCGGAAGGAAAGACAAACGCGGACAAACTATTCCAGTCCTTTGCTGTACGAAGAATGAAAGACGAAGCAAATCGCTTCGTTCGGGTTTGAGGGATGTTCACAACAAAAGGATGAAATCCCGCAGTGCGTCTAGAAGTCCGATGGTGGAAAGGGGATGGGGGAATTAGATCATGTAGTTCCTGAACACACTCTCCAAAATGCAATCTGTAGAAAACCGAAAGGCTAGCTACCTTACGCCTGTGCTCAAGACTGATCAGATATAAAACGTAAATAAACATTAAATAAGCGTTGTTTTTTTTTGCTTGAGATCAATAATTATTCATCCATGTAATGATTTATTCTATGGATTTAAATGTATAAAAATAGTTTTTTTTTAGATATAATATTTTATATTATTTTTAAAATCCATTAATTAAATATGTTAATAATTTTTTCTAGTTTTTTGCAGTATAATGTATTTTTAAGAAGATTTAATATGAATTATTTAAAATATAAATATATTTTACCTATGGCAACTCTTTCAAAATTATCAATATAGTTTAGTCATGCTAATTTTATTTTTATTTATGATTTTAATTATCTTACCATTAAAATATAATATAATATGTAAAAATTAAATGTTTTTCTCTATAGATATTTCATTATTGTCCTTGAGAGCAGGAGTAGTTGGGCCGATAATGGCCCATGTCATTTACATTACTAAGTGAATAATTCAATATTATAATAAACATCTTAACAATATATACGAGCCTAATTAGAAGCCATAAAATAAAATTAGTAATTACACATCCATTGTTTGCAAATGCATGTTCACGTTTCAATTTTTTATCATAACATGAAAATTACTGTTCAATCTTTTCAAGTTTTTGACTCCGCATCAATCAGAATGATACATAATGTCATTCCGATTGATACGGAGTCAAAAACTTCCTACATTAAAAATTCGAATACAGAAATATTTATTTTATGGATTAATTTATCTTATAATTAAATAACAATTTGTATCCCTATGTTTTGCAACTAACTAGAACTACCGACCTTTTCTATTTACCACCAGCGAATACTGATTATGCAAAATATTCCGTCGTAAACAGAATCTTAAACACATATAATAACCATTTCTTAAGCGTAGACCCCTTTTGCCTAACAAAATTAAAATTCAAAAATTTAATCATATAGACTTTAACTAATGCCATTACTCGGGTTAATTAAAGATTTGTGATACAGGACACACACATGTACACACATACACTCACACACAGTAACGCAGTTAATGCAATTTTTATTTCCTATTAATTTGTTTAATTTCTCTTTTTTATTTTTTTTTAATGCGTAGTACATCCTTAGTTAACACAGAAATATAATGTAAACCTATAAAGGCTTAGATCCTGAATTCGTTATCGAAATATCTATTATAATTTATAAGCTGTTGATTTTGTAAAATAATAAATAAATAAATTATGTATCCGATCCTGTGGGCATAGTAATAATCTAAATATACAAATAAATAATATTAGAATATCTGTTTTTAATATCAAAAGAAACCGCTTTTCACGCATATTAATACGATTACAAAACAAACACCACAATAGTTATTTTCGATTTTTTTTGTCTGTCTGTTTGTTTGTTCCGGCTATTCTGGAATAGCTGGACCGATTTTGGCAGCACTTTGGTTAGGTGGCATGGGACCTATCATTCCCAGCCCTATAGTACTGGGCTCATAGAATAAGGCTACGGTATCCCTAGCCTGTCGTAGAAGGCGACTAAAAGGGGCCTCGGGTTCACTGGGCGACAAGGGTGGGCCTACTCCTATCTCAAAGGCCGGCAACGCACCTGCAGCTCCTCTGGTGCTGTGGATGTTCATGGGCGACGGTGATCACCGTCGCCCGTATGTTAGTTTCCCACTTTTCATGATAAAAAAAGCCATTGTCGTCCACTATACACCCGTGAAGTGGGCGACATTGGCTGGCCCGTGTCGCCTTGTACTGCGAGAGTGCTAGGAGAAGGACTAACGTCCCCGAAACGTGTTGTTGAGCATAGTGCGTAGGTCGCTACGATTCGAAAAATAAAATATACATGACTCCATAAGGGTAATGGGGTAGAAGGAAATGGAATATATAAGGCAAAATAGTATAACTATGATACGTCGGGAATAAAAGAGAGCAACCAGCCGAGGTACCGATAAAATAGTTATTTAAAGGGCTTAAATTTAAATAAATTTTTTTCACTATATATATGCGTATTACATTCTTCGAAGGAAAAATAAGTGTATTTGACATTGATTGTTTTATTTACATAACTTGTTCAATCATTGCACAAAGAATTATCCGTTCAGCATGTCTAATCTCCGCTTGAACTCGGAGCCTTCGAGACCTCGGCGCTGTTCTTCAGTACAATATTCTGGAACGAAATATAAAATTAACAACGTTAGTACTTAGCTAGTGCGCGCCTTGCCATCCAGGACTGTATTTCTACTTAACATCGTAAGGCATGGTTAAGCACTTGCTTAGACAGATCCTTAGCCTTGTAAGTAAATGTATCTTTATCCCTCAAATTGCTTATAACATCGAATATGTCAAGTAAGTCATAACTTCCTTGAAAATGCGCTCAATATCATAGTGCCCCTTACCGAAACTCAGGGCCGGATTTAAAGGTCCGGAGGCCCCGGGGCATAAAAGTGAAGTGGAGTCCCTCCTTGGCTACAAATTATTTTCTATTTTTTTAGTCGAGATTTCAATTAAAAAAATTATTGTAAAAAATGAAGCTGTTTAGTCTGTGATCATGTTTAAACAGCATCAAACGTCCTAAAACCGCACCGATTCCAAAAAAAAAATATAAATAAATAAGCTCTAATGTCTTTTTAACTTAGCAAGGTATCCCGAGACAGTTTTGGCAGCCAGCCTTTTTCAAGCTTGTTACGTCCAAAATGTGACAAGTGATACAGTCGCTATACATCGGTCACAATTTGTACTTAAAAAACGAAAAAATGATAATTCTTTAAACCGAATACAGTATAGGACTCGAAGAGAACGATTAGATCGTAAGGCAAACCACTTAGCCGTTAGACTATCTACTGCTCCATTACTAAAATTAGTAAAATTTTAATAAAATAAATTCAAGCACATTTTGTTCATGCATTCTTCTTAACCTTTGAAGGGACAATAGCTTAATTGTTCGAAACCACCATTCGTTTATGACATGGACCATCTCATAGCTTAAGTCTTAGTGTATTTGAAATGGTTAACGAGAATGATAGAATTATTATTTAAAAAAAAATTAAGTCTAAGTTCGTGCTATTTGGTAGTTAGAAATACTTAATTGGTGGTTTTAAGCTAAGTCCTAACGTTTCGCAAACTATTAGGGTATTGACGCGGAGATACTCACGAACTGTGCTCGGCTCCCATCCAAGGAACTCCCCAGTCCTCTCGTTCTCAGTCTTCAGCCAGTCGTGCAGCGGCTGGAAGTACTCCAGCACCCCGCTGGCGTCCATGTTGCGCTGCCCAGTGAGCATCTCCATCGCGTCCGGCCACGGCTTTGATGAACCCAGTTGCAGCATTTTCCTTAGATATTCATTACTTATTTATACTTGCAAATCATCACGTCGTAAACGCCATTCATCACTGATTTTAACACCCAGTTAGATACCTATTCTTGGTCGATTTCAAGGTTACCGGGGCTCGTCTGTTATTTGCCAATGATATCTCGCTATGAATCCGACCAATTGCTATTGTGCCGTAATCGTAAACCGTAATCTACTAACTTAATTTTTGACATGTAATTTTCAATTTAATGTAAGTGTAGTCAGCGCGCGAGTTGAATGCAGTCGGGGTGTGAGGCCCGCTGTCCGCATGCCCTCGCGTGTCAGCAGTGTAGTGAGTGATGTTACAGTTATAAGCTTTCCGTGTAATCACGTTAATAATGAATATTTAGTATAATAGTAAATCTGATCCGAGTCAAGTTCTGTTACAAAAAAACAAGTTTTTATTTAACGTTAAGCATCAGAAATGATTTAACATGACATAATATATATACATACATATTACACATGTATTAAACATAACAAAATTTAATGTTTTTCTTTTGATTTTTGAAATATATATTAAAAATGTGTGTTATATATTTATATATATATAATATGGCAAACTTAACGAGTTTTTTAAATTTATTGATACCCACATTATGGACATCAATAATTAAAATTAGGTTACATCACTATCGCATTTTTTCTCTTCGATATCTGCATTCAACTCGCGCTGACTAAATAATCATATATGAAAATAATATTTACTGCAAATATTATTCTTTACCTTTAGTAGTATCTTAGTAGTAGTATCTTTTTTTTTCTTTATTCATCGTGTCACTTTAGCATTAATTAAAAAATTAAGCCCATAATTGGCCTTACCACGTTTTTGTCGAATACATGTTGTAATAACTTTACGTAACGCTGTTGGTTTTCAAATAAACAAATAAAAATGGACAAAATCCGTGTTAACAACGTACCCTAGAGCTTCGCCAGCATCGGTGCTCTTGTAAATGTCGCAGTTGGAGAGCAGGTTGTTGGAGTCTCCCGGGGTGTACTGGCCGGCCAGCTGGCATAAGGACCGGTGGAATTGGAACTGGATTATGTACGATATGTAGTACCTGTAAGGGACATAACACATTTTAAAGCGATTTATAGCACGTTACGTAAATGATAATCCACAGTTTGATTGCCTGTTGATCGGATCAATCCATTCCACTTCCGCTTGCTGATTTTAAAAGCTGGGCTGGTACTCAATGTCTTACAATTATAGTTAGGTTTAATCAGGTGTACGTAAACATACCTCATGTATTCCACATCGGCTGCAATATGATATTTGGCCGCGGGATCAAAATCTTCCTCACTCCTCGGTGCCGGTGGCTCCACACCTTGCAGAGCTTCCCTGAGTTGCCAGAAGTGACAGTTGTAGTCTTTCGACGTGGTGGTACCACGGAACACTCCGTAGCGGAATAAATCAAGGAGATAGGCAAATGGTAGGAAGACTATTTTATCCAATCCCTGGAAAAAGTAAGAATTTTTATACACATCTAGAAAACTAATTAAGGTAATATTTTATTCGGTAATCATTTTTATATTATAAATAATACATTGGTAATCAAACTTCATTCCCATAGCTTAATAGTTCAGGGTACGGTCTGCGAATCGGAAGGTCGTAGGTTCGAATCCACCATTCAACTATTGATGTGAACCATCTTAAGCGCAAGCTTAAGCTTAGTTGGAATGATTGACAAGAATGTTAGTAATATATATGAAAAAAAATTGCTAGCTTTGTATGTTTATTTTTATGTTTGTTGTTCTTGTCTATAACTTTCGACTGGGTGAACCCCCCTGAAAATTTGGTTGAATACTGACAGTGGTGTTCATGAGGAAACCATAATATACGCTTTAATTTTTTTACTTACTTTACTTTTTAAACCACTAGGCTTTTGAAGCGTCAATAGCCTAATGGTTTAGGGTACGGCCTGCGAATCGTAAGGTCGTGGGTTCGAATCCACCATTCGACTATTGCCGTGAACCATATCCTAGCACAAGCTTAGTTGGAATGGTTAACAAGATTGTTAGTAATATTTCTGAAAAAAAAATAAAAGAAATATTGCTAGCTATCTTTTAAAAAAAAAAAAACTTTGGGAAGTATATGCCGGACAAATGGACAAATAACTCAATATCGTACCAACCGATTTCGATGATACATTTTATATTGGAAAGGATTCAAGGTTAATTTTATGAGAGTTTGGTTAGGTTCTGATTAATTCTATTTCGTAAAATTCCTACGATGATTAGGAAATATACGAGGTCGTCAGCTCGTAATAGCGTTTAACGTTTGATTTGATTATAAGTCGGTGTTTGTTATTACTTGTAAATATACTTATATAGGAAGATATTTCGTTGCACAAGCGTAAGAGACGGTATTTCCGCTACGTGAGCTCAGTTTTTCCGTCTTCCGTTTAAGAGAGTGAAAATTTATTTCCGTTGGCATTAAAATATAATATTATCTTACCATTTTATAAAGTTGATTGATGTTAGATTCGAGATCATCTGGACCATCCTCCAACAGTCCGACGACTCTTAAATGTTTGGGTGTGGACACAGATAACGAAATGACGTCACCGACTGCTTCATGAAAACCTGAAAAGATTTCAGATACATTCTCATTCAGGTATAAGGCAAAAGTGACAATAGGTTACTTTTAAATCATTCCGTCATATTTTAATTATACTTAGACAAGTATGGAATAGTATTTTTTGAAATATTATTAACTTCGTAGAATTTAGAGACGAAGGAGACCACTTTTTAAGTTAAAAAAAAAGAGAATCACACTGGGAGTTAAAAATACTAATTGTTTTTAATTGACCTGGATTAGCTCCCGCTCTGTAGATAACAGGCTGATCTTTGTACTGCAGATAATACTGGATGTGGCCCATCTCGTGATGCGTTGTTTTGAAGAAGTCGTTCGTTATGGTCGTGCACTGCTTGATCCTGGAAATTATTATTAGGACTATTTAAATTTAGTGAGCTTTAGACCAAGACTGAAATACAAATGTAATTGCAATTACGAGCAAAAACAAAAATCAACTTCAAGTCGAATCAAATGTTAAAAGCAGTAATCGTAGGAATATTACGAAATAGAATCGATCAGAAACTAACCAAACTCTCACCCAACTACTCTTGAAGAATCATCGAAATCAGTTGGCGTGATATTGAGTTTTTATTTTTAAATGAAAATTTAAAAAGTAAATGGTTTTCTCATGGATGCCTTTGACAGAATTGAAAAAAAAAGGATGATGGGAATTGAATTAGCTCCATCTATATGTATGTGATATATATATGTATAATACATACACGATTGTTCAAAAGAGAAAAAATGTCCTCTCAACCTCTCTTTCTTGCCGCTATTTTTATTTTATTTTATTTACGATAATTATGTAAATAAACTATATACATTGAGAACATAAAGCAATAATAATGTCCACAATACGTCTTTTGGACTACACACACTATTATTTGTAATTTAAGCACATCACGCCTTTAAAATATCCAGTGTCTTTTTTAAAGTTTTTTTATAAGAGTAAAAGCCGCTAGTAATATACGAAAAGTAACTCTCTCTCTTTCGTATCTACCTCTCAACGTTCCTACGCATCGCTCGATCACACTTTTGTAACGCATTGACTAGTTCACTCCCCGTGCGTAAAGAAGTTCTACTTCATTTGTTTGTATATCTATAAATTACACTAAGCTATGGTTAGTTTAAAACATGCAACATCACGTGCCTAAAGTCTTCGCCATCATAGAAGTCCCAAGCGGACGCGTGGCACACCATCTCTCGACCGTCATTTGGCTTTTCGATGATCGATTTCTCCCAGAACAGATCTGGCATACCGCTCAAATTGAGAGACGTGAAGAAATCTTCCGCAGTTTTGAACATCTTCAGCGCTGTGTAATTCTGAAACGAGAAAATTGTAATTAAAAGGATACATACGTTGAACAGAAGTCTTAGTATATTAATATACAGACAGAAGCGTCAATTGCTTAATGCTCTAAGGTTCAGTCTGTGAATCGAAAGGTCGTAGGTTCGAATCCACCATACGTCTATTGACGTGAACCATCTCCTAGCATAGTGGTCGGCAAACTTATTAGCGAAAGAGAAGAAATATGAACATTACAACAATTAAAAAAAAATAGGATCCAAATCGGCTTGTTTAGTAAACTTTTATTAGACAAAATAATTGTTTATTAAATATTTATTGCTATAATTTTTTTAAAAAAGAAAGTTAGCAATATTTCTTTTTTTTTCATAAATAATACTAACATTCTTCTTAACTATTCCAATTAAGCTTATGCTTGTGCTAGGACACACACATCAATAGTCAAATGGTGGATTCGAACCTACGACCTATTGCAGACAATGTGCTTGCATCTCCTTGATAACTTTAAGTAAGTCAGTATTGTATGTTGTGCCAGAAACCGCACTTTGCCGACCACTGTCCTAGCACAAGCTTAAGCTTGGTTGGAATGGTTAACAATAACGTTAGTGTTATTACATAGAAAATAAAATTGTTTTAAGAAAAAACAAGAGTTTAGTATAAACAATGTAAGGCTGAACGCAATATATATTATATATGATTCCTTTATACCTGACTTATGAGAGCAGCAGTCACATCTACATCAGCTTTATCAGGATAAGGTCTGGTGATCTTCTCCACGCCGCCCCACGTTTGTGCCCAAATGTTGCCTGCAAAAATTCGACAAGAACATTTAAAACAAAGATATACAGTTTTTTTAAATACCAAAGCAGTAGCTGGAAAATCACCATTTACTAGTATAATTAAAGAATAAAATAACGTGGCTAAATATGAGATAGAAAGCCCTATATAACTACGAGTATTATCATCATCAAGTGCCTGCGGTAGTCCACTGCTGGACATAACGTTTCTCTTTGGTTACGGGGCGGGGCGGAGGGGGGGAGGGGAGTCTTCGACAAGATCTTATGTGAGGCTTACTCAATAAAAACCCCCCCGGTGGCCCAGCCGATGTCGCCTTCTTCCCGGGTCCACTTCAGCGGACGACAAAGGCACCCACCCTTGTCACCCAGTGAACCCGAGGCCCCTTTTAATCGCCTTCTACGACAGGCAGGGGATACCGTAGTGTTGTTCTACGAACCCAGATCTACAGGGTTGGACATAATCTGTAACTATACTGATTTTGCCCACTTGATAGGAAAAGTGTCAACCTTTGAGAAGGCGTACCATATCATGATCGATTGTGTCCGGAACGAGACTGAAAGACTGTGTAATAGCATTCTAGCTTTTCCGCAATCGGATCACGCAAGAATGTTACGCCGTGTCGTTAAAGCCTGAGATGAAGATTTCCCCTTATATTTATAATTTTTGTTTTCTGTTTAGTTATATATGTGTTATTGTACCATTTTGTAAAATACATTGTGAAGTTTCTGATGAGGGTGATATAAGATATAATAGTAGCTTAGTACGCTACAATCTCCAGCAGGCACTGATGAAAATTTATGTTTAAATTTTAAGTGCGGGATAAGACGTGCTTGGTAGTGCAGGAAAACATCATAAGAAATCCGGTAAGTTTTTTAAAGAAAGTGGAGAGATTATAAATCCAGACCCAAACAAGAAACATTTCAAATCCTTTGCATAAAGGAAAATAAATAAATGCATTAAAAACCTACTCCATTTTGAAAAAGGAGCTTGAAGTTCGATCAAAACTAGTATTAAATAGCTTTCTTACCTAATAAATGTGCGGGAATGGGCCCTTTCGCAGGCACTACACTATCACCATATTTGAGCCTCAGGTGTCGCCGGACATACGCGTGTATCTGCTGATATAGAGGCTTCACCTGCTTCCACAGTGCCAGGAACTGATCTTCACTGTCCGCTTCCTCATACTCGCCGAGCCACCACTCCGCTGCTGTGTCGTAACCTGCCGATAGGAATTGTAAACTTTAAAAAACTGATTCGATGTTGTTACCTTAACATCGAAAAGATTTCTTTAGTGGATGGTATGTATGAAAGAATGAATGAGATAGAAAGAGGAAAAATTCTTATATATTTAAACGAGCAATTCTTGTATATCTATAATATACATAATCTATATCTCGTAAACGGCTCCAAAGATTTTCATCAAATTTCGGGCGGGGGATAATTTCGGTAATTTAGATTTAATTTTTAGGAAAATTTCGTTTTATCTACATTTAGGGTATACAAAGAAAACTTCAGTAGATGGCGTTGCTGAGCCACAAACAGTTAGTCAATGAATTTAACGTTAGATAGTTAGTTAAGAAAATCAATTTCAACCAAAATAGTTATAAAACACGTGTATCATATAGTGATGAGTGAGAGTGAGTGAGTGATCAATATTCACGTCAAAAAAAATATAGCACGTGGAGATAGGTTTTATTCTGTTCCAACAGTCAATGGTAGAACATACAGAAGAAATAGATCACAAAGCTTGAAATAAAAAACTGGTGCAGTCACTCAGTTAAGGCCAGGAAACTTTAACGGGATCGAAGAGTGAGATAAATATAGAATTAGACGAACTATCTGGAAGTAATTCTAATTTAAATTTTTTGAATTACGTTTAAAAGATTTACGCCTACGTTTTTTATTAGTATGTCCGTAAGATCGTCACATATTATTCATGTTTCATCATTATCTAATTCGTATCTAAATATAATTACCAAAAAACATGATGTACAAAAAATAACGAGCAAAACGGTCATCCGGATGCTGTGTACTACGTTTGTTCACAAGTACTATGAAACGACAAACATGTATGTGAAGATGTATAGAAGTGCAAAAAAGTGTGAAAGTGCGAGAGAACTATGCCAAGGCCGTGAAAATAGCAATCTCTGCTTAAACCTTTGCGTCATGGGTTTGAGTATCTACGTAATAAATACGATAAAAGAAAAACGTCGATAACCTAATAGCTTAGGGTAGCTTACGGTTAGCGAATCGTAAGGTCGTAGGTTCGACAAGCCATAGCTTAGGTCGAATGGTTAACAAGAATGTTAGTAATTTTTTTTGATAAAAAAAAGAAATATTGCTAGCTTTCTTTAAAAAAAAATACAATTATAATAATTGTACCATTTAACTTAGCAGCTTCGTTGTTCATCGCAACGTATTCAGTGAAGTTGCCGCGGGAAGGGGCGCCGGCTGCCTTATGCCATTCAACCCATGTATACTTCATCTCTTCAGGATCTTCACTATTTGCGAAGACATTTGTCACCTCTGAAATATTTACAAATATTCTAATACATGTTTAAATTGACAATAGATTACAGTAAAACGGAAAATTGTGGGTTCTGAAACAGTTAAATATCTAATAATAATTTATTTACTATTTTAAAAAACTGCCTTCAAACGTATTACTGCACACAATGGTTACCCAGTTAGGGAACCTCTTATAATAAACACTTTTTTACTGACGTTTTTATACGGATTAAAAAAAACAAGAATAACGTTGTGTCGCTGTGTAATCAAGAAACCACATTTAAAATGTATTCCTTTCACATTGACATCACTGACAAGTCAGAGCTATGGAGGTTACATATAAAAAAATAAATGTTATTATTAAATGCATTTATTTATGGAAATGTATTCTTACCGGGTTCAACATGCAAGTCACACTTGGTTCTATCCTTGTAATCGCAAATAGTTGCCTTTGCGTACGTGGCCTGCATATTATTGACGGCTTGTATGAGCCTCTGGTTCAAATCTTCCGGCAGCGCGGACGTCCCCAGCTGGGAATACTTCTTGAACATCCTCTTCAGATCGTCATCTTCAAACTCATGCCAGAGGTACGTCATCGTCTCTTTCCAATACTCTTTCTCTTCTTCGGCTACTTCTAAAAAGACTTGCATCTGAAATACAAAGTATCACTAGTCTGATAGGCTTGTTTATTAAGACATCGTGAGGAAAGTTTCCTCACATGTTAGAATTTTTTCTGAAACATGTGAAGTCTGCCAAACTGAGTGGCGCACTATGCCCTTATACTCTTGTTTTATTTCTAATTTAAATTAAGTTTAGTTATTATTATAAACAATTTTTTAATCGTTTCACCTTTTCGGTTAACCGTTTAAATTTTTTTGAGCCGTGGTAGCTCAGTGTCCGGGCGGTCGGCTCAAGTTGCATAGTACACTAGCAACCCGAGTCCGATCCCCGGTGCCGGCACCTATAAATTTGTTGTTGCAATTTTAAAAAATTACGGAGCTATAGTTTATAAGCAACATTACCTGTATTTGTTCATTATAGGTGGTAATATTGCTCTCGTAGTTCCAACTGGCAATGGTTCTCTTATTCCTGGCCTTAGACGTGAGGTCATCTAAGTTCCTCATGTAATTACGACCGGCCGCTTCCTCTGCCGCCCGCTCCGCCGCGCGACCTTGCGCCGCCACTATGAAAACAGATGCTATAGCCCCAACCAGGGCTAACTCGCCCAGGATCTTCAACATCATCTGCAAAATAGAATATAATATTGACACGTATATTTACGAGTAAACACAAACACCGGCTTTAAATAGTGCAAGATTATAACGAAATAGAATTAATCACAACCTAACCACTCTCATCAAACTACCTTTGAAGTACATTATTTGTAATAAAATATGACTAATTGAAATCCGTTTGCGTGATATCCAGTTATTCCTCAATTTATCGCACACATACTGAATGCAAATTTAAGACAATGCTTAAAAGGAAACTGCTTTACGTGCAATCTATGTTCATTATTGCAAATTCGCTTGGTACGGTTATAGTTCCTTTTTGTACCTTACACCAGGGATGTCCATGTAAAATATATATCGATGTATTTTTCGATATAATATATCGCAGTGATGTATCGATACGATATATTCCATATCGTATCGTTTGTTTATAAAAAAAACCACGACACAGATAATAAAATTTATACAACTAGTACGCGCGCAATACTACCTTTACATGGAACTTATATACTCTAAAAGATATATAATACGTGTATAAATAGTTATATTTACCTATATTATATATAATAAAATAGTAGACGAACATAATATTTTCATAAATAAATATATTATTTAAAAAAATTAAACGTATATAGTTTAAATTATATATTGAAATATTAAAAATATTGGCTTGTTGTTACCACCGATGTAACGGAGATATTAATCTCTTTGTAACTTTAACATTATATATAAAAATATAAATAATCAGTAAAGTAATTGACATAGTACATTTTCATTGTCCTTTTCTTGAAAAGCTGACACGAACAAACATACAAAACTAAGATTAAGAACTTACTCTTTGCGGATCGTAACAATACGTGCGAACTATAGCGGGCGACTAAAGAGCCGACAAAGATACCGTTACATAAGTAAACTAAGAACTCGGCAAAAACAATTATGTCAAGGTATTTATTTGGATCAACAGACAACTACAATAACATGTTTAGCGGATTTGTGTGTCAAGTAGAAAATGGACAGTGACAGGATTATGAACACGCAAAACCATTTTGAAATGCACACACAAAAACCGACTACAAATCGACGTAAACTTCAAACACGCAGATGCCCTCTTGGAATATAACAAAATATAATAAATCAGAACCAAACCAAACCTCTCATCAAACTACCCTTAAAGGCTATCCTTTCCAATAAAAAAATTATAACGACTCACTATTTATATATATAACGACTAACTATGTTATATTTAGTTATATAAAGAAAGAACACATTTAATTTTTATGTATACTTATTTATTGCTTTACTGACAACGAAGAGCACTCCGCCAACCAAAACCATCGCTTTTATATTCTACCCCCTCCTCTCCTCTCCTCGCCTCGCCCCCTCTCCCCTCCTCGCCTCATCATCTGCGCTCCCACCTCTCCCCTCCACCGCGTTATTCGCTCCCATATCCGCTCCTCACCATTCCTTCCGTTACAAAATATTCATCGAAATCTGATATTGAGTTATTCGTCCATTTTTCAGGCACATACTTAATGCAATTTTAAGATTTATGTTTTTCTCATTGATGTCATTTTCCGAATTGGATAAAATTGAAATAGTTGAGCTTTCATAAAATTCGATTAAACAATAAAATAACAAACATACAGACGAATTGGGAAACTCCTCCTTTTTTAAAGTCGGTTAGAAAAAATAAAGAAGAATTGAAAACCTACTCCTTTTTTTGAAGTTGGATAAAAACTGAAATCTCATTGGCACAAGACGTGTGAAATTCCAACTTCTTACTGTCACATCACAAGTCAAATGATTAGACTTTAGGCTATCACAAGATACTCATATAATAGTAATTCCGAAACCCTGATAAGGACTCCAATACAAATGATCTTCAACTATTAGGCAATTTTATCAATTTGACTGACAGGCAAGACAAAGTATTACGGAATACTTAGTTCACATTCGTTATCAATACGCTCAGATATCAACAGAACAGTGCATCACTCGAAATGTTGATAATATAATGTAAGATATTTCCAAAAGAGCTTGTTTAAAAACGTAAGAGAATGTATATTTTTTAAATTTATTTAATAGAAATCACAGAATGGCAGTGTTACCGTTTAAAATTTCATCTTAGTTATCTTTAATACAGTTATCTGGATCTTTAATACGCAATCGTTTCTTTTATAGAAAATGAAAAAAAAAATGCTAATTAAACATATAATATATTTGACCTATACAACCTGTTCCAGCTAAAGAAAACATATAAAATGAATTTTCTTAAAATATAAGTTACATTTTTAGGCGAATTACTAGTTACTAATGAGATATTACGATGCGCATGCACGATGTAACAACACGTAAATACCAAAACGGGAAACCTTAAATCAAATCTACCCTAATTAAAATTCCTGTCAAATATATTAACTCATTAGAAGCCATTTAAGAATCAAACCACTAACTCGGTTCGAATCAGATCGAAGGTCGAATGGTTAATTACTAGGAAAAAATCAACACAACTCACAAACAGAACTTTCTTAGAGGTTTCACTGCAATATCCACAAGGCATATTACGTTAAAAAATAAAATAAAATCAAAGACACTTCAGGTAACAAATACTCCCAGCAAACTGAAAACAATTTCAGCTATAAGGAGGCGCTTATTTTTATGTAAATGAATTAGTATGTTGCTCTGTCTGTCATGCTTGTGGAGAATTTGTAGTCTTTTGTCTACCCACAACGACAGCGCCGAAACCAATGTTGGAATGGACGATGTTATGTTATAAGGAATCAATGATATATGAAAAGAACAAGTAAATTTAAATTTAAAAACAAAAACCGCATTCAAATCAACGATAAATATATAAATATGAACTAAAATGTAAAATAATTCAAAGGGATTGTTGTCAAGCATTTATATAAGTAGTACCTGCTAGTCACGTACTATTTCTAGAACTTTCCCGGTAGGTATACCTTTGTCACTTAAGGTTATATACATAAGATTAACATGGAACCTAATTGAAAGTGACCAGTTTCCAACAAAAAAAAATGAAATCGCTTTATAAACGACATAGTAATAGAACTCCTCCTTTTTAAACTCAGTTGAAAGATGAATAAAAAGTTGTATAAAATGAAATGCAAAGTATTTACAAAAAGAGGAAAGCCACATTAAGGGTCATTTACTGTCATAAAAATAACAAACGCTTCCCACTACCTGTGAACGATATAAAGTTTTCATTTAGGTATTCTACCTGGGCCCCGAATTAACATGGACTGCAAATAATATAAACTACATAAATTTTTACGTACTACGTATATATTATTAATTTATTAGCACATTTTGCATAATGTTATCGTTGACTTTAAAATCTTTAACGATGTCATGAACATGTTATGCTTTTTATGTTGTTTTAAAAATTCATACAATTGTGACTAATTTAGATTTATGTATGGGACAAAACATTCATTGACCAAATACCAAGATCATCTCGTATACACCACAGCAACTTTCCAATGATCCATTAATTCACATACGTGAAATAACAATGACACATTTATAGAAATAATATAACTAAACATAATATTTATATAATAAAATAATATAAGGAATGGAAAAGGATAGTCAACATAGTCAATAAAATTCAATTTAAATTCGAAAAATTAAATAAATTATCTTTGTATAGGTTGCCCTTTTCCTCGGCTCTTAGCCGGTGTTTCTGGTGACGGTGCATTCCGTCTTGATACTTCAAGAAAAACAAATACCACTTCCCAATCGCTATTATATAGATAAAAATATATAAATATTATATTAAATAACAATATTTTTATTTATATTAATAAATAAAATGTGGCGTCCTTTACGTATACTTAGAAGAGTGAATTCTGAAAAGGACTCATGTCTCTCAGAAACTAGTGATACTAGTCCTGAAAAACATTGACAGATATTACCTGTCACCCTTCTAAGTATATGTAAAGAACGCCACAAGCTCAATTATACTGCAGCACTTGAAAAAGCAGAAGTAGTATACGCATAATTTTTATAACTGCAGCTTTAACCTGTTACTGTCATCATAACGCGCCTAAAGAAGTATAACTCCAAAAAAACAAAAAAAAATAATAAAAGCAAATAATAATAATAAACAAGTCGGTCAAATCAGATCATAATACTATTAAAATGTTAAAAATTGATAATGACTTGAATCATATGCCTTTCGACCCTCACATACGATGAGCACTGACAGAAGACGATAAATATATTTAAATAAGCTAAATACTTCTAGAACTATTTTTCACGCCACTGTTTAGAACAGTGAAAAGTTATTGATGTAAAACTTCCAATTGAGAACATATTTTAAATACATTTGATATTAAATATACTGAAATAATATTGTTGTATATAAAAAAGTATGTGTGATATATATATAAATAATATCCAAGGTCCAACTCACCAGTGAGATCAATCGGTGACGACGCCAGATATGCAACTAAGTGAGACCGGATAAATTTCAATATTTATCAGCAATTCAATGATAGTCGGGCGTCATGTTTTTTTTCCTTTTCTTGGTTGTTTGTTTATCAATTAATGATGTGATCTTATCGTATGTGAATCTCAACGAACATTTGATGTCACTTATTTTTTTTTAAGAACTTCTTTCTGATGGGTTTTCGATGTTAACCCTAAAGTTTTATTAATTTCATCGACGAGAGATCACCGAGCTTTAAATTAACAATTATTATAATTAAATTAAGAAAAAGTTCCCCTAGAGGAAATGGCTTGGTAGTCCAAGCGATTTCCTCTCAGCATTATGGGACCAGAATACATGAAAAGATCGAACCACGACAATTTCTGTTCAGTTCAGTTCTGCCGAAGCTCGTTCGATAAGAAAAGACCCCGCCTTCTGGTGGGAAGATTTTGATAAATATTTCCCTCCTGTCAAAGAAAAGGTATTGCACACTAAGCGAACATACAAGTATCAAAATTATAATCGAGATATAAGAGCAGAGTCTTATTACCAGCTTGAGTATTTTTGTTTTAATTCTTCAATCTAATAAGAGCCTTGTTTGAATATATAACTGGTTTGAGGTTGATTAATTCATGGGAACAAACTCTTCGTGCCTTCTCAGAGACCGTTAAGTCTAGTCTGCTTATCTGTAAAATATTATTAAATTACAACAAGCAAATCCTATAGAACTTGTTAGTACTAACACTGGAAACAACGTAATACCTAATGTTTTATTAAAATGACATTGGGACAAGGGACGCATGATCGTCCACGTTTTCCTTATACATTAGCAATGAATAAAACATATATACTGAAGCATTTCGAACGCTATTCCAAAGACACAACGTTCTTAAATTCTAAATAGGACGCATTTAAGTGAACCATTCTTTATGTGTTTATATACCCTTTATGAATTTAATTATGGATTGACGGTCAATTTAATAAGACAAAAGAAACCTTGGTTACAGATAGTACAAGTTTGACAACCAATTATTTGAATTGTGTTCATTTGTGTTGCTTAGTGGCTAAGCGTTCCTTTTACAAATCTTATGGTCTCGAATTTTACATGTTCAACAGACTTCAAACAAGGAGCAGGTTCTCATCACTTGTCTGTATGTATTTTCTTTTTACCGCTTAAAGTTTCGACTGAGTGAACCGATTGTGATGATTCTTTTTTTATTTGAAAGCTGGTGCTTTCCATGTGGTGGTTTCGGTCCAATTTCGACAATGGCGTCCATAAGAAAACTATACGAGTCTTAATTTTGCATGTGCAATTTGTATATGCGCAGCAAATACAACAGGCAAAGCCAACCGGGATCCCTCCCTCGCCCTGAGCCGTCGCAGTGCACGGACCAGCCGATGTCGCCTTCTTCCTGGGTCCACTTTCGCGGACGACAAAGGCCCCCACTCTTGTCGACCAGTCAACCCGAGGCCCCTTTTAATCGCCTTATACGACAGGCATGGGATACCGTAGTGTTATTCTACGCGCCCAGAACTACAGGGCTAACAAGCCCTGAACTACAAGGCTGTAATATGAACTTACCTTAAGAATACCTTCACCCGTTACTCCATGGAGACGAGGCAACTGTGGCTAAGACACATTCGCAAAACACAAGTGACATAACACTGCTGGAAACCAGCAGGCCATATTGACAGAAGCTGATGACGATGTGAACAGACACGAATTCTAACATTTTGTATTGAATCCGTTTACAAAGAATAAAACAACGAGTATATCTTAAAAATGTTTAATATATAGCTCGCCTACATAAATTAGACTAAGTGTAAGTACGTGTAAGTGCGTCACGTGTCGCGCGCCTCCGCCTCTAGCGCCGCGCGCTGCTCGCTCGTGCAGTACTCTGTCACGGACAAACATACTGTTAGTTACATATACATACGCTCTTACGTTCTTTTAATCAGAGGTAGACAGAGACAGCTTTCACTAAGCTTATTAGGTTTGATGCAATGTTAAGTGCTGATTTACTACGCGCTCGGTGGCGAAGGAAAACATCGCGAGGAAACATAACAAGAGAGAAAATTTTCTAACACATGTGAAGTCTGCCAAACCGCCCTAGGCCCGTGCACAGAGGAGAATGACAAGATGTACAGAAAAATGTATTAATATTTTAGACCCCTTCATAGTCGATGTTCCGCGCGTCCGAACGAAGCGATTTGAGTCATCGGTCATCGTGCGTACAGCGAAGGAGTGGAACTAATTGCCGGCGTCAGTCATTCCGTCCAAGTTCGACGTGGGAGCCTTCAAGAGTAGAGTAAATAGGAATTTACTAAACTAGCGCGTACCATCATCATATGTGAAACTCTAACTATATGAACATCATATTGTGAACCTTATCCTTGCAAATTAAAAAAATACATATTTATTTATATAAATATATATTTTTTTTAATTTATTTATTTCCTTTTTTATCTATTTATTAAAATCAGGTGGCATCGTGGTCCAGCACTAGTTTATAGCCCATAAAAAATACTTTTTAATTAAAATCAAACTTTTTGGCACAAATCTAGCTGTAACTTGTTTTTTTTTTCAAGAAAAAGACAGCCAGTGTGATATTTTTCTTAAAACCCAATTAAACAGGTATTTTATTAATGCAATGTGCAACAGCGAGCCACTACTTTTTTTTTCACCGCCGCAGGTTAAAAATGAATGAAATACTTTTTGAAGAACAAAAATGTTAAGAAGACATCTTTTTTCTTAATGTTTTCCAACTAAATTTATAAAAATGATATTTGAATATGGTACATTAACTATTCGACAGTACGTTTGCCTTATTTTTTGAAAGTAGTAACAGAACCTCAAAGAGGTTTCGATTTGAGTCTGACGGGATTCTATGATTGACATTTATGATATAAGGTATGGTAAATTTAATTTCATTTTTAATCGTTGGCTGAATAATTGATCATTCATTCATTTCCTTTACTTTATGTTTGATAAAATCGGATTTTAATTTAAAAAATCTTTCACTTTATTTCATATAAAAACCATGTCCTAAAAATGTCAAACACAAACATGTAAGAATCGTCCAATTTGGTGCAGTAGTTCGGAAGTTATGCGCGTAATACAAACATTCATTATATATTTAGATATAATATAATGTGTAATAGGTTTCAACTGTAGCTGGTACTTACGTATTTTACTAGACTCCCATCCGATGTATTCACCGGTGCGCTGGTTCTCAGCCTGCAGCCACTCGTGCAGCGGCCGGAAGTACTCCAACAGACCGTCGGCCCTCATCGCCCTCTGTCCAGTGAGTGCCTCCATCGCGTCGGGCCAAGGTTTGGATGAACCCATTTTCAACATATTTCTGCCATAATTTTTCTTTTGCACATAATCAAATTTTATAAACACATAAATATAAAAAAAAGAGTGATTTCCCTATGAAATTCACTGTTCTATTTTAGACAATTACATAAATATATAAATACAAATACATGCACAAATACGTTATCAGAAATCCTCCACAATATTAACCGGCAAGCGTCAATAGCCTCGTTAGGGAACGGTCTGCGAATCCTAAGGTCTCCTAACACAAGCTTAATTTTGATTGTAATGGTTTATATAAATCAGAAAACAAACAGTTCCACAGCGCATAATCGAATTTAAATCTAACAGCATAGCTAAGTCAATTATAGACCCTGACCTTAGATTCTCATTTAAACCCCTCCTCTCTTTCACCACATCAAGGTACTGACGCCACGACAAAGAAGGCAAGTTACGAGGCTGTCACCCAGTGGCACAACAAACTGGTAAAAAAACTTACGACAATGCATTCCCGGCTGCCACGCTTTGGTAAATATCGCAATCGACGAGCTTCTTGGTGAGATCTTCGGGGACATACTCTCCGGCAAGCTGGCACAGGGCGCGGTGGAATTGGAACTGGATGATGAACGACACATAGTATCTGGAATAATAAGCAATGTTACAGACATACATATTTTCTTTATTGGCAACATATACAAACACATTACAAAAAAAAATCACAGATTAAAAAAAAGAAAAGAAATTTAAAAAAGCAGGACATGAAAAGCTGCCACGTCGCTGATTTTCAGCGGTGTCCATGACTACGCAATGTCGTACGCGCGCTACTACAAGTATACTTGGTGACCGATAGAACATTTAACACTTATTCGCGGACTCTTTCATTAATCTCCTATATATTGTAATTGAATTACGAAGTTCTGCTGCCAATATTCCCATTGTTCTCCCAGCTCCCTCATCGGGCTCGTAGCTGTTCATAAGCCTGCCAATATCTATCGGCATTCTTCCGTACGATTTTAGGAGTTTCCTGGTAAATATTCATAACCCAAAGTCCTTAGCCGACAAAGTTAAAAGGGGACTTAATTGAATTATAAAAAAGAAACCTAGATGAGGTCATAAATGACAGCGCTGAGTCCACAAACTTTAGGCCAAAATCGAATTGATTATTCTTTTGTGTGATAGAAACGTGAATAATTACGTTTTGAATGTCTAGTTCGTTTCATTTTTAACAAGAAAAAGGAATTATTTGAAACTTGAAATGTAATTTTTACAAATAAATAAAATTGGTGTGTCTGTGTGTAATATTAAAATGATAGCTTTCTACTACGTGCATATGAATGTACGGTACATATACAAAAATATTTTTGTTACAATTTTTGTCTATATGTTTGTTCCGGCTAACTGGTTAATCTCCAATAACTAATTCAATAAGAAGTTACTTAGGTGTAACTACTTTTATTAAAAAAAAACAATAAATAGTTTTTATAGGGGGTAACACCGCGAAGCGCAGCTAGTTTCTTATAAAATTTTAGCCTCACCTTGCATACTCCACATCGGCAGAGACGTGGTACTTCGCGGCGGCATCGAAATCTTCCTCAGTCCTGTTGACTGGAGGCTCCACGCCCTGCAGCATCTCCCTGAGCCTCCAATAGTGGCAGTTGTAGTCTTCTGGCTGCGTTTCACCACGGAACACGCCGTAGCGGAACAAGTCCAACGTGTAGGCAAATGGAAGGAACACAATTTTATCTATACCCTGTAAAAGTGGAGAAAAATTCAATCAAATATTTATTAATTCAAAATGTTTTCACATAACAGTAAATGATAACTCATTAAAATGTGTTTTTTTAACTTATTTCTTTTGACTTTTGCCCCAATAAAAGGTCGTTCAACGGATGGACATTTTTATAGAAAAAGGGGCAAACGAGCTTACGGTTGCAGGTCTAAAGTGATCACCGTCTCCCATGAACGCCACTTCACTGTTGTGGACACAACACAGAAGGCGCTGCAGGTATACACACTAATCCGTGATGATTAGCTGCATTAACTGTTTATTTATTTTTGGCTTAAACAGAATGCTAAAAATCTTTCTTTGCAAAAACTCCTGACATTCTTGTGCAACAAGCTTGTGCTAGGAGGTGGTTAAGCCAACAAATAAACCTACGACCTCTTGTTTCCCCTAACTTAACCTTACTAAGTATTTAAATAAATATAGCTATTAAATCACATATTCATTCAATCTGCAACAAATATTTTTTTTTTGGAATATTGGCTTTGGTCATCTTTTCTATCTCTACAGCTCTTAGTGGACCTTGGCTTGTTCAGGCAACTTTTTCCTCGTCATCCATAATTATCAGATTTACTATACCAACATTATTGACGTCTCGATTTACACAGCCTTCCTGAACTTTGTCGCACCTTAGGATTTCTCGTCATAACATACTTAGATAATCGGCTTTATCCATTCTGTACACACCACAGCTCATAGAAGACTTTTTAATTTTATGTGCCCATCCTAGTAGTTAATTAACTTATTGTACAGTTCCAAAGTAAAATAAGGGAAATTGAAACGTGGGAGTGTAAATAAATAATTAAATAAGAAAGTACCATTTTGTAAAGTTGGTTAATTTCGGTCTGTTCGTCCTCTGCGTCTCCACTGACGAGCCCCACCCGACGCAAGTGCTTCGGCGACGACACTGACAGCGCAATCGTGTCACCGACGGCTTCGTGGAAACCTGTCACCCATTCCATACAAACAATTAGACTTAAAGTAGAATCATATTCTAGCGTAATATTGAACACACATCAAAATAATCACAACACATGTTAGCTTTATAGAATAACACGAGGAATTATCGATTTAGGATTATAAAAATGGTATCAGTTCCTACCAATAGATGGCGCTGAGATCTATGAATTAAGTCAAAGTATTTGGACTAGGCTGTATGTGCGCATTAAAGAGATTTATGAACTGTGGCCGTCGCTTCAAGCAATCCAAGTGCGATCGCCGGGGCTGGCACCAATGAATTTGTGAAGAAACTCACAGTGAGCAAACCTGTCTTACAAAACTTTCATGCATAAGGACATGTGATGTCTTCCAATCCGCATTAAGGTTACGTGGCAGACTATGCCCCTATACCAGTCTTTCAGTTGTATATATAAAATGGGGGGCGCAAATTTTTAAGGAGGCAGAAAAAGAAATAAGTTTGAAAATCAAGTAGTCAAACCGTAATTTAGGATTATTAGATATTTGTAAAGTACAGGCTGTTAGATAAGACCCATGTAAGTGACACAAAAGTGTCTGTTCTCGTCACCTGGATTGGCACCAGCTCGGAATATATTCGGTTGATGTCTATACTGCAAATAATACTGTACGTGACCCATTTCGTGATGGACTACCCTCAAGTGCTCTTTATTCATCACCGTACACATTTTGATCCTGCGTTAAAAAAAGAACAATGATTACCTGGGTTGGCTCCGTCTCGGAATATAACTGGCTGATGTTTGTACTGAAGGAAGTACTGTATATGCCCCATTTCGTGGTGAGTCGTTTGGAAATATTCATAATCTACAGTCGTGCACTGTTTGATCCTTTGAAATTAAGCCAGACATGTAAGTAAAACAATTTGGAAAAGCACAATTTGCATCGAAGGACCCACCACCAATTTAATCTAATCCTTTTCTTTTATTTATTTATTTAAGGTACTAAAACATCATATGCATACATCACACAATGAGTATTATTATCTTCTATATAATTATCTTCTTTTTTTTGTTAATGAAGAGGAAATCTTCAAAAAGATACCCCGCCTTCTGGGAGGATGGCGGCGGTTATGTGGGGTTTTTACCCACTAAAACCTCCCCGGCGTCCCTTCATGCATGGTGAGGGGCTCCGGAATCTCCAATGGATCGCACCGGAACCTCTCTGCACTGTGCTCAAGGAGAGCACTTCCTGGGGGGAGGAGGTTACTCCCTCCCCCCCTGTGCCCTCGCAGTGAAAGGTGACACGGGCCAGCCGATATCGCCTTCTTCCCGGGTCCACCTTGGCGGACGACAAAGGCCCCCACCCTTGTCGCCCAGTGAACCCGAGGCCCCTTTTAGTCGCCTTGTACGACAGGCAGAGGATACCGTAGTCTTATTCTTGAGAGCCCAGAACTAGAGGGCTGCGGGCTGGTCTGTCACCGGCCCACCGGGCGGGATGGGATGGAACAGGATCCGTTGCCTCCCACGAGGGACACACAGCTAGGGTGTGCTGCGCGGAATCTCGGTCACAGCCACAGTGGTGGCATTGCGCGGTCGGTTCGCGCCCTATATTTATCTTATACATATGACATAATGTTAGTACACAGCACTGACAATGAAACTTTATACAAACACGAAGTTAGGAATTAAAACACACAGAAAAACGAAAATCTATTGAATATCCTTTAAATACCGGATAATCTCATATTTGAACTGCACAGCGCTATCGTGGATGATGTCAACTTTGGTATTAACTTTTACCATTTTGTTGTAAAAGGGACATGTTCTTACCACAGGGGTTGGTGTATATTTCATTTCTCTGTTCTATTTTTTTTGATTATATATTAGTACATAAACTAAATTTTAAATGACCCTAAAGTGCACAAATAATAAATTAAATAAATAAAACATACTGATTAATTGAGAACCTCCTTATTGGACTTTAAAACTCCATGTTGGAGTCGGTTAAATAAAAAGTAGACCATGTCCTATTCCAGACTATAATCTAGCTCTGTGACATATTACATCTAGATCCCTTCAGCCGTTCTGGCGTGATTAAGTAACAAACATCCATCTATTACTAACTGTCATGTTATTAATTTTAGAGGCATTGGTGGATTACTTTGGACTTGATTAAGAAGGAAATTCTCAA
This sequence comes from Meandrusa payeni, assembly GCA_029286785.1. Classification (NCBI taxonomy): domain Eukaryota; kingdom Metazoa; phylum Arthropoda; class Insecta; order Lepidoptera; family Papilionidae; genus Meandrusa; species Meandrusa payeni. The sequence continues at coordinate 1,173,636 of JAGSMX010000017.1, forward strand.
TTCATCTGTATGTTTTATTATTTTTTTATGTATTTTTATTTAGTTTTTTATGTATTATTAAAAAGTTTTTTTTACAGGGTTTGATTTGTTGTCATAGGAAGTCCAGTGTTCGTGGAAACTTCTAGCAAATTGTATGAAAGCATGCTCGTGACTTGAAATATTTTTAAGATCATAACAATCAAAGACTCAAGTCAGATGAAGAAAAAGAATATAGACGTCAGAACTTTGTATAGATGTAATGAGAAATGATTTTACTTCGGGAAAACTCGGATTTTTATCGGAATATGATGACTCCCGTACTGATAATTAATGATCGTAATAAATGAGTGATATTTTCATATCTATTAATATGGAACTATTTGAGGAAGCACGATAAATACGAACTTTTCCGAAAAATTACGAAGGAAAATCTTTTCTCACAATATCTATACTATAATTAAGATACTTGGAACGGAAATTAAAGAAAGCATCCGCGCGTAGAAGCATTTTTAATGTTTCATCCGTCGCCATTGTTATGTTTTGGAGACGGTTTTTGATTTTACTAGTAAATATATTTGTTCTTAAAAATATGTAGACATACCTGAAATCTTCCCCATCATAGAAATCCCACGCTGACGCGTGACAAACGATTTCCCTATCAGTAGGCTTCTCTGTGATGGAATTTTGCCAAAACTTCTCCGGCATGGCCGTCAAGTTCAAGGACCTAAAGAACTCGTCAGACATTTGGAACATCTTGAGAGCCGTGTAGTTTTGCTCCTGCATTGCCTGAGTGATGTCCACCTCTTTCTTATCGGGGTAAGGACGGGTGAAGGACTCTATGTTGTTCCACGTTTGTGCCCACATATTTCCTGGAAGTTTCACATCATTAAAATGTACTGTCGAGTAATCCTGTAAAGTTTGGTGACGATCGGAGCACTCCTCTTTTTGAAGTGTCAAACAAGCCATGCGTTGTACTTTTATTTCTGACATTAACTTGAGCCCGATATGTTTTTATATAAGTGATAAGAATGATATTGTATTTACTGATATGTACATGGTCAAGATCATTACCTACGCCGGTAATGATCTTCACCCGCTCGAGAAGAGAATGAATAATTTAATATATTGTGAGAATTAAATTATAAATTTGATGATGTAAGTTTATTGTTTAAATAAAATAAAGCAAAATCTAGCCCGGCGAAGCGGGCTGGGTACACTAGTAGTTTATATATGAAATATCGTTACCTAACAAATGCGCAGGGATAGGTCCCTTGGGCGTAACCACCTGGTCTCCATACTTGTCGCGCAGCCGCTTGCGGACGTATGCGTGCAGCTGCTGGTACAGCGGCTTCACGTCCTCCCACAGCTTGGCCAGCTGCTGCTCGAAGTCCGCCACTTCGTACTCCGACTGCCACCATTCGGCTACGTCTTTGAAATCTATAAGATGATACAGGTCGCATAATGAAATAACTTTTGACCAAGTAAAAAAAATACCCACGATTTAATATAATATCATATTATATCTTATAATATATAGAGTAAATAAGACTGTAAATTGATACGGGACTATACAGAAAGCAAAAAAAAAACAAAAAAACATTAAATTGTTTTTAAAGCATTAGATTGAGAAACTCCTCATATCTCAACCAACTTCAAAAAAGGAGGTTCTCAATTCGTTGTTTTCCATGTTTTTTTGGTGAGCTGATTTTATTGATTCTTTTTTTTTATTTGAAAACTGGTGCTTCCCGTGTGGTCTCATTCCAATTTGGTCCTATTCTAACATTGGCATCCATGGGATAGCCATATCTAGTCTTAAATTTCCATTAAGTATATGCTCGACAAATGGAAGAATAACTCAAAATAACGCCAAGCGATTTCGATGTCTCATTTTTTAATATTCCTATTCGATTTGAAGTCGGTTTTTGCTTGTACTCGTAAATATACTTGTTTGAAAAGAAACCTTTTCCGTCTTTTTTGGAGTCGATTAAACACATAAGTTAACAGTATAGATTCGTACCGTTAAGTTTGGCGGCTTCGTTGTCCAGCTGCACGTACTGGGTGAAGTTGGCACGCGCTCTCGCGCCAGCTACCTTGTGCCACTCCACCCACAAATGCTTCAATTCCTCCGGGTCTTGGCTCTTCGCAAATATCTCCGTAATATCTGAAAAGATAACTACGAATTTCAATGTCTTTAACATAATATTATAGTTAGTAGTTTAGTATTTATATAATCGAAATTCTTTAATCGATTCCTTATTAAATTTGAAATGCCATCCAACCATCTCGTAGAAGCAGCCTGTCGTTGGCAATACGTCGCCACTTTCCTCTATCTGCAGCCGTGTGTAACATTGCTAACATAGGTTCTCTAAAACTTGAAAGAGATTGCATTCTCAAATCAATAAAAAATTATCTATAAATATGTATTATTTTCAGAATGCCAGCCGTGTGAAGCCGGGGCGGGTTGCTAGTTTAACATAACTCACCCGGTTCCAAAGCCAAGTCACATTTGGTCGCGTTCTTAAATGAGCAAATCTTCGAAGTCGCGTAATTTGATTCCATTCCCGATACAGATTGCATGAGGAGCTTATATTTGTCATCGGGCAATGCGGATACGCCTAATTGACTGTACTTCTTAAACATTCTCCTTAACGTGAAATCTTGGAAATCCTGCCACTTGTACATCTTTGTCTCCTCCCACGATTGCTTGTCCAGCTTTGAGAGCTCTAGCTGAACTTGTATCTGGAATATAATGAACATTTTCAATTCATTACTTTAGAATTTTTAGACGTTATCGCAATTTGAAAATCACCTTACCAAATTTGGACTATATTTAGGAAGTAGGTTTAGGGTTAAGAATTTTTTTTCACTATTAAGACAAAACAAGTCACAATAATAAATAAATAATGAAAGAAAACAATAAATTCATCACACGAAGAAGTAAGGAATCACCTTGGATGGAAAAGATCAGTTTTTGGTGAGAAATTCAGCAAGGTGAATTTTTAATGCTTAGCGCATTAAGTCTTATTATTGAGGTGTGAGAGCATTTTATTTTACAGTTCTCACGTTGGATATGGCAAGGTAGCTAGTTCGTCGTTCGCTGCGTTTTTGAATATGTTTAACTATAGGAAAACAAAAGTTTGAACTGTTTTCAACCGACTTAAAAAAGGAGAACCAAAAACCGACTAAGAATCAAATCGAATAGAAATGTTACGAAATAGAATTAATCAGAACATATCCAAGCTCTCATCAAACTACTCTTAAAGTACAACTTTTCCATTAAAAAATGTTCGGCTACTCATTCATTCGTCGCGCACATACTTAATGCAAATTCAAAACTTATCACTACTGAGAGACCAAATTGTATACGGGGTCAAACAGGAAGTATCCAGCTTTTAAGTAAGAATCATCAGAATCGGTTCACCCAGTCGAAAGATACCAGGTAACAAACAAATAGACGTATTGAGAACCTCTTCCTTTTTTTGACGTTGGTTAAAAAAAACATTTCATTACAGTATTGTAACTCAAAACTCACCCGCTGTTCCTCATTTTCCTTAGTTATATTTGATGTATACGCCCATTCGGCGACACTGGCGCGGTTCTTCCTGAAACCTGCCATTCTGTCCAGCTGCAGAATGTACTCCCGACCCTCGTGCTCCAGAGCCTCGAGGTCTGGGTCGCGGCCCTGCGTGGCGACTACGAAGACAGCCACGATAGCTGCCACGAGTAAGGCGCCACCGCCGATTTTCAACATGGTCTGGAAATATATAAATTAATTAGTTCATTGCTCAAAGTAGATCCACAGGAAATTGGAATTCAGTCTCCTCCTGAGAATTGTTTTAATACCTTCCAGTAATAACGGTAAAGGAAACCTCTGAACAATAGGGAAACGAATTTACCTACGCGAGAAAAATATTGTCCCTCGACTTCAGCTTCTATGTTAAGTACTTTTTCTGTAACAGCACCGATTCTGCCCTAAGTGCTAAAATTATTAAACTTAAAGAATTAGTTGATTAAATAATCGATTTTAAATCAGTATTATATTATAGCTGACAACACCATATGTTTAGTATGCACTTTAATCTTTGCATAAGGGACTATTTGAATGTTCAAAATTTCACTGAGCAGGAACTACTAGGACTTCGAATAGTTCTTACAATTTGACTGTACAAAGCTTCAATTCCTCTTCAATTATTTTAATTATTTGGGAATCTATCATTAATCAACGGATTATTTTATTCCGAATAAATAATTCGAATATAGAAAAATAATATGATTAATCTAATAAAATAAGGATATGTTTATTATTAATTAAAAAATTAATAATAATTCATTTGAGAAAAAATCGGACACAATAGGATCATACTGAATTCTTATGTTAGTTTTCTGTGAGGGTACAGTAGTACCTATGCAACATTTTAAAAACACTAAAATTTTATCCTATAAAACAAAAGACAACACTCACTATATCACGTATATAACAAAATTAGTTCGATAATATACATAAAGTAATATAAAATATTTAAAAATATATAAAACCACGTTTTGCTGCTGTCAAATTGATATCATATGAGACAGATATTAAAAAAAGGTTTTAATGGTTTTTTAATCTTAATGACTCCTTGAAGTTAAAACCGCCACGTTTCGAACGCCTTTAGAGGTAACGAAAAAGTCGGAAAAATAATTTTATTACAATTTTTTTAAATCACTTAGTTTTACGCCGTCTCAAGGTTTACTTTTAATTAAATTATTTATATTGAGGAAATCAGTTGACCTAAGATATATAGATGTGAAGCAAATAGGCTATAACGATGGTAAATACAAAACTACATAATGATGGCTGTAGATAAGTCGTGTTAATTTCCTTTATACGAGTATCTATATTATAGCCAAGGATAGCTGACAGCTAAGATTTCCGCAAGCCATACACGAGCGACGATGCGCGTCCAGCCGAGACGAAACTGCCAAGGACCATTTGATACTCATCCAATTTTAAATTGTACAACTAAATTGATTTTGTATTACACATCTTTTTTACCTCCAACTAAACAACGGTTACAACAAACAAAATCGCGGTTGCCAGTGTTATATATATGTTACCGGAAATGTATGCAATCAAGGAATTGTATACAAATCCTAGGAAATGTATTATAATACTTTGTCAGTCCATATAGCTATTCTCTCGAATGGCATTTGGAAGTACATAATACTTTATTTTTAAAACACACACATTTTGCTGTAGCACAGTTTTTCTTGCAAAGGCACTTCTTAAATCCCTGGCCGGTTCCAGTGGTACCAATCTGATAGAGTTCATCATTTAAAGTATTATGTACTTCCAAATGCCATTCGAGCTTACCCTGCAACAATAAATAGCTATATGGACTGACAAAGTATTATAATATAAAGATTTACTATTATACTTTTTTACTATGACACATTTCCTAGGATTTGTATACAATTCCTTGATTGCATACATTTCCGGTAACATATACAATAATAATAATGACAATATATTAATTAATTGCCTACACAAGAATATTTACGAGCAAAAATCTATATCAAATCAAATCAAACGTTAAACGCTATTATGTACGAAAGGCCTCTTTATATTTACGAATTACCGTAGGAATATTAGGAAATAGATTTAATCAGAACCTTACCAAACTATTATCAAACTACTCTTGAAGTACATCCTTTCCAATAAAAAAATAATTAAATTGGTTGGCGTGATATTGAGTTATTCGTCCATTTGTGGCGCACATACTTGATGCAAACTTTAGACTTTAATGTTATCATGGATGCCACTGTCAGAATTGGAAAGAGTTATATGAGACCATACAGAAATCACCGGCTTTAAAGTAAAAAAAAGAATCATCAAAATCAGTTCATTTTTTTTTTTTTTTAATTTATTTAATACATTTTACAATAAGATTTACACTATAAAGAGCATCCCAAAAACCTATCCCAGGTTTGTCTGGATGCTCACCATTCAGTCCTCGTCCATTTTTATAATAATACTGATTTAAAAGAAAATACCGCAACACCTCGTCACGAGCCGAATACATCCCACCGAAAGAACCTCAAAAACATTAAACATAAGAAATATGGTCGAATTGAGAACCGCCTTCCCCTATTGAAGTCGGTTAAAAAGAAAGCGTAATCTGTAATGTTTAATGTTTCCAATATGTTACTTCGTAAATATACTTGTCCTATATAAATAAATTGACTATAATCTGATGATAAAAAAAAATATTTGCTCCACCAAAATAATATAAATATGTAACTAACCTAAGCCTTAAAATTTAACGTTTTATTTTTTTTCTACTTTTTTACTTTTTAAAACAAACTCGTAACTATTTATTTCCTTTGTTAGTAAATTTTTCATTTTAGAAATAAGTTTCATTTTAGAAATAAGTTTCATTTTAGAAATTAGTTAAGTAGTGTTGTTTATGTTGTATGTATTTGTGAATGATGTGTTTTCCTATAATTAGTAAGGCAATTACAAGGTATTTGTGGATATATTAAATTAGCAAAGTATAATTGTACTTACTGTTGGAAAACCTTATTAAATAAAAATAAAAATGATGTATTTTCTGAACTAACAAACTTAAATTTAGTATAAAAAACAATTACACCGCACGCTTCTTACGTGTAAAATAAACTAAAGGGTCCGCCATAATAGTAAATATTACGCAAACTTTACAACAATTTGCCAATACTTCTTATGCATACCGCATAAGAGGATAATCAACAATAATATATTAAATAAAGTATACAGGTTAAGGCGAACTTGAGAACAGTAAAACAAGATGTTTTACTGGTGCAATAATTTCTACAAGAACGAACAAATAACTTATGTCAACTTTTAATCTAGAAAGGAAAAACGTATAAATTCAAGATATCTAATTGTTACCATCATAAAAACTAAAACTGATAAAATGTAATGTAGGCCAAATGCATTAGTGACTCTCGTTACAAAGTTAATCATAAATCTGTTTTACTCCCACTACTACAACTAAAAAAAATTATAAAAATCTAGAATAGTATTTTCCCTTGATCAAAGGCAAGAACAACACTGACCCTCTTCCAAAATTTAAGTACATAAGCATAACAGAATAAATCAAAAATAAAGTGAATTATGAAAACTTCGATCAAATGTATGTAAATAGACGACCAAATATGTTATAACTAGACATTGGATTTTATGCGTCAAAATATGCAGAGAAAATATAATACACAGTTAAATTCTTTATTGCTCAATTTTACATCAATTACAAATAATTCAATAGTTACACTTAAAAGTGGACAAGGGCGGCCTTATCGTTAAAGGGTGTTAAGTCTCAAGTCTCAAGCCGTGTAGGATAGCGGAGGTAAAATAAATAGATAGGGTAATAATAATAGTCAAGAATAAATGAGTAATAACAAGAATTATTTATAACAAGGACAGAGCTCTATTTATATTACAAATAAACAAAAGCAGTAAATACAGAAATAAAACTTTTATAGTATATAAAACTTAAATTATACATAAATAAATAAGGAAAATAGTCATTCTTACAACCATCAAAGGGAAAAAGTATTTATTAATTGAAGTCACGATCATTTAAGTTATTATTTATTTATTATGCTGATAAATCTTTATTTCTGTAAAACCCGAGTTTTGAAAGAATTGAAAGACCTTTTCCGTTAGTGAATTCGGACGATTCTGTTATTTAATTGTTTCCAATATTTCAAACGAAATAAGCATTACTAATAAATAATGTACTTTAGTATAGAATAACGCTATAAAAATAGTGTTTTAACCATTTGCATATATAAACATGCAAATGATTAAAACGCTACGCGTATTAAAACGCAAGTTCTTTATTGTGTTCAAACAAAATTTAAAAAAAAAACCTTAAAGAATCATTCATTTCAAAAGAACTTTATTACTACATATAATAGTAAGTCCACTTAAAGGTCGACAAACTATAGAAATGCGTCATTAGCTCATTAGATAAAATCTGTCAGTAATACAAATAAAAACTCAAGCCCCATCTCAAACGACCCATGCTGTGACAGTTACAAAAAAGGTAAATCTTGAAAGCAAATACCAATTACCAGTTTATTGCTGGCCACTTAAAGGACGATGCCATGTATGACGATATTAACAACGGTTATCGTTTTAAAAAATTGCATTCGAAGTCTCGTAGAAGAATTTAAAAAAAAGAACTGAAACTTGTTCTACATGAGAGCAATGTGAATTTTCAAATACTTCTCAACTCTACGATAAATATTCATATATTTATAGAATAGATATCACATGTCGATATTAACCAGAATCAGAACTAGTATAATCAACTATGTAGACGCTTTGGAATTTATATTATCTAGAGAGTCGTTGTCCTGGCGAACGAATCCGGCCGGAGCGGGTTTTTTTTATAGCATCAGTAAAAGTTTGTATGCAATCTAAAATTGGCTTGGCAATATTTTTTAAAACGCATTACGGTTAATGAAACTTCTATTCAAATGCCATTTTACTTTATAAACGTCTTTAAATAACATAAAATTATCCAAGAATTTTGTTTCAAAAAGCTCAACTTAAATAAATTGACAAATTCTGTTAAAATCGTAAAAAACAAACGCTAATAAAACATAAATCAGTAATCAGTATCAGTGACGTAAACCACAGAACAATCTTGATATTGCGTCAGAGAAAACTAGTTTTAAAATTAAAATCCAAGTTCCAAAACATCAGGATCTACTCATTCCAATCTTTAAAAACTAAAGTTATGTATGGCTGTAGAATTTTTGAGTCCAAGCTTTAATTCAAAATTTCTTAACAAAAGAAATCTTGAATCTTCTAACGAGCCTTTCATGTATAAAATAAAAGGCCGCCTCTGTGAAGTTAAAGTGAATTAGTTATCCGAATAGCTACCGACGGAGTCGTGGTTTGGCCCTGTCGAGCGCCCTTGGGTGGGAATTCTATCGCGAAAAGAGTAACCGCCTGGGCTGAGGCCACCTGTTAGGGGGCCCTACGCCCCGCTACTCCCTAAGGAGGTTCAGGTTAACCCACCACGAGCTGTGCCACTTTTCAAAAACCCGTTGAAACTGTAGACGCCTTCTTGCTGATCCTGCCTGGCTGGCAGCAAAGTTCATTCATAAATAAGGAACTGGAAAATCCGTAGCGAATTCTACTAGAACTGGTTCATAAATTAATGATAATCGCATCTCACTAGCAAAAGCTAAAAATGATAAACGTTAACGTACAATACCTGTTACTAGTACAATTAAGGCGCAAATATCTGTGGGCACCTGTGCCTACACAACATACTGCCTCATATAACTTTCAGGCTTGAAAGTTTGCTATCAAAAATTGTCACGTTGATTTTAATTTAAATTTTAATTAATTCATAGTGTTACGCAATAAGTATGTCTAATGAGAATATTTTCTATGCCCGCCACAACGATTAAAGACGATAAGCGAAATTATTTACACTTCCAACATTTACGAGGAATGCAATCTATAGTCAATTTACCTATGCTTATTTAGTTTAGATTAATATTGTTAATAACAATATACCAAGGGAATGGAATAGAAGCGGGGACATAAAAACTCCGTAATGTTAGTACCTCCTAGTAGTGGTATCTTATAAATTTTTTCGTAGCTTATTATGTCCTATATTATTATGTTATGTAACGATAGGTGAGCCCATTTCCATATATGGCGCAAATTGTTAGCAAATGATACACATATGGGGCATAATAAGCTCAGTGAAAAGCGATCAGCGAAAGTTCTGCCTATATAGGGTTAAAACGACATGAGAGCTTTTTTATATAACTTACATAGATTACGCAACATGTAAACAAACTTAACGTTACCGCTTCCTAAGATAAGACAAACTCCTTTAAATAAGAAATCTATATATATATATATATATATAAATAGAAAGTGTGTGGGTATGTTCCAAATAGTCTCCGAAACGGCTGGACCGATTTCAATGAAACTTTCAAGCAATCTTCAGGGTAATCTATAAGCGTATATATATATATGTATATTTTTATAATAAATACACAAAATATAATATATACACGATTGTTCAAGACAGAAAGAAAATATGCGCGAGCACTTCTCTCTCTTGCTTCTGCAGTGTGATACAGTCAATAGACCTGCACTGTGTCTTAGATATACGAAACTCTGTCTTTGTTCGCTAACTTATGACGGGAGATCAGTTCAACTTCCGATCGCCTCGCCCTATCACACTTTTCGTAAAGCATTCACCAGCTTACTCCTCAAGTGAAGAGTGCGGATGAGATGTTTTATATCAAAAATAAACAATCTTTAAATTCTATAATATATTCATATATTAAAAAAAACTATAAAAAATTCATACGTAATAAGCGAATTTGACGAGGAATCTGACATGTAATACTTTTTTCTTACACTTTCTAACCAAGTGATCGACCACGATCCCGCCTGATGTTAAGTGGACATACAGTCCTGGTGGATAAGGCGCACTAGATTAGCAAAGCCTATTCACTCTACTCTTGAAACCGCCTGAAGAGTACGGTATAGTTTTATTCAATAATGATATACACAGACGAGAAAACAATGATAGCCCAATCGATATAAATTTAAGATCTAACGGTCAATTGTTCAAAGGAGGGCCAGATCGTACTAATTAATACCTTAAAAGCTTTGTTATCGTGACAATCTTGCTCCTTTAAAAGCGACTACTGTCTACCTGATGCAGTTAATAGAACGCGAGAGCTTGTATTGCGATTTCTGGGTGTTTTATAAATTGCCCAACTTTAACACTGCCTTAACCTTCTTTAAAGATCTGAACGAGTGGCGAAAATTATGGTTTCTTTGGCAACCCGAATTCTAAAGACAATATAATTTATAGCAGTTTTTATCACCTGGTAGCAACCTGCACATAAAGCTATGTATAAAAGGTAAACAAATGTTTAATAATCGTTGCGTAAGAAATATTTGCCCAAATCGTTAAGGCCTTGGCATGATTAAAAATGCAGTAGTAACACCGAAACATTTAAACAGTCTTGAAGATTTATTGTATAAGGAAATATTATACTGAAATGAATAAAAGTGAGAAGTCATCCCGATTTAATCATATCTATTAATTGTTGACGTTTTGTAATTGTGACGAACCTACAAAGAAGTGCCAGTGAAGCCAGCATGTACTGTTTCATCTAATTTGAGGTGCGAAAGTCAGGTTGCTGCCCAAGCGTCTCCCGGGTGAGGGGTAAACTTGGCTTGAACCAGAGAGAGTAACCACTCTATGCAAGTCTATCAATCGCTTTAAAAAAAGTTCTACAATTTTTTGTCGACGATATTAAACTCAAGGCTTGGAAAAACAAAAAGTTCATCCAACTCTTAGAGCGCATCTGAACCTCTATTATGAGTAACAACGCAAGGGTTCCGTAGACAATGTAGTCGCGAGAGGATACAGCTTTTAATGTGGTAGGCGTCCCTAGCAAAACTCTTAGTTGTACTTAGTATATAGTATATATAGTATAGTCCTCCTTAACATTGCGATTGCACTATGCGTACTAAAATAAAACAATCAATAATTCCACTGAAGCCGGCAGCGGAGATCAAATTCGTGAATTACTAGCGTATTTTAAAGCATATATAAATTGCGAATTTGCAGGGTCTTTACTACTTAATAAAGCAGTCAATACGTGCATATAATTTCATATATCTAAACAATTTAAACAATTATTAAGATAGTTTTCTCATTAATGCCATTGTCAAAATTGGACCAAATTGAGATTCGAATGAAAAAAAATCTAATGAAAAAATGATCATCAATCAAAATCAGTTCCTTCAGTCCAATGTTATAAAGTAACAAACATAATAAAACATGCCGACGAATTGGGAACCTCCTCCTTTTTTGAAGTCGGTTGGTCGGCCGTATCGATGTGTCACACAATTACTTGTTACTATTTTACTTTTATTAACGGTAAAATGTAATATTTAAATGAAATCAGACATTGTTTAATCATCAAGGAATCTCGCCACACCTTAAGTTGACTGGTGTGACATGCCTTCATTGATTATGTCCGCTCTTTGTGACATTTTATGTTAAAGGTAAACGCAATAAGCGAGACAGTTACTAGAATAAGACAAATTACTACATTAAAAGACAATATATTAATATAGGATATAAAAATTCTACATAAACTAAATATGATATAATACTAAGGTCTCACGTCCTGTTAAAAAAATAAACATGCAGATTACATGTATATTTGTGTCCTGCTACTGGGCGTTCTCTGTAAAGAGAGTATAACAGCATAGTCCGCCACCCACGTCTAGTTCGGATTGGCAGACTTCAATTATGTTTCCTCACGATGATTTCCTTCACCGCCGACCGCGTGGTAAATCTAATTAAAATTGAAACAACATATTCCTTGGTGCCGGCAACGGGGATCGAACTCAGGAACTCGACTTCTGGTTCACGGTTGTAACTTTTTCTCGCATGGTAGACAGAATCAGCAATGGCTCTCCGATTTTTACCAAATTAGTTTTTTTTTATACTTTCTAAGGAAGTGCTTGATCACGATCCCACCTGATGTTAAGTGGAAATGCAGTCCCGGATGGTAAGGCGCGCAAAGGTTGTAAACCCATCCAAACCCAAAAACAAATTTTAGCAAGTAATTTTTTGTACGTAAGAAAGCGAAAACTTAAAATTCATTGATATAGTATAGGTTGAGTGGGATTCGAATCTGAAACTATAAAGTCGTAAACTCAAACGTGTAGCATTTTGGCTATCAATGAAAATAAGTAGAGCAAGACAGTATTTCACGCCTGCCCACCGTCTGCAACTTTACAAGGCACAAGTACGGCCTCATATGGAATACTGTTCGCATCTCTGGGCCGGGGCTCCCCAATACCAACTTCTTCCGTTTGACCGTGTACAACGTAGAGCTGCTCGAATAGTCGACGATCAGGGTCTTTCCGATCGACTCGACCCTCTGAGTCTGCGAAGAGATGTCGGTTCTCTTTGCATCCTGTATCGCATTTACCATGGGGAGTGTTCTGAGGAATTGTTCGGAATCATCCCAGCTACCGATTTCCATTACCGCACATCTCGGCAGAATTCCAAATTCCACCGCCATCATCTTGATGGTTGGCGTTCAACGACTGTACGTTTTTCGCGTAACTTTCTCCCACGCACTGCCAACTTGTGGAATCAACTGTCGCCAGCGGTGTTTCCGAACGTTTACGATTTAGGGACCTTCAAGAAACGAGCCTATTCCTATCTCAAAGGTCGGCAACGCACCTACAGCTCCTCTGGTGCTGTGGATGTTCATGGGCGACGGTGATCACTTAAGATCAGGTGAGCCGTATGCTCGTTTGCCACTTTTCATATTAAAAAAAAAAATAAGTAATTTCTTCACGTGTAACTTAATGGCAGCGTTATTCTCGTAGCTTTCATTAAAAAGATCTTAGCTCTTTTTTGATGTCACACAGCAGAGTTCCAGATGAATATAAATTAAAGGGTTATCAATAAAATTAATCAAATATTGAACTGATCCAACCGGGGAAGAGATATATATTATGTTTTAATAATTGAAATACATTACGATTGAATACTAAATCACCAGTCATGTGATTTCCAATGTCGTAAATTATTTAATATAGAAGTGAACCATTAAAACTTCACAGATAATAATTAACAACAATTACGGCTCTTATCAATAAATTAGATATAATAGTAGTTAAACGCGTCTGTTAATTATACGTAGAATACTAACAACATAATTGTAATGGATAATTAACAAGTTGTAACTTTGTAGAATACAGAATTAAAAGCTTTAAATTAATTTCAAATTATTAAAAGCAATCATTACGACTTATACAAAACACCACTCAGAGCTACACCGCAGTCTTTTATATTTTAAGTATATTAATAGCATCATCAGATAACCTTTTTCTACGAACAATAAACAAGCTTTACAAATACCGTTACGTATTTTTTCACAATCATCACATAAAACAGTCATAAATCACGCCAAGATTGATTTTGTTAGTTGACATATATATATAAAAAATTGAAACGGATACAAATACACACAAAATAAATAAAGAAGGGGGACAATACACAATTATACTGATTATCATGCTATTCGCATGCACTATGCGATTTGTGTTACGAAAAAAATTCTAAAACTTTACAGTAGTATTCAAAAGAAAAGATACATACGGAATCGGTGTCAAACTCGGGTGAAGCAAGTTTGGGGAAGATCGCGGCACGAAATTCGTAGACACAAAATTTATTCGGCCCGGCGCCGACTCGGCCGGCCGCTAACTGAAGTGAACAGAGCGACGCACGCGCGCTCCCGCCACCGCGCACACACATACACCACAGTACACATACACAGCATCGACCATAGATCCGTGAAACATACAATAGTGGACGAGTGATTATAGCTTTTTGTGACTTTTACAATCTCGTAAACTGTTCTCGGAAAGTTAAAAGATAACGCGACCGTAATCGCGTCTGGCGGAATATCTCTACAAGGCAATTATGTAACTTTTTCGTCACTAATTTTACATAATAGCTTAAAATTTAAATGTATTATGGGGTTTCATTGGTAAATTTATATTATAGGAAGAGAGGAAGAAAATCTGTGCTCGCCCCTCTCTCTCTTGCCCCAACAGTTACGTAACTCTTTCTATCTTCACTAACCTATATCCCCACTCAGCTCTCAATTCAATTCGCCTCGCCTAATCACAATTATCGTAACGCTCTCCTCACGCATTCACCACCACTCCCCAAGCCCAAAGTGCGTGAAGTAGTTTTACTACGTACGATCGTATTACGATCATTATATCACCGTGACGTAAAAAAATAGTTTCTCAATTCGTTTTATATTTTTAAATCATTGTCTGTTTTCATTATTATTTTAATAAAATTTTGCTTGCAAGTATTTAGTTCCAATAAAGTCACGTAAAATGTTATTGACATAGGTTTTTGAGTTCCGAAGATATACCAGGGAACTCCTTAAAATCGTATAGAAGCGTGGTTGTTGATTGCGGTATTGGTAAGTTCATGATAATTGAAGACTAGGTAAGTACTCCATAACGACAAATGAAAGTACAAAAACGAAAGTACAAATATTGCATCATTATACTATCTACCCTTAATCGTATTTTCTTACGTCTTTGTCACGCGAGTATGTGTGCGTGTCTGACATGTTACAGGCTCGACTGTCATTGCGTATGCGCTCGTACCGTCGCGCCCGTAATTGCCATGCTGACTGTGATTTAATGAGATAGGTTTACACCATTACAGATGTCTTAGTTTAGTTTGAAAGATTTTTATTGCTATCTTACTTCAATCTTCCTTTACATCAGGTCTTTCCCACAAGTAACAACAAAAACAAAAGAAGACACTAGAAAGATGAATAAAGATGTGACTACAGGCAGGTTATTTCTTCCCCCCCTGATGATCTGAGTCACTTCATCGTTTTTTTTTTTTGTGAAGTTAAAGTTTTATTTGAAAGTTTACATTCATTAAATGAAATCTGTTATATTTTATTATTTTATATATTGTGTATCCTATATATTGCGATATTTATGATATTTATTTTATTTCTCACAATCTGCTGGAATTCCAATCCACGAATAACTTAGTAACGTAATAGTTGATAAGCTGTTATGAAATGTAAATGGCAACAGAAACTATTAAATTTGTTTTGGAAAGCATTTTGTGAGTGACGGTACACGCAGGCACGTCCAATGGCGAGTTGACTCATCAAGTGCGTACGTACCTACAGGTAGACAACGGTACACGGCTTGTTTAAATTAAAAATATTAACATTAACTCCGCTTAGCGATCGCCGTGAACTCCTCGTAAGGCTTCACTCTGCAAATCTTTACAAATAAGTGGGTAGACTTTTTTGTAATGTAAAAACTACAGATGGCATACATGCACTACTTAAACGATGATGGATGCGGCGAATTTTGAAGGTTTTATTACCTACACAAATAAATAAAATTGGAGTGTCTGTATACAAAATAGAATTAATCAGAACCTGACCAAACTTTCATCAGACTACTTAAAGTACATCCTTTCTAATAAAAAATGAATCGTCTAAATCGGTTGGTGTGAAATTGAGTTATTCGTCCATTTGTGACGCACATACTTGACACAAATTTAACACTTATATGGTGTTTTCATGGATACCATTGTCAGAATTGTACCAAATTGAAATGGGACCACACGGGAAACAACAGCTTTCAATAAAAAAAAAAGAAAACGATTCACTCAGTCGAAAGCTACGATGTAACAAACATAAAAAAACATACAGACGAATTTTTTTTTGAATTGAGAACCTACATCTTTTTTAAAGTCGATTGAAAATTACCCGATGAATACATTGGAATTTCCATAATTTTAATGAACCTCCAATGCCTTAATACGACGAGCATGGTCCATAAATTAAGTCGTAGAACTGGAATATTACACGATCCACTAATATTTGCGCAATTTTTCTTTGTATTCTGAGCTCTATTCACGCGATGTTAGAATATCTTGAATCAAATAAGTATAAAGATGCCGTTTGAGCTTAGCGGATGTTTTGATGTTAGAATGTTCTAACATGACGGATTGGCTACGTACAAAAACATCGCATAGATGAAGTCGAAATAGGCGAGTGCTATACGTTCCCTAAACATAGCTGCAATTTTAATTAATTTTGACTTTTGTTTTCTTATATTTATGTAACTTTATTAGTACATTTAGTACATCATAGATATCATTGTATACAGTAACTAGAAGAATAATTTTAACGACGTTTACTTTTGAAGATATCGCACTTTACAGGTAAAAACTGACTAGGGATGGCTTTTAGAATATTATTATGCAATACCGCCGAAAAAATTCTGTATATATGTGTACAACATAAGAAATTAAAAATAAACAGACATCAATTAACTTATTATGTAACAAGTAACGACATTACACGATAAAGTAATATTTTCAATGCCAATAATAACTAAAATTTGAAAAGTTTAAATTTCATTTTTTTTTATTTATTTATTTATAAAAATATAAAGTTTACAATAATTATTTCTACACTCCAAAACTAACTGTACAAACTGCAATGGTCTGTTTTGGCGTTGTACATTCCCCATAATATATAATAATAGTTTAATTTAAAAAACGTATATATAAGTAATATCTATGAAGTAACAATCTATAACAACTAAGAGATGACATTTATAAGCGTAAATAGATAACTAACTTTACTATCCGGTAGTGCGGAATATCAAACAATTGTTCGCACACTTGTTAAGCGAATCAATAATAATGACATAAAGCCAAGTTATTCCCACGCCGTGGCCAACAAGTGGTTATTTGCAACCTGTTCGACTGAAGTATAAGACGCTATAAAGACGTTTAATAATAGTTATTTTAATACTAACTTTATATTAGTTCCCATAGAGCTGTATAAAAGTCACACTAAATTAAAATAGTCGTAAGTCATTTCGAATGTATTATTTGAGAAATATCTGTCGTTCATTAAATATTATATATTTTTTTGTGTTCGTCAGTGAATTTTATAAAAAAAGATTACAGAACGTTAACACTCAAGTCGGATCACGGGCATCCATTTAATACGATATGTTCGGCTTAGGTTTATAACCAGGTAAGTACGAGAACACCAGAACTATCTAATAGTATTAGTTTAATGACAGTTTGGTTAGGTTCCAATTGATGGTCGTATTATTCGTACAGTAATTCTGAAATACAAAGAGGGCGTCTGCGCGTAATATCGTTTAACGTTTGATTTGATAGTTTTGAAACGGTTTTTGTACTTGGTCGTGTTACTTGTAAATATATTTGGTTATATTATATCCGTATACTTTAACAATTAAGCAAATCAAACCAGATCTGATGTTCGGTTCTTTCCTCGATTGTCACATAATAAATCATTCCGCGGTGTTACAATTAAATAAAACTTATTTCAACGAAATCGCTTCGTTTGATACAGGGAAAACCATACAGTTTAGAATTATCACTTCTCCACCACTGTAGTCATAATATCTACCTCGTAGCCTAGTGAATACGTCGCTTCGGAATGGAGCTCTTTCGGCATCCAATTCCCAGATAAATATTTGCCGAACATTCAAAATGTCGTCGAAATGTCCCATGAGTAACTATAACTGTAAATAATAATAGGTGTAAATCTACGCCGCATTCATTTAAACATGCGAACTTAAATGTATCGACATATTTAATTCATAAAGGATGAAGTTGTCTCAGCCGTATTACCCCAATAGCGTGGTCAAGAGTTAAGACCTTCCGGAATACGTCAGTGCGCGCCGTACGGAATTTGTTGCAAATTGTTGTTTGATTCGAAACTATTAAGGAATATATCTAGTACGCAATCGTACTAAAAAACTTTCCGAGAGAGAAGGAAGTGACAAATGTAATCAATACTTCTATGCCAGCGGTTATACGAAGGAAATGGAATTATAAAAAATGTGCACAAGGTTGAATTCACCTTAAAAGGTGTAGGAACGGAACTTCGTACTGCTACAGATGTGACGTCATGTTTTAATAGCCTACATTTTAAAACCTAAACTAGATATTTATTATAGAAAGTAATATACATTCTTTTCAATCGTTTTCCCATTGCTGAGGATCGTGACACCTTTTTCGGCGATCAATAATGATTGCCTCCAGGCACTCCGCTTCATATGTGTCTGGAGGGGTGTTGATGGCCCGACCATCTTTTCGAACTCTTGGTCTTCTTCTTTCGACCTTTCCCGTCACAGTACATATCCATATACATATCGATACACATACATATACATATACATATACATATCGATGGTAAAAAATTCAATTTTACACCATATCCGGAAAACTTTAATTTCAAAAAAGTTGATTGGCTCTCTCTGGCGCTTTCGGATCGGAATGCTTACGCGTAACATAGTAAACGTCGAAGCTGAGGTTAACCCTCACCATGGAGAGTTACTACAAATGGAGGTTCAGGCTAAGCACCATAAGAGCTATGCGACCTCTCCATCCGGCAAAGCAAAAAGTCAGCTTCTCTGACTAATCTGTGTAAATCTTCAGAAAATAATTCTATCTGGAACTTATTTATTTTTGGCATAATTGGCCTATTACATTGTATTATTTATGATGAAATTTGACTAGTTCAATCATCTACAATGTCAAATAAATCGAAGTGGAACGAAGGACGAATCTTCAATATGTCATACAGAACATTATAAGGGGTCACAAAACAACTTAACGGTGTACGTAATCGAACATCTACAATTGTCATCGCTGTGGAGAAACAAGGTAAACATACCTCAACGCATAATTAGAATATACGTAGGTACTTCGGAATTTTGAACAAAAAAATGTACTACCTCATCCGCCCAGCTCCGGGCGATTATTGTGCTGTCAGACACGACATTACAGCATGTACACAATGTTACCACAGTAAAATAATCAGCGGACTGTGTTCAAGTGAATTGGGGATTTTAATTGAAAAGACTTTGCGGCCCTTTTAAACTCTTTAAACCACCTTTACTATTTAGGTAATTAAACAGAGTTCAGGACTCAAAGATGTCGAATTCCATCGACACCGTATTGATGGTTATTGTTCCACGATTGTACGTTTTTTGAGTAACTTTCTTCCACGCACTCTCAACCTGTGGAATCAACTGCCAGCGGTGTTTCCGAACCTGTACGATTTGGCGAACTTCAAGCAACAAGCCTACTTTTTACTAAAAGGTTGGCAACGCACCTGCAGCTCTTGCGGTGTACATGATCTTTTTTCTATAAAAAAACTTCCTATATTATTTACAACAGGAAATTGATTTAAGCCGGTTGGTATTCCAATTTGCGACCGTAAATCCTATCACCACTAGTTGTCTTAATTATAGATACTAAAGAACTTTTGGTTACCAAATATTTGTCCACTAGTGTACGTTTTGTGCACTAGATATATGTCAAATGACAAGAAATTAATTGTAACGGAAGGATTGGTGAGTGAACGTACTAAGCGGACGGCGATTGCCTTTTCTATCTACTTGTTAACAATAGTGTAGAAAGGACGTAAATCGTCAAAAGCCTAATGGTTTAGAGTACAGTCTGCAAATCGTAAGGTTATAGGTTCCAATCCACCATTTGACTATTGACGTGAACCATCTCCTCGCACAAGCCTAAGCTTAGTTGGAATGGTTAACAAGAATGTTAGTTATATTAAAGAAAAAAAAAGAAATATTGTTAGCTTTCTTTAAAAAATATATTTAAAAAACAATTGGAACAAAGGACAAAAATGTCAAATGTTTTCACAAAGAATCATCTATCAATTAATATACTATGACGCAGCCTTTAAAAGCATGGGGTCGTTAACCTTAGGGGGTCAATGTTTTGCTCCACTGATCAGACCTCAACTCCCATACGATTGATCTGTAGGTATGACTCCATCAGCTTTAATATACACTAGATCTAATCAATAGTAATAAATAATAATGTAATATTAGATACGTGTGTCAATGTGAATTATTGTGGGATATCTGGTATTCAATAACAATATAGAGACACCAACTTTTAGTAGCATATATTTATCAATTTTACTCTATATAAAAGCTTCACCTTATGTTTCCACCGCTCAATTCCACTCAAAGTTACTCTAGTTCAATTTATCTTATAGACGTAGGAATAAGATTACAGCTTCATTTATAATCAAAAATTAAATTCATTCATTACGGTTTTTGTGCATGTAGAACCACTTCCGCGATTAAATAAAACGCCATCTATCGTGATATTATTTTGTTGTTCAAAAAATGCGCAAAAAATATAAATATTTTTATTACGTTCCGAATCTTTAAGCATACTTTAAATAACTTGAAAAAAAAAACAGATAAACAGGAACATTATTCATCCTGAATCCATTATCCTTATTCAAATTTATAGCTATAAGCGACATCTACATGATTTTTTTTACAACGAGCAAACTCCTATGTTACTTCCAGTGCAATATAACAGAGGGCGCTTTAGCATTTTTTGTTGACTAATAATATTAATAAAAATATTATTAGTCAACAAAAAATTAAAAGTAATTGAACTTGGTTGGTTTTTAATTTCCCATTTCTTAATTTCATTAAAATCAATGTATTCGTCGGTTTTTGGGAAAACCAACAAGAAATCTTAGTAAAAATAAATGTCGATTTGCACACTGACAGCCAATAAAAGATCCGGCTGAATAGTAGACGTTTCACAAATCCATTAATGTGTGAGCAAAAACATATAATCTTATAATACATTATTAACAAAAGTAGTATATGTATAAAAGCTTAAAAAATTATCCAAGTACCCGGCAAGATACAAGGGCGTGTATACATTTATGGCGTGCACTACAGCTCAATCAAACCGACAAATTACTCTCTCGTTCAGATGAGCGATTAAGCCCTATCACGCGCAGTCATAATTAACAAATAGACGAAATCCATCACGCCGTTATCCCTGATACAGCCGACGTAAAACTAACGCAGATCTACGAAACAAACACTAACGCCTGTCATCCAGAAAGTAGGCAAAGATAAATTTTCTCAAAATTATAAAAAAAATCCAACAGTCGTAGGGTCACCGCAACGGCTTCTGCTGTTGTACAAATGGGTCGGTACGATCGGGGAAGTACTACAACCTCGCAGAATAACGACAAATGGAGGTGTATTATATGCAATACTGCTTCGTTTCGCCTACTAAGCGAGCTGGCGACCCAACTCTTCATCCCGATCGTTTTCCAGAATCATAAATGATTACATAAGGCCGGTAACCTATGACGTCCTGGTCGTTTTAGACAATGACGACAGTTTTAATTTTGGTATAGAAATAAAATAATCGCTTTCTGCTATTGCACCAAAATATAAATCAAATTACAAATTAATAGTATTTTATTTCTTTGATGTACTATATTTTCTCATATTTGTTTCCTGTTCAATTATGTAATCTAATTTGTAAAAATCAACTGCCAATTTATTATAATTACCAATAAAAACGTATCTGTGTCTATAACTCCGTAAAAATCAAAAAAACGTCAATAGCCTTAGTTAATGCTTTAGGGAGCGGTCTGCGAATCGTAAGGTCGTAGGTACGAATTCATTCGAGCATTGACATGAACCATATCTTAGCCCAAGCTTAAGCTTAGCTGGAATAATTAGTAATATTGATAAGAAAAAAATATTGTAAGCATTCTTTAAAAATAATGTAACGATCGCGATCTTACACATTAGTATTTAACTTTCTTGGTAAAAACAAATGAGATTTGAGCTGCGCCCGCGGGCTATGCTCGGGAATGGGTTGAAATGCCTGTAAAGGATGGTTTACGTACATTACGGTATACGCAAGGGATACAGGTGGGAGAGCTCGTGTAAAACAAATGAATCACGCTGTTTATCTTGTATGGTAAACGTGCAGTGCGCTACCCGTGCAATAAAAGACAAGGTCAGTGCAATAAAATAACCTAATGCTGACTGAACACGGCGTGTTATTTACGCAAAGTACCCGACAACGACACTATAAACACAAACTTAACCTATCAGTTACTAGATACTTCGTAACTTTATTTAGCCAGAGAAGCTGACTTTTACTGCTTCCCTGGGTTGAGAGGTGGCGTAGCTCTTAGGGCATTTAATCTGAACCTAATAATTCGACAAAGGGTCCCCCGGATGCCTCAGCCTAGATGGTTACTGGCTCCCAAATTGTTCTCGGCTTGTCGTGCCTAAGGGGCTCAGTAACCGTGGGAGGCAGGCAGTTCATAAATGTCTCCACATAAACAGGCCTCTTCCTGAAGTAATGCGAAAGCGGTTCTGGGAAGGGCTGCCGGAGCGCGAGCAGGTTTTAGTCCGTAGGCCACAGGAACCTATTCCAGTGGGGTCGGGCTTACCACCTGGTACATCCCAGGCAGTATCCATGAGGATTTTAGTCCTTCGAAAAAAAAACCGTGGGTAGCGGCGGTAACAAACATAAAAAAAAAACTTACAGACGAATGGAGAACCCACTTCTTTTTTGAAGTCGGTTGAAAAGGGATGATTTTTTCATTTGAGGGCTGGTGTGTCCTGTTTGGTCCCATTTTTATTGCATCAATGAGAAAATCAAATTAGTCTTAAATTTACATCAAGTACGTGTGCCACCAGATGGACGATTAACTCAATATCACGTCAACCGATTTCAATGATTATTTTTATTAGAAAGGATGAACTTCTGATTAATTCCATTTCGTAATATTTCTACGATAATTCGTAAATACAAAGAGGACACATAATGTTTGATTCAATTTAAGCTCGGATTTTGTTTTTGCTCGAAAATATACTTGTATATCCATAAATTCTTAAATACTCCATATAAAGATACTATTTTCTTAGAAATACACAAGGAAGTCAATTACAGTATTGTGAAAAACTCTTACGGCCCATTGTTGCAAAAATCCACTATCGAGCAATCTTTAATGTCCCTTGTAGCATAACTAGATTGTATTTATTACCTGTCGTTTAGTTATCTTTGACTGGTACTCATGTGTCTGTACGAGTGTGCTCAGTGTCCGGACAGTCGCCTCAAGTTGCATAGAATGCCAGCAACCCAAGTTCGATCCCCGGTGCCGGCACCAATGAATTTATTTGCGGCAATTTTCTAAGACGTGAAGTCTACCAATCGGCACTAGGTGTGCCGTCGCACACTATGCCCTCAGAGTTTTTTTGCAGAGACGGCATGGGCAAAACAGTGGGACATATAAATATAGACTGTAACTTTAACTTTAACATGCAATTTTCATAGATTTTGTTTGAATCATGAATGTACTTAGTTTTACAGTATCACCTAGCAACACGTAGCGAGACACCAAAGTATTTCGAAAGCCCGACGCCGGCTCCCTTTCACGTAATTACGAAATTGTTCTCAGTTCAGAGGACTTTCGCAACTTTAGCGGTGATCGTAAATACTTCGATGTCATTAATTTTAGTAAAACTACCTACAAAACAATAAGCACCAAAGACTTTGAAGGTGCGTTTCTAAAGGGAGGAGGTGAGTGGTGGATGAAGAAACTTGAAGGAGATGAGTTGATCCTCTGGCCATCTTAAATCTTTGCCAAGCTTCAAAACACTAAAAATGTTTTTTTAACAAAAAACAACATTTCTTTTTCTAAACTGCTAACATTCTTGCTATTCCAAATAAGCTTAAGCTTATGCTAGATGCTAGACCTTATGTCTCGTAATTCTGAATGAACGAATGAGTGTACTAAGAATATATAATAAATTAAATGAAAGCAACAAAGATGAGGCTTAAGTAAAAGAAGAGGTGTCAGCGAGGTCCCCAAATCTTTACAAATAAATAATATTGGAATATCTGTTTGTAATATCAAAATAACTGTTTTTACACGTTATTTGCATGTAGCAAATGAATATATAAACGGTACGTATACCAAAATCACATTTACAATTTTTGTCTGTCGGCTAATCTCTAGTACGACTGGACCGATTTTGGGCGGACTTTCACTGTCAGATAACTGTAACTTTTTTTTTTTTGTTCACGGGGAGGAAATCTTCAAGAAGATACCCCGCCTTCTGGGGGGAAGGCGGCGGTTATGTGGGGTTCTTACCCACTAAAACCTCCCCGGTGGCCCTTTCCTCGGTGCATGACGAGGGGCTCCGGGATCTCCAGTGGAACGCACCGGAGCCCCTCTGCACGTTGCTCAAGGAGAGCACGTCCCGGGGGGGGAGGTTACTCCCTCCCCCCCTGTGCCCTCACAGCGCAAGGCGACACGGGCCAGCCGATGTCGCCTTCTTCCCGGGTCCACTTTGGTGGACGACTCAGGCCCCCACCCTTGTCGCCCAGTGAACCCGAGGCCCCTTTTAGTCGCCTTCTACGACAGGCAGGGGATACCGTAGTCTTATTCTTGAGAGCCCAGAACCACAGGGCTGCAGATAACTGTAACTTAACTTGACTTAACTTAATTGTACTTATATTAGATGTAAGGATTAACTTAGTCTACTACTGTTTAATTTAGATTTTTTTTTAATTAATAGTTTTTAATTGCGATTAATACCGATGGGCACAGCTAGTAACAAATATATAGACGAAAATTCGGTTAAATACAAGAAGTCAATGAAAATAATATTATAAATAAATCTCGCATACTACATAAGACTATATATATAAAAAAAACAAGCTTTTTTTTATAAAAACTAAATTATACCTATTTTTATGCATAATTGTTGCTCATCGTTCTGCATATTTATTAAGTATATTCTGGCTGAATAAAACAAAAGCCAGTAATTAAAAGAAAAAAGTATAATCTGTACAATGAACCAAATGAAAGAAGCTCCTTAAATTCAGAGTTAAAAAGTTAGCTAGAACGTCTTATTACCTAACTTCGCACGAGCAACTTACGAATTCTTCTTCTTTCTTTTCTGGGCCTTCGCTTATGCCAAGGATCCAAACTTTTCTTTTATTGTCTTGTTTAAAAGGGATTTTTATCCTTTTACTAAACAAAGAAATCCTATTTATTTTTTGCTTATCGAGTAATCTTTTTATCATCATTGAATAATAAAATAATTTTAGCCGCATTATGAAAACAGATAAATTTGGACAGGTGAGTTGAACATATAAAACATTTTGTATGGATATAATACTGGCGGGATATTAATTGCTATCAGCTTTTCTTCATATATCGGACACAAATTATAACTACGTAGTTATTTTTTAAGTGAAAAATTCTTTACCCGAGTTGAGCACTTCGTCATAGGACAAAATCATGTTGGTTCGTGTCACCGATATACTAATGTGGTATTTATATCGTGTCACGATATAAATTCAATATTTGTGAAAACAAGATTGACGTTGATAATTTTAATTTTAGTTATAAGTTTTCCACTTCTATTGGCTCCGGTCCCTCTGACTGCCAATTTTCTTTAAATTAGATAATCACTGCTTAGAAATACCACTCATAGTGTCATAATTACTACGTGGTCAGCGGAAAATTGAAAGGATAAGACGTACAGGCTTAAAATTTATAAGTAGTAAAAGTCTATCTCATCGAGTCTAAGGCCAAGATAGCTGCAAAAACTTGGGATAATGGTCAAACTGCAATCGTACTTCTCTTCGGGACAGCTTTTAACACTATATAAAGCGCAAGTCCGGTCGTGTGAGAATACTGCTGTCACATTTAGACAGGCGCTGCTAAATGCCATCTCGCAGCTTTGGACTCGGTGGCTTCCAAAATGGCTTCCTAATTGTACAACAACGTTTTGATCAGCTACTTTAGTAAGATACCGCGCCGATTAGTTTGTTACTTAGAATTTAGATGGACATGATTTTTCAAGAAAATGCGTATTTTATTCTTATAACATATTTCATAGCATGAAATCCAAAAACCTAATTACCTAAAAACATTTTAACACCTGTACAAATTAACGGCAATCAATAAAGATAAACACAATGCCTTATTAACATAACGAATGAATGATATAATATTCACGTTCACTCACAAAATGACAGCTGTCACGTTCCGCCGACATTAAGAGTCGACGACGACATTTTAATCGCTGTCAACTTGACGTATGAATTCTGACGTGACCCAATTTATCATTTGCTTTTGTCGCACAATTTCAAACCCATTTCACGGCAATGTCTAACGTAATTTATATAATTAATAATCGGAAACATTTCCAACAGTTTCACATCTTGTAAAATAAATGAGAGTACAATCAACTGAACAATATATATATAATTATATTGATTACTGTTCGGCCTTCGCTATTTACCAACTTTACGGACATAGCTCGTAGCATGGCGAGTTGATTCGAGCTCTTTTCGCAATATGTTTTCTCTTACAATTGCTTTGTACGCTCCATCGACTCCCTATAGAGGTCTGATTCAATATTGCAACCGCTACGTGTCTATACGATGATAATTTGTACGGATATTAGTTCCACCTGTACAGTCAACGTCATAACTACATGATCAAAACATAACGAAAAAGTAATGTGGAAAATTGTAGGATTTTTTTTTCCAGATTTCTTTAAAAAGTGCCCAATAAATAAAACTTTGGTCCAGTTCATTGATAATTCGATAAATAAAAACACCAGAGATCGGTTTTAATAACGGATGAAGTATTATGACATTTTACGGCAGAATAACGGCATGAAGGTATACAAGGGGCGGCTACAAGGGGCTGTTCAGTTTTAGGGTGACCGCGAACAGGGAGGAAATACAATATACAACATAGGCAATCAGCCTATGTTGTATATTGTATTTCTCTGTTTTTATCGTTAAATACACTTAATGTCACTAATAAAGTGATTCATGAAATAGCTACCGACCGAGTCGTGGTTCGGCCATCTCGGGCGCCGTTGGATCGGAATGCTTACGCGTAGCATAGTAACCTTCCAAGCCGAAGTTCCCCTCACTGGGGAGACCCTTGTGTCGAGTTACTAGCTATATAGGTTCAGGCTAAGCGACCTAAGAGCTATGCCATCTCTCAATCCGGTGAAGCAGTCAAGGTCAGCTTCTTTGACCAACCTGTGTAGTTCGTCCATAAAAAAAGTAATAAAGTGCTTGCCAGTGGAAATAATTGAATAAAAGATTGCCTGATCTGTTGCTTATTAAACTTATTAACAACATTACAGAATTTACGAACCGTATACCGGTAAAAATATGAGAACATTTAAGTTATTAATGTTTTAAAAACCCTTCAAGCGAAATTCAGAGTAGCGGAAATTATAACTTGATTCAACTACTTAAACTCAACAGTTTAATTAAACTAGTTGAGTTGTTGGTATAAGTACTCGCTCTCGTGACGAGAAACTCGAGTGAAACACGTACCGCGGTTTATTTAGCTGCCCCTTCATTGACAGAGTTTAAGAGAGGTTTAGACATACAATATTGACACAATTATAACCGTAGCTAAATTAATAGTTTTGAAAGCATGAAAAATTCATATTTCCGCTTATCATCGTTTACCAGTAATATATAAAAGCGTCCTGGTTTTGCTATTTCGAAGGTGTACAGGTATATTTACGAGTAAAAACAAACACCGACTTCAAAACGAATCAAACTCTCTAATCTATGTAATCAAGCGCTGACGCCTTTTTTGTATTTCTGAAGTATCGTAGGGTTAATAAAAAATCAAACTTAATCAGAACCTTTTTTTTTTTTTTTTTTTTGACGGGGAGGAAATCTTCAGAAAGATACCCCGCCTTCTGGGGGGAAGGCGGCGGTTATGTGGGGTTCTTACCCACTAAAACCTCCCCGGTGGCCCTTTCCTCGGTGCATGACGAGGGGCTCCGGGATCTCCAGTGGAACGCACCGGAGCCCCTCTGCACTGTGCTCAAGGAGAGCACGTCCCGGGGGGGGAGGTTACTCCCTCCCCCCCTGTGCCCTCGCAGCGCAAGGCGACACGGGCCAACCGATGTCGCCTTCTTCCCGGGTCCACTTTGGTGGACGACTCAGGCCCCCACCCTTGTCGCCCAGTGAACCCGAGGCCCCTTTTAGTCGCCTTATACGACAGGCAGGGGATACCGTAGTCTTATTCTTGAGAGCCCAGAACTACAGGGCTGATCAGAACCTAGCCCAAACTTTCATCAAACTATTCTTAATGTATATACACAAACACAAATTTACACACACACACACACATTTATAAAATATATTATCATTTGTTATGCTCATATTTCATTGTATTTTATTGTGCTCTTCAAATGGGAGAAGACACTGACCTCTGAAACACAGGTCCAATTGAACCTAGCTCAGGAGTCAGGGACTTCATATTTCTTTGTTTAAACATTTTCTATGGTGACTAATAAAGATTATAATGTACATCATTTCCAATAAAAAAATAATCATAGAAATCCGTTGGCGCGATATTGAGTGTGGCGCACATACTTGATGCAAATTTATGGCTTATATGGTTATCTCATGGATCCCATTGTCAAAATTCGACCAAATTAAGATGGAATAGAAAGTACCAGCTTTTAAATAATCGAAATCGGTTCAACCAGTTCAAAGTTATGCGGTAACAAACATAAAAAAAGAGAATTGAGAACCTCCTCCTTTTGAAGTCGGTTGAAAATAAAAACATATAGGAACAAACCCGTAGCCACTATGTTGAGGATACATACGAATAATGTGTTGTCGACACAAGACAATTACTTACGTACGGTTTACGGAAGTTGTTTTTTTTAAAACATGTTGTTTGAGAATTATAAAACGATCGCTCAGGGTCGAATGCAAGTCCGGTTTTTTTAAATAATGTATGAAGTGTTAATGCCATTGTAAGACTTTTCATGTAAATTGGAATCACACAAAGTTACGAGGAAAACACGGATTTAAAATCAAATTAGTGACTGTTTAAACATAATACGCTATTATTAATAGAATAGAATACAACATGCAGTATTTATCACAAGAGGCGAAAACAAAATATGCATAAAAATATTAAACAAGAACAAATTAAATTAATTTTATTAACGCAAATAATAAACAAACCTTGTGGCGAAAAGGGGTAACGCGCGGACTCTCGTTTATTTACAAATTATTAGATGTATTACGAATATTACGGTATTGGATTATCATAAACCTACCAAAATCTAAATCAATAAACATTCTCCTGTACCATTTTTAGAAGTCACTGTCAACTTGTGGAATCAACTGTCGCCAGCGGTGTTTCCGAACGTTTACGATTTAGGGACCTTCAAGAAATGAGCCTATTCCTATCTCAAAGGTCGGCAACGCACCTAGAGCTCCTCAGGTGCTGTGGATGTTCATGGGCGACGGTGATCACTTAAGATCAGGTGAGCCGTATGCTCGTTTGCCACTTTTCATATAAAAAAAAAGTTCCCTGGCATATCTTACGAATCCAAGGTCCTACGTCAACAAAATCAAAATGGAGGTTCCATTTAAAGCAACGTTATCAAACAAAAAAAAATCGGTTCATAAATCACGACGAGGGAGCACACAGAGCGAGTGCACAAACTTTTCAAAATAGAGTCGAATTACGAAAACCCTCCTTTTTCAACCGACTTCAAATACGTTCTCAATTCGTCTGTATGTTTCCGTCGTAGCACAGGAAAAGCGCTACGAAATTACGTTCCTACACTGGGACGTACTCGTATGTATGTAAAAGCGTTCCATTGGTAATCCCAGAGCCTTTCCTGTGCACTGAGAAAATAACATAGAATGCATTATTTACGGAATATATGCACGTGTAGATTTATAGTATAAGAGTGAATGAAAATATGTGTGTGATTATTATAGGGTTGTCAATACGTATGCAGTTGGACAGAACAGAATTATTTTTATACAGCATGATTATTGACATAACATTTATTGAAGGTTATACTTCCATTGCCGCTGTTTCAGAGAAATTCTTTTGTTACTGAATATATATAATATAATATATTTTACTACAAATTAAGTAGTTACTTTTTTATACTTTCTAAATGCTTGACCACGATCCCTGATGTTAAGTGTCAATGCAGTCCGGGATGGGATGGCGTGCTAGCTCAGTATGTATTTCACTCTACTCTTGAAATTATCCACATTATAATCGGAGGGATAAACAGACGGGCAAACTATTCCGTCTATTGTTCGGGTTTGGGGGTGACACACAGAAAATATGAAATTCAGCAGTGTATCTTGAATTGTTTAGGTGGAACGAGGATGGGGGGAATTAGTTCATGTAATTCCTGAGCACACTCTCTCAAATGCTTTGCTTTTCAATATACTAAATATCTCAGTTTGAAAATAGACTAGCAGCTTGAAAAAATAAAATTTCATGTCCATTACGTCATTCCTGAGGGCACCCCTTTCCTTGAGGGAAAAGGAATGTTATCGTGACTATAGTAAACACACTAGCAGTAGTGAACAGTAAAGTTCACTATATGGGGCCCCCAAAGATAGATCCAAAGTACCGCCACATCTATTCAGGGAACTTCTATCATTGTTAGAATACCGAGACGAGTCCTTCGGTACTTGGACAATAAGACAACTCTAGAACAGGGCTCTCTCTTGGCTAAAGCGAACATTTGCATGTCACTTAAATGAGTAAAATATGACTCTTATTGTATCAAACCTGTAACACTAATAAAATTTCACTATGAAACCAAGCTTTAACAATTCAGTTGTCATTGTGCCAAAAACCATAATTTCTTAATAAATTTTTTTGTTACGTAATTTTCGATAGAATTTTTTGATTATTGTAAGATTATTTGATATTGGTTAATAATTTGAAATGTAACAAATTATTTAAAAAAAAACAAATAGCATCAATTGAAACTATTTTGGAGTGTCAAAATCGACGACTGTGATATCACTGAATGTTCATTTTAACACAATTGGCTCAGCATGGAGCCGTGTATGCTGCTGTGTTTTTGCAATTCTTATTATTGTAAGTCGAATAATTTATTGAGCAGTGTTTATACACTACACTGCCTACGCGCCCGTTATTTTTTTTTATTAACGGGCATGTAGGTAGCAGCCTTTATGTCCTTCATGTCGCTATGCAAGGGTAACAATGTCTACCTCTACCTAAGACATATGTATTAGGACGATTTGTTATACAATGGCAGAAGTATCAACTGTAAAAAAGAGTAATTGATAACTACGACGAATAGGGTGAAAAAATTGTTTATTGGAGTATATTTCTTTTTTAATAAAAAATAAATAAATCTTACGTTATAATGGCCACTTAGAATAGTACTAAGTACATTTCTTTTGTTATTTAAAAAAAGTGAATCCTATGTAACAATGCCCACATAGTATATCGCCGAGTACATTATAAATGTTATAGTGTCGACGTCTTTATACAATAGCACGCGCTATAGAAAATTCAGCTCATTAACTGTACGACTGGCACACTTGCACCGGTGCGCTCTTGGCCTGAAGGTTTGATGTTTTCCTCCATGTTAACAATGCACCAGGGTCAAACATATGAACGGGAAAATAGAAATTTTCCTGTACCAATTTTAAATTGTACCAGCTGTAACTCGCAATGTTACCCACGATTAAAAACTATTTATTTTAATTTTGTAATATAAAAGTAGCCTAAATTACCCTTTATTACATCAGCTATCTGCCAGTAAAAGTCCCGTCAAAAAGGTCCAGACGTTCCAGAGATTTAGCAAATTAGAGCTTAGATTAGAGCAAACAGAAAGACAAAAATTGTAAAAATTATTATTTTGGTATATATACCGTTTTACATTCTTATGCATGTAGTATAAACTGGTTATTTTAATATTACAAGCAGACACTCCAATTTTATTTATTTGTAAAGATAAGCAAAATATAAGCAGTAACAAAATACAATCTAATGGTGAATGATCCGATTTTGAACAGACTTCAAAATAGGTTATCAATTTCTCTATATTTTTTTTATTTCCTCAGCTAGTTACACTTCTAACACGTGGAAACTGCGCACATACATATATTTAATAGCCAATTGCCATTGTTTTTGGTGTGGCTGTTTGTTCTTCTCTTTCTCTCTCTCTACCTCACCCTCTCTCTATACCTCTCACTCTCTCTCTAGTTCAGTTATGCAAAACGGTGTTTCCTTTACTAGCCTGAAGTAGCACACTGGCTTTGACACTTCAACGTGTGAGAATGACCTCAAGGGAAATAATTTCCCAGCATGTACCTAGCAGCCTTAAAAACGCAGATAAGGATTTTTTTTTCTTAGAGAGAAATTGACCGCAACACAGGGTGTGGCTTTGACGGTTACTTTAATCGCATTAGCATACCGAAAACTAAAGTAGGCTATCAAGATATTCAAATGGCTAACTGCCTTACATAAATACCACTTCAGGATAATAAAAGCACTGCCTATATAAATTAATAAAATATTATTTATACTTAAAAAAAAAAAAACAAATAATTAAATTACATTTTAATTATGAAACTAGGATAATGATAAGATCATTCGCAGCCAGCTTCTATGACATTAAAAAAAAACACTTTTTTTATAGTTCGTCAAACACAGATTGGGCAGAGAAGCTGGCCTTGACTGCTTGACCGGATTGAGATGCCACCTCATAACTCTTAGGTTGTTTAGCCTGAACCTCTATCACTAGTAACTCGACACAATGGTCCCCCCGAAGGGGTAACCTCGGCTTGGCAGGTTACTATGTTATGTTTAAAAAACACCAGAAATTTTTTGAAGTAAAATGACGTTGACAACCCTCGATTGTCCAAGTGTGTGTATTTTGCTAGCGTGTGTGTGATTGAATTGTGTGTACACCGGTATTAACGTCTTCATTATCTGAGAGCGTCGCGCCCAATTGAGCAGATGGGCTCATTTAGCAACAATGTCGGCTAGATTCAATCGTCCAGTTCGATTGTGTACGGGAAAATGACATTTAAGTGTATATAAAAAGCGATTACAATTGTTTGGTACTATTTGATGGTCATGGATTCTCGTATTATTTACTTAAAACTCCCAAATGGCTCATAATTAAAATTATTTCTAAGTTTTTTTATTTTATAATGTACATTATAAAAGTTTTGCTAGGAATATTGATTAGACATTAAAAAAACAAAAGCACGCAACTGAAAAATATGTCAGTTTTCGAATCGCCTCTCTTATGCCGATACTATACAATTATTCACGATATTAAACTCAAATCTTGTATGGCGTAATTAGCATAAAACTAACATAAAAGAAATTATCTTCTTCATTCTGTATTTTGTTTTGTTGTGCCACTCATAGCCACATTATTTATGAACCGAATTTTTTTGGACGTTGGAAGTATTATTTTTCACTATGAGTACGGTTCGGTCGTTAGACGTTAGGAGCGTTTTCTTCGGCCACTTCTTCTCCCAGCGCCAAAGTTTCCTGAAGTGGCACTCAAAGTTAGCAATTTGAATGTCTTCATAAACTTCCCATTAAAGCTGCCGACCAAGTTGTGGTTTGTCTCTATCGGGCGCCCTCAGTTCAGATTGCTGATGCGGTTAGAGTACGATTACTCTCCAAGCCGAGGTCGAAAAAAATTAAAGGATTTTTTTGCTAGTAAATGTAATGCATGTATTGCATTTTAAGAGTTGTACTGTATACCTTCGATGTAGTTATTTATAAATTCTTTAACAAAAAATGTGATGTGCACCACGTGTTAAATTAATACGCGTATTACATGTATTGTACCGGACGTGACCGGCCGAATGTAAGAATACAATCAAATAAGTTCTCACGTACTTTTAACCCTTGCAGTGCAGACATATATAATAATCGCTATTTGATATTCAGCTAGCCGAGTCCTCTATGAGACAGGGGTAAGCCTGTCACCATATGTGAAAACTTTTTACAAATTAATTTACCACTTTGCGGGTGGACGTCCTATACTGCGCTTACCGGTCCGTTGTTCCTTGTACTAATTGAACTGAAAACCGAACATTATACGTACATCTGTTCACTAGAGCCATTTCATTTTCTTTGGGAATCTACGTTGATTATTTATTAATCGCAACGAATTGACCGGATTTTGGAAGGTGACTTTGCTCTTAGGTTGTGGAAAAGGGAATTTTGGCTTGTAACGGCACACTTTTTTTTACTCTCTCTTACTTGTGATAAAATTCTGATCCAACGGTGCCCTATAGCGTAGAATATAAGCAAGCGATTACTAGAAGGAACAACAGTTAAAACCAGCTTTAATGTTTAAACTTCGGAAATCGTTGGCCAAGGGGAAGATTCTCTAACAACGCTCCTGTCATGAATAGGGAACCATTTAAACCGAATACGAATTTGCAAGAGATTATTTAAAAAAAAAAAAAGAAAGCTAGCAATATTTATTTTTATTAATTATTATTTATCAACATCATTATTTAAATATGTAATAACACGCAGAGTAGCGGTCGAGAGGTCATAAAATTCATGCCGGTAAAACCAAGACATATTAAACTTACCGTTGAAAGTTAATTATTAAAATAGCCTGCTTTTGAAACGTTTAAACAATGGCGTGTTAAGGAAATATATATTTTTGGGTCATTGCTTCCTAACGTGGGCCGAAGTAAATAGCTCTTACTGAATGGTTTAGGGTACATATATACATAAGGTCGTAGGTTCAAACCAGCCATTCTACTATTGAACTATGTCCTAACTTTTGGAACAGTCAAAAAGAATGTCTGTAATATTGTAAGCAAAGCGTTACGTGAGCCGGTAGTAGCTTGATAAATGGTAATTTCCTTGTGTAATTTGCTTGGTAATTCGACGGTACCTACTCACCGAGCTCGGGTTACAACGCTACCACGGAAAGAGAAAGATCTAAGCCACGGCCTTGGCCGAGTTGCTCCAATAGAGGTTCAGGCCGAAGAACCCTAAGACTTAAAATACTTCGCTAAACCTCGGTGAAACTGGACCGGTGGTCTGGCCGACTAGTTTAGGTCCTTCCTTAAAAAATTACCCTTGCATTTCATCTGATAAGTAAGGTTACTAAACATCGGTTAGTAAAAAAAAATTCTTAGTAAGTAATATTTGTTAAAATAATATCGATAGTATTCTTTTTCAATCTGTGGTAGGCCTCTTGCTTAGCGTCAACTATCGAGTCGGCTTACACCAATGACTTGCCCTTTTTCGTGCATATAAAAGGGCACAGGCTTATTAGGACCTTTATGTACATGTAATAGTTATATAAAGGAGTGATAACGAAAGTTGTCTACGTATTCCCTACTATTATCTTTGAACGATGTTCCATACGGAGCGTTGCGCAGGTGTACCCCAGTCGACATAAAACTATAGTAACGTTAAATAAAAGCGTAAGATTTTTAGTGTCAACTGGTTAGATAGATGGCGTTATTAAATTATTTAATATAAATCTTAAATACATATTTTTATAAATCATTGTTTATAAAATAGAGGTGAAGATAATTTTCTAAAAAAAGGTTTTTAATTTTTATCGATAAAAAAATCATAAAAAATGTATACCTCAATAATTATTATCTTTATACCTCGAATAGAACATGAAATTATCTTTTTTTATAATAAGGACCTTCGTTCCTATCTGTTGCCTGTGTGACATTACTCGGTTTTTTTATTTATTTTTTTTAAATGGCCAGAAATGCACTTCAAACTTTTTTGGTATGATTTCTATCCGCGGCTATCTCTTAACATCCATAAACCGCAAGCTCCTTTGTATCTTTTTCTAAAAATAAAACGTACAATATGCATGTGTAGTATACACATATGTGTCATGTAGTGACAATACTGTAGTGACATTTACTTCAACAAGGAAAATAATTATTCATGAAAAGACGAACATTGCCAATTTTAATTCCGTTGTTTAATAGTAAACAACATGACAGCAATAAGAACGAAAGAGGGTCATAGCTGTCGTAACGTAAGCGACGTTTAATATTGTGCTATCTTTTGAGAATTCCAGCGATCCGACACGTGAGGGAGGGCCTTTGAGCAATTTAATAAAACTCTTTGGACGCTTGAAGCTTTGCAATTTCGTCAATTTTGCTTTGTGTTGGTAAAGAGAATTTTGATATCGCCTTTGTACTGTATAGCTATATTTACGTTGGCTATACTCGAAATAATGTGTTTTTAATATAGTTTAGACAAGATTTTATGATGTGCCTCGACAACTATACGGTACCACTTCGTGTCGTCGTCCTTCTTTAGATCGCTATTATCTCAGGGCCTCTAACGACCCATTCACGTACCATAAACCCCATAGCAATGGCTCTAACTATTTATCTATTTAAATATATATAGGCAAGCTATGGTTTGGCAATCGTTACGAATTGAACGTTGTACTGCTTCACAAACAAAACTTTCCGAACTCCAAATATTACAAAATAAAATTATAAAAATTCTTTACCGATTCCCTTCCTTGACACCGACTTCTGATATGTACAAAGCGACGAAAATAATGAATATTCAACAATTATATAAATACAGTAGTAGTAAGTAGAGGAAGAGAGAATAAAAGATGGGAAAACGATCTGCCAAAGGTTGGCGAAGGCAGAGGTGGAGGGAATTGGAAGAGGTCTATGTCGCAAGACAGCCTGACCTTGAAGGATAAATAAATGTTAAGTTACATACATACTGAAAAAATAGAATTAAGTATAGTTAGTATAATATTATGTTATTATAAATAAGCCAGAGGAAATAAAGGCTATTTTTATTTTATATGAATACGCACCAACCGACGTGCTAGTTACCTTTTCATACCGAAAGTTCGAACAAATTACGATAAAAGATCGATTTGTTTTGAAGGACACAGCTGTACAACAAAATTCGGTGCATTCAAAATGCAACTTGCTAAATTCCTCAACAATAGCTAACCGTTTCCAAGCAAATAAATGCATTAGATGACTCCTTCTTACGTGTTAACGAACTTATTGTTATATAATATTACTTATTTATTGTTCTCATGTAAGTGACCTGTAATGTCTAAAGTGAGAATAAAGATTTTTAAACCTAAATGTTTGAAAAATCCACAGGACCCAACAATGAAATTTACCAAACATTAAGTAGTATTATTGCACACACAATCTTTAAATCATCTCCGCGTGGATTGAAACAAGTTCATTTATGTCTGAGTAACGTTAATATAATATTAATTAAAAAAAGTATTTTGCTCGTTCACTGGGGGAATAGAAATAAAACGAGAGACGTGACCTCCTTACGGTTCCCTGCGCTGGGAAGCACTGAATAAACAAATCCCGTGCTACAACTACCCTAAATAAATTATAAGAGATGGCACAGGATCTGAGACAACGTTTACGTCCATTTTAAACTGAATTGCAAATGTGTTCTTTTTCTTTGTTTAATAACCTAATAGTAAACGTTACAAAATAATGAAAGGAATTTGGTATACACTCGTCAGCAAAAATAAAGGGTCGGTTATGAAAGTTTGAATATCTCGGAAGATAAAGACGCTAGCTAATTGAAATAGTTTGATAGACAATTAAATATCTTTGAAATAAAATTCATTAAAAAAACATAAACTTAACGAAAAAGGATATCTTACGTAAACTTGGATAATACAGTATTTTTCATTAAATTTTATTTTTATTTAAATTTTATCGCCACGTGGAGGCAACACAAAGTACAAACTTTTTTAACCAACTCTAAATTTTTACTCACTTATTTACGAGTAAACACAAAAACCAACATCAATTCAAATCAAAGTTAAACGCTAATTACGCGCGGACGTCCTCTTTGTATTTCCGAATTATCAAGGGAATATTACGGAATGTCCTTTCCAATAAAAAATTAATCATCGAAATCGGTTGGCATATTATTGAGTTATTAGTCAAAGAAGGCGTCCGCACGGAATAAGCGTTTCACGTTTGATTCGATTTGAAGTCAGTTTTTGGTTCTTACTCCTAAATATGCTTGTTGAGGATCAACACGTCTCCTTTTCTCTCCACAATGGAAACACACTCTTATACTATGTGACAACGTGTGCGATTTGATACACGACTGTAGGTATTTGTACTGTCGAAATAATTGTAGCAATTAGCGCGCCTCGAGTTACGGCTTTTCGTACGACCACAAAATTGGTTCACAATTTTGATGTATTGTCGCTAAATATTAATTTGCTTTTTTTTTTGCTCTAGGACTACTACCAACATAAAATCGGCAACTCCGCTAGTGTACAACACTAGATTGAAGTATTACGACAATGCGCTCGGATAAAAAGGATTTTTCGTACTGTTACTAGCAAAGGGAGCGAAGCCAATATCATGAATAAGATAAGGTAAAATAATATGATACCTTAAATCTTTTCGTAGCCTTATTTTGGGGAAAGCCAGAATGGTCAAAATATTGTTATTTTCGTTTATAAAAGAGGTATAAATTCATTAAATGTTTCTTTTATTTCTTGACTACATTATATTCAGAGGTAATGGTGATCACTTGAAATATAAAGGTTTCATTAATACAAAAAGCTAACAGGATCAAATTTTTAATAAGGTTGTTTGACTTAAACAAGTCCAGTTTCTGAAATTACTAATTGAATCTATGTAATGAGCCCGCGCTGACGAAATGGACATACCACATAAAAAACATATTGTTTACAAATTGCGTTACAAATGTTACTAGCATTTCGAGTTCGATTTTGATCTGATGGTAAGTGACCATTTGACTTGCCAAGAAAAACAAATAAAAGACTGCTATATATATAAGATTATAGCTTGTTATAAATAATAGCAATAAGCAATCATAATAATCGAGATGTGGTGTTGGAAACAAATGCTACGAATGCTCGACATTAAGACCACACTGTCCACGTGTCTACAGCGCACGCTTTCATATTTCGGACAATAATATTATAGTACGTAGAAAGGATGACAACCTTAAAAGCTGGCATCGTTGGCACTACAGAAGACAAGAGGACGTAAGGGTGATCGCCAACACGATGGTCTGATCAAGTGAAAACGGCCACCTTCTCCGCTAATCGCTACCAGCTGGTGAGACCTGCCTCGGAAGAGGTTCGTGAAGGCAGATTGTCTATTTAAGGGGCTCCAGTAATACTCAAAATGAGGGAACTGTTAGGCGGCCGTCGCTGGATGTCTTTTTTTAAAAAGTACTACGTGGTACACACTATTTTATAACAAAAAGGTCTGCCTCCCGTATCCCTAAAATTGGAAGAGAACTGAGATCCGCGAGGTTCTGAATTAGACTGCCTGGAATATAATGTAAAACTGTACAAGTGTGCAAAAGTTCCGACTTGCAATGAAATAAAACAGCGTCGTTTTGAAAGAGTGCTGAATGTACCTTCTGCCCATACTATTAAGGGTTATAACAGAACGACGAAGAAGAAGAATTAATGAAATATTCCATGCCTTTTTACATGGGGAAATGCTGACATTGAGGCCCCTACTGACTAAAACCTCCCATGGTGAGCAGTCTTTCACCGTGATGGGGCGATATGGGGTCACGTTACCATTCACCATCTCGCCCCGGTGACAGGCCCAGTTTTAAACCGGGCCTCCTGCGCCTGTGGAAGGGTAGCCATTCTAAATGCCTGCACTAAACTATTCCAATATAATACAACAAACCAATAGTCGAATAGTGAGGAACTTACGACCTTACTTTTGCAGACTGTATCCTAAGGCTATAGACATTGCTCAGCAGCATTAGAGATGTATGAATCCAAGCGGCAGTTTTGATTATCGCGTTATCACGTCGTTACGCAATGCGCTTGTTAATTTTAATTGACGCTCAATAAATAGGATTAAACGTCGCCGCAGTAGTTCGTTTACTTCTCATTGTACTATCAAGCATGCCCCATTGTAATATAACCAGAAAACAATTGTGTAACAAATTAGATACACGTTATATTGTTAAGCATTACAACTGAACCAGTTTTGAAATGTAACGTTAAATTAAAAGAAAAAAGCCATATCACATGTGTTTATAGAAGTGTGATTTAAATACTGCGTTGTGTAAGCTCGTTAAAACTTAACCCGCTTCGATAGGGGTTCCGGTTAAGCGGCCTAAAAGCTCTGTAACCTCTCAATCCGTTGAAGCAGTAAAAGTCAGCTTCTCTGGCTAATCTATGTAACAAATAACAAAACAATATAGTTAAAACTAAACCTTTGTTTTATTTTTATTTAAGGATTTCCAATTCTAACAATACAATATTGTATATAGCTGTGAGCAAAAATAAAGGGTCGGTTAAGATAGTTTGAATATCTCGGAAAATATTCAAACTATCTTAATCGACCCTCTATCTTGACTAACTACGCTAACTAACTGAAATAAATTGTGCATGATAGACAATTAAATATTATAAAAGTTTGTACTTAGTGTTGCCACCACGTGGCGACAAAATTTAAATAAAAATAAAATTTAATGAAAAATACTGTATCCAAGTTTACGTACGATATCCTTTTTGTTTAAGTTTATGTTTTTTTAATGAAATATGAATAAATTAATAAAAATATTTTATTTTAATAAAATATATTTATTAATTTATTTATATTTCATTAAAAAATATACTCTTAAACGAAAAAGGATATTAGGACGAGGATAGAAGGACTTACGGTAAACTTGTGACTTACGGTAATATAGGTTTTTTCATTAAATTTTATTTAAATTTAAAATTGAGTACTCAGTGTTGCTAGGTGGCGTAAAATTTTAATTTGTTGTTAGTATTGGTTAACAAATCTTTTTTTTTGAGATAAAGTTATATTTTTATGAAAAATAAGTTTTATTAGTTTTAATGTCACTGTACCTTATATTCCGAATATATACTCGGGAACTTATGAAAATTGGTTGTGATTTTTGTAAAAAAAGAGTCAAACGGGAGAGAATACATCTGACCCTGTGTTAAGTGTCCACATATTAAAAAATCACTTCAGGCTTTGCGTAAAGATTTCAAGACATCTCTACATCTACATTAAAATCGGAACCGGAGAGATTATTGAAAGTATTTAGTTACTACACTAACTTCCGTAAATCAACACAGGGATGAAGGACGGACGACGTTGAACTATCTCTATAAGAAAATGGAAGAAAGAAATCAAGTAATAATAATAACTTTATTCAATACCTGACTCCTAAAAAGGAAGTTATACGTATATCTCAGAAATCAGTGCCCTCTCCCATCGCTATTATATCAAATTAAATTTAGAAATGATATTGTTAAATAATGTAATATATAAATAAATGTGTACATGTTGTCTGTGTGCGCATATGTTTCAATGAGTGTGTTATTTATATATTGGAATCAAGAAGTCTTCTGTTTGCTCATAATCGATTGACTTTTGTCGCTTTTTTGTTAACAATAGTAAACAACAACTTCTTTGGTTCTCTGCTCATTTGTGTGGGTAGATAGAGAACGTAGGAGTTTATAAAGTGAATTTATGCTCCAATCGTACTCCTCATTGCGTATGCAGCGCGCTCGAAATTACTTAACGAAACGATGCCCAGGAGAAATAGGATCTTAACGTACCGGGGCAATCCATTAGGTGAGCAATCCAGTGGAGCGGACCCATTAAATAAATTGGAGCATAGTATCCATATGTATTGAACGGAGGCGTGATACCGTTATAGAAATAAATATAAAATATTCCTCTCTCGCTTCATGAACATTCATGGTCTTTGTCTTTGGTTTCCAGTACTTATAACGTCATCCCCTTTAGTATGTCGTCTGAATCATGTTGAAGCAAGCCAAAGGCAGATGTAAAAATGCGGATCTTTAGTACTAACTTTATGTATACAAGCACACATTGTTGGCGAGAAAATAATTTGTAGCTTTTAAAAAAGTTCAGGAAAAAATGTTGCTGACCACTGGCCTAGGACGTCCCCTAACAACGCTGCCACTCACTTTTGCTTCATGTTTTTTATCTCTGTTTCCTTGTTCATTACTACCAAACCGTCGAAATAATGTTTATACCAATTTTTTACTGGCGAAGCTACACAGATTAGTCAGTGAAGCTGGCTTTTACTGTTTTACAGGATTGAGAGATGGCATAGGTCTTAGGTCGCTTAGCCTGATCCTGTATTGTAGTAAATAGGTTATTACGGCTTGGACGGTTACGTATAAGCAATATTCCTATGTGAGGGCGCCCAAAAGGGTCGAACCACGGTTGGGTCGGTTGCTTTTACACGGATTAATGTTTATAAAAAAAGCATGATATGTCTGTTATACTATAATCGTAACACGTGTGGTTTGTAAACAGTAATAAAGACGTGTTAGTTTACTGGTACGAAGCTCTATGGAAATTTCGAACTTAGTGTTACAAAACATGTATACGAATAGCGAGCTATCGGAACTTGGAACATCTATGGAATAAATGGTTGCACGATGGCGCGCCCTCGTAAATGGAATTTCGCACATCCCGCCAATCAATGAACGCCCGCCCGAATTCGAGATCAATAATCATTTAAATCAATTTCGCTTCATTCCGATCATTTGCGATTGTCGATAAAAAAATATAAACCTACTTCAAAGAGTACAGTGTGAGATAAAGGAGAGCCTTAATCTATCTGTCTCTGTTTTTACTTAACTGTGATTTGAAATAGGATTTTGTTTTTACTTGTTATTGTATAAAAAATATACTTTGAATTTCCGACTCCTCCGAAAAAAAAATACAGACGAATTGAGAACCTCCACCTTTTTTGAAGTCGGTAGAAAAGAAGCCTTTAGCTTTACGTGTGACGTCCACGTTAAAATAGTTCGCCGATAATTGTCTTGCCAAATATCGTCGTCAACACTTTTATATGTCGCTTTCAATGTATTTACAGTTTACAAGTCAGATAATCTACAAGGTAAATTTATTCATATAAAACAATTGTGGGAAAAATTCATGTAACTTAAAACCAGCGTTCCGTTTACATTCGTTTAAAAAAGTATCTGTCACAAATAAGGTACGACATTGCACATTTATTTTTTGCAAATTTGGCCCAATTCTGATAGTGGGATCCATGAGAAAACCATATGAGTCCTAAATTTGCATCAAGTGTGCCACAAATGGACGAATAACTCAATATCACGCGAACCG
This sequence comes from Meandrusa payeni, assembly GCA_029286785.1. Classification (NCBI taxonomy): domain Eukaryota; kingdom Metazoa; phylum Arthropoda; class Insecta; order Lepidoptera; family Papilionidae; genus Meandrusa; species Meandrusa payeni. The sequence continues at coordinate 1,217,087 of JAGSMX010000017.1, forward strand.
ATTTCGATGTTTTTTTTTTATTGGAAAGGATGCAGTTTGATGAGAGTATGATTAGGTTCTGATTAACTCTATTTTGTAACTTACGTGAACTATTCCTACTATAAATCGGAGATACAAAGAGGGCGTCCGCGCGTAATAGCGGTAAACGTTTTATTCGATTTGAAGTCGGTTTTTGTTTTTGCTCGTACATATACATGTTATTAATTAATTTAAAAGAGAACTATTAGGTAATTGTTAGTGTTAGTAACAGTTTGAGTAATTCTATGTTTGTGTATGTGAATTTACATTATAAAAACATCTAACATTTTAAAAGATAAAGAAAATGCTATCAAAAACACAGCATGTTGTAATTTAAGCAAAATGATAATATATTCTACAAAGAAACAAATGTACCATAAAAAGATGTCGACATGCCATTATCTGGTTATAAAATAGCGTAAATATTGTGAAAGCGGACAAATATCAACTTTATATTAATAAAAATAAAGTATATACTAATAAAACAGTAGACCTGTAGTCTACCGTGCAAGGCAATGCTTGATTACCCTTTTAACGAAAATATTAAAGAGGGTATTGCGAAAACAAGTTTTATTTATTCGTCTATAATTTCGTAAGCATCTGTTTATACATCATTTCTAGGATACTGTTAGCTTCGTGGTCAATGGAATGAGAGTAGATTTCACATTTCGTTTGGATTTACACCTTTTTATAATATATCTCTAAACCTATGTCGCCAAAGCAACTTCTTTTTCTGGTGGGTTTGTTATTCACCGTCATTTCATGTTGCATACAATCCTTCGATTCCACCGATCTTATTGAGTTTTTATGATATTAAGCTACTTAATTATTTCCTGCTATACATAATAAAATGGTGTATTGACTAATGTACATATAAAATATACAGATCTATTGATTCTACGGAAAACAACTTAATAACAGTAGAATGCTGTTGTATGTGCTTTCTTTCTTGTAAAAGATTCGTAGTCTCCAGTTCAAAAATAATGATAAATTTAACAAAATGGCTGAGTGAAGGTCGAAAAAAGAATTAGGAGAACAATTGACACTTCCAATAACAACCCAAACAAATTGTGTGTTGCAAACTAAGCATAAATTTGTCACGGGAACACCGTCAAATATCCACAAACCGTTCACAGCGCGCGCGTAAATGTATCCAAAAACATAGATATCAATTGCTTTACCTTGACTTTAGACATGTCGGTCGCCTCGCCAATTATATCGAAGAGGAGCCAATGCACAGAACACACGAAGAATTCGCGCGCCCAAGAGTTGCGGAATACACGACCGACCCACGCGGTGCCTTAAGCCCGACTGGCTGCGAGAACGAATTTATCACGCTACGTTCACAGGCTACCAGCAAACTACGAAATAATATTTTATTAAATAGCACGGTATCAATTAAAATCTGAAACGAAATGGATCGCGGTGCCTGCAGACTGTGCGGCGGAAAGCAAACAAACAAAACGTTTTGTGTTCGGTTACAGTTATGAGACAGGTATCAATAATCAGCGAACGGCAATGTAGGGTTGTCCCAAATTAAATATATATCGAATTATATTTTCTATTTTATTTCGAATTTGCTTATCCAAATATTACGCCTTAGTAATTGAAGAATAGCCTGTGTAATTGAAGGCAAAATATTAATAAAGTTAATAATGTATTGATGTAAAATTCCTTCCCAAAATACGCCGGTAGGTTAATCCTTGTAACAAAAGCGACTTTATAAACTAATTGTATCTATCATCTAACTGTTTATCTGTCTGTCTATCTTATTTACGAATTTAAATCGTGCAATCTTTTATTATTTAAGAAGCACACGTGACAACCCTGACGTAGATCACATAATTAAATTGCACTAAACCGATACGCTTGGTGGGCTTCCAGAATAATTGATGAGCACTGGACTTAGTTTTTTATCACCTTAGTAGTCTCAACAAGTGAATTTTAGTCGAGTATCTCTTTGTTATCATCGCATTGACACTGGGCATATTTTTTTAATTACCAGCGTTCCGGTTACGAAAGGACAGCCACGTTACGTCAAAAACTCCTTTAAATTAACATTGTGAGTTTGTGGTACATAGGGTGAAGGAAAACAAATCGTCGAGATAGAATTTTGTATTCATTCAGTCCCTATTAACCCAATGTAAAATTCAGCAGATGGAACAGTACGAATAACGTGATAATAGGTTCATTTATAAAGAATCTGGCAACCGGTTCCCGCTACATGAAAACCGCGAGTGTGGGCAAAGCGAAGCCCTAGCTACTCCCGCCGCAGCGAAAGCAATTCGCCACCACTTCACATCCAATCTTACACAGATAATTAACGAAATCTTACACATCTAATAAACGAAACACCCTTGAATCAATTGACTGGGCTGACGCACTATTGAGATCTAGTAACAATCTACGGCTGCCAACTACGGAAGAATATCTATAGAATTAAGTAATGTGAAATATATATAATATATGATACCACATTTTACATATCGGAGCTGGAAAGCAAAAACGTAGTAAGTGACACCATATGGTCATTTTCACTTTTTTACGTCGTTGGAATCAGAAAAAAAAGACGCGTAAGACGAAAATGACTTGTAACAATTAGATGAAAAATATAGGATTTTCAAGATTGACACTCTTTTATTTTTTGTACCGTAAAACGATTTTCTTTTAGGAAAACTCTAGGTTAATACCGTGGTACAATACTTATTCAGCAAAAAAGTAATAAATATTGTGTCCAAAAACGACATCTGTATGTCCACAAACACGAAAGTTATTTTTTAAAGTTGAAATGTTTTTTGGCTCTGGTTTTTTTTTTGTGGGTTACTACGTTTTTGTATTCCAGCGTCGATATCACCTAAAATATATCAATATAAAAAATACTACATGAATTGTTCTATAGTAAAACGGGTAAACGAAGTACGAAGACGTCTCACCTGATCTTAAGTAATCACAACAGCACAAATGCACAGCAGCTACTGGTGGCCGGCGTTAGAAGGAGTAGGCTCGTTAAATGAGTGTCCCCATAGGTTCGGAAACACCGCTGGTTGATTAATATTCTTTCCCTGAAAACGAGTTTTAATAACTTACAGTCTTATGACAGTTTTCAAACAGGTATCGAGCGAATAGTTACGGGTTACGAACAGTTAGTTTTTTGTAATGAATTATTAATGGCTTACAGTCAGACGACATTACCGATGCGTAGTGTGTAGAGTGTTGCTGAGACTCCCAAGCCTCGCAGTTGTTAATTTCTCATAAACTTGTCGGACAAATTACGAAGTATTGCTTAGAATAATTATATGAAAACACTCACACCGTTGTCTTTGACTCAGAGAAGACTATCTTACAGCAGTTCTCTCTCGCTTCTTGCACATCCATACATCACCGAATACATGTTAGTCAGTTACAATTTTTTTCTGAATGAACTACGCTGATCAGTCAGGCGGCCTATACAATTTCACTGAGGTTTTGAAAGATAGCTTTAAGTCGCTTAGCTTGAACCTCTTCAAGGAGAACTGGGCGGAGGGGACCTCAGCTTGGGCGGATACTTTATTCGCGTGATAGCATTCCGATTAGAGGGCGCCTGAAGGACTGAACTACTTTTCAGAAATAATTTTATCTTCCCAAAATTAACTCTACTCTTCAAAATACCCACATTGTAATCGGAAGGAAAGACAGACACAGGCAAACTATTCCACTCCTTTGCTGTACGAATAATGTAACACGAAGGAAAGCGCTTCGTTCGGGTAAGAGAGATGTTCACAACAAAAGGATCAAATCCTACGGTCCTAACTATAGCTCTGCGTACTGTAATTTTTTACATTAAAGTAATAAATATTTTGGTACATTTTGCGGTAGTGCAAGAATTCCGACGCTCTATGCCAGGAACGCAGCCCAAATATTTCGCCATCAATCATTTCAACATCGTTGTGTACGAAATTTAACACAAAACAAGTAAATTTACGAATTACAACAAAACGCGACTTCACATGAAGTAAATAGCGTATTAAACAGAAATTACTCTTAGAGTAAATCCTTTCCAATAATGAATCATCGAAATCCGTTGGCGCGATATTGAGTTATTCGTCCATTTGCGGCGCACATACTTGATGCAAATTTAAGACTTTTATGGTTTTCTTATGGATCCCATTGTCAATGAAAAATTTGACCACACGGGAGGTCAGTGCTTACAAATTAAAAAAAGAATTATCGAAATCGGTTTACCCTGTCGAAAGTTATGCGGTAAAAAACAAAAAAAAATAGACGAATTAAGAACCCCCTCCTTTTGAAGTCGGTTGAAAATTGAACAAATAGAATTTTAATAGTTCAGTAGCACATAAGTGAAAATGTATGTGAATTAGTACTATTATATAAATACAATACAGTTATTATCGGCATTTTCTATGCCTTTATTATTTTATAATATCAATAATACTTAAAAATGTTTAGATTGCACTTTTTATGCATACGAAAAAAATAGAACTGCGTTATAAAAAAAATGCAAATACAGGATGTGGTAGTAATTTTGTCATCAGCCAATACCGGAAACACGAATAACTGAACCATGAATGACTATAATAACTAATATTAATAACATTCTTGTTAACCATTCCAACTAAGCTTAAGCTTGTGCTAAGAGATGGTTCACGTCAATAGTCAAATGGTGGATTCGAACCCACGACCTTACGATTCGCAGTACGTACCCTAAATCATTAGGCTATTGACGCTATTTGATATTGTTATTAGGATAACGCAATGTCACTAGTTGTGACAAACTGACACGTCTATGAGATGATACCGAGTTATCGAATGAACTAAACATGGCGTCTCTTGAATCCACATTACAATCAACTCTGTCGAGTTGTGAACAACGACAAAACATTACGATTCATTGCAGTCGGAGTCATGCTAAATAGTTTAATGTAAGCATATGAGTTTGCGACAATGTTCTTCAAACTATTTCACAAACAATTATAATTTCCAATTTTTCAGAAAGCATAATGCACTTAAATACTTTTAAATTCAAGTTTTTGTTTATGCTTTAATTGCAAACTAAGTTGCGTACACACACACACATTTATAGACACAAACAAACATACAATTAAATGTCTCAATAATTCGGAAACGGTGACAGTTTTATTAACGTCATTGTTTTATGATTGGATGATTGGAGCAGGTCGTATTTGTCATTATTTTTGGCAGAAAGTATTTTAATGCATTAAGGGATAAGTATTGTAATACAAAATCCAATAAAATAAATAATAATTAGTATTGTCTTTGATAGTTTTGAGTTATAATAATAATAATAATAAAATTTTAGAGTATTATATTAACTTTACGTAATTTAAGATATGTTGTGAAAGTTGTTTCTATATTTCGATTCGTCATGCGTTGGTCCTATTTATCGTTAATTTAATAAAAAGTATAAAAAAAAGTAACATAATATTTCTTAGAAATTGTTTTAAAATTTAATAAGTCTTGTATGACCACGCCACCTATCATAAGTTATAAGAACTAATAGAAAAAAAGGTTTTACATGATAGGTACATTTTATATCCGTTAGATGACGCTACTTTAAGCATTGTATGTTTGACATTTCGTATTCGTGCACGACAAGCCAGTTCGGTAATGGCCGCTGCCGGGGTGGTCTATTTATGTTACTTTATTTGAAAGAGAGTTCACTGATTGTTTACTTCACTTATAACCAATTTTCTGTCTGATTTACTATAGTGTTACATATGTTTAACGTTTAATTATATACATTAAAGTTGTTAAGTGAACAGGACAGTTGTGTTTAGAAAAGTTTCGCCGTAAAGCGATGAGCGCTACGCTCACACAGCATTGAAGTGGGAATGCATCGTCCAGTGTAGTGTTGTTGTTTGTGTTGTGGTTAACCCGAGCCAAATGTTTGGCTACAGGGGCACTATGTGCAACCGCCAACACACCCAGGCGTGCCTCAACACCTCGCTGTCCATACGGCAGGAGATACAGCGGTTCGAGAGCGTCCATCCTTCGATATACGCGCTCTACGACCTCGTTGAGCTCGTACCTGACCCGTTACTTGCACAGCAGATACGCGATCACGTCGTCGCTATAGAAGGTAAGTTATTTCGTGCTCCACTGGTGTTGGACGGCTTAAGGCCGTTTCTAAGGTGACCGCTTTCCGGCAAAAGATATTTCTCTTGATAAGACACGCCGTATAACCTATTTTAGTGCTTTGTTTACATAATGCACATGCTTATTTTGTTATTCCGTCAGCAATCGAGAGACCTAGATAATTATAACATACTTTAAAACTGTAGGTTTAGTCGTATTATTATTATTTCTTCTGTAATCAGAACAGTATGGTAACAGCAAAATATTTTCATTATCTTTAAAATGATAGATAACCTTAAAAATAAGTATAAAACTAGAAATTTCATTTATTACCTCATTACTGATGTGTTACAGTATTAAATTTATTTAATTTTCATATTATTTCAGTTACATTTAAATTTTATTGAGGCATTAACTTATTGCCTTTAAAAATTTACATTTTATAAATACGATTCAAATTGAAATGCTTCGTACAAAATTACCATAAATTATTTATTAAACTGCAATTAGATATGAATATTAAAATGTAGTTAAAAATATTGTTTTTAATAAAAATAATAATTAAAATTACCATCGCTAGTAATGAGGTTAATTTGCAATCTATTTTTAATGAATATGATCGGTACCTGATTATTTTCTGCTATGTAATGTGTATATGTAGTAGGTAATAGGTATACTCTTTGCATAAAATGTTTGATACTTCGATTTAGAACCTTCGTGATACAAGGAAATTCGCAAACCATTTTATATCCCGTATAAATACGCCTGAAATGTTACGCACGATCTTGACATTAAGTTTTTGTGGCGGCAAACATTGTTTCTTTTTTAATCGTCGAAGCGGCAACGGCACGGCGCGCACAGCCAAGTGCCTAGTGTAATAAAAACGGTATATCTCGTCGTAGTAATACTTGGTACTTGTGTATTGTGCAATCTCTCCTTTGTTTAAGCTGGGGCGAGTTCTAGTTTTAATTAAAACTGCGCAGTTCCTTCTATATTATGTTGTCACGATGTCATGTTAATTGTAGGAATAAGTAGTTCTTTATGCCTGTGGCAGTATCTATACTACGTAGCCTAACCTCTATATTTAAACATTGAAATAGAGCTAATTTTACGTTTTTTTTTAATTCGTAACTTTCCGATCGGTTTACTAATTTTACTTAATATTTTATTATTTATAGTAGAAGGTGACTGAAGTAAAGAGGATCTCAATTCGTCTGTATTTTTTTTATTTTTTTTCATCGCATAACTTTCGACTGGGTGAACCGATTTGGATGATTCTTTTTTTATTTGAAAGCTGGTTATTTTGTCTTATTATGACGATGGGATCCATGGGAAAACCGTATATGTTTAAAAATTGCATCAAGTATGTGCGCCACAAATGGACGGATAACGTAAAAATACTTATGGACGTCCCGATATCATAATTTTTAAAGGCAAGATAATCGCAAAAGATCGCCTAGTCATTAGGGTATCTCTGTCGCCCAGACCCAATGTTTTTGAGAAGGCCCAGAGGTGCTAACAGTATTCCATGTGAACTTGTGCTTTGCAAAAGTTGATGAATATTATGGCGTTATGATTTTATTTCGTCATTCGTTTCTATAAAAAGGACCACGAATATTTTCATTATCCTTGAGTCCCGTTATTAAAAGTAGTATTAATTACATTTAGGTCACATGACGTCTCCAATGTCACTGCAAATTTGAATATAAATGTTATTTTTGAAATGTTTCTCAACTGTAGAGAGACAATAGTGCCACGAGTCTGCTGTTTGCCAATGACATTTTACTATGAAACCGACCTATTATAATGTAAATTGTCATTGTGCCATTTTTTTTAAAAAAAGAAAGCTATATTTCTTTTTCTTTCTCTTAGAAATATTACAAACATTATTGTTAACCATTCACAACTAAGCTTAAGCTTGTGCTACGAGATGGTTCACGTCAATAGTCGAATGGTGGATCCGAACATACGACTTTACGATTCACAGACCATACCCTAAAGCCCTAAACTATTTGGCTATTGACGCTTCTATTTTTGGATTTATGGAGGTTTTTCTTTATCGAATATTGACGCTGTACTGTATTGTTAGTATTAAAAATAGTAAATACTAGTAATAGTTCAACAGTGTAGCAGTAGTAACCCTGGAGATTTGTGACTATCACCTATATATAATATATTATTTTTATTTTATCGTATCGAAAATACTTTTTACCTAATATTAGAACTTTGATGGCGCATCATCACTTTTCTCAGCGTACGTACTTGCGTCGTTACATATGCAAGGCACTGCCGTATATGGTGGCAGAGCTGCAAACGGGAAAGTCGAGTGCATTATTGAGAGAATCACAGTCACTAATGGATGGATCGTTACGTGCGGGGAACTCTCGCGCGTGCTGCTGCTACAGACAGACAGACAGCGAAATAGTTTTGAATAAACAAATGTTTTGAATTGGGCTTTGTTTTGTTTTAAAAATACACTGGTTTGCGAAGAGATGATGCTTTATTTATTGGATGCTGCGTCCCGCGGTGTTACCCACAATTTGTATCTTCTGATCAATATCATCTTTTTTGAAGTCGGTTAGATAAAAAGTAGCCAATGTGCTATTCCAGACTGTAATCTCTATGACAAATTTCATTCAGTTCCGTTCAGTCTTTCTGGCGTGATAGAGTAACAAACCTCCATCCATCAATACAAACTCTCACATTTATAATACTAGTTTTAGTGAGATTGCTTCCCTTAGTATATATTTTAAGGAATTGTTAAGGAGTATTCCATCTGCTGATTACCACGTTCGCTCATAACCGTAGCGTTAAGATTACTTAAAGGAGAGGAGAGTATTAGGAATTCAAATGTTCTTAATGTTTCGCCATTTAATAATTCCTGACAATACGACACTTCCAAGAAATGTGTCTTTATTAATGTACCGTGATATAAAATGACGAAGTGACATCATTGTAAAAGGGATTTATATATTTCTATTTCACAAACAAATGAAGAATTCCTTTAATTCTATGGAATTGTGGTTTTATATAGAACTGAGCTATCAAGTACTTTTTACAGGATAAACAGAGACAGCAATCTCCGTCCTCTTTTCACAAGGCCTATAAGGGCCAAGGCTATAAATATATGTGACAATTGGTGAGGCAATCGCCATACGGTGTGCAAATTTTAGCAAGTGTTTTATTTTTATATGTCAAAAAATCGAAAAAATCTCATTGGTTAACGCCGGCTAGGATATGAACTCCCCACCATAAGATCGTAAGTCGTATCCTTGCTGAGTTAGTAATCTAAAACTCGTGTTCAAAAGGCGTGCATCATTCATATTTGTTTAATAATATTGTAATTGAAACATTGCCAATTGTAACAAAACGTTATGACGCCAAAAAGTTTGCAGTCGATAGTTATCGTAGCAGCCTCCAGCATCATGTGAGAGACGTAAGAATCTAATGAACGCTTAGCTATTGATCTATCAATGCATTTCTAATCGCTTCCAAAATTATGGCTAGGAGTGGTCCTTAATTCGTCTGTATTTTTTTATGTTTGTGCCTCATAGCGCCCTTATTACGGTTTATAGTAATTTATTTCTCAAAATAAGAATAAACAATATTCAATTAACTATTTCAGAAAAACAAAAAAATAATTAAAATAAAATAAAATTTCATCACATGTTCACACTTTTCGTAATGAATTTACCAGCTTGCTCCCCAAATCGAGCGTGCGTAAAGAAGTTTTATTTAGAAAAAAACACTTAAAAACGTCAACCATCGGTCGTCGAAATTAGTGGATTGCGTAGATTTTATTAGAAATGTAAAATAGTAGTCGGTTTGTGTTAGTGAAAATTCAATGACAATAGAAGATTTGGAGCCCAGGTACAACATTTAACGACCGAGCCGCGAGACAAGCACAATTTCCTTGGGTTATTTTAATGAATTGAATTTATAACCGGAACCCCCGAGCGCCTGCCCTACCGCCAGGGTTGTCACTCCGCCGTTAATTGTCGTAATAACTAATTACTCATCAGATGTCGTGCAATATTAAACTCGCTTTGTGCTCCGCAACTGAATTACCGGCTGGCTGCTTCGAATTAAAATTGCCTTTGACAAGGGACCCCTAGGACGTTTGAAACGAGATGGTACTTAGTTGCTGCATGCAATTATGTTTTTTATTACTATTACTATACTACAAGTAATTGTGAAAGGCATATGAAACAATAGTCGAAGACGCTTTAATTTTATACTCGTATAGTCAATACCTAAAGCACATAAAGGAATGGACACGAATAACAATCTTACAAATATTACAAACATATTTTTAACCATGCCAACTAAGCTTAAGCTTGAGCTAGTGGTTCACACCAATAATCGAATATTGAATATCTTGATCAAATGTACTTTTTGCGACTAGCATATGCAAATAGATTCAATGGCTATACTACAGATACTATGGCTATATTGCCTATAGATGTGATATATCCGTTAGAAGACACCTAAGCGACAACCCCTTTACTTGTACGTCCTGCAAAAGGTCCCGTTTTAATTATGAATGCAAACCAATTAACAAAAAAAAAAAACTTTTCAAGCAAGCGTATTTCCCAAGAGTGAAAGTTTTTAAATACCTTTAGTGCAGAGCAACAAATTATGTGGTGTCATGGGTCACGGAGGGGAACGAAGTTCCTTAATAATCCTTAATTAATAATATAGAAGCAACACAATTTGCAAAAGAAGATTGCTTAGTTTTATTGTCCGCCGTTTCCAGACCGTTCCCACGGGATGAATTAAAGGGATTAATAACGATAATATGGAAAATGTTACCAAAACTTTTTATTGTAATGCGGCTGGCTAGTATTCGTTAAAGCGCCACCTGTGATCAGAGAGAAGAACTACATGCTTAGTCGGTCGTATAAACTACTGTAGCATTTTCGTTATATATTTTTCGTACGGTTTTAGTCTGTTATTTTTCATTTCGATCGCGTAGCAAAACCACTATCTCCTCCAACCTTACGACAGGTTAAGAAGAATTCTCACCTTATATGTTTTACTTGCAGTTGTATGATATTCATGCGAACACAGAACACAGAATCACCAACAGATAATTCTTTGCCATTATTACAAAACATATATTCGCTATAAGTAAATATATGAATGCACTCGTACTATAGTACTTTAATTCGATAATGTAATGAAAGCTTTATCGGTCAGTGATTGGAGGTCATCGATGCTGTGGTTTACTATTTGCCTAAGACCGATAACACTCTTCGAGTATAAGTGTTTGTACAAGTTATGTTACGTATTCATTCTTTACCTACGTACCCATATGTATATTGTGTTTTTTGAATTAAATAAATTTGATCACAGACCCACTAGAATATTTTTTAGACGTAAGTTTCTGTCCATACAAAGTTTGGAAGAGATTGCTCTTTAGCGATAAGACCGTCCATTGCGTATGCAATTACACAGACTAATATAAAAATAGTATAATTGATATTTCTGTGATGTATTTTGTTTTTAATTGTTGCGCAATAAAGTATATTCATTCATTCATTCATACCTCGATCGATCGGCCTTTAATAATATGAACACAAAGTCCATTCAGCACCTTTTCAAACGACGCTGTTTTATTACATTGTCAAGTCAGCACTTTGCTCACTGTGACAGTGACTAGTAAAATAATATATCTGTCGCGATTACGAATAAAAATATAATAATATGTGCATCCCTGTCGTACTTACCTCTCTATAACGTGCACGTGACGGAGACATACTCATTATTTTTTCCAAACTGTGATAGAATCACGCGTAGTATAAAAATCACTTCTGCTATACGTTCTATACGTATATACTATAGAGTATTTTTAGACCTGTTACAAATTAGCGCGTACCATCTTTCGACTATATCACCACTTAACATCAGGTGGAATCGGGTGACGATAAATAAGTCTCAACTCTAGTTTGGGTATATCAATAAAAAAGGCTGAGTGGGCAGAGAAATTTTCCACAGTATTTCGACGGTAACATTCACTAGTGTTCGCGGAATATTCCGTAACGTAAAATTATGAGCTATTTCTTCCAAAAAATACTGCAATTAGACAACTAAATAATGTCGTACAACTTACAATTTTAAAAGAAAACAAATATACGAAATTATCGATTCAATAAAACCTCTTTCAACTTCCGAACTTATTTTCCGGGAAAGTAACAAAGGAAAGAAGAAAATTAATCAATGAGATTGTTTCACGGAGAGGAAACGAACAACCCGGTAAAGACGGAATTAAATTCTGAGCTCCTTTACGAAAATAGAATATGCCAATCAACCTTTAATAATGAAGCTTCAAAAAGAAAATATTATGAATTAAAATAATTACAGCTGGAGATAAGTGGTTGTGGCTTGTCATCGCCACAGCTGGATATAGGCTCCCCAAACGATATCCAAAAAGCCCGGTTGTATGTGACTGGCATACAGCTGCGTCCTGCGGCCTTTATAAGGCTATAACGCAGTTGCTGATGATGCTGTGCACCCTCAAAATGAAACCGTTTAAAGCATGTTATTGCACCAACAAACGACTACGTAATAATACATAGGAATAGCATTAACACAAATGGCTTCCTTCTTATTGAACTAAATTTACAAATGCAATTCAACTTTTTCGAAAAAAAATCCGTTAACAGAAAGAAAACCAGTATAGAGTTTAAAAAAATATTTAAATTTTTTCTTATTAATAACAGTAATTAACAATAAATATCTAACAGCAATAAAAGAAATGGAGCAACTTGCCGATGTCAATTTTTCTGTTCTATAAGACGTGATAATCTTCAAGACATGATGATGAGTAGATTACTATAGATATTGGCGTATTCAATTATTAGTCACATTACTCGTCACCTCGTATTGTAACCAAGTTTGTATATATAACTTTATCAATGATCTATGATTCGACTGCACAATAAAAGCAATGCATTCCTACACTGTGATGCGGTTTCTTGTTTGTATGTGCTGATGTACATACAAACAAGTGTTCATTGGTATGTAACAATGAAATGGGCCGGCCCGCCACGAGCTATTATAATTAGTCTCCTATTGTTGCGTATTGTATATAGCTTATTGATGATTGTTGTCGCTGTTAATATTCTTGATCAAACTACCTGTATCTAAATTAATTGCTATTTCTGTCACTTGGCACTTTTATCAACATCATTGTAAAATTACTGGCCTAATAGAGTCTTCTACATGGACGGTTCCTAACGTAGGTTACATTAAAAAAGGTTCGAATTAAAAAGAAATTGTTTACAGAGAAGGAAAATCTCGTGAGGAAAGTCTTTAAACGTGAGTCTTTAAAATACAAAAACTTGAACTAGTCTATTTCCTCCCCGTTCCTAGAAGTCTTCTTGACTGTCTCATTCTTTATTCGCCGTTATTGTTTAAATGTAAAAGAAGTACATAAAGATTTCCTAAGCTAATATATCTCCACTTTTGTAAAATGGAATTTACTCAGCTACTAACGTTGTTGTCAAAAAAATAGCATGTCACGAATGTCTGGATAGTTTTTAGCTTTCATTTTGGTCGAAAAGCGGACACCGAAAGCTTTTTTTTATAGAAAAAGAGACAAACGAGCTTACGGCTCACCTGATCTTAAGTGATCACCGTCGCCCATGAATATCCACAGCACCGGAGGAGCTGCAGGTGCGTTGCCGGCCTTTGAGAAAGGACTAGGCTCGTTTCTTGAAAGTTTCCAAATCGTACAAGTTTGCGGACACCCTTCCTGACAATTTATTCCACAGATCAAGATGGTGTCAATGGAATTTGCAAAATAGATTAGCTGGGACAAAATGCTAAATAGCGTTAAGTTGGCCTTTGTATATTTGTATATTTTTATTCTTTCACTTTGGATCTTTTCTATATTCCACCAAGGATTTGTCATTATCATGAGATAAATCTTTAATTACTGCATACCTCATTTCTGATTGTGTACCTCTGCGTTTTGAAAACCATAGACACACATCTGTTGTCGCCTTGCGCATTATTGATTCGCTTACATTGTAATTTGAAGGGCCGGCGCTCGAATGCTCTCCCCTTTTAATTAAATTTGACTTGCAAAAATTTGTAAAAGCAAAACAGTGTAGGGATGAAGTGTTGTGCAAACGATCGATATTGATGCTGTGACTGGATGCAACTTTTAACACCTCACGATCGTATAAGGGAAATCGGGTGGGCAGGAGTAGAGACTATTTACGTTTTTTTGGCTCTATATTTTACCGTATGTCAACGTCGATTTATCAAACATTTGTGTATTATAAGGCGACGCAACGAGCAAAACATTTACTTGATAGTTAGTGAAACATCACAATGAAACAGTACGAACAGTACAAATCTTTTGTATATAACGAAACAGTACAACAAAAAGGTTTTATAAGGAAAAAGCGCTAACGTTCTTTAACCCTGTTTTAAGTGGGGTAGAAAGATAAGGTTTTTCACCCAGCATGTTACCTGTCTTTTTTTTATAATTTATTTAATTAACTGCTGCTATTTATTGTACAATAGCCTTGTTAACAGTATATATATGTCAGTACATTTAATTTGATCAATCATCAAAATCAAAAGTTTGATCAAAATCATGATTAAAACAATAATATTATTAATATGATTTGAATCGAAATTAAAGAATATTGTATAAAAAATGAAAGAATGATTTAGAAATAACAATAAATTAAAAGTTGAAACTTTTTGGCATGGATACTACTGCGGTGGACACATTGGCCAGGGCAGCCATTCGCATGACCTCTTTGCAGTACTCTAAAAAATACTTTTGCATGTTACCTGTCATATGTGGTTATTACCTGAAGGAACAGAACCTTATTGGTATAATGACAACTATGTTGCAAACCCCCCACGATAAGATGGTAAAGAACTAACTCCTAACCACTATCAGACACGATACATTTTCATAAATTTATTTGTATAATATTTGCAAAACTAGTAAGGGTACATAAATAATAAACTTCCCACGTCCACGTTTAATCTGTGAGGTGCCCGTTCGACCGGATTATGACAATCGCCCACCATTTTGTCGATATCACACAAACACGTCCGCCGCGATAACTGCGTGGGAGATCTGCTCGTATAAATACCGCTGTCAACCGACTTTCGTTTAACAGTCAATGTTATTAATAGTTACAATTAATACACATAACTGACATGAAAGTGTATTGCACTAGGACACCTGCAAGTACCTATCTTACTTTAGAACTTCCTTCGTAACATCAGATTTCATGAACAACACAAAATTGCAAAACTAACCACAAAGGAGGCTTAAAGAGGATGCCATTAAATTTGCATTAAGGAAGAAAAGGATTAAATGTGTTACAAGATCGATTGACACGGAGACTCATTAGTGTATTATAGGAATAGCCAATTCTGAGCCTTCTCTTCTATTGAAAATTTAATTTAATTCATAATCGAGCTGTGTATCAGATCTATCTGGCACCTCGTATATCAAGACGTTCCTCTTAAAGGAATCTCACGATAAGTTGCTTATAATAAAGATAAATAAAGCTTTATTGCACACCAAAATCAAACAAGAATAAATTAAAAGTTGAAACTTTTTGGCATGGATACTACTGCGGTGGACACATTGGCCAGGGCAGCCATTCGCATGACCTCTTTGCAGTACTCTAAAAAATACTTTTGCATGTTACCTGTCATATGTGGTTATTACCTGAAGGAACAGAACCTTATTGGTATAATGACAACTATGTTGCAAACCCCCCACGATAAGATGGTAAAGAACTAACTCCTAACCACTATCAGACACGATACATTTTCATAAATTTATTTGTATAATATTTGCAAAACTAGTAAGGGTACATAAATAATAAACTTCCCACGTCCACGTTTAATCTGTGAGGTGCCCGTTCGACCGGATTATGACAATCGCCCACCATTTTGTCGATATCACACAAACACGTCCGCCGCGATAACTGCGTGGGAGATCTGCTCGTATAAATACCGCTGTCAACCGACTTTCGTTTAACAGTCAATGTTATTAATAGTTACAATTAATACACATAACTGACATGAAAGTGTATTGCACTAGGACACCTGCAAGTACCTATCTTACTTTAGAACTTCCTTCGTAACATCAGATTTCATGAACAACACAAAATTGCAAAACTAACCACAAAGGAGGCTTAAAGAGGATGCCATTAAATTTGCATTAAGGAAGAAAAGGATTAAATGTGTTACAAGATCGATTGACACGGAGACTCATTAGCGTATTATAGGAATAGCCAATTCTGAGCCTTCTCTTCTATTGAAAATTTAATTTAATTCATAATCGAGCTGTGTATCAGATCTATCTGGCACCTCGTATATCAAGACGTTCCTCTTAAAGGAATCTCACGATAAGTTGCTTATAATAAAGATAAATAAAGCTGTATTGTACACCAAAATCAAACAAGAATAAAATTACAGAAGTAAGGTACAATATTCAGGTGTGTTCAACTGGCGACTTTATCGTTAAGAGCGATCACTTCCAGGCAATCTCTGTATGAATAGATACACAGAAATATTTAAACAAATCAGATTGATCTATTTAGGTTATTCAATCCTATATTATATACACTGAATTCTGTGTATTTATAAGAGCCTTCGGGCTGACAACAGCGATTAGTCAAAAAATCAACATACGTGTGAATTGCACGTCCATTCTATTTATATACGCTGCCGTTACCAACTGACCCTGACATATGCGGTGAAACCGAATCGAGATGGTACTCATAGATATGTTTAATTAATTCATAGAGTGCTTAACAAAATAAACGTATCAGTTGCTCCGTTAGTAAATTTACATTAAGAAAAAGTTGAACGATTAACATACTTTATGACAGCACGCAAAGCGGCGGGCATTTAATTCGTGGAGAGGTTAACGACCTCGTGCCACTGACCGATAACACTCGCACATATCTCTAATACACAAACTTCATGTTATACAAGATCAAGGTCCCGAGTCGACTACACCAATTGTCTACAAAATTAACGTTCAATGGCATCATAGTGGTGGTCGTTTGATAGTTCGTTAGTAGTCTATTAGTTCGGTATTAGGGGTTTTCCTCGGTGCATGACGATGAGGATCTCCAGTGGAACGCACCGGAGTCCCTCTGCACTGTGCTCAAGGAGAGCACGTCCCGGGGGGGGGGGTAGGTTACTCCCTCCCCTCGCAGTGTAAGGCGACACGGGCCAGCCGATGTCGCCTTCTTCCTGGGTCGACCTTAGCGGACGACAAAGGCCACCCTTGTCGCCCAATGAACCCGAGGCCCCTTTTAGTCGTCTTCTACGACAGACATCGGTACCGTAGTCTTATTCTTGAGAGCCCAGAACTACAGGGCTGCCATTTTACCTACACTAACTTATACCTGTTAACTGCCCTTCAACGTATTCACCAGTGTAGTTTACGAAGAAGCTTTAAAGAAATCTTACTTCAAAAAAAAAGATGCTTTCTTAAACAATAAAATGAAATAAAATACACAAAATTATACGTAATCTTTCTCCTGAACACACAACAAAGTTGTGGTATAGACTCTGTTGTTTGTAATTTCTTGCAAGCGGCTTGGGGAGGCTCGTCATAATGGGATGTGCGGCGAATGCTTTTTCCAGCGCACCTGTGTACTGCTCTTATGCTCGTGAAACATTTCATATTATTTTTCTTTAAAATACTTCCACTCCTAGGGCTTTGTGTAACACTCAAATTTTATATTCATTATATTATAAACAAGTTTATTTACGAGCAAAAACCAAAACCAACTTCAAATCGAATCAAACAATTTTACGCGCTACCATCCTCTTTTTATTTCCGAATTACTGCAGGATTATTATGAAATTGTATTATATAGAACTTACTTATACTTTTGAATTGTATCCTTTTCATTAGAAAATGAATCATTGAAATCGCTTGGCGACATTGAGTTATTAGTCTTTATAGAGTCTAGTATAGAGTTTGATGCAAAGATTTATATGGTCCATCCATGGGATGGAACTTCTAGAAAACACAAGCTTTCAAAAAAAAAGAATCATCAAAATTGGTTCACCCAGTCCAAAGTTACGCGGTTACAAACATACAAAAAATATTGACGAATTGAGAGTTCCGTTTGAAGTCTGTCTTTCCCACTGATTACAATGTGGGCGTTTCCAAGAGTAGTGTTCTAGGTATTTACTAAGCTAGTGTGTCTTGCCATCCGGGATTGCATTTCAACTTAAAATCAGGTGGTTAACAATCGTGGTCAAGCTTTTAAAGTATGAAAAAAAACAAGAGATCTTATCTCGTTATTCATCGACATGTTTTACCTTATAACTTTATTACCAAATGTCAAATTGTATGTTAATCGAACGAATGTGTAATAGAAAATTATTATTTTTTTAACCAAAAAATATAGATTCCATATGAGTATCCAAAGATCTATTATGCACAAAAACATTATCCAAAATACGCTGCATGGTTTAAGAGATAGTGTGTGTTATCTGCTACTATTTAATTGAAAATTCTTGAGAAGTTATTAAGTTTCAACTTCCAACGTAGCAGCAAAAGATGATTGATCGTAGGAAAATAGTATATAATTCATACAATAATATGAATGCAGATTAAGTCTTAGTCTAGCTGAAAGACTACTATTAAAAAAGACATTAAGAAAAAGACTAGCATGCTATTACGTCTATAAAGACTAGATTCTTTCACAAAGAACCTTGGCGCTAAATTCTTTATACAAGTTAGGCGCTGCTAGAAAAAAGTCGCCTTATAAACCCGTATTTATAAGGTAACTTTTCGGACTTTGAAACCAAATCCTTTGAGCATGCAACGTGGTAGACGGCAATATATAATTCACACTTTCATTTATTCCATTAACTATAAGATGACTTTCGTATAATTGCATAGGGCGTTGTTTCCGAGCACTGACATTCTTTCGCCTAGTAAAGCGAGCAACATTCAATACATAATTAAGTCACGCGCCTGCACGAATTATTTGTGTCAATATGTAATGGAGGCCAAGAGATTCTCTTATGCTATATATATAATTTATATTTCCATGGATTATTTAAAAATCATTTGTAACATAATTTACTAAGTAATAAAGCTTTTAGTAACTTTTACAATTGATTACCACTCACTTCGAGCTTTGGACTTCCTCTCAGTCAATATACTTTCCTATGGCCCTGCTATCTTCTTCAAATAAAATGTCCCACTTCCGGGCACTCTCGATTTCCTCTTTCTCGTTTGAAAGAAGTTGTAAAAGTATTTGAGCTAGAATTACAATCAGTTTTGTGAATTAGCATTACTTGTTTTCTTTTTTTATAACTTGATTACACTGCATTAGTACCTATTCTTTATCGAGGACCAACTTTTATCAAAAAGTATGTCAAACTAAGTTGCTATCAATAAGTCGAAATGATGCCTATCGTAATCACTGAGTGTTATCAATTCTTCTTCTTCTTCTCTCGGTGCCATATTTTATCGTTGGGTGACGACTCTCATGGCGATTTGGACTCTCAACACAGCAGCTCGAAATAAAGAACGTGTGCTCTTATTGAACCATTGGCGTAGATTTTTAGGCCAAGATGTTCTTCTCCTTCCCGAATTTCTTTTTCCCTGTTTCTTTCCCTGGATTATGAGCTGTAACAAATCGTATTTGGGATTGCGCATTATATGCCCTAGGTATTGCAGCTTTCGTCTCTTATTAAATTATCAATTGAAAACATCTAAAGATCTCCTTTATGTGTTATTTATCGAACCAACGAAAATTATTTTGGCTATTTAGTGATCCTATTTAACTATCAGATTTTTAATTTAGCTTTTAGTAATCTAAATAACGCAACAACACAGTCTGCGTTACTCGGTCATAAAGTACTCGTATTTTGACGGGATCTTTGATTGATTACATTTTCCCGTCTAAATAAATGTCGGGTAGTTAATAGAAAACTTGTTGATTGATGTCAAAAGTTTTTTCCCAATTTTTTTGATATTTAAATAACAACAAGAGAAAGTTACTCGTACATTCATCTTTTTACACTGACTAAGAACTGCCATGGTGAGCCATCCCCCACTATGATGGGGCGAGATAGGGTCGCGTTAGGATTCATAGTCTCCACCCAGTGGCAGGCCCGATGAGGAAAACCGGGTCTTCTGATCCCAACAAGTGGGGCCGATGCAAGCCGGCGGCTAGTTCCCCAACTACCCGCCAGTAATCCCACTCCTTGTCCTTGTATCGTTTCCACCTGTTACGATCTTCGGCGGTGTGTAATGCCCCGTGGACTTTCGAAATGGTCGAATATATATTTATCGCATAGAGCCCCTTCCTCTTGTTCGTCTTCCCTGTACTCTCCATGTAACTAGGAGGGTTTTCAGTGTATCATTATTCCCAGCCCTACCCGCAGTAACCTTACCGGACCACCTGTGTCGCCTGTGGACCCGAGGCCTCTTTTAGTCGCCTTTAACGACAGGCAGGGGATACCGTAGTTTTATTCTATGAGGTCGAGACTACAGAGCTGGACCACTTAACCCTTACTTGCTCGTCTGCATTACCTATAAGAGAAAAGTAAATAAATTTACTCACAGTGTTACAATTCTTGTCACGCTTCCAATATGTGTAAGTAAATACATTGTGTGATGTTTATTTTGTTGCGGTTTTAAAGGATTTGTTCATTTTATTTCGCCGCTGTGATAGGATTAAGGGAGCCTTAAGGCCTTCTTTGTTCAGTTCTTTGTTATCTTCAATTCATCCCCGGTTTTGTTATAAGACATCTGGTATCGGATTCTGATATAGTTTTATAATATTCCTAAGAAAATATGTAATAGTCGTATAGAGGAGTTACACATTATTTATTGATAACCTGATTCGTTTGGAAAATTTGATCTATATCGTATTTTACTACGATTGGATTTTTAATTATTACAGTTATATATAGTTAAGTAATATATTTCAATTTCTATATAAAAAATAAACAAAATTGTAGTGTATGTTAAATAATAATCTGGAATATTAAACCGCTTTTCACTACACGCATAAAGTATTTGTACCGTATTGGTATTTACAATGTTTCTCTTTGTTCCTGTTAATCTGTGGAATGGCTGTATCGATTTTGGCGGCAATGGCAGATAAGTGATGTAATAAGGCGGTACATAGGCTACTTTTATTTTAGAACAATTTTAATGAATTGTTTTTAATCGCGGGTAACACCGCGGGGCGCAGCTAATTTTCAAATAAAATGGTTTCGAAGAGTGACTCACAAAAAAAACTGGGAGTTAATCAAATACATTACAATGTAAAATGTTATTAAAAATTACTAAATAGGTATAGAAGATAGGTAGAAGCATTTGTTTCTAATTTAGAACTATTTATTTGTAAAATTAGGTATTAAACAAGTAAAGTACAATATAAATATTTTTTTTCAATAAATTGAATATATTTTATATTGTTTTCAAACCCAGTGAAACTGTTCGATCAGCTTCTCTCGTCAATCAATCTGGTCAATAGTTTTGTCGTAAAAAAATCAGTATTCCACTTATTTCATTCATATCCTTTTTCTCATAGATCTCTTGTAGACAAATGGTGATATAATGACATTAATGTGTAATTTGGGCTTTATTAAACATGTCGGCTTGCTTACAATGTGTTATATATCAATTTCAATTCTAATCTAATCTGTAGAGCATCACCCACCCTCTTTTTTTTATTAAAAAGATGTTACGTTTTTATAATACAAATAAGTTTTAACATGTTTAAATCTCTTTCGTTGTTTGTTTATATGAATCAAAAAAATAGTACTCATTGACAAAAAACATTCCTTCAGCCCTTAATAAAATACTTCATTATTTACTAGAGCGAATCAGAGTGTATTTATTCTCTATGAACGATTCTCTCAGATTTATTCTCTTTTGAAGTCCCTTTCCTTTGTATTTATCTTTTGTTTTCCCGTTAAATGTCTTGACAAACAAATAAATCTTTTAATGAACAAAGAGTTTTTTGTTTATTTAACAACAAAAAAATGAAATCTCTTCCTGATCTGTATGATTTATTCCTTTATTATAATTTCGACTGCCAGTTCCTCGCTAAAACAACAGAGAGACACAGATTATACGCACTTATATAATATTTTTTTATATTTAATATTCACAAAACAGGCAGGAGGAAGAGAAAATCATGCCGGCGGTTCGTTTCATTTTATGAAAAGCTAAAATGTCATCTCTTAGTATTGGGGACGAGCTTTCGCCTGTAATGACAACTTTTTAGGATGACTGTTAGTGGCTACATATGTGGAACTTATTTACAAAGTTCAGATGTGAATTTTTGTTCTATAAAGAAAACAATTTTCGCCATTTTTATGTGCGAATTTTCGTTCTTAATTAAAACAATTCTCAGTATTTTCTCCTTTGAAATAAAATATGAGGCAAAATTTTTTAGCAAAAACACAAAAAATATTTTAGCAAAAAACACTTTCTTTTCTCTTTCCATAAAATCTATACAGGTTGTCCAATATTAAATGTACAGACGAATTTTCGATAAATTTCAAAATAATCGTTATCATTTTTTACGGCGTCTTTTTCGTTTCTTAAAAAAAAATCCGTGATTTACTAATTAAAATTCAACAAAATCAACGACTGTTTGTCCGAACGGAGTAGGCAGAGACTTGGTATGAGTATCCATAGCAAAGGACTTCGAAAGAGGGAAAGTCATTGCTACAAGCCGGGTTGGATTTGAACCCGGATTAGCAATTCATTAATCAAACGATTAGCCGCTAGGATAGCGGCGGCTTTTAACCTGTAAGTTTATTACTTTGTAATGTAATTAAAGTAAAAAATAAATAAATTGTGCGTAGCATAAATCATACTGTATATCTGCCAGTGAAAGATTGATGCTCGAATTAACAAGGGGTGAAAACTTTCAACTGATAAATACTTAGAAATTCGACTACAAGATGATGTTGCCTCGTAATTAGAAGACGATGGCCTTTGAGATACTCTAAAATTACTTGAAACATAAAGTTGATTCCAAAAGTGGAATTCAAATTGAGATTAAAAACTTTTTACTAAAAATACAACAGTAGATTTGGTGACAGAAACAAATGATTTGTTGTATTTTTTAAGACTTAAATGTGTCCATAAAACCATGGACCATATAAGCATGTAATAAAAAAAGTACAAGTATATTTACGAACAAAATCGAAAACGGACTTCAAATCGAATCAAACGTTAAACGCTATTACTCGTGGACGCCCTTTTTGTATTTCCGAATAATCATAAGAATATTACGAAATAAAACTTAAAGCTAACCAAACTTTCATCAAACTAGTCTTAAAGTAAATTCTTTCCAATGAGAAATCAATTATCGAATTCCGTTTTCTTGATATTTAGTTATTCTTGCATTTGTGACGCACAAAATGGATGTAAATTTAAAACTTATAGTTTTCTCATGAATCCCATTCATCCAGTCAGGACGGGAACACAATACAGGTCACTGGCTGATGCAAAATTTTCAAATCTTATTGAAGTTAAAGTGTAAAGTAAATTAATAAAATCCATAAAACAATTTAAAAGCTGAAATGTTTGACTATTTTTGTTTCAGAATTAGGTTTTATATCAATTGTTTAATAGTCGACTCTCCTACATAAGAAAAACTAAAAGGGATTTCATATAGCAATTCATATCTGACATAAAACAATTGTGAGGCAAATTACTGCGTAGAGAAGCTATGACATACGCAGGGCGTATTCGTTGCTGTACCACTGTTTTATTTAAAGAACAGTCCGTTTACAACTAAAAAGTTGACGATACAAACGGCGAAGTAATTTGCCTTGACAGAACATGACCGCAAAACGACAGCTCATGTGTGGCGGCGAAAGGAAACCTGACACTTGTCTATTGTAACGGGCCATTGTGTCTTAGATGTGTCAGGGATAAGAATTCACGCAAACTGTACGCTCGATAAAATGAATAGGAAAGAATTAATCAACTCCATAGTCATCAATCAATACATGACCAACACATCCGTCATGCTTATGTGTTTCCCCCCTATGTTGTTATTAGCCTTTTATCTGCTTGCTACACCTTTGATGGTTACATAACTCCTGATTACACATTAACCCCTTTTCGCAAAGAATATATAGGATGGTTGGAAGTAGACAACTTTTAAAATCCACTTATAATCCTACTTTGGACCATTGTAACAGCTGATACAACCGAGGTTTCCAATCTGCGGAAAAGGAGGAGTTTCTCGCTTTGTCTGTATGTGTTTCTTGTTTCTCCCAGTGTGGTCCCTCCAATTCGCACAATGGCATCCATGATAACACCATATAAGTCTTAAATTTGCATCAAATATGTCCGACAAATGGACTTATAACTCAATATTACGCCGACCGATTTCGATAATTCATTTTATATTGGAATGGATGTACTTCAAGGGTAGTTTGACGAGAGTGTGATTAGGTTCTGATTAAATCAGTTTCAAAGAAGGCGTCCGCGCGTAATAATAGCGTTTAACATTTGATTCGATTTGAAGTCGATTTTTGTTTTCGCTCTTAAATATACTTGTCATAAGATAGATGAGATAAGAAAAAAATAATTTCAATCAACAGCTTCTTTAATCCTTTTAAGGCGCGAAAAAGGAGAATCATTAAAAGGCAATGAACAGCTGGGAACTTGTGCGGGCGCGGGCTCCCGAGTATAGAGGAACGTGTCGGGCGTTACAACACTGAATAGGTAATAAATTACTATCGGAGAGTGGCAATGCTTGTAAATACCTGCCCGATTTTCAACGCCAGAAATTCTCTTATCCACTCAATTATTATGCCATGGTGGATGACATAACAAAATAAATATACCTGTGAGACATATACATTGTAGTAGAAAAATTTGTGACCTATGTGACCTATGGGCTCAATTCAAATCACACATAGAACTTAGTAAACTTCAAATATTGCGGTTTTTATCCGGGTAGGTAAATGATTGCGAATGAACGAGAAGGATGATAGAAGAAGAAAAAGAGGCACAGTCTCTCTTTTTTGATTAATTATTTATACCTGAACAATAAACAAAAACTCAACCACTCGAGCCATCTTCCCAGATGAATAGGCAGGTTTTTCATTTTTACGATTCTACATTCATTATATATTCATTATACGAACTCTATGATATATTTTTTTCCTCTAGTAAGAAAATTTTACTTTGATCGTGACCAAAACTTTCCATAAATAAGAAATTACTGTTTCTTCTTCAAATGTAATAGAATTCAAATATTCTATTTTAATTATAATATTCTATCATATTGTTTCGTAAAGTTTTTTATATATGAAAATCGTATAAAAATATATAAACGTAATATTAGTCGTAGCAGAATAGACGGATAGACAATTAATATAAGAATAGAAGAAAAGACGGATGGACGGACCAATCGCTGAATGCTTTTTACAAATCTTATTAAATCATTATATAGCAAATGTTTTAATTTAATTATTTATTTATATTTACAACAATTATTTATAACATGAGCTTCGATCGTAGTTAAGCACTTGCTTAGAAAGTATTAAAAATATCTAAATCGAAAAACGTCGTGAAGGTCGTGCGACATTTGAAATTTTAACGTCTTAGCACTGCTTAACTGGCAGGTTATTTCGTTTAATATTTAAGTAATGTTTAAAATATACTAGTGCAATTATAAATAATTACATTTAACGTCTGTCCTCTCGTTGCCGTGGGTAATAAAAGGGATGTAATACCATGTTGATGTAAAAGTACAAAGAGAATTCAAGTCGCGGGGTATTATCCTTAATCCCTTTTCAGCCGCCTTCCCACCCGAGCGTGGCGAATGGTTACTTCGCCTGGAAACGTTACCTCATTGTTTTATTACGACCGCACACTGCAGATTGAATGTTCACTATAAAGTGAAGCGTCTTGACGCTTCAGTCAATAGCCTAATGGTTTAGATCGTAAGGTCGTAGGTTCGAATCCACCATTCGACTATTGACGTGATCTCCTAGCACAAGCTTAAGCTTAGTTGGAAAGGTTAACAAGAATGTTAGTAATACTTCTGAAAAAAAAAAATTTCTAGCTTTCTTTAAAAAAAAATGTGATAATATGTAAAAAGCTTAATTGTACATAAAACAGATGGCCGTTCCATTCTTTCTCTACAACGTGACAAATTAAATACTATTCTAGAATGCTGATTTACCACGTGCTCAATTTTCTAAGAAACTTCACAGAGACTGTGCCCAATGGCGGATATTTACACGCTGTAACTTTAACTTTTTTTAACTAGGCTATCGTTGCCCCACTGTGCGTTAAAAGAATCCGCTCATCCGTTTATTTGTAGCTGGACCTTAGATCGCAATGGAAGTACAAATGCATCTCTTGTTGGTTGGATATTAGTCGTTGAAACGTTTGTTGTACTGTAGTGATTATTGTTAAAAAATCTAAACTGACATCAAAGTTTCACGGTAATTAGATATAATTTCATTGTACAGCAATAACAAGAAACAAAATACAGAACTAAGGTACATTTTACAATTCATTGTACAATGGGTAGTAGGGTAGTTTGCAGTATTGAAGTTAGTTGACTCGGTAAACTACTCGCTCGGCACATAACAAGCGCACTACATCAATCATGCAGTGCACGAGCTAACGGGACTCGAGTACAGAATTGAAAACGTTCAACTTCCGACTAGGGCGCCATGAATAATGCGCTCTAAAATACTTATTAACAATCAATCAGCCCGTTTCATCCCACTGCTGGGTATAGGCCTCCCTATTTTCATGCCATTCACTTCAATCCTCTGCTGCCCGAAATTATTGCGGCCTGCCGATGTCGTCCTGCCACCGGGCTGGTGGTCTGTCCACTGCCTGCGTCTCTGTCTTGGCCACCATTCGGATACTACCCTGGTCCTCTGACCGTCTTCTCTCCTAGCCAGATGATTAGATAGTTATTAAGGTAAAACAATATTTTCGCGAGAATGATGATATTAAAGAACTTAAAAGTTTGTGACCGATGAACGGCGATGGGCTCACTTACTGTCACATGTGTGACCTAATAAGCAGAGTGAAAAGTGGACAGCGATATTTTGTTTCCCACTAGCGTTAAAAAAACGTGATAACTTCCTATCGTTCAACATAAAAGAATTCTGTCGCAACTAAAGTAACGAGGAAAGAGGGCAGGGCCACCTGTTTAAATTTTTTATGTTTTTACTTTAATTATTCAAACAAACAGATTCTGTCAAAGGAAACAATGTTTATTCACACTGAGGCCCTTTCCCTTTTGAAGGCACAACCAGCTCGCAGTATTCAAGGAATACCTGCCTGGGATTGTCGGATGCAACCACACTGACAATGTCGACCTCGGCGATAACGTTATCCGTTCTGTGTGGTTGTAAGTTATTAAAATTATGTTCAACTTGATAAATGAATACATTTATTTACAGGAAAAACGGTACAGGGAAACTCGCTTTAAATTTTTATTTGTCCGTATCACAAGTTGAGGCAGAAAAACGAGCAATCGGTAATGAGAAACGAATGAGGCGATCGCTTGCGGATTGCACGTGATGGGAATATGAGGTTGGAAATTGCGAACTTACTCTGATATTATTGGTGCAGTGTTTATACAACTTTGTGAAATATTTCAATAACCAATTTTTATGCCGTAAAGGTAATACAAGACAAATTTACATGTATAGAAATATACTAACAACCATTTGACGCATATACTTAATCCAAAAATAAGATTTACATGATTTTCTAATGAATGCCATTGTCAGAATTGATTCAAATGAATTTGATACAATTTTCATCATCCAAATCGGTTCACTCAGTTGAGTTATGGGGTAACAAACATTTAAAAAACCAAACAGACGAATTGAGCATCTCGTCGTTTGGTCAAGTCGGTTGAAAATTAAAGTTAACCAAGCCACGGGCGGCCTTATTATTGTAAGCGGTCTTTATCGATATCGATAAATACTTTAAAAATGTAATTACCATTTATATGTAGATATTCACGTGCTAATATTATTTAATAATATTAATTAAATCTAATATATGATATGATTTAATATAATACAATGATAAGTACATTTATATACAATTATAGTACAGTTGGTCACACTACTGTCTAATGTCATTCTGTAGCAGGGGTCTGTGCCGGCTCTCAGGTAGTTTTCTCACATCTCCGACGATAAATCACGTCATTTACAAGTTCACTCCGACCCTAGCCTTTCTCCGGCAGGCGTTCGTGCAGACGTTAATGTAAGTCCCACCTGTGAAAACATTTGCGGATGCATTCATCGTATTAGTAACCATACAACCGGAAATTGAAATAAAATGTTTACTATCTTACCGATATAATGCTATTTCCTATGCTATCCTTTAATCTTTTAAATTTTGTCCGTCTGTCCGTCTGTGGGTTTGTTCCGGCTTATCTCTAGAACAGCTTTTACTATAGAAAAAAAAATAGTTTTTAATTGCAGTTAACATCGCGGAGCGCAGCTAGTTGTCATTTTTTTATACGAAAAGTGGCAAACGAGCTTACGACTCACCTGATCCTGAGTGATCACCGTGAACATTTACAGTACCGGAAGACGATGGATGAGCTGCAGGTGCGTTTCCGGCCTTTTAGGAAAGCGTAGGCTCATTTCTTGGAGTTCCCTAAAGTATAAAGGTTCGGAAACACCGCTGATGACAGTTGATTTCACCGGTTGATAGTACATGGAAGAAAATTACGCGAAAGTCGTGGAACGCCAATCATCGAGATGGTTTCGATGGAATTTGATGGAAACTCTGTCGAGATGTGCGGTAATGGAAATCAGTACCTGGGAAGGTTCCGGACAAATCCTCAGAACACTCCCCATGGTAAATGCGATAAATCTCATATAAAAATTCCGACACCCAGCCATAAAAACACTAGTGTTTCTTAAAAAATATAAAGAAAAATCTATTTACATATACAGTATTTAATACCATACGCCGGTTGTATACGGATTGTAACGTAAAACTGTTATACATTGTTTTCATAATATCATGGCGTAAAGTAGTCGTTTCTATTCAAAACACAATATTTCTCAATTCAATGCGGCTTCACGTAATTCACGTCTGGAGGCGGGAAGTAATACAATAAGCCTCTTAAAGTTAAACGGCGTACGCGATTAGAGGTTACAAAAGCCTTACAATTTGTTTTTGTTAAATTGTTTTAGGAGCAGCGATGGTATAGTAGTCAGGCGTGTCACCTCACCTTGTGACTTCTGGTTGAAGAGTTTATGGAACAAGCCTGACTTTTAGTAACCATGCTGCCCAAACGCCTACTAAAGGAATTGCAGATGCTTTGCCCATTATATTACGAAGGGTCACCTTACTCACCTGAAATAATAAACCTCATCTTCCTCCCAGTATTTTGCAAAGTCATGGTACATATCCGACCGTGGTGACCTATTAATGCAACATTAGATACATTTATAGAAGTGCATTGCATTGCATTGACTCATTATTCCGTAACCGAACTTAAGAACTTTTTAAAAAGTAAATCAAATTCTTTACCCACGCTTGGCTTGCGGATTATGCTGGTGAAAGCGTTACTAAAAATTTGATCAGGTGAGGCGAACGGTAGTTGAAAGAGATATAAGTTAGGGAAGATAAAAAGAGAATAGCGTTACATTACATATTATACTCGTACATTAGTATTACAGTAGTAGTAGTTTTATTTCAGTCGTATAGTTAAACGCGTGTATTTTAGTACATTCGACTTTCGATAAGTTTATATCATCTATGATTCGTAATTATAAATTTGGTTAAATAAGTAAAAGAAGAAAAATATATATATGGGAGATAAAGCAGTTCATATCAGTTCATTAAAAAAAAAACAATTTGTTCGAGTAAGGGAAACCCAACGAAATGATACCGGACTCTAGGGAGCGTGACAATGAATAAATTAAAAACAGAACCAAACGGAAAATTGGCAGCAGCGGGCAAATTGATTTGATTAATGCTTTGGAAGTTTAATTGTCGTCTTTTTTGATATATTTACATTATAAAAAGCATAGCGTCAATAGCCTAATGATTTACAGTACGGTTTGCGAATCGCAAGGTAGATATTGTGGACGCGCGAGTTGAATGCAGAGCTCAGGAATGCGGTAGTGTAGACTATAATGAGTATGCCGTAAGATTTAAACAATTCTTTAAGTTTACCATTTTACATTGGGACGCCATGATAAAAAAATACCTATCACACATTTTTAATAATTATTTCAGAAAACATAACATTAAAATTTAATAATCGTACATGTCTTCAGAATTTCTCATGCTTGACGATGAATAAAAACTAGTTTCTTGTAATAGAACTTGATGGAAGCCTCAACATCTTATTAACTCGATAACACGGGAAGAGTACAATAAATGTCACAGACAGACTGCTTTCAACTTGCGTGCTGTCTATAGGTAGGTTCAAATCCACCATCCGACTATTGACGTGAACCATCTCTTAGCACAACATAAGCTTAGGTTGGGATGGTTAACAAGAATATTAGGAATATATTAAGTGACAATGATGTAAGAAAACATTTTCTCATTACTTACGACTGGGACTGAAAGGGGTGAATAAAGATCGCTTTAACGACTAAGTTCCGTAAATAGGAAAAATTAGAAAAAAAAATAGCTTAATTTCTCAATTATTTCAATATGGTCCAGTTCCTTTAAAAGCTGCAAATTTGATTAACATTTGATTTGATTTGAATACGGTTTTTATTGGTAAATATACTTGTACTGGCGGTAAGGTGATATTGCACAATTATAACACATACTCACATGACAAGTGATTTTTTACAGCTAACGTGACTAACGTCGTGCAATGTTACACAGCGACTCGCGCTACTTAGTTAATAATGTCGCATTTCCATAATGCACGTTCGCGCGCATCCTACAATTTTACCTTCACTTAAAGCGTTAAAAATCCATAATTTGTTTCCATTTAGCACAGCCCATTTTTTTTTGTTGACGGGGAGGAAATCTTCAGAAAGATACCCCCGCCTTCTGGGGGGAAGGCGGCGGTTATGTGGGGTTCTTACCCACTAAAACCTCCCGATGGCCCTTTCCTCGGTGCATGACGAGGGGCTCCGGGATCTCAAAGTGGAACGCACCGGAACCCCTCTGCACTGTGCTCACGCAGCGTAAGGCGACACGGGCCAGGCGAAGTCGCCTTCTTCCCGGGTCCAAATTGGTGGATGACTCAGGCCCCCACCCTTGTCGCCCAGTGAACCCGTTTTAGTCGCCTTCTACGACAGGCAGGGGATACCGTATTCTTATTCTTGAGAGCCCAGAACTACAGGGCTGATTTAGCACAGCCCTAGCACATCTTTACACGCTTATCGGTCATACTATTGCCGCCGTGTTAAAATCTTTTGTTTTTATTTTCGAGATACGGCCCCTTGCGTATCGCATAAAGCCGTGCCGCCATATTACAGTAATGCTAAATGACGCCTCATTAACTACAGCGGATCACGTCGGCTGGGATTATGTAGGGTTACGATGTGGGGGGCTCTCTCAGGCTCACTAATGGAGCACCAGATAAACTGATACCATATCATATGCGCACAGAGTACACATGAAGACCTCGTCACCAAACGACAAAATACTAGTAGCAATCACTTACAATATACTGGTCATTGCCTACCTAATTAAAGCTTTAAATAAGACTTTCGTAACATGTATGATAAGGTGAATAAAGCCCTGCCTGTCGAAGAAGGAGACTAAAAGGGGCCTCGGGTTCACGGGCGTCAAGGATGGGGGCCTGTCATCAGCTACAGTGGACCCGGGAAGAAGGTGACATGTGCTGGGGGAGGGATTAACCTCACTGTGACGTGCTCAAGAGCACAGTGCTGAGGGGCTCCGGTGTGTTCCACTGAAGATCCCGGAGCCCCTCTCCATGCACCGGGGGGTTTTAGTGAGTCAGATTGCTGAAGATTCTCCCCCCCTGTCAACAAAGAAAAAGTTTCTGATTAGTATTATTTGATAATATTCCATTTCGATATGAACTGCGCTATTGTATTTTTCCTACATTTTCTTGTTTTTACGTGTTACAATATTTATAAAATACACATTTACTTTACTTCTTTTGAGAATCGAGTCCAAACCGCAGCAGAGCCGACCGTTACGTCTAATAAACGTAAAGAATAATCCCTGCAATAAACTTATTCCTATCGCTTGGGTTTCGTTTAAGTGCTGTAAGTTATTGTTTAAAAAATCACAGCGTTATTTCCGTCATCGTGAGCGAGTTGAAGCTGTTTATAGCGGCGCCTGTTGAATATTAATTCTGTCTGGCACGCGACTGCAAATGTTTGTAAAAAAAAAAACTTTAACGTGTCGTAGCATAATGTTGCCATCAGGTGCTCTATATAGCATTAAAACACTGTCATAACCATTAATATAGTGCGTCTACAGTGGTGCATACCAGGAAAATGTTTAAATAATTATAAACCACTCTTTTTTATTATTTTTAAGCAGGTGCTAGACCACCTGCTGTTAAATGGAAATGCAGTCCTGTATAATAAGGTATGTATTAGGTTGGTAAGTATATGAAAACATCCACTTTGATCCGATGAAAATCGAGAAATAGATGGGGTTATCTATTCCAGTCCTTTGCTGTACGAATAATGAAAGACTAACGGTTAGTTACGGTTTGAGAAATATGCACAACTAAAGGACAAAATCCAGCAGTGTATCTTGAAGACCGATGGAGGAAAGGCAATGGGGGAATCGTCGATTCTTGTGCAAACTTTTCAAAATGGATTCTTTAAAGCC